>CM076582.1:1586301110-1586980298 GCA_034641835.2 Pinus albicaulis | reverse complement strand
TGGTGCGCCCTTTGCCCTTGATTTCAAAGGGGGAGAGTGACATGGTGTTTGAATAAAGAGAAAGAATGGTGTCAAGGGTGACATGGTGTCATTATATTCTTAATGTATCTATCTGTTGTGGTGATCAAACACCATCGTGGTTGCCATCAAGTCCAAAGGGGAAGATTGTTGGCAATATGATGCTGAGTGTTTTCCTTGATGGCAACCCACTTGACGAAGATGATGGCAACCTACTTGATGAAGTTGTCCCTGATGGAATATGTCTTGATGAACTTATTAAATGATGTAAATCTGATGTATCTACAATGAGTACAGAAGGTAATGATGGAAGGAATGTCAGTATGTGCTAGAACATGATGAAAAGAGTATGTCTCAAGGAATACGCGGATTTGTCTAGACAAAGTAGCATATGCATGTGGAAATACGTGAAGTCGCGTATGGGAAAGCGCTCTAAATATGCAAAACCGTGGGTAACCACCATGGTATCGAATCTACGTATTGAGTAATGATTCGCTTATGTGACCCCTCCACCTAATACCATCAGCAAGTAATAAAAGGTTTTACCATGGTATTGATAAAGGGTAAACCTATATAAGGAGAAGAAATTCATTGTGCAAATGTGGGCAAGAAGTCTGAGCTTGAATGAATACTTCTCTCTGAAGCATATCTGAATGGAAAGGGTTAAAGTTGAATGAAAGATCTGAATGTATGAAGCACCAATGAAGAAATGATGAAGAAGGGAATCTAGATCTGGAATGTATTTGTATCTGCTAGATCTGTTTATGGAATGATTAGATCTGAGATGAGGAGAACATCTGTCTGAAGTAAAGGGTTAAATCTGAACTGAATATCTGATCTGAAGAAGTATGCTGCTCTATAATGTCTGAAGATATATATGCTAGTTTGCCGCAGTGGAAGCGTGTATATACGCGGGTTGGATAAAGAGAAAGCGCGTATGGGTTGTGAAATCAGTTCTGAAGTATGTACAGAAGTATACGCGAGTTTATATGCATGGAAGCGTGTATATATGCGGGATCAGTGAAAGGAAAGCGCGTATGAAAACTAGGGTTTTGCTGAAGTATGAAAGGTGAAATGTCTGATCTGTTCTGCTGTGTTACTGCTATCTGTATTCTACAATTCTGGGTTGTCTGAATTGATAAGTATCAGTTTTGATGTATGATTGAGCTTAAATGCATGGAATGGGTCCAGTCTGAAAATATGATGAAACGTGGCCTGCAAGTTGTGTTCTAAAGGAAGCTTTGGATCCAGTGTGAAAATTGATGAAACGTGGTCCATGGTGGTGCTGAGGGTTGTAGCCTTCAGTCAGGGGGTTGTAGCTCCCTTCCAGGTAAGACTGGTAAACAAGAGCAGGGGGTCGTAGCTCCCTTCTAGGAGAGGCTGGTAAACGACAGCAGGGGGTTGTAGCTCCCTTCCAGGAGAGGCTGGTAAATGAGAGAAGGTTGTAGCCTTCTGCAGGTGGGTGCCTGCGTACTGGTATGAGTCTGCGCCAATACATAAGTTGTAAGATGTTTTCTTTATAATAAAATATTGAAGGCTGAGCAACGGCAGCGGTGGTTTTCTCCCGACTTGGGTTTCCACCTAAAATCCTAGTGTTCATGTGTGATGCTTATTTGTGATGGTTTATTCTGTTATTACTGCACATGTTTACTGTTAACTAAACATCAGAAGAATGAATGTTGCATAGATCTAAGTAAATATTTAATTTCATAATAAGATCTTTGTGTATACGTGAGTTTAATGAAGGAGATCCGCGTATATATGCTAGTTTGCTTCATCAAAGTAGCATATGGGTTTTGAAGTGAATGGAAAATTAAAAATTTTTGATTAAGTCAAAAATACTGATTCACCCCCCGCCCCTCTCAGTATTTTTCCCAACAATTGGTATCGGAGCAAGTCCTTCTGCAAAAGCTTGATCGCTTGAAGGAGATCCATCGCAATGGGAAGTCATGAAGGGATAATTTCTATAAGGCCACCTCTATTCAATGGAAATAATCTGTTGTTTTGGAAGATACGAACAAAAGCATATCTGCAAAGTCTTGGTGCAGAAGTATGGGCAATCGTGGAAGGAGGTTATCAGTATCCGGCAAGTATTCCTACTGATGCAGTAGAAAGGAAGAAATATGAAATCAATGCCAAAGTCGTCAATGTATTATTAGGAAGCATGTCTGAACCAGAATTTGCTAAAGTGATGCAGCGAAATTCAGCAAAAGAAATATGGGACAAAATCATTCTAAGCTATGAAGGAGATACAAAGGTAAAAAGTGAAAAACTACAAACTCTCCGAATTGAATATGAAAATTTAAGGATGCATAGTGATGAGAGTATTGCCAGTTTCGTTTTACGTCTAGATTGTTGGGGCCCTTGTTTTTGTTTAGTTTTGGAATCTTGGCTAAGAAATTTTGAATTTTGACCTTTTTTTGAGTTGCGGTATGAATACACATGGCAACCGCGACCGCGCCGCAACTACCAGAAGTCGCGGAGCTATCAAGGTGGCGCGGAAGCATGCAATAGCTGGAGATAGAACAGGGACAAGTGCAGATGAAGGAAACACACAGCAGAAGACAGAAAGTGGAACACGCAGATAACAGGAGAGAAGCCGGGAGAAGCTGAAGTAAATACACAAAGGAACTGATAGTCGCAAGAGCGGGTGAATAAATAACAGTCACCTGGATGAAACAAAATGAATGCTGAAGAGGTTGCGAGGCTCGAGATAGGGAAAGATGCACAGAGCGATTGTGGAAGAATCATGCATGTCCTTCCTATGGTTCCTCATCTTCTCCATTCTGCCTTTCTGTTCTGAAATCCATCTGTATTAGATTTGTAAGCTATCAGTGAGAATGCCATGTAATAATGTGTTTGGCCAAGAGATTAATACAATGGAAGGTTGTTGTCTCAATAAGATGTTTATGTGCTTGCAATGTGTTTATGCTGGTTTAAAATTTTATTTGCAAATGTCTTAATGCTTATTAAGTGATCTTGCGTATATAACTCTGTATATGTAATCGATGCACTGTCCTTCATGGGTTGCGGGTTTGTTCCTTTCCATTGATCTCATCCCCTTCTTCATGTGGTTGTGGCACACCTCGGGTGAGACGCACTGCTCCCCAGAGCAGGGTGAAAATGCCGACGTGTTCCTAGAATACATCGGACCCCTTTGTTGGCCACAACTCTTGAACCTGGGTCTTGTCCGCGAGACCTAACTTCTCGCCAAAAAATGGTTCTGTTGTCGGGACCTACATGTTCTGAGGGGATCTAGATCATGGTATCGAGGATTTTTGAAGGAGCGATACGACGATGGTGGGATGATCATCTTGACCAGTTCATTGCTCAGCAAGCAGAGCTGACCAAGAAAAAGGAGGCGGCGATCAAGGAGCTTGTTATTTTCTCTGACTCAGCCAGTGATACGTACGAAATTTTCTGGGGAAGGTTCCCTATGGACCTTTACAATTGGTTGCGGAGGTTACGCGCGATGGTGCCCCAAGAAGGCTTGTGGAAGATAAACCGCAGGTGGGCGCACGAAGATCTAGTGGCACTGCATCGGGTAGACACTGAACTAACCCGCGCGGTGGATTTCTGGGTAAGGACCATGTTGGAAGGATACATTACGGAGTTTGCTGTTGAGTGCTATCAATCCTTCTCGAAAGCCGAGGCTGTTTTCCACTCAAGGCTAAGAGGGAAGCTGTTGAAGGAGGTTCCGCTGTGGATCAAAGCCCTGATGGTGGACGAAGGGTTGATTGAATTCCACAAACCGAGTATGGAAGCGTAAACCTCCCGTGCTGGGGGAAGGGTTGAGGGAACCGATGCTGTGTAGAATGTGAAAGTAGGGAGTGGGGAATGGATGTTGAGGCCGCATGCAAGTTGCGGGAGTGACGTGCGCATCGGCGGGCACATTTCGTCGATAGGTGGCGAAGAAGGGTAATGCGAGATTTGAAGAGAAGAGAGATCGAGAGGAAAAATCAGAAGGAGGCGCCTCAGAGGATAGGAACTATGGGTTTGGATACCCGGGAAGAAAATGGGATAGCGGTGGAAGTGCAGTGGGTGCATGGGAGCCCAGCGACACGAGAAGGAGAGATTGTGACTAGCGAAGATAACAGAAAGATGCAGCCCGAAGAGAGTTCCGATGATGAATGGCACGGCGTGATGCAGCGGATGTTTCAAGATCAGACGGCACCCACCCCTCCAGGCAACCCTACTTCTCACCTTCTGCATGGCCAAGATCCCGACCTTCCCCTGGTACTGTATCAACCTTTAAGTAATATTTTTATTCAGTTACAAGCATTGAGTTGGTCATACAATAGTTCATCAGTGTCAGTAACGTCTGGTAACAGCAGTGTTACTAGTAGTGGTATTTTTCCTAGTGGGACCGTTACGCAACCAGGACCTGGAGGCTTTATCCTGGTCAATTCTCCGCAAGTACACATGGCTGGATCTTTCACCCAGTATCCAGAGTTCTCTGGCCGGGGCAATGATGACGTAGAGCAACACTGGTACCTGTGCGAAGCCATCTGGAGGGCTCGCTAGACACCAGATGCAGGGAAGTTAATAGAATTCCAAACCACGCTCAGAGAGAGGGCTCTGCGATGGTTTATCAAGTGATCCGAGGCTCATCCTAACCCTGTAATCGCGGACATGAAGCGGGATTTTGTCCGCGAATTCAAGCTTCCCCAGACAGACCAGCAGGGCCTGTCAGAGCCGTGGGAAATTAAGCAGAAGGAAGGTGAGACCGCGTGGGAGTTGATGCGGCGATTGAAGGACGCGATTGGGAAACTTAGCTACCTGATCGATCCAAACCACCAGAGGGACTGGTTCATCAAGGCTCTGCTCCCCTTGACACGAACCCCCCTCACTCAGCAAAATATTGATAATCTGCAGGACGCTTTGGAGCAGGCCTTGAAGATTGAAGCCATGGCGGGCTACCCCCAGGAATATCGGGGGGGGGGGCGGCCCCGCAAGATCCTTCTTTGATAGGGTTGCAACACCAGATTGCCAGCTTGACTGAAAAGCTCAAGGAGCTTCAGCCAATGAGACCAGCGTGACCGAATGTTTGGTGTACTCATTGCCTGGTCGAGGGCCACGTTGCAACCGAGTGTCCTCAGTTGCGCGGCACAGGGGCAGGACCCTCGGTCACAACTATTTAGGGGGGTCCACCGCCTGGTGGCGGCGCGACAATAAACCCGCAGGGAGTATACCAGCTGCAACAGACTTACGCGGGGTTCCCACCGCAACCGGGTTCCTCCACCACAAAGTACTGCGAGATTTGCCGGACGCTGGGGCATCTTCCTTGGATGTGCCCGATATTACAAAAGTACTCCACGGTCCCGAATAATGTGCACTGTGAATTTTGCGTGTCCACGACTCACAACACTGAGCAGTGCAGGGCGCTCGACGCGCTTGCGGATCGACTGGATCGTCCCTCCTACAGGGTGAACGAGGCTCCGAGGGGAAGAGGTGAAGGCATGCGGGGAGGCCGCACAGGCGGATGCGGTCCGGTAAAATGTTACAACTATGACCAGGAGGGTCATGTGGCTCGAGAATGTCCCCTTCCGCGACGACCCTGGTGTTCCCAGTGCCGGGTCAATGCCCACGCTACAGAAGACTGTCCGAAGCTCATCAAGAAGTGGGAAGAACAGGCGAGGCAGAGGGGAGCGAATCTGATAAACTCATAGCCGCGAGGGACCGCCGCCCCAGACTTGCAGAACGTCGCAATCGTGACGAGGGGCGGAAAGAAGACTGGAGAGGATGCCCACGGGAAGGAGCCAGCACGAGTGGTTTGGCCGGCATCCCCGAAGAAGTTGATCAGGCCCGAAGTCCAGAAGAAGTATTTCCAGGAGGCAGTTGAGGCGTTCGCCTAGTTGCAAAACGAGGGAGGTTTGGAGGAGCCCACGCTGCTGGAATCTGGTGCGCAGAACATCGCAGGTACTGTGGTCGAGGATTGGCTCCGGCTATTCCTCAGGATTGTTGACAACGCTGCGCTGCAGCAGCAGCTCAAGCATGCTTTGCACGGAGCACTGCAGGGGCGCACAGAACTTAGAGATCCGACGGACGCTGGCCCTCAATACGTGCAGCGCGTCAAGCGGAACAAGCAACGAACAGGCAAAGAATTCCGGCTTAACACGCAGGTCGCAGGGTTCCAAATCAGCGACACCATGTTGGACTTGGGGTCCGACGTCAACATTCTGCCACGAAAGACATGGGAGGCTCTTGGAAGGCCACGGCTAGCCTACTCACCAATTCAACTCAGGATGGCGAACCAGTATTGCATTTTGCCAATCGGTCGGCTCGAGGGTGTCGAGGTTGACGTTGCGAGGGTGAAGACATACACCGATTTTGAGGTTATTGATATCATGGGCGACAAGGATCCCTATCCTGCCTTACTCGGCATTGATTGGGCTTTTGAGAATTATGCCATCATCGACCTTAAGAAGGAGCTGATGATCTTTGAGGATGGGGAGGTATGGGTCACCCAGCCTCTCGACCCGTATCAGGGCCCGCGATATACAGAAACGGTGGACAATCGGGAGGATGCTCAGATGATGGACCACCTTTATCAGATGACCGCAGGAAAGTGGGACGATTATATTAACCCAACCATGACTGGCTCCGTCAGTTGGCGGAGTGTGCAGAGCTCGGAGCTCAGATCCGAACTCGCTTGGGAAGACTGGCAGCAAGGGGGGTATGAGACCACCACGCGAAGATGTGCCTCCATTGCCCAAGTCCGATGGGTAGGGACTGAGATCCGCGGATATCCAACCTTGTCAAACATGCGGGCAGTCAATACTTTTATTGTCAAGGTGGAAGACCGGGTCCCAGCTGAAAGTCAGATGCCACTTTTGGATGTGGATTTGCAGTCAACATCGGCACGGTGGTGGAAAAATCACCGCAACACTCTGTTGCGATGGGAGTGCGTGGCGGATTCTCTACGGGCACGCTTCAAAGAAGATGAAGGACCCTGCAGTACGCTTAAGTATCATGGAACTTCCGACCGACGACACCATTTGCGGGCCTGTGAGGAACAGTGGCGGAGCACCCGGTACCCTGAGGAGCTGTGGGTCCACAGGTTTATCCACTCCCTGGGTACAATTCCCCAGGCCTGGTACCTGGAGGAAGAGCGAAAACGGGGAACTTGCTCTTGGCAGGCAGTTGCGGACAAGTTCGTTCTGTGCTTCTCGTTCGAAGGGGAGATGACGCAGGAGTCTCAGGCCCTACAAGCAGTCAAGGAGGTCTTTTTTTTCCGCCAGCCCGATCCCGACGAGGGCCCAGTGGTGTCACGACCTGAGGTCAGGCGCGAGTTGGTTTGCCACCGGTTTGATGACGACCCGGAGGACGATAGTCTGGAGGACCTCAGGCATCTCTATTTTGATGAAAAGGAAGGCGAGCGGAGCATCAGTGAAGAGCCGACGACTGAAGGAGTCCATTTACAGCCGCTAAAGACAAAGAAGTTGAACATTGGAACGGACGAGATACCTAAGCTCGCAACAGTGGGAGATTACTGGGACGAGGAGACAACAAAATAAATTTTCAGCCTCCTCCGGGAATACGAAGATTTGTTCCCGTCTTCGGTTGCGGACCTGAAGGGGATCAAGGGGGATCTGGGCGAAATGCGCATCACGCTGAAACCGGGGGCAAGGCCGGTGAAGCACCGACCCTACCGGTTGAACCCATGTATCAAAGAGAAGGTCAAGATGGAGATCGATAAGATGTTGGCTGCAGGTCTTATTTTCCCAGTAGAAGAAGCAGAATGGGTGAGTCCCATTGTCATCCAGAACAAGAAGGACAAAGCAGAGATCCGGGTCTGTGTAGACTACCGGAGCCTGAATAATGCTTGCATCCACGATCCGTTTCCCACTCCTTTCAGCGATGAAGTTCTAGATCATGTTGCGGGAAACGAAGCTTATTCATTCACTGATGGGTTTTCGGGTTACCATCAGGTGCGCATTACCGAGGAAGACAAAGCAAAGACGACATTCACCACTGAGTGGGGATCATTCGCATACCACGTTATGCCGTTTGGTCTGAAGAACGCACCGGCTGTGTTTTCCCGGATTGTCATTGCTGCTTTCTGAGAGTACATTCATAAGTTCCTGGAGGTCTACATGGACGACTGGACGGTCTACAGTCTGTTGAAGAAACACGCCTCCCTGTTGTGGGTTATGTTTGACCGGTGTCGTCAGCTGCAGATTTCCTTGAACTTGAAGAAATGTATTTTTGCAGTTCCATTCGGCACACTTTTGGGCCACGTAGTGTGCAAGCAAGGGGTTTGCGTTGATCCTGCCAAGGTTGCGGTCATCGTCCACATGGAGGCCCCCGAGACCGTGAAGCAGTTGCGGGCACTGCTCGGGCACACAGGGTATTACAGGCGGTTTATTCGCAACTACGCCAAGATTACGGCCCCTCTGGAGAAACTGTTGCGGAAGTCCGAGGTGTTTCAGTGGACGGCGGAGTGCAAGAAGGCACTTGACACATTGAAGGAGAATTTGGCGACGGCACCCATACTTGTGCATCCTGACTAGGATAAGCAGTTCCATGTGCACATTGATGCGTCCGGTATTGCACTTGGAGCTGTGTTGGCGCAACCCGGGGAAACGACAGTTGACCACCCCGTATACTTCGCCAGCCGTCGGTTATCGAATGCGGAGAAGAATTACACCACAACCGAGCAGGAGGCATTGGCGATGGTGTACTCTCTCCAGAAGTTCTGACACTATCTTCTGGGCGGCAAATTTACATTCTTCACGGACCATTCTGCATTGAAATATCTGGTGAATAAGCTTGTGTTGGAAGGAAGAATCTGTCGTTGGCTACTACTTTTCCAGGAATTCACGTTTGAGGTGATTGTCAAGCCGGGCAGGTTGAATGTTGGTCCTGATCATTTATCCAGGTTGGAGACGGGAGAGAATGAAGGCTCGTTGGACGATCAGCTACCGAATGCTGACCTCTTCCGAGTTGAAGCAGTACCAGATTACCTGGCTGACATTGCCACTTATCTGACCACGGGACAGTGCCCTCAGGATTACACCCAGCTTCAGAAACGCCACCTGGTTGTCCGGGTGGCCGACTACCAATTGATCGCGAGGCAGCTGTACAAACTGGGCCTTGATGAGGTGTTGTGCAGGTGTGTTCTTGACCACGAACGGGAAGCAGTGATGTGGGAATGTCACAGTGGTGTTGCGGGAGGGCATGTGGGTGCGAAACCCACCGCAAGGAAGGTGCTCCAAGCTGGCCTGTGGTGGCCGACGGTACATGCTGACTGTAAAGCCTATGTGAAGCGTTGCGATGTTTGCCAGCGGACGGGAAGCCCTTCGCACCGGGACGAGCTTCCGCTACATCCAGTGCATGTGTTGCGGCTGTTTGAAAAGTGGGTTGTTGATTTCGTAGGTCCCATCGCCCCGATCGCCAGACACTCCAAGGCCCGGTACATCATTACCGCCACGGATTACCTCACACGGTGGGTTGAGGCAGCAGCGGTATGCGACTGCTCGGCAGAGACCGCTGCTCGGTTCATTTTTGAACACATCATCAGCCACTTTGGCTGCCCACGGAGCTTGACCAGCGATCAGGGTATGCATTTCATTAATGCCACGGTCAAGTCACTGCTGAACACATTTATGATTCAGCATCATAAAAGCAGCCCATACCACCCACAGGCCAATGGTACTGTGGAAGCATTCAACAAGATTCTCGAAAAGGGCTTGACTAAAATTTGCAATGCTCAGCGCGACGATTGGGACGAGCGCCTCCCAGCGGCATTATGGGCCTACCGGACCACAGTGAAACGTTTGACCAACCAGACGCCATTCCAGTTGGTGTATGGCCGGGAAGCTGTGATTCCCGCCGAGTTCACTATACCTAGACTTTTGATCGCAACGTCCCTTCAATTCTCGGACGAGGAGTCACTTCGGGAACGCCTACAGGAGCTGCAGGAGCTGGATGAGGCCCGATTCCTGGCGGAATTCCACCAGAAGGTTCAGAAGGCCAGACAGAAAGTGTGGCACGACCGCCACATCAAAACCAAAGCCTTCCAAGTTGGCGGCAACGTTCTCTTATATGATAGCCGGTTCCAGAAGTTTCCAGGCAAGCTCCAGATGCACTGGTTGGGACCCTACTTTGTCATCGAGATCCGCGACTTAGGATCCGTTTGGTTAGCACAGCTGGACGGTACAGTTCTCCCTGGGTGGGTGAATGGCGCACGCCTGAAACCCTACCAGGAGTAGGTACCTTTCACTTTTCATCAATAACTCTCGCAACCGAGAGAACCCGTAGAGTAGCTTAGTCGAATAACTCTCCCGCAACCGGGATGAGCGTAGGGAGTCTTTTCCGTTCATAGGCAGTCTGTCAAATAACTGGTCAGTTGCGGGTACCTCACCGCAACCGACTGTGGTCGGGGCAGACCAGTCCAGCGTGTCACAGCGCCAGTCCAGCGTGTCGTTCGCGTAGGATCCATCCCCGTGCCAGTGTCAGTCCAGGTCATTTCCGTCAGTCCTTTTGTCAGTCCGTAGGATCGCTCAGATTTGCTTCATAAATTACCATAAGTAGACAGTAATCGTACCGTAATCATTTTCCATCACCCGCAGTTCCCTCAGCCATCGCGTCCGCCCATCTTCCCATGACGCCGTCAGCAACTGTCAGATTACATACATGCATGCGATTGATCGCACGATTATCGCAGGCTCGAAGGATAGCAAGAATTAATTTCCATTATGGAGTCTCATCAACTCCGCTCGTGCCAGCGGATGACATAATTTGCATGAAGATCAACAACACGAGAATGACGGACCAGTTCAATTTGGAAGTTGCAGCGACTCCAGAGCATTTGCAGCATCGAAGCGCACCGCACCCAGAAGGGAACTCCAGAAGAATCCTCCAAGTTTACCAGCGCCGCGCCAAGATGCTGAGGGCTCTCTTATCCGTCCCTGAACCAGTGTTGGACAGTCGAATCCACCACGTCGAGTCGCTAGTTGGCAAGTATGACAATGCAGCATGTATGGACGCCAACCTGTCCGACCCAGCTGAATTCCCACACCTCCATTGGCAGACCTACATGGAGCATCATTATATGCCAGACAGCAGCTCCAACAGCCGGATGCGACCAAAATTCAGAGGTCTACAACAGTCGTCCTTGATGAGTTTGAGGACTCTTCCGGTTTTTGGAACAACGGGACCGGCCCTGCAATGCACCCGGTTCCTCCTCAGTCGGATACAGAACGGGTCCCTGTGGCTCAATGAAGAAATTCCAATTCATGCCGAAGACATTCGTCGGCTCACAGGGCTATCTCAGAATGGCGCGGATGTCTCCGCTGCCGGCCAGACATCCTCCAAGCGCGCCCGGAAGTCGGGTGACTCGGACCTGTACACCAAGTATGGCACTCGTCGGGGGGGCAAAGGTGCCAAAATTGATTTGATCAATAAACCAGAAATTCGGTTTGCTTGCTACCTTATCGCTAGCAAGACGATGCGGCACTACACGAAGAGAGAATGCACCCTGGATACAATCTCCATTGCGGAGCACTGCGTCCAGGGCGCCAGGTTGAATTGGTGCTCTTTTGTGCTGAAAGAACTCTTCGCGGCCTGCGAAGAGAACTACAAGCGTACCACCAGTTTCATTTACGGTTACTTGATTTTAGCTTTCGCCATGTGGAAATGGCACCTTCCTCCCGTCCGGATGCCAGCGGAGACTACCGCGAGCCAGCCTCTCGCGATGAAATACACCCCCTGGCAGGTGTCTTCGGACCCCAGCACCAAACAGGTGAACGCGGAGGCGTTTCGGGCATGGTACGGGATGATGACAGATGTGGTGACCAACCAGCAACGGGTGCCCAGGCACCTGTTGGATGAGTACAGTGAGCAGGTGTGGTTTGGAGTCAGCCACAGGCACACCTTCCTCCGGCCAACTTGTGTATCGGACACCACCTTTCACATGGCGCCCCTCAGATTCCAGTTGAATGACGACACCTTTCACCGTGAGGTCTCTGCGTGGCCGGGGGTCGTCAAGCACGTCCGCGATGGGATCACCCGCTATAACTTTGATCGGATGTTGCCGGCACCGCGGCCTGCCGCAACCGGCGCAACGGGGTCCTCACAGGTTGCGGCGGAACCTCCCCAAGATGCAGCTGAGACCACACCGGACCTGCCCGAATCGCTGGTCCCCATCGTACAACACCTCAATGCCCAGGTACGACGACTTAACGTGGTAACCCAAGTTGCTTCAATTGGTGCCCCTATATTTCCCTCTTTTGCTGAATTTCATATCGGTCGGTCTCGTGCTCCCTCCAATACCGCCCCTCTCATTTCTCCCATCCCCACTAACCTATTCACCTCTGCCACCCCTATCATCACACTGATGGGCGAAACAGGCCCAGAACATGATCCATCAGACCCCCCTCCATCCAAGAGGGCCCGCATTGATGTAACAGATCCAGTGGTGGATCTTACCGACGATGATCCACCCTCCACTCCGCCCGCAGCGACTTTGATTCCGGAGGAACCTCTGATCGATCCGTCAGAGTTCCTCAACCTTCACCTCCCCCATACCCCTTTCAACCCGTCCACTGCCCCCTCCACCGGCCGTCCACCTGCCACCTCCTCCAATCCCTCCAACTCATCGGCCACTGTCTCAGATTCTCTTATCCGGGAACTTTTCGGAGGTGACCACGAGGTGGAAGTCACCTCCAGTACTGCAGCCGTGGTACCGCCGGTTGACCCCGTGGCCACGCCCCAGGATCCTTCCTCTACTATATCTACCAGGATAACAAATGGTGGGGCTGATTCGGCTGACCCTCCCCCAGAGCAGACCATGCAGCAAGACCGGCCGGAGTCCGATATGGCCACCTCGATGCAGCAACAGACGCCGGTCCATCCTCCTGAGACCTCAAACCGATCAGTGGCCAGTGGCCAACCTTCGCAGGAGCGGGTGCCGGAGCAGGGCGCACCCAGCATGACCAATGCAGAACCATGGAGTCCAGCACAGCTGTACCTACTGATTCAGCGGGCGGCCCTCAAGGCCGAACAGATTCACACAGCGCTGCAGCAGCGGTGTACCGAGCAGCATAATCAGATCACGGCGCTTACTGAACAGCGCAATCAGCTGACTAGGGAGAAGACCTACCTACAGGAGCAGGTCAACATTGCTGCTCAGGCGTTCTCCAACTTATGGCCCGCTGCAAGGGCTCATTATGCCCCACTTCCTGCCACTATCGCGGAGGACAGTATAGCACTCCAGGCTCACCACCTCAGGACTGTTTTCAATGTTTTTTGCAGGGAGAACCAGGAACTCCAAGCAGCGTTAGCCGCACGGCCTACCCTTCCAGATCCACCGAGTGTCCATTCAGAACAGGTGACTGCCAAGCAGACTCAGGCAGTTGGTATGCAGGCAACCCTCCATTCCACTGCGGCCGCGGCTTCCGCCCTTCTGCGAAGTCTGCAGGAGTGCTCACTCGCTCTAACTGTTAAGACGCAGCCTATCGCTACCCAGCTGCAACAAATTTCCCGTGACATTCAGGAAACCGTGGACCCAGCACGGTTAGATCAGCTCTACGCCCAGGCGGACGAGCTTGAAATTCAAATGCAACAGACTGAGGCTGACTCCGCAGCGACCAAACAAGTCATTCGGGACATCCGTCCGCCCATCTGAGCCCGTGCCGACTCCATACAACAGCTGGATGCCAAGGCCAAAGCCCAGCTTGCCACGCTGTTCGGGGCTGTCCCGACGACTATAGACGCGGCCGCCGCCACCCGGATCTCTGAAGAAGCCGACTTGCTTATGCAGGAATGGCAGCAAGCGGTGGCGGACTTCACCGGGCTTAGAGATACAGCGCTCCGCAGGGTCCCGGAGTTGGGGCCCTTGTTTGAGCAACCACATGGCGGAGCACAGCAGGAAAGGGCGCAGGGTGAAGGCACAGCAGAACAGAGCATGGGAGCCAGCGGAGCAATGGAAGTGGAGACTGTTATTTGTGATTGACTCGGGGACGAGTCAAAGAATTGTGGTCAGGGCCTGTTGGGGCCCTTGTTTTTGTTTAGTTTTGAAATCTTGGCTAAGACATTTTGAATTTTGACCCCTTTTTGAGTTGCGGTATGAATACACATGGCAACCGCGACCGCGCCGCAACTACCAGGAGTTGCGGAGCTATCAAGGCAGCGCGGAAGCATGTGATAGCTGGAGATAGAACAGGGACAAGTGCAGATGAAGGAAACACAACAGAAGACAGAAAGTGGAACACGCAGATAACAGGAGAGAAGCCGGGAGAAGCTGAAGCAAAGCCACAGAGGAACTGATAGCCGCAAGAACGGGTGAATAAATAACAGTCACCCGGCTGAAACGAAGAGGATGCTGAAGAGGTTGCGAGGCTGGAGATAGGGAAAGACGCACAGAGCAGCTGTGGAGGAATCATGCATGTATTTCCTATGGTTTCTTATCTTATCTATTCTACCTTTCTGATCCAAAATCCATCTGTATCAGATCTGTAAGCTATCAGAGAGAATGCCATGTAACCATGTGTTTTGCCAAGAGATTAATACAATGGAAGGTTGCTGTCTCAATAAGATGTTCATGTGCTTGTAATGTGTTTATTCTGGTTTAAAATTTTATTTGCGACTGTTTGAATGCTTATTAAGTGATCTTGCGTATATAACTCTGTATATGTAATGGATGCACTGTTCTTCATTAGTTGCGGGTTTGTTCCTTGCCATTGATCTCATCCCCTTCTGCATGTGGTTGCGGCACGCCTCGGGTGAGACGCACTGCTCTCTAGAGCAGGGTGAAAATGCCGGCGTGTTCCTAGACTACACCGGACCCCTTTGTTGGCCACAACTCTTGAACCTGGGTCTTGTCCGCGAGACCTGACTTCTCGCCAACATATCCACTTTAAAAAAATTCTCAACAACAAATTTTCCCTCTAATTTATTCTTTTGAGTTTCATTTTGGATTATGACACACCAATTGGTATATATATATATATATATAGAGAGAGAGAGAGAGAGAAGTTATCAAGTTTTCTAAAGTCAATGAAAGGATACAATAAGGTTTTTTAACAAACTCATATAGAAGTACCAATGATAATTTATTAACACATAAAATTAATCTAAGAATGCTATAAGGAATTTCCCCTATCGGGGGGGATTGATCGACATGATGTGGGTCTCAGGGAGGGTTCTTACCACCCCATCAACCTCCTCGACAATTAAGGTAGGATGGTGTGGCAAAGAGTTTAATACCTACAATGGGATGATGGGTGTGGTAGAAATGACATTAATTAATGCATGACAACATTATTACTAGCTTTGCAGGCTCATTTTTTGTAATGGATGAACTAGAGTTCGATTTTGGTTGATCTGGATGGGTGGAGAGTTAAATTAAAAAATCACGCCTACTCTAACGGTTTGAGGGTGGTTTCACGATGACAAAGCCATGGAATCAAGATAGTTTTGGAAGAATATAAACTTTCCCAGTCAAGCATACCTGGGACCCTTCTATAAGAATACACCTTTTGTCTTTACAACACTGGGTGGTGGGGAACACAATGCTTTCGATGGTTTTCTGCATGTTGGAGCATCAACTAGATGTGATACTAAATCCTCTGGATTATAGGAATGTATGAAAAAATTGTTTCTTTAGTTGGTGTTATTGTGTAATCATTATGGAATCCAGTTTTAATTTATGTATTGGTGTGTCTATGACTCCTCATGTAAGTTTCGGTGGTGTCATCACTCTGATTCTAGAGTGGGGAATTGGGGTTATTGTTTTTTTGTCTATTGTTCATGGGGTTCAGCCAGAGGGCTATGTGGCTAACTTATTCCTCCCCAGGCCAAACTCGTTGTCTGGGTACCATTTTTGATGGTTTCGAGCAAGATTTTGTAGGGACTGGGAACAACCATAGTTATTCAGTGTTGGCCTTGTGTTTAAAAGGGAGCAGAAATAAGATATTTCACTTTCCTGATGCACTTGCTGGAATTTTATTGGTTTCTAGGGTAATCTTAGGTTATTTTTTGGTGTTGCGGTCAAGGATGGTCTTGATTGGTCTTGGAAATACATGTAGGTTTGGCTACATCAAGTTGTTCTTGTACCAGGAGGCCTTATAGGTTAAACTATCTCTGGGAGGATTTTGTGTGATTCTAGTGGTGACATGGGAATTCCAAACCTCTCAGTTTGTTGAAATTTAACCTAGGTCCTCAGTCTAAGTGAGAGGTTGTTATGGTTGGCTCTAATAGGAAACTTTCTTAGTTATATTTAATTCCGTTGGTACGGATGTTTTCATTCTTCTTGCAAGGTATATTATTGTGTAGCTCAAATTACAATTCCTTGCCAATGAGACAAAATTAGAAGGGCAATTGGAGAGAGGGGTCAATGGGGTAGGAATATATTCAGAAACCCAAGCCTTAGTGAGGTTCTGGACCCCAACCCAACCCAAAAACTTGGCATGGAGGAGATATTCTCCTCCCAAGACAATCTTATCAATTAGTTAAGACACATCACTTGACCTATGGAGCAGCTCAAAAAAGAATGGAATGAAGATAGGAACACAATTATTGGTTTTATGAATGATCTTCGGAGTAATCAGTGGCACATGCTTTGTCTTTTGGCCAACATGCAGATGGGACAATGGCATGTACAAGAGAAACTAGATCGTCTATAAGGGAGACTGGCCCATATGGAGAAGCACGTTCATTGTGATTTTAGGTCTCCTCCATCAACAAGCTCTATACCAGAGCATCATGCCCCAATAAATTCCTCCATAATTTTTTTTGGCTACATTTTGATCCTGAAGGTCTTATAATATCATGTGTTTTTCCAGTTCTGGTTAGTGAAGATGTTTTGGTATATTTCTAAATGTTCTAGTAATTCCCTTCTAGCCAATAACTCTATTAAGAGTGAGGTCGATATCATTTTTTAAATTTGTCTTAACTTATTTAATCTTTTGATATAATGGAAGCTTGTAGATTCAAAAAAAAAATTGTTATAAGGAAGTTGACCAACTTCCTTCCGAAATTTTCATCTCCCAATTTCTGCATTGATTTCCCCTCAATCATATACAACCATGGTTTTGACATCCTTTCCTTCAAATCAAATTAATCCATATATAATATGAACTTCAAAGTTGAAAGAAACAATTTTATAATACCCTCAAAGTAACGATGCTTTGTTCTCAATAGAAATCACTCATGTTATTGACCATGCTTTTAGGGTTTTTTAATGATAGTGCAATTGGGCCCACGTCTCTTGATATATTACAACTAACCCTCCAATGATGTTGATCTCTATTCTCCTATCTTGGAAAGGCATACTTTTCTCCTTGACTCTACCTTTAACATCCTTGTTATATCACCATAGGTTTGTTCAATTTTTATGAAATGATTCCATACTTTGGTTGAATCCTTTGGAAGAAGACATAATGCATGGAAATTTGTATCATCATTCAAGTGCCAAAGGAAATATTAATATTTAAGTATATATGATGGATTTTACATGAACCTCTTAATTCCTATCTGGAAAAAATTATGTATAGCCTTGGGATCCTTCTCTAAAAAAAAATCGACTCGTAGAATAAGCAACAAGAACTTGGTATATGTAGTTTGGATATTTTCATGGCATAGAAAATATTTTGTTTGCTATCTCAAACCCTCCAATCCTCCTTAAGAAGTAAAGGAACTAAAAATAACCCAAATCTATTGTAGTGATACTATTTCTCAACTAGTTCTTATATATTTTCTTAATTCCTTGAATTCCTCCATGAGACTCCTTAAATTTAGCATAGGCATACCATAACACTACCAAATTTGTAAAATATTCTCAAGCTTGCTAAAAGAATTTACTAGAAAAATCCACTAATCCATTCCATGTGTTTCATGTTGCACAAACATACCAAATATATATATATATATATATATATATATATATATATATATATATATATAGTAATACAAATACAAAAGGCACTGCTCATATGTGAGTGCAACTTGTTTTCTTGAATATGCACTATCTATTCTTCAAGAAGTCCCCATTTCACAAGAAAGCAATAACCTCCATGAACTATGATATTGCCCATGTTTGAGAGAGCCTATAGGAGGTACAACTAACTTTTTTATCAATTTTATCACAAATTTTATTTCACTCCCTATAGGTAGCCCTTGCATTGATTGATATATATATATATATATATATATATATATATATATATATATATATATATATATTTCTTTTCTTTTTCTTTTTTTTTTTTTTTTTTCTTTTTTTTTCTTTTTTTTCTTTTTTTTTCTTTTTTTTTCCTTTTTTTTTTCTTTTTTTCTTTTTTTATTTTTTTCTTTTTTTCTTTTTTTCTTTTTTTTTTCTTTTTTTTCTTCTTTCTGATATTCGACAAGAATGTCATTTTCTAAACAAGTGACATAATTTCCAAAGCTCTTATTCCTTCCAAATTTGTTCTACATGATATGTTGATATAAGCATGGGGTTTCAACAAGCCTTACACACATTATTCATGCATTTAGATTTACCTTGCACTAATTTTGCATATATTTCCTTCTTTATATTTCCTTATATTGGAGAAACAATATTCTCATTAGATTGTTCGATATAGGTTTTAATTTCTTGATCATACATCCTCCCCTCTTCATAACCTTCATAAAATCATTTTTGTCTAGATCCTCTAAAAACATCCACAACCTTTGGTTGATCAACAAATTGTTGGAAAATATGTTTAACATTGAGAAGGCACAAATTAATATTAGCAAGTGCATTATATCTCAATCCATCAACATTTATTTTTACTGATGTCGATTGAATATCAATATCCTTTAAATTTCAACCTAAAATGAGGACTAATTTTGGTAGTGCACTCATTTCTACTCTATTTCTCATGATGGGTAATTATTGATCATCATTTTTATTTGATTTTGTTTAAGGGTCATATATTATCCAATATGTGGTTGCAAATCCAAAAAATTGGGCACTTCTTTATTTTACTAGTTGCATATTTATCTCTACCAGATGATATAGTATGATAATGAAGATTACTCCATTTTTTTATGGAATTACTATAGTGTCTTTCTCCTAAGCTATTGCCATTTTTTATTATCTAAAAGGGTGGATCATTAGAGTTAAGACTTCCTATAACCTTATTTGGATTTTTTATTAGAATTAACTTCTCTCTAGAATAAGATTGGTATCCTTAACTCCTCTTCACATAAATAATATTTATTTGTTTTTATATCATGGACAACATCATCTTCATCAGGAAACTCCACTTGAGACTTTTGGTAGCTAAAAAAATCCAACAATTATTTACATAATGCCTTAATTTCCATAATGCCACGGTTAATTCTTTCTAATATTTCTTTGGAAAACATATTGGTAGCCCTAAAGCTCAAAATGTTTTTTGGAGTGTGTTGTGCATGTCAACCCCTCCATTCAAACTTTTGGCCTACCGACCCATATAAACCTTTCAAACTTGCTACCGTGGCCAAAAACCTCCATATTCTGCTGGTCGTTACCCTTTCCGCCCAAAAAATACACTGTACAAAGGCTAAAAACCCGCCATTAAAATTATATCAGGCCCAGCCCTTGAGGTCTCAGCCCCTTTTGTTTTGATTCCCATAAGACCCGGGCGCAAGACCGTGTACCAGACAGGCGGGAGCTTGTCACCTTATGTTTTCGGGTGAAGCCATAGGCGTCCGATCTAGTAAAAATCAACGGCCCGCGACCAAATCACCCGTGGTGGCCCCCGCACCCGAAAACCGGCGGTTAGTTCCGCACCACTTTCGCTCAGCGGGCGGTATTCTCCATGGAGCCAGCGATTCCATTCAATAGGAGCCGCGTGTCCCTCTGTACGTCCCAAAACCACTCCAATTTTGCGCATTAAAGTTTGGTCAAAGGTCAGGCAGCGAAATCCATAGCAGCTGTCAGATCTCGAAGTCTCCATCCAACGGTGGTCATCCTTCGGAGCTGCACGTGTTTTAACCCATGTCCATCGTGCCCCTGGCCCACCATTTCATTGCCCTCTGATGCATTTAAAACCGTCGATCTCATTCAGCGATCGTGTGGCCCATAATCACTCGCATTCTCCCCGCTTGACTAAGTTCTATGCCACGTCATCTGTTCTCCTTGGCTTTTCGTGCGCCTATGTGTCATCACCCCGCGTGCCCATTATATTTCCATCCCCGTCGCCTATATATATGTGTTTCATTCATATTCACTGTTTTTATTCATACATCGTGTTTAAACTGTTTTACGTGGAAAACTTACATCCTGTATGTTTACCAAAATCTCTCTGTAATTCTGCCGTCACCCCGCATGTTCTTGCAATGTGGCCATGTCCTTGACGTCACCATCATCTCCACCTCCGCGCCCCTTGCTCCTGTGTCTGGTTTTTTCTAATATATTTGCGGGTTTTGCAGGTTTATATGGAGAAGGAGCTACCTTAATATATCGCCTCCGTTGCAGAGGCCAAGATCTTCTCTAAGGACAGTCTTTAAAAGCAGAAATTTAAGAACAAGGCTGGCGGTGGTTGCTATGATATGACCTCATTAATGGAAGCATAAATAAAATCCATTGAACCCTAAAGACGCCTGCAGAGGGAAAGATTACACAGCAAGAAATATTAATTGGGTGGCATACAAATATCAGTGAAGATCAAGAAAGCCAGTGCCCAGCCTTATGATTTTGAATTTTATTTCAAAGATTGGAAGACCGGGAGTACCACGCACAAACACAAGCAACCTCAAGGTTTTATTACAGTAGATTTTTCTCTTCCAGTCAAATACAGAACATTTGTATATTTTATTCTTTGTGTCTTGTTAAGAGTAGATTTTCATCCTCAACATTTATTCCATAGAACAGCAGCATAGTACTTGCACCAGTTCAGCACCGTCAAACAGCATAGGCGGGTTTTTCTCGTCAATTTGTTTTAATGAGTCAATTTAATGTACATTACCTACCTCATTCTCTAGAGTTTTCTGTCTTTCCTATAAAATCCAAGAAGAAAGACATTGTAAGGGTTCCAGATTTCTATCAGCAAACTGTGCATTGAAAGGCTTTTGTATACATCTTGTAACGCTTTTGTGCAAAGGCTCAGAGCCCGTAGGGTCTCAGTGAGGAGGAGTTATAATTGTAATGAGGATTCTGGTCTTTGGTATCCCACAGTATGTAATCTTTTCTTATGTGTTAATATAATATCTCATTTCATGCTATTTATCTTCTTGTATCATGTTCTAGAATGCGAGTGGCTCATTGGTCTTAAGTAAGGATTCATCCTAGTTGGTGCCCATACTTGGATTAGTCAAGCACTTTAAATAGGCCTAGTCATGATATACTGTTCCATGTTCATTTCATCCATATTTTCTGCTATATTAGTTACTTGAGGAGGGTGCTTTTAAAATTCCATTGTCATGTATGGATTCTTAGTTGGATAAGCCCATATGTGGTTTTGTTGTGTATCTGGGTATCAGCCTCATGCTAACTAGTATCTTCTTCATGTTTCTTCACTGCATCCACTGTCTGATATTTGATTTATGTGGCATATTATTTGAACTGGCCCTCTTTGCAGTAAGTTGTCTCTTAACTGTCTGATGCTTTTGTATTGGAGTTTTGCATGTTGTTCCTACATTATTCTTATCTTTGTATCAGCTTCTGAGAGATTTTTGTTCCATTTAAACTAATTTCCTTGTTTTACAAGTGATAGTAAGAGAGCTTTTGGATTGACAACCCAAGCTATATTATGAGCTCCTTGATATGATAAGATGTCCTAGGCACTGGTCTATGACAACTCTAGGCTGTCTCTAGGGGGGACATAGTTGTCGACAACATCTTTCTGGCGCCGTTGCCGGGGATCGAATTTAAGAATATCAGTTTCCCTGAGCCTCGACAAATCATATTCACTCTCTAATCAGGTGAGCACAGAGAGTTGAAGAGTTGTATATCTCTCACCTTGGCGACTCCATTGTTCTTTATTTGATAAATCTATTGGTAGTCTTGGCTCCTCGAAAGCCACATTTGAGGTCAGATTCCTCTAAGTCAAAGACATCCTCTGTATCTAACCCAGAGAAGATTATACATAGAAGAAGTTGGAGAGAAAGACAATCAGCCTGTGTTGAAATCCCTGAGTTTTCTCAAGAAGATTATCCATCCTCTTCTTCTCAAGAAATTCCAGTAGAAAATCCTGACTTTACAGAAGAAAATCCTGAATATTACTCAGATAGCCCACCCAGGGGAAGTGCTAGAACCAAAGAAAACCTTCATCTCACTCCTGAGGCTGAGGAAGTTAAAGAAGTTACAGAAGTAGTCCCTGTTAATCGTGAATTGTTTCCATCTACACCCCAGACTTCTGTACAGCACATTCCGATTGTTATACATACTCCACTCCCTCTGCCTCCTCTTCCTCCATTTGTACATCAGATCGTTGCACAACCCCCACCTCCTCCAATGGCTAATGTACCAGCTTTTCTCCTGAACAAATATGCTCCACTGGCCTTACCCCAAGTGCTTAATGATATGCCGCAGGATTATTTGAAGATATTGCCCAGATTTAATGGTGAAAATGAAATTGATGCTCAGAAACATCTTGATACTTTCTGCTCCTTTGTAGAGAACCTTAATGTTGAACATTTAGATGTGGTCTTAAGATTATTTGTGCAATCTTTGGATGGTGAAGCCAGAAAATGGTTCAAGACTTTGGGAAACCGTTCAGTGACCACCTGGGATGACATGGAGAATACTTTTCTCAGGAAATGGGGAGAAAAGAAAGATCATGGATAGTGTCTCACTGAGTTCAATACACTCAAGAAGAGACATAATGAAGGGGTGTCGGAGTTTATTAAGAGATTTAATAAGTTATATCTAAATCTCTCTGCAGATATGAAGCCACATCAGAATGCTACAAAAGTTGTTTTCATTGCAGCCTTTGATTCAGATTTCGGTTTCCCCCTCGGGGAGAGAAAGTCCACCACCCTAGATGATGCTCAATCAGATGCCCTCGAGCTAGAAGCAAACTTTGCCTCCACTGGGAAATCAAAAGGAAAAGTTGAACAGGACACCAGGAGAAGAGGCAAGGAAGAGGTTTCTACCTCCAATCAAGACAAAGACGTAGACAGAATTGAAGAAATGAGAAAAATGATCAAAAATCTGTCTAATAAGTTGGGTAAGCTCGAATTGGAGGCCAAGAGTTCAGCTCCCAAGAATTTTTATAATGCTCCAAACAGAGGATACAATCCTCAGTACAAGAGACCACCACTGCAGATATTGCCAAGAGAAGCAAAGGAGCAGCAAGATCAGGTACCACATCCCTTGTACCTGGAAGGTCCAGTAGATGACTCCACTGAAGATGCTGCTTATGAACTAGAAGATTCAAATCTTGCTTTCTCAAACAATGATGAAATGGAATGCCCATTGCAAGAAGAAGAAGAAGAAGCAGAGATTGATCATTCTTGTAAACAATTTGTTGATTTCATGCAAGCGCAATTCAATGTAAAATATGATCTCAGATCTTCAAGGAAGAGGACCAAGACTCAAGATGAAGAACAGGAGCCACTTCAAAAGGGGGAACCTGCACAGAGAGAACCATCAGTGCAAAAATCTGCAGAAAAAGTTAAGAGTCCTCTGAACAAGCCTTCACAGTCTAATGACCAAGTCCCTTCTTCTTCAAAAATAGTCAGTCCTCCCAATGCTGAGTCAGTGTCAAGAGAGGTCAAATTTCCAGCTGAAAATAAAGAGTTTAAAGAAGTTGTAATATAAAAGTCTCCCCCTGCTTTCAGTCTACAAAAATAACTTGAGAAAATTAAAATTCCAATCCCCTTGACCGAGCTGCTAAAACAACCTGCATATCAATCTCAAGTTACCTCCTTCATGCTTCCTCCTGAAATACCAATTGTACCTGATAGTTTGAACCTTCAAGAAGAAAGACCCCTGGTAGTCTTTGGCCCACATGTCGAGGAGATAGACCCTTCTACTCCTCCTTTTTACGTGTCTTTAGTCATCCATGACCTGCTGTTACACAATTGTATGCTAGATTCTGGGGCTTCCCATAATCTTATGCCTTTGTCAGTCATGGAAAAACTAGGACTGCAAATCACACGCCCATATAAAGACCTTTATTCATTTGATTCCAAAAGATTCAAATGCTTGGGGATGATTAAAGATTTAGTGGTAAATTTGGCCCAAATTCCAGCGAAGAGTGTGGTCATGGACATTGTGGTGGCTGATATCCCAGCCCGATTTGGCATGCTGTTGTCAAGGTCTTGGGGTACAAAAATTGGTGGGTCAATTAAGCTGGATTTAACATATGCTACCATCCCAGTTTTTGGTGGACAGGAGAGGAGGTTATACAGAGAGACTAGATTTTTCAAGGTAGTTACTAAGGCTGATAACTCTGAAAATTCACCAGTCTATAGTAAAGAAGGAGATTTTTCATGCTTTATGCTAGAATAAGATCAAAATTATGTGCATGAATCCTCCTTCAAAATTAAGGATGAGCAGCCTTCAGAAAATTATGAAGCTGGAATCTGCACTTTACATTTTGATGGGGCAAATTCAAGAGAAAGCAATGGAGCTGGGGTGTTATTAATCTCTCCTACAGGAAAATGGGTCCCACTGTCCTTTAAATTGGAGTATGAGGCTACCAATAACGTAGCTGAATATGAAGCACTTTTATTGGGATTGCAAACAGCTAGAAACATGGGCATCCAGAATTTAAAAGTCATGGGAGACTCTGAGCTGGTGGTAAGACAGGTCCGAAATCAATGCCAAACCAAGCATCCTCGGCTGAGGGCATATAGAAATGAAGTTTGGGACATGGTGGATAATTTCTTCTCAGCCTTTAACATATAGTTCATGCCCCGGGAGCAGAATCGAATGGCAGATTCTCTTGCTATGGTTGCTAGTACATTCCGCCCTCCTCAGAATCCTCTTTTGAGGTATGAAATTGAGGTACGTTATAGACCATCAATTCTAGATAATATTAAGCATTGGCAAGTATTTGAAGATGAGGAACAGATGAAGAGATTTCTGGAGACAGTGGGTGAATTTTCTAATATGGAGATTGATGACTGTGTAGAAAATGAGGCTGAAAATATTTCAGAAAACAAATGGGAAGAAAAAGTAGCAGGTAATAAAGTGCTGCAGCTGAAAGGAAACGTGATACCTAGAGGGCTGGTGCCTCTAGAAAGATTATTTGACAAAAATGATGTTCCATTGCAGCATAATAAAATAGTAGAAGAAAATCAAGTAGAAGACTTGAATTTGGGCACTGATGCTGAGCCCAAAATTGTAAGATTATGTAAGAAGGTTTCAGAGGAATACAAAAGAAAATATTTGAAATTATTTCAGTCATACAAGGATGTATTTGCATGGTCTTATCAAGACCTAAAAACTTTTTATATTAATATAATGCAGCATAAAATTCCTCTGAGGGAAGATGCAAAGCCTTATAAGCAGAAGCTCAGACAGATAAATCCTCTGCTGCTTCCCTCTATTGAAAAAGAAATCAAGAAGCTGCTACAGGCCAAAATAATTTTGCCACTAAGATACTCTGAATGGGTCGCTAATTTGGTTCCTGTCCGCAAAAAGAATGGAGAAATAAGATTATGTGTGGATTTCAGGAATTTAAATAGAGCATCTTTAAAGGATAATTATCTGCTGCCTAAGATGGATCACATCCTGCAGAAGGTGGTGGGAGCATATAGAATGTCAATGAGTGATGGTTTTTCTGGTTATAACCAGGTGGCTGTGTTCCCAGAAGATCAAAAGAAGACTTCTTTCACCACGCCATGGGGAACATTCATGTATGCCAGGATGCCTTTTGGGTTAATCAATGCAGGAGCTAATTTTCAGAGGGCAATGGACATAGCTTTTGTTGGAGAGCAGGACAAGTTTCTGGTGGTATATCTGGATGATACCACAATATTTTCAAAGGATGATACTGAACACATTAAACACTTGCAGAGAACCTTTGAAAAATGCAGAAGGTATGGTCTTTCCCTCAATCCTCAAAAATCTTTATTTGCATTAGATGAGGGAAAACTCTTAGGGCACATTGTAACTAAAGATGGTGTGAAAATAGACCCTAAGAGAGTTGAAGTTATAAATAGTATTCCTTTACCCAAGAATAAGAAGGAAGTGCAGGTGTTTCTAGGCCGAATCAATTTCCTGAGAAGGTTTATTCCTAACTATGCTGAGATAGTTAGGCATATAACTGATATGCTTAAAAAGAACAATGAGATGAAATGGTCCCAAGAATCTAGAGATGCATTCACAAGGATAAAACAGGCATTTGCTGAAGCTCCTGTGCTAGCTGGGCCTGATTATACAAAGCCATTTATGATCTTTTCTTTTGCTTCACCTCATAGTGTAGCTGGAGTCTTGTTGCAGAAAAATGAAGATGGATATGAGCAGCCAATAGCCTTTTTCAGTCAGGTATTGCATGATGCAGAATTGAAGTATAACATACTAGAAAAATAGGCATATTCCTTGGTGAAGTCTCTCAAAGCCTTTAGAACCTATGTTTTGCAATCCCACATTACTCCATACGTTCCTACAGCAGTTGTCAAAGATATCCTCGTTCAAGGAGACAGTGAAGGTAAAAGGGGAAGATGGATTGCAAAAATACAAGAATATGATTTGGACATCAAACCTACTAGGCTGATTAAAGGACAGGGACTTGCTAAAATGTTATCTGAATCAAATCATCAAGCCTTGGGCATTAATTTATCTATGATTGCAAGTGAAGAGTCAGAAAATGAAAAAGGCCAGCAAGGACTGGAAAAATCCACTCAAAAAGCACATCTAAAGTATCTCACTAGTCCTTGGTACAAAGAAATAGTTGAATATCTTTTAACACTCAGTTGTCCACCCAGCTGTGATAAATCAAAATACAGGGCTTTAAGGCTGAAATCAAAAAAGTATATAGTTTCCAATGGTCAGTTATATTGGAGAGATCCTTCAGGCATACTATTATTGTGCCTCACAGAGGATGAAGTAGAAAATATAATAGTGGAGTTTCATGAGGGAATTTGTGGAGGTCATTACAGTTGGAAGGCCACAGCACATAAAATACTGAGAGCTGGTTTTTATTGGCCTAAATTATTTGGAGATGTTTTTAATTGGGTTAGAGCATGTGATAAGTGTCAAAAATTTGCTGAGAGACAAAAGCTGCCTGCTTTGCCCCTAATTCCAGTTCGTATAGATGAACCATTTCAGCAATGGGGATTAGATTTTATTGGAGAAATACATCCCCCTTCAAGTGGCCAACATAAATGGATATTGACTGCAACAGATTACTTTACAAAGTGGATGGAAGCCATACCTGCGAGAAATGCTACAGATGCTGTAATCATCAAATTCATGGAAGAGAACATCATATCCAGGTTTGGCTGTCCAGCTAGAATTGTAACTGATAATGCACAGGCCTTCAAGTCTAATAAATTTGTAAATTTCTGCTAGCAGTATAATATTGCATTAAATCACTCCACAGCTTACTATCCACAGGGGAATGGCTTGGCAGAATCTTCCAAAAAAACTCTGGTGAGGGCCTTGAAGAAGACAATTAATGAGAATCAAAAGAATTGGGATTCCCAATTGAAATTTGCTCTGTGGGCGAATAGAGTAACTAGCAAGAGAGCAACTAGGAAATCTCCTTATGAACTGGTATATGGGCGAGCAGCTGTGTTTCCTGTGCAATTGGCTTTGCCAGTGGCACGTTTCATGCAGGAAAGTCAGGAAGAACCAGATGACATGGTCAGAAGAATTAACCAACTGGTAGAATTGGAGGAAACACGGAGCCAAGTGAATTAGAGATTAGCGGAGTATCAGGAGAAAATGAAAAACATCTTTGATCAACATGCAAAAGACAGGAAATTTCAAATTGGTGATCTGGTTCTCAGATGGGATATTCGGAGGGTTGAAAAGGGAAAACATGCTAAATTTGATCCACTCTGGTTTGGCCCATTTAAGATTATGGAGCTAAAAGGTAATAATACATTTATTTTAGAAAATTTGCAGGGTGACTTGTTAGATGCCCCTGTGAACGGCCAATTCCTAAAGCCCTACTTTCAATTTTGATTCGGGCAGAGTATGCCTGTTGTATTATATTGTATATAGACTTTGTTTCAATTTTTATTTTAATAAGGGATGTGTGCTAATGAGTTTTGAAGAAAAAGAAAAAGGGCTGAAGAGCGGAATCTACATACAAGATGATCAAGGGTCTGCAAGTTCTCGACATGTCCAAGGATGAACTGTTGAGAATGCAGCAAGATGATGGAGCTTAGTGAAATGAAGTCGCCTTCACTAAGTGGGCCCGCAGGCAAATTCTGGCGCAAAGTCTATTTTTAGACTATGTCTATTTTTAGACATACGAAGCATAATTTGGGAATTCCAGTTGGAGATTCTTGAAGTATGCGACATGTTGGTAAAAATAGATGAGACCCTTATTTTTAGGACCCAGGCTATTTTTAGACTGTGTCTCTATGGAAGTCAAATATTATTTACCCTTAATAATATTTTGACTATAAACAGCAGTTTACTCTCTTGGAGCACTTCAGTTCGAGTCATGGAGGTGGCTCATGCAACTGACGTAAGGAATCACGTGGTTCCTAGGGTTTGATGGCATCTTGCATGGTTGACTTCAGTTAGGACTTCAGTGGCAGAAGTTTGGTGGAGTTAATGAGACAGCTAGTGGAGTTGTGTTCTGTTTATTTTAGTTGAACTAGTTGAGATTAGTTTAACTAGCTAATCAATTAGTTAGGAGTGGAGTGAATTAAATATTATTTAATTCACTAATTAGTAACTCATTAGTCAACTCAAGAACACTTCAGTTCACTACAGTGCATGATCAGTTCAGTGGAGACCAGTGGAAGAGGTACATGAAAGGGTGAGTAAAGCTATCAGTTGGAGGATCAGTTTTGCATGGGATTTGCATTACACTTGGAGGAATTGTCCATGACAATTGCGCAGTCAAGCCAAGGGGATTCGAACCTTGGATCTCTTCATATACAAGCCATGATTGCGCAATAGAGGCAAGGCAATTGGCGGGGAGTTTTGAACCAGTAACCTGTTCAAAACTAAGCTAGATTGTGTGTGACTTTATGAGAAAGTACCGAGTACTTGTGAGGAGTATTGTACTTGTTTTGTTACATGATTTCTCCATTATAATATACACAATAGCTGCGGGGTTTTCAGCTATAGGCTTTCCCCATACATAGTGAGTTAATGTGCTCCATGAGATGAGGAAATTTCTGCTGAACTTGGTCCCTGGTGAACCACTTTCCTTGGTGCAGGAGTTGGCCAGCTTTGACAACCCGATATAGTTGGATCTTCTGCCGGCGAGTGTTCTTGATTTGCATGTCCATGATGCAATCTGTGGTGGCCTGTTCCATGCAGTCTGGATTTAACTCAGTTGGTGTGAGTTGTTCTGCAATGTCCGAGGTGTCTAGTAGAGGTGGGAAGTAAGGACGAAGGCAATCCACATTGAAGACTGGGTGCAGACCAAGGAATGGTGGAATACTGAGCTCGAATGCATTGTTCCCTACAGCCTTGGTGATGGTGTACGGCCCGTATCGGAGCTGGCGAAGCTTGCGGTGGGGTCCAGTGAGGCGCTCCTTCTGCAAATGTAGCCATACTTTGTCACCCACCTGGAAGTTGTGTGGCACCCGGTGTTGATCATGGCGTTGCTTGTACTTGGCATTGGCTCCGTCCAATATATCATGAACCTGTTGGTGGATGTGTTGAATGTGCTCGATGAAGCTACTGGCTTTGTCAACTTCAGACTGGACATGAGCTGAATTGGCCTGAGCAGCTGCAAATGGCATGGCTACGTCAATGGGACATAGTGGCTGGAATCCCAAGCCCACCTGAAAGGGGCTATGGCCGATTGAACCGTGGAGAGCCCGATTATAACTATGTTGTACATAAGGGAGGCTCTCGTCCCATGTGCGTGGATGCTTTGAATTGTACATGCGCAGAATGTGTACAATCATTCTGTTGACGACCTCTGTCTGGCCATCTGTTTGGGGATGGAAAGCCGTGGACTTGGTGAGCTTGGTATCCAACATCGACCAGAGGCTGGACCAAAATGTGCTGAGGAACCTGCTATCTCGATCTGATATGATAGACTGTGGGATCCCAAAGTGCACCCACACTCGTTCAAAGAAGAGTTTAGCAGTGGCTTCTGCTGTGATATTCTTCTTGCAGGTCGCCATAATGGCCATCTTCGAGAATCTGTCGACGACCACAAAAACACAGTCATTTCCCTGCTTAGTAGAAGGCAGGCCCGACATGTAATCCATGGAGATGGATTCCCAAGGTCGACTAGGGGTAGGTAGAGGAGTATATAGACCTTGCTTCTTGATGGTCGGTTTGGCAATGGCACAAGCAGTGCAGGATCTGATGTGCTTCCCGACATCCTTTCGAAGGTTCGGCCAATAGAAATACTTCTGCAAGATTGCTACTATTTTCTCGACCCCGAAATGCCCAGCGACTCGACTGTAGTGTGCTTCCCATATCATCTTGGCACGCTCGCTTGAAGGAACACAAAGGTGTCCCATGTGACATAAAAGTCCATCTTGGAGGTGAAAATTTGGAACTTGCGTACCCCCCAAGAGTGCCTTGTAAGTTTGGCCGAATTCTGGGTCACTCTCATAGAGAAGCGGCCAATCAGAAGTCTCGTGCCCACAAGAGTTGAGCACAGTGGTGAGCGCCACGATCGGTGGTCGGCTGAGGCAGTCCGCAACATGATTGGTGCTACCCTTCTTATACTTGATGTTCAAATGAAACTGTTGCAGATATGTAGACCACTTCTGATGGCGATCATTCTGCAACTTCCCTTGTGTCTGTATGAACTGCAGGGGCCTGTGGTCTGTGTGGATGATTGTTTCCTTCCCCAAAATGTAATGCTTCCATTGTCGACAAGCTTGCACAATCGAGTACATTTCTTTGTCATATGTGGGGTACTTGCGAACTGTGTCAGACAATGTCTCACTGTGAAATGCCACTGGATGTCCCTGTTGAGTAAGAACTGCCCCAATAGCATAGTCAGAGGCATCTGTCTCGATCTCAAATGGCTGTTGCAAGTCTGGTAAAGTGAGCACTGGGGCAGAACAGAGGCGGTTTTTCAGTTCTGTGAACGCCTTCTGTTGAGGTTCCGACCAAAAATTTTTTGCTCTCGCTCCTCCCTTGGTAACTTGACTCAAGGGCCAAGTGATATGAGAGAATCCCAACACGAACCTCCGATAGAAATTAGCAAGACCCAGAAAGCTGCGAAGCTCTGTTATAGTGGTTGGGGCTGGCCAATCCCGAATGACTTGGATCTTGGCTGGATCCACATGCACCCCCTTTCATCAATAATGTATCCCAGATATTGAACCTGGGTCATGCCAAAAGTGCACTTCTCCAAATTGGCACACAACTTGTGTTGCCGCAGTGTTTGGAGGACTTGTCGGATGTGGTGAAGGTGCTCTTCCCAAGTCCGGCTGAAGATCAAAATGTCATCCAAGTACACCACTACAAATGAGTTGGTGAATGGCCGCAAGATGTCATCCATCATCCTCATGAAGGTGGCGGGAGCATTCGTCAACTCGAAAGGCATGACCAGCCATTCAAAAAGGCCTTCCTTGGCTTTGAAGGCAATCTTCCACACATCGGAGGGTTCAATTGGTACCTGGTGATACCCAGACTTCAGGTCGATCTTGCTGAAATATTTTGCACCTTTGAGTTGGTCCAGAAGGTCATCAATCCGTGGGATTGGGTACCTATTCCGAACAATGATCTTGTTCAGCGCCCGATAGTCAATACAGAGTCTCCACGTCCCATCCTTCTTCTGTACCAACACGATCGGGCTCCCACAGGGCGATGAACTTGGTCCGATGTGACCTTTCTGCAACAGCTCCTGAATCTGCCTCTTGATTTCATCATTTTCCAGAACAGAGCGTCGATAGATCGGTCCATTGGGTAGTGGCGCACCTGGGGTCAGATCAATCGGGTGCTTGACCTGGCAGTGCAGAGGAACCCCTGTGGGTGAGGTGAAGATGTCCTCGTACTCCTCCACGACCTTATCCATTTGTTGTTGTTGTGCAGAGGGGCCCTGTCTGGAGGTCGTGGCCACAGTCTTCTTCTTGCCCTGGGGGCGGATCATCAGGAAAACGAATTTCCTGGTTTGGGAAATGAGCTTACTACATTGTTTTGCAGTAACCAAAGAGATAGCGGCAGGAGGTGGTACCTCTGGTATCCTGTACAACTTATTTCCCAAAGTCACAATAACAGCACGAGGCCGAGACTCATACACAGCATGACGCTTCCACAAGTATGGTTGTCCTAATAATACATCAGAAACATCAATAGGAGCAACGTCACATAATACCTCATCCGTGAAGGGCTTGATGCTATAGGGAAGGCGACACTGCCGGCCGACGCGGAGATCTCGTCCTTGGTGAAGCCACCCGATGGTGTATGGATGTGGGTGAGCTGTGGTCGGCAAGCCCAACCGCTTCACGGCGTCTGCTGAAATGAGGTTCTTTTGGCTCCCATTGTCGACAATGAACTGTACAGGGGAGCCCTTTACCCACATCCGGGAGTGGAAGAGACGTTCCTCCTCCTCTGGATCTTCCGGTTCCTCCTTCTGGACCTTTGTAGTGGCAACAGTGGCGTTGGGCTCCGCATCAATAATCCGTTTCCCTTTTTCATTCCCCTTTTCAGGTTCTGATTCGGAGTCGGAGCATGCATCTGACTCAGAAGCCCTCATCTCGGCCACTAGCGACTGCTTGGCCCGACACTCACTTGTGTTGTGAGTGGAGCTCTTATGGAACTCACACCACTTTCCCGTGTCCTTCTTTGGCTTTGCGGTGATGTTCTTTTCTTGTGGCTTCGATGAGTTGTCTTTAGCCGCCATGCCTTGGCTCTATCCTTTGTTCTGCGGTTTGGAAGCACCTTTCCCTTGCTTTTGATTCGCATATCCAAAGTCTCACTTCTTCTGCTTGAATTTCTGCTCAATCTTGGCAGCATACCGGTATGCCGTACCAAGCGAGGAGATGTCAAGGAACTCCATTTCCTCCTGAATGTATTTGTGTAGACAACTGCGATACTTTAGCACTAGATGTTTCTCTGAATCTTTGATACCCAACTTTGTGCGCAGGGTATGGAACAGATTCGTCACCTCATGCACATCTTGATCCCTTTGTTGTCGCAGCGTGGTCCATTGTATGTACTTGTCCTCATAGCTCCCCACGGGATAGTACTGTTCCTTGACGGCGTCTCAGAAAGAATTCCAAGTTGGTATGGCCGAGAACAGAGAGGGTTCTGTCTGGTCCTTGTTCTCACAGTAGGTTTCCCACCAGTCCTTAACATGGGGGGTAGCTTTGAGGAGTGCAAAATAATCTTCTCCCGGTCTGAAAAGTCATGAACCGAGAAATATCCTTCTAACAGATTCAACCATCTATCTACGGCATCTGCGTCTATTTGACCCTCAAATATGGGAATGCCAAAATTTACTTGTACCTTAAAAGGAGTCGCGCCTCCAGAGTGGCTGCTGGATGCAGATGCGCCGCCGGTGGGTAGCCGTTGAAGGATCTGAGCAAAGTTATCCATCATCACATTCCTTTGTCTTTCGAGGGCCTCCTCGAGCAATATTTTGATAGGATCTCCTGCTCCCTCATCTTTCTTTTCGTCCCCCATGGGCGTCCGTCGAGGTTTGCGAGGCCGATCTTGCAAAGGTTCCACCAGATCAAGCCCTAGCTCCTTATACCCCGACCTCGTTGGGGACATGCAAAGAAGGATCGAGAAAAAGCAGACCGCTCCGATACCACTGATCCGGATTTATGCAGGAACGCAACAGAATAAACATATAACCATAAATACAGAGATGCAGCGGAAATAACACTTCATTTCATTAATATCAAAGAACTCAAATTTGCTTACAGAAAAAATGGAAATAAAACTAGCTAGGGCGCTGGTAGCTATCTCTGAGAAGAGATGTGGCGGCTACAGGCCTCTGAACTATGTTACAATGAGGCTCGAGGGCCTATTTATCATTTAGAAACAATGGGAAATCCTAAACAGCCAAAACCCTAACCCTAGAAGATGAAGCGCCAAAACTATGGGCCCCGTTTGGGTAAATTGGTGTTTCAACTTCCCAGGGGCGTAACTTTGGCATACGATCTCCGTTTGACGCGTACCACACCTCGTTAGAAAGATCTATCCGAGGACTACAAATTTGGAATGAGAAACATTGGTCTAAGGACCCATGTTGCTCTTATTTTTCCCAAAAAACGTCGTTTAGGGCCTCAAAACGGCTCCGGAAGTTTAGGACCCGAAAAACTGCTAAAAATAGTAAATTGTGCCGAAACTGAAAAACTGAAATAGACAATGGTGGAGCCCCAAGTGGAATAGGCGGGTGACCACCAATATCCACCTAGATCAGACGGAGCGGAGCCTTGCTTACCGCGGTGGTCCCCGCGCCCGTACCCGTTGCAAAACCGGTTGTTTCATTCCGCACCACCTCCACTGGGCTAGCAGTTTTCAATCAAATGGCAGCGATTCCACACGCCGCATGACGCGTGTCCCCATGTACGTCCCAAAACCACTCCAATTTTGTGCATTAAAGTTCGGTCAAAGGTCAGGCAGCGGAATCCATAGCAGCCGTTAGATCTCGAAGTCTCCATCCAACGGTGGTCGTCCTCCGGAGCTGCACGCATTTTAACCTACGTCAACCGCGTCCCTGGCCCACCTTTGATTGCCCTCCGGCTCATTTTAACCGTCGATATCATTCAGAGATCGTGTGGCCCATAATCACTCGCATTTTTCCCACTCGACAAAGTCCTCCGCCATGTCATATGTTCCCCTTGGTTGTTCATACGCCTACGTGTCATCACCCTGCGTGCCCATTGTATTTCCATTCTCACCACCTATATACATGTGCTGCATCCATATTCATCATTTTTTATTTGTACATTATATTTTACGTGGAAAACTTACATCCTGTCTGTTTACCAAAACCTCTCTGTAATTCCACCGTCACCCCGCATGTTCCTGCCATGTAGCCATATCATCGACGCCACCATTGTTTCCACCTCCACTCCTCTTGCACCCGTGTCTGGTTTTTCTAATATTGTTAGTATGAATTCTTTGTCGAAGCGTACGAAAAAGAACCACTTTAGCTACGCATAACTAATAGCCCTAACAACAATATAGGCTGCAAAACATCTTCAGATCTGCAATTAGTAGTTAAAGTGCTGCAACAACATATCTATAAATGGAAAGACATTAAGCAGAAAAGTAAAGAGTTTGCTCCATGCATCCAACAGACAAGACAAGAACGCGATTTTTGAATGAATTTTTATATTACAGGGCACCTGGGAGGAAACAAGAAGGTGTATCCAGATCTCCTCAATGGGATGGGTTCTTTGTAGTCCTCGGCACTTCAGATCTAAGCTTTCTCTCTCTTGTAGATGTAGAAAACCCAATGTAGAAGGTAGAGCTCAATGGGAGCAAAATGGCAGAAAAATGAGACCAAGTGTATAGATCCAGAGTGATCTAGTATGCAACAAAAGGTGAAGAATGATGGGGAAAACCCTCCTATTTATAACAAATTATTGGGTCTTTCTAGATCTTGGTGCATGATTAAAATAATGTTAATCACATCTAGATCCACCTCTATGGAATATTTTATTATTATTTGTTGGAGGGAAAGGGTGTTTGACTTGGGTCAAATCCCTTGATTAGTGAAAAATAAATAAATAAATGATTTATTTATCTTTTAAGGAAGTGGTTGGGATATAATCAAATAAATAATGATTTATTTGATTAATGGTGGTTGATTTGGTCATATTTAACAAGGAATATTATTTAAATAATTATTCCTAGAAAATAATAAGATAACTATGGGTTTATCTCATTAATTTCTTTGTTTTTGGGTTAAACATGACTACGAATAATAATTAAATTATGGTTTAATTAATTATTCCTTTTGGGGTCTCCTAATTAACATAGTGAAAGCAGTTTTACTTGGGGTAAAACTGGTCTTACATGGTGTACTTGGGTCCATCTAATGATGAAAGGTTAGATGACCAAAAAATGTTGTAACAGATTGCCCCCCAACGTGCGAGTGTCAAGAGCAAATTGTATGACCGAAGTACGTTGTAAGAATACAATCACTAGACAGCAAAAAGGGATGTCATAGAGAGAAATGTGAGGTAGATAGTGTGCTGAAGGACTAGACCCTGAGGAGACGAGACTCGCAGGTGCAACAAGTCTCTGTTATGAGAGGGTACCTGTGCTGAAGGCGACGGGGGAGGCATACCTATGCCCGCCGTGACAAAGTACAAAAGAATAGTGTGTCCAGTAAACAAGGGACCGAACCATAGAGTACAGCTGGCATAAACAAAGGCCAGATAAAAATACAATGAAGAGTCTCACATACATGTTGTGCCTGGGATAACAGCCAGGACTAGTACAATAATATCTGAGTACATGAGATAAATACAACCCAAATGCCCCTTGTAAATGGGGAAGGGCTCACAAAATCTGACTGATACTTGCAAATCATAGAGGTGCTGCAAGTGGCTAAGGCCAACATCATCAAAATCTGGAGCGGCATCAAAGGCTGCAATGAAGAGGGTATCCGGGCATGTGGGGGGCTACCTGCAGGGCCACCCCCTCATGAGGGCTGAGACATCTCACACACGCCCGGGAATCATCAAGAGCTGCTGCTGGGTCACTGGACTGTCCAGTATACGAATCTCGATCATGCTGAAAGGAGCTGGAGAGGCAATCAAGTCAAAGGGAAGTGAGAGATCCCCCTGCCTGATCCGAGGCACCGAACAAGAGTGGAAGCTGGAACCAAGGTACACCGCCCTCTAGACCTTGCTTCCGGAATAAATGTGCTGATGTCGACAGAAGGAGGTCCGCCGTAGGTGAGGCAATGAGAGATCCTCAACTAAGGCACGAGAGAAGAACAATAGAGCGACGGACAGACTGACACTAATGATGATGGTGGAAATGGAAAGGATGGAGTGGCGAATGGACGACTTCCCTTGTTAGAGCATAAAGGGCATGAATGACATGGCAGCGACTGGCACAATATCGAAAGGATAGGGGACAGTGGGGCTGAAGGTCATGATATGCAACACAAGAGAGGAACCAAGCAAAAAGAATGGAGGGCTATAGTAGGGTGTAAAAGGCCGCGGGATAGACTCCATGAATGCAATGATGACTCAACTCGGATGCTCTAAACAAGGGTGACATGATAGTGCTGCCACACAGTAAAGGCCCCAATGGGGGATCAAGGAAGCATGAGTACAAGGTGGGCACTCATGACGAAAATCAACACGAACATGGACAAGTAAGGGGGCGATATGGTGCCCCAAGTACAAGTGTCGTAAGTGAGGAAATTCGATTTTAAGGAGCGGTGAAGTGACCCTTCGTGGAAAAATGTGTCCGGGTGAAGTATCAAATCACCAAAAACTAACTAAAACCCATTTGAGAGCTCGGTGAGATCTGTCCAGCGGTGCTGACGGTTCGTCGAACGGGGCTACGGTGTGGTCGCAGCAGTCGAAAGGAGAAACATGGGTTCTCTTTAATGAGGCAGTTTTCCCTCCAAAATCATTCATTTGCTATTGTTGCTGTGGTGAATGTGGAGAGAAGGCCCTAAATCTTGCGGCGAACGTAGCGGACAAACCGACCGTTGGAAGCGAGATCCGTCAGTTGGAGGTACGAGGCCTAACCTTGCTCTTGCATGTTGTTGGATGACATTTGCAGTTTAGGGCCCAAAACCCCCAGAAACAGCCCCTCCTTCATCTCTATGGTCGGGTCGCACTTTTTGGGGCAAAAAGTACGACCCAGGACGCAGGTTTGGGGGCAAAAAGTGCGACCTGGTCCAGAAAATGGCAGAAAACTGCGACCTGGGAGACGAGGAGGGCTTGGTGCTGTTTGATGGCTGGGAGTTGGGTTGTGGTGTGTGGTTACGGTTTTCCCGATCTGTACCCTGACAAAAAGAATGTGGTTGTGCAGGTATGGCAGAGTTGTGGGTCAATTGGAGAGAGAGGGATCTGGGAACACTTCGGACAGAGATCCAGGCGGATCAGGGCGTTCGTCGTGTATTGGCCAGATATAGGGGCATATGGTGCCCTCTTGGATGTGTGTAGGGGCAAGTGGTGCCCCCCAGAATGTATGGGGGGGCATATGGTGCCCCCAGTTTTTGGATTTTGTTTGTAACATGCTATGGGCGTGTCGGATGTATATGTATGGGGGGGCGTATGGTGCCCCCAGTTTTTGGAACATGCTATGGGCATGTCGTAAGTATATGTATGGGGGGGCGTATGGTGCCCCAAGTGATGTATGTAGGGGCAGGTGGTGCCCCCATTTTTTGAGTTTGTGTGACATGCTGTGGGCATGCCAAAATGTATTTATAAAAAGGGGAATCTAACCACATTTTAATGATGTGGTGTGCCATTTGTTCTGGTTATGGTTATGCAGTTTGAGAAAGGGAATGGAGTGTTACCAATCTCTTTTGGTACTGCATATAGGGATCAAATGGACTTTAAGTTTCCGAATTGGCATACCTGGTGTCACTATCCCAAAAGGAGGATTTGGAGAGAATGAACTGATGCTCTCGTAGAAAAGCTATAGGTTGGTCAACAATAATGTCTAAGAGACTGGGTTGCTGATGTAAGATGAGGGAACGATAAGGGGTATCGTCCCGAGAGTGATCTGAAGTGATATGGGACTCTAGAGGTTCTTCTAAATGTGGAAGAATACTGGGTCTAGAGTCAACACGACCAGATACACTAGGAGAGTGGTGGAGAATGGCTTCTCTTGGTCTCTCAAATGTGGGTGCCCCCTTACCCAAACATTGGGTTTCGATGTAATGACCACAAGGTGGATGTGGTGTGAACGCATGGGTTCGATGTAAGGGGGAATAGATGAAGTCAGGGGTGGGAATTTCTTCCATAATGTCGTCATCGTGATATAAGATGGGGTGACTAGTGGAAGAAGAACTACCTGACGTGGTGAAGTGGCCTGAATCATCATCATGAGAAGAGAGGTTCACATGCGCATCGTCACAATGGGTGACCGAAGAGTAAGTAGATAACGGATCTACCGATGTTGAGCCCAAGATGACCGCTGAAGGAAGGTCAAGCGAAACAACAGGGGAGGATTCAGATGGAACGTTCCCCAATGGTCTCATGGATGATGACAAGTACAAAATGGTGACTGAGGGCTCCGTTGGCTTAAAAGCGGGAGGCGGAATGTGAATGTCCTCTGGTCCGATCGAAGCGGCCTTGAACTGGCGGTACAAGTCCAAGGAGGAACGGTACTCATCAAGGCGGGGACAGAGGTGGGTGTAATGGCCGTGAAAATCGCACAAGGCACAAGGGTGGTTTGTGCGCAAGTGTTTGATTTTTTGGAGGGAGTCGGGGATAGTGACATGTACTTCTGGGAGATCAGAGTCGGGGAATGTCTCATTGACCAGAAGCTTGAGGTGGGGAAATTCAGGACACATGTGAGTGGCATGACCGACGACATCACACAAAGCGCATCGAATGGCGGGCTTTGGTGGTCGTGGGGGGGTAACGGATGTTGGGGGGGCCGGATCGTGATGGGTTGCCCCCCTTCGGGCTTTGCCTGTCTTCCCGGGAGCCGTCACAACAGGAGAAGGGTCCTGTGGAGGTGCTAGGGGCACAGTGGCTATGGAGGAAGCGAGGGGGACCGGTTGAACCGGTGTCAAAGCCATGTAAGGTTTGGGGTGACCAGGGGGGGTGGCGGCTGGGGGGTCAAGGTACCAAACCGGAATACCCAAGGTCAAGTTACGGAGAGAGAGGGTGGCCATGACGGGGACATAATATACTCCGGGAGGGGGAGCCAAGAAGGGGATCTGTCCAGCAGGGTAGTGACCAGGAGGTACGGCTCCAAGATGGTTAAGGCCGGGGGGGACCGAGCCGGGAGGATAAAGAGGTTCGGGGATACCAGCTGTAGGGGGAGGGCCGGAAGGAGGAGGTCCGGCTGGCGGAGATGAATGGCTAGGAGCGGGTTGCGGAGGGCGGGGGGGAGGGTGCGGACTAGCCGAGGCAGGCCGTTTATGGGCAGCCTGAGACGATTGCATCATGCAAATATCCGACAAGCTGGGATCCGTAATAGGAGGGGGGGGGAGGTGAGGAAAAGTACCAAGCAGGGTGGAATCTTTATAAACGCCGGGGGAGACATTGGTCAAGGAATCTATGGTTTGCTTGTTGGCTACAGAAGAGATGGTCGTCTCGGAGGAGGACTGAGACGACGGCTCATGATACGATAGCTGGTCAATGGTGACTATCTTCCCGTTATGTGGAAAAGACATCTTGTGGAAGACCGCGGAGGGGACAGCAGACATGGCATAGGTGTAGCTTCACCCCAATAGAATGTTGTAGTCTAGAGGGGCGTCAATGACTTCGACATCAACGCAAACAGTCTTACCGGCGAGGGTGATGGGACAGTTACGAAACAGGCCAATAGGCCGGGAGGCATGACCATCCCACGTGTTGTGGATCATTCTATCCGCATATCCTTTTTTATGTTAAGTTTTGAAATTTTGGAAAAAGAAAAGTGTTTTTGAAAAAATATTTCTAAAGATCCGAAATATGCTATAGTATAATGTTTATACTTTAGTATAGGAGAAATACGAAGAAGTAATACATTGTGTTCCCATTTTCATTTTGATTTGTGGAGCGGCAAACATTAGATTGTTATATTTTTTATTTATCATAAAGGTCGAGCAACTTCTGGAGCGGAAGTCGCGATCACGCGTAGAAGCTTTTGGATAAGCAACTGCGGGGGGGTCAACTTGCTCGCCGGTTATCAAAACCCGACCCCCCGCAGTTGACTAGTCAGATCTACGAAAATCGTTGATCAACGGCTCCGATGGATTGCGGGGGGTATTGGTTGAAGGTCTCGGCCGTACTCACAGACCCCCCGCATTACGTCATTCTCTGAAGTGTCAAACAGCTGACAAAACCGCATACGTGTTGTCCCACGTCACCTTTGCATTAATTGCGTTTTGCATTGTTATAAAGTCGAGTTTACCGTTCCGTTGCGGTTCATTTGTGATTGTTGTTCTGTTTCAAACCCCGTCCCGCCACCTTCGCACCGAATTGTTTTCAAAATTCTCGTCAGCCATGGCCAAACGAGCGTCTATGTCTGGTCTTTCCACTCCGAGCCCTCTCCTAGATAGTGAGAAAGACGTCCGTGATACTGCTTCCTCTGTCAATCACCCTCTCTTGCATTATCAAGTGACCTTGAACACCGACCAGTCACCTGTGTTTTCCGCTATGCAGAGTTCTGGAGTGCTGTTCGCCTGCATCCCTAAGACCCATGTTTTTCCTGAATTCATCTCCTAGTTGGTCTCGTCCATGTACCCTGGTAAATGTTATGTCATGAACTCTCAGGGAGAAAGTGTTTTGCAGGTTTCAGCTCAATTAATGCGTCAGGCATTATGCTTCCCAGAGAATGATTCTCCTTTGCAATTCTCAGAAGATTCGCTGGTTCAATACTTCGAGGAGCTCTCAATTGAAGAATTTAACGGATGCATGTCATTTTTGGTACCAAGTCCGGAGAAGACCCAGTTTGGTTCGGGAAAGTTTGGTTTGGATGCTTTTAATGTTCAATACAGGTCAGTTCTCAGCTGTATTATGGAGATTCTGGGGAGAGAAGATGATGGCGAAGTTGACAAAGAAACTCTGGGGATGTTTACTCTTATGATGAAACCAGGAGTGGTGTTAGATATTCCGTCCTTTTGGCAAGAAGTGGTGAATTCTCAGTTGCTTTCTTTCCCACTAACAGGTTATTTTAGATTTCCCTCATTAATTGTTTACCTGTTTTTATACCAGAATGTGGAAGAGTTTATGGGTATTGGTTTGAATATAATGGATAGCAACAAGAATAAGCAGTCAGTTCTACTTTGGACTGATTTGATCAGAAGAGAAGAAAATGAAGCTGGTTTATTTGAATTTGTGGAAAATTTTATGACCACCGCTTATAGAATTCTCAATGGGACTCGGCCTCCCCGTTTCTTGCCAAAGGCTCAGGAGTTCTTGCAATTGGGACCTAATTGTAGATATGGAGACTGGTTTGTTTTTGAAGACCATTCTGAAATAAGGCTATATGGAGTTGGTGTTGAGCCTTATAGGCTTCCAACATTTGTTCCCATGAGACTGTTTGCTCTGGAATTTATAAGGCAAAGTCTTAATGTGGATCAAATTCATTTTCTTCCAATGAAGAAGGGGTTAATGTACAAGCTGCCCATGAGTGTAGGTCCTTTTGTTGTTAACACAAGGCAAGCTTATGAGGAGGTGACAAGGATGTTGGAAGAAACACAGTTATTATTGGGAGAGAAGTGGGCCTATGACCCACATGCGATTATTTCACAGAGAAGGGTCGAGAACGGTTATGTTGCTTTTACTCATGTGAGTAAACCAGATTTAGAAAAGTTGGCTAATCCAGGAGGGCCAAGTTCATCACGGATTAATATTCAAACTCCTGTAATATTGGAGAAGATGGGTAAGAGAGTGAGAGATGATGTTATTGAGATTGATGAGGAAGAGCCCCGAGAGGAGAAAAGGACTAAATTAGCAGAAGATCACTCCTCTAATTCACCTGGTTTCACTCTCCAGGTCAGTGAAGAACAGGGTGCTTCATCTCCTAGCAGATCAGAACTCCAGTTAGAGAAGGCTCCTTCCATGAAGCAGGTGTTCTCCTTAATTGAAGAAAAGAATCAAAGAATAAAGGCCAATATAGAGATACAAGCAGAACATCATGTATCTGCTGACCAAACAAGACTTTTGACTGTAATGGATTTGGAGAAAGACCAGTTCAAAATGGCGCTATCACATCCGACAGGGATGTCTCTGGGACCCTCAGGCAGTTTTAAGGAGTTGAATATTGTTATGGATGTAAAGAAGATTCCCTTGTGGGACAAGATGAATCTACATATGCAAACAGGTCAGTTAATTGTTAATGATTTAGGTAAGACTCATGCTACATCAGTCAAGACAGAGAATATGCTTGCTAAGGTTGTCAAACAATGCAAGATGGAGAAAGCCAATGCCAGAGCATTGACTATTCAAAATGAAGAACTAAAGAAAATCATAAAGAAGATTGGCGTTGATCCAGATGATAGGAGCGCAATGCAAAAATTTATCAAGGGCGCAGAAGCAGAAATCTCTTCCTTAAGGAAGAAGCTGAAATTTCCAGCTTCAGAGCATTCGTTGGCAGCTGAAGTACCAGAGGTAGAAAAGGAAAAAGAAGAGCTGCAACAACAATTGATAAAGAAAGATGAGGAGCTTGATAAGGTAAAGCAAACAGCCATAACTTTACAAAATCAAATTCAGAATCACACTTGCACTTTTGATTTTTCTGCAGGTGCGACCGATCCACAGGTCCAAGTTGCTCAATTGAATACAGAGTTAAAAATGGCGGAGAGATTGCAAACAGGCCCAATCTGAAAAGAATGCAGCTCTGAGACTAATGCAAGGATGGGAAGAAAAGGCAGGCGAAAATGAGCAGAAGCTACATAAAGCTGAAGAAGAAATTAAGGAACTCAAGGAGAAACTGAAGGGAAATATTTCCCTTATTAAAGCTAAGGATCTCATCTGGAATGAGATCATTTCTGAAATACAAGCAAAATGGAATTCCATACAAGTAATTGCCAGAGAGAAAGGCATTGTTGCTGATCACGAAAAGGAATTGTCATCAGACAAGCCAGCTGCAATCAAGAGATCAAATTGGGCCAAAAGATTCATGAATTTTATTAATTCCAAAACAGATGAGGATTTGCAAGACATGGGGATACAAGACAGGTATTTTTATGCTGAGGAAGTAAGCAAGATGATCATTAAAAATGATCTTCTGAAAGCATCAGAAAAGCGGCTACAGGTAATCAAAGGGGTGATTAAGAAATTTGACATTTCATTTGATAAATTGATAAGAACTGGCTTGCCATCATGCTGGAGGGAAGGAGGTGAATTTATGTCCTAGAAGTTTTATGAAGATCAGTTGGTGTTTGCAAAAAGCAGAGCAGATGGTCGACATGAGAAGACGCAGATACTAAAGGGAGAAACAGTCTTCAATTTCTTACAAAGACATTTCCTTCTACTGTGGATGGTGAAAACGTTGTTTACAAGTAACCTCACTCACAATCATATTGTTGCCTTCACAGTAGAATATCATCGTTATAAGAGTGCTCCAATAACTCAAGACAAGCTCTGGAAGGAATGTAAGAAGTTTACTATTGATACAGAAAAAGGATTTCCCGCCAAGCAGCCACAAGTGACCGTACAGCCGCAAGAAATCATTGAATCATTTGCTGTTCCAGGAACATCAGTTCCTTTAGATTAGGATTTGTCATCTTTTATTTTATTTTCAAATCAAATGATGCAATGTAATGAAATGTTACCGAGGCATGTACCTCCGTGACATAAAGTAGTTAAGTAGTTACAGTCAGTTAGAATCAGTTTTATAACTGAAACCATTTTGGTTCAACTTGTATTTAAAGACATTTGAAAGAAGGAAGAAGGTTCCGAGTTTTGAACCTTTGAAGGCTAAATTTTGTACTGAGCAATATCGAATGAATAAAGAAGTTTTGCAAGTTTCCAATATTCCATCTATGTTGAAGAGTTTTCTTGGTTTCCATTTCATTTGCATTTCTGTGAATAAAGTAGAGTGATTAGAGCTACAGGTCTCTTGATATTTATATGTCTAAGAGTTAAATATCCTTAATGGGCGCTCCTCTTCTTTAACTTATATGTTTTCCACTTCCTCTGGATTTTATAATGACAGTTTCTGTGTAACGCAGCATGACAAGTTAAAATCCTTTTCTTTCTCTGTCTTTCATCTGTTCACTTCAGTATAAAGGGAATATGGCATTGCATGGCTCCTAAAGATTTGATATTTGGGAAATATATTACTAACATTTAAAGGGTTAAGAAACAGAGACACATATATACATTTTTGTGACATAATCTTTAATGTCTTGAGCATGGATTCTTGTACACAGCCAAGAATTGGCTTCGCTGAGATCAACACCACGCTCGAAGGGTGATCGTGGAAGGGGCCAACCCAGGGGATCCGAGTTGCTTCCAAACCGAAGCGGACATCACACAGGTGGATGCCCCCTCATCAATTATACACCGGGATACAGTGGCGTTCCGGATTTTGACCGGGATTTGGAAAGCAACGGAAGGAGGAAGAGGAGGGTGGTCCGATTGAGTGGCGTCGAAAACAATCATTTGGTCATCAGCAGGATCAACAGCGCCCACGGCAGATAGTAGAGCCTTCCGTTGGGAAGGGCACGACTGGAGGAGTTCCAGTGTGGAAATGGCAACAGGGGATTGTGCCAAATCATCTACTATACTGTACGATTGGGCGGCTCGACCGGAAGCAGCATTTCGGCGTAATGGACCCTTTGGAATCTTTGGGTGAACCTCAACTTTGGGTTGAGGGATGTGTAAGGGGCCACTGGGTGTCGAAAGAGGCTTTGTAGAACCTGAAGATGGAGGCTCGGGAGCAGACTGAGCAGGAGGCTTGGGGTACTGGCGAGACCGAGTTTGAAGGTGAAGGTCGACGGAAGGGGACGGATCGGAGTGCATCATAAGGATCTGGTAGTCAGAGGAACCAGAAATGGACGAGGGTGTGGCTGCATGGCTGTCAGGGGGTTGGGTAGCCACGAATCCCTGTTGAGGGAAAGGATCAGTGAACACAGCTGGCGGGGTAGTGGCCACATTAGGAGGAGCGTGAGGGGAGGCGTGGTGTCCGCGCAATGTGGCTTGAGACTCCCACATCTGTCGCATCTGGGGTAAGAGAGGACAATCGTGAGTGTAGTGACCGTAATCACTGCAACACGAACAGGGCTTGTTTGTGCGAAGCGGCCTGTCCGGCCTGGGCGGGATGCCCTGAGGCTGGTTGCTAGTGTTAGGGTCCATACCAGAATTGGGTCCTCGGTTACCGGGGGCAGATGGGTTCTGGTTGCCTCGCCGCCTTCTTTGAGAAGAAGGGGGGTTAATCGCACCCTGCTGTGCAAATAATTGCCCTGGAGGGGGTTGTATGTGTTGTTGCAGGTTGTGAGGAGGCAAGGGAGGCGGAAGCGCATATGCTGGAGGAGCTGGCGCACCAGGCTGTGGATAAAAGTAAGGGTTGGGTTGGGCGACATTGAGGTAAGCAGGAGGTTGGGCAAAAAGAGGAGGCATGCCGTATCCTGGATACATGTTGCCGGGAGGGGGAAGATTGCTTGAGGTGCCGGCCCCTCCCTGAGGGAGACCATGGCTCATAGGAGGGTGAGCAGATGGGTGGGAAAGAGATCCAACAATACCGTCGGCGGAATGAGATGCCCCCGGGGCGTTAGCGCCACCGGACCTGGGGATGTCAGGAAGAACGGTATAAACATAACCCGATTGAGCGTAGATCAGGTCATATTTTAAAGCTATTTGGAGGGCGGCTTCTTCAGATTGAGGAAAGTGAGAGGCGACATCTTTGCCGATGGGAGATGGGAGGGTGCGAAGGAACCAGTCCATGTAAACCCGATCTTCAAAGGGGGGGGCTCGACATAAGCTCCGTCTTCGTCGCCATTCCTGAACATGGGCAGAAAGGCGTGTGGAAGAGGATTGCTTAAATGAAGTCAAGAGCTCCGTACCAGTGTCGTATCGGAGAGGGAGCCGGAAGTACGACAAGAAGGCTTGGGCAAGAGTCTCGAACGTGGTATGGGAGGAAGTGGCCTGTTCGACATACCATTTAGAAGCTTCGCCGGTAAGCGTGCATTGGAACAAACGAAGACGGATGGAGTCATCGGTAATGGAATTGGAGGAACACCACATGTGGAAAGATCGGACGTGATGGGTTGGATCTTCTCCAGTAAGGCCCTCGAACTTAGGGATATCAGAGGGCAGCTTGGTGGGCATAGTGGGCCAGGTAGCATTGTGGTGAATGGGATCATTAATCAACTGATGGAAATCGGGGAGGCTGAGGCCTGCAATGTACGGTAGCACAGGGGTGGCCGGAGTAGTGGTTGTGATGGTTCCGCTAGAAGTAGGGCTGGCATTGGAGCCGGGAGAACCGCTAGCGTTAGGCCCTGGTCCAGACATGGTGAAGGTAAAAGGGGGAGAACCGGAAGGAGAAGGGGGACCCGATGAATCAGGAGAGGAGTCGGAGTGCGGACTCGAAGGTGGACTGGCTCGACGACGGCGGTGCGGAGCAAGTCGATCAACCGGAAACTGAGGATGAAGGCCAAGAAGTCTCCGGGAAAGGCGCCTTGGGGGCGCAATGATGACAGGAAGAAGGAAACCGACAAGGGCAGAAAGGGACAAAATCAAGAAGGTCAAGGGCAGAAAAGGTGCAGTGAGAATTGATTTTAGAGTCTTTGCCAGGCGGTGTAAACCAGGCGCTTCTTCACTTAGGGTCAGTGTGTGGTGTGCGTTGATTTTAATTTTTAAACCCTTTCCGTTGTTTGAGAGCAAGAAAAAGTGTGCTACGTAGCTGAAAATAAACCTACAGAGAACAGAAATAAAATGCTGAAATAACAGAAAAATAACGGCTACGTATGCATCTATCTAACCCAAGAAGGTGGGTCTCTCACAACTATGCTGAAAAGAAAGGGGAAAACTATGGAAACACACACAAAGGACGCTCGACAGATCTGGGGTCAAAGGGGACAGAGATTTGGAGGATAAAGCTGCAGACAAGGGGTGCAGGTCACAGCCAAGAGACAGAGGTCAAGGTGGCTGGAAAAAGGGAAATCAGCAAAAACCGGGGGGGGCAAGGCGGAGGCCTTCAAAGGAGGTCCAAACAAAACGACAGGAGGTGATTTGAAAGGAAAAGAGGCTGATTTCAATGGATCTGGAAGTGAGGTCACAGATCTGGAAAAAGAGGGGGCTGAAGCTCTGAAACCGACGGCTGAAACAGCTGAAACTCTTCCAAAAAAAGTGGAGGGTACTAAAGCCCTAAGGGGCTGTCTCACCGAGGTGAGTAAACAGATCGCATCTTGGTCAAGGCGGGCCGAGACAGAGCGGAAGACCGCAGGGCCGGCAGCAGTAACCCGTAAAAATTGCGTAAAAATGTCGGAAAAAGGCAGTTCTGTGTTCTCGACTCGATTCGAGTTGAGGTCGCAGAACAGTCATGCGTCCAGGTCGCAGTTTTGGGCTGGGTATGGTGCGACCCCCGTTCCCGTTGTTTCGGCGCGCATTTTCGAAAAGTTTCCGTCTCGCGCCTGCGCTCGGTGTCGCTTACCTCGCGCAATAGGCCGAAACACGGAAGTTAGAAATTTTAAGTTTTTAGGGTTTTATGTGAGAAAAATGACATGAAAAGAGAAAAACTAAGCAAATTAAAAGAAGCTCCTAGGGAATCAAGTAGTCGGATATGGCAGAATATGGAAAATCTATTAAATGTCGTAATTTAAAACCCGTGTGGAGTCGCCATTTGTTAGTATGAATTCTTCGTCGAAGCGTACGAAAAAGAACCACTTTAGCTACGCATAACTAATAGCCCTAACAACAATATAGGCTGCAAAACATCTTCAGATCTGCAATTAGTAGTTAAAGTGCCGCAACAACAGATCTATAAATGGAAAGACATTAAGCAGAAAAGTAAAGAGTTTGCTCCATGCATCCAACAGACAAGACAAGAACGCGATTTTTGAATGAATTTTTATATTACAGGGCACCTGGGAGGAAACAAGAAGGTGTATCCAGATCTCCTCAATGGGATGGGTTCTTTGTAGTCCTCAGCACTTCAGATCTAAGCTTTCTCTCTTGTAGATGTAGAAAACCCAATGTAGAAGGTAGAGCTCAATGGGAGCAACAATGGCAGAAAATGAGACCGAGTGTATAGATCCAGAGTGATCTAGTATGCAACAAAAGGTGAAGAATGATGGGGAAAACACTCCTATTTATAACAAAATATTGGGTCCTTCTAGATCTTGGTGCATGATTAAAATAATGTTAATCACATCTAGATCCACCTCTATGGAATATTTTATTATTATTTGTTGGAGGGAAAGGGTGTTTGACTTGGGTCAAATCCCTTGATTAGTGAAAAATAAATAAATAAATGATTATTTATCTTTTTAAGGAAGTGGTTGGGATATAATCAAATAAATAATGATTTATTTGATTAATGGTGGTTGATTTGGTCATATTTAACAAGGAATATTATTTAAATAATTATTCCTAGAAAATAATAAGATAACTATGGGTTTGTCTCATTAATTTCTTTGTTTTTGGGTTAAACATGACTGGGAATAATAATTAAATTATGGTTTAATTAATTATTCCTTTTGGGGTCTCCTAATTAACATAGAGAAAGCAGTTTTACTTGGGGTAAAACTGGTCATACATGGTGTACTTGGGTCCATCTAATGATGAAAGGTTAGATGACCAAAAATGGTGTAACAAATATATTTGCGAGTTTTGTAGGTTTATATGGAGAAGGAGTTGCCGCAATATATCGCCTCCGTTGCAGAGGCCAAGATATTTTCTAAGGACAGTCTTTAAAAGAAGAAATTTAAGAACAAGGATGGCGGTGGTTGCTATGATATGACCTCATTAATGGAAGCATAAATAAAATCCATTGAACCCTAAAGACGCCTGCAGAGGGAAAGATTACACAGCAAGAAATATTAATTGGGCGGCATACAAATATCAGTGAAGATCGAGAAAGCCAGTGCCCAACCTTATGATTTTGAATTTTAATTCAAAGATTGGAAGACCGGGAGTACCATGCACAAACACAAGCAACCTCAAGGTTTTATTGCAGTAGATTTTTCTCTTCCAGTCAAGTACAGAACATTTGTATATTTTATTCTTTGTGTCTTGTTAAGAGTAGATTTTCATCCTCAGCATTTATTCCATGAAGCAGCAGCAAAGTACTTGCACCATTTCAGCACCGTCAAACAGTATAGGCGAGTTTTTCTCGTCAATTTGTTTTAATGAGTCAATTCAATGTACATTACCTACCTCATTCTCTAGAGTTTTTGGTCTTTCCTATAAAAGCCAAGAAGAAATACATTGTAAGGGTTCCAGATTTCTATCAGCAAACTGTGCAACGAGAAGTTCTTGTATACATCTTGTAAAGCTTTTGTGTAAAGGCTCAGAGCCCGTAAGGTCTCAGTGAAGAGGAGTTATAACTGTAATGAGGATTCTGGTCTTTGGTATCCCACAGTATGTAATCTTTTCTTATGTGTTAATATAATATCTCATTTCATGCTATTTGTCTTCTTGTATCATGTTCTAGAATGCGAGTGGCTCACTGGTCTTAAGTAAGGATTCATCCTAGTTGGTGCCCATACTTGGATTAGTCAAGCGCTTTAAATAGGCCTAGTCATGATATACCGTTCCATGTTCATTTCATCCATATTTTCTGCTATATTAGTTACTTGAGGAGGGTGCTTTTAAAACGCCATTGTCATGTATGGATTCTTAGTTGGATAAGCCCATATGTGGTTTTGTTGTGTATATGGGTATCAGCCTCATGCTAACTAGTATCTTCTTCATGTTTCTTCACTGCATCCACTTTCTGATATTTGATTTCTGTGGCATATTATTTGAACTGGCCCTCTTTGCAGTAAGTTGTCTCTTAACTATCTGATGCTTTTGTATTGGATTTTTGCATGTTGTTCCTACATTATTCTTATCTTTGTATCATCTTCTGAGAGAGTTTGGTCCCATTCAAGATCACTTTCCTTGTTTTACAAGAGATAGCAGGAGAGCATTTGGATTGACACTCCAGATTTATTATATGCCTTCTTGCTATGATAAGATGTCCTAGGCACTGGTCTATGGCAACTCTAGACTGTCTCTAGGAGTGACAAGAATTGTCGACAACAGGACCTTTGGTTCTGGCCCCACATATATAATCAATGGCCCAATCAAATACTCGCACCATACCTTGGTTAACCCTCGTGCATTTTCCGAATATGACCACTGTCCGATGGCTTCCCTCCAGATCGACGGTGTTCAACGATATCGCGCGGCCTCCCTGGTCAAACGTTAACGTGCGATGGCAATGCGAAAGGGCAGTTTTCGGGGTCCCACCTTGGCTACGTGTCCACTGTTCTATGGAATCGCTTCCAATTTGAAAATACCGCTTATCCCACAAAAGCGGTGCGATATGGGCAACTCGATTCGTAAATCCACTCGCGGTTTCAGAACAGTGGTTGACCACGGTTAATCGCCTTCCTCCCTATGCTCTCCGTTTTTTAACTCAGGTCAGGCCTCGGATCAGGATTCCGATAGCAAAACAATTCTATCTCTGCGTAAGCGGGGTTTGCACTATCATTAAACAGAGTTCGACGACCATGATTTCTCTACACATACCTTGCCTGTGAGTGGGATTAATTCAATAGGGTTTGTTCGGATAATCTAAGAGAAATAGTACACAGAAGGATGTGGAGACTGTACAACAGTTCCATTCAGAGACTATATATGCATAGAGTTCAATCGCCTCACAGTTAAACAAATTTCCTCACAATATCAATTCAAGACATTTTGATAATAAACAGGAACTTAAATTCATTCAACCGGAATCAATTTCTTAACTCATAATATTTTATTGCAGAAATCTCCTCTCTTCCCCCTCAATGCATCCGAGGGATACAATTTATATACATTACAATGTGTCTCTTCGGTTCCTCTATGAGGACCGTTTAGAAAATCAAAAGCCTAATTACAATAATTCAACTAACTGAAACATGACAGATGGATCGAATCTAACTATTCGACTTCTACAAATCTAACTAATCTAAATGAAACAATCGGCTAAGGTATTGACACCTAGCTGTTACAATTCAATTTTTTTCGAACCCTCCTAGCCACAACATGTAGACAAAACCTCCTACATTGTTGGCTATTGTCTAATGCCCCTGCATCAGACTCCCTAGGGAAATTTTCTTCATGGGCTCCTGTCCATGAGCTCTTCCACTGATCTGCCTATCTTCTGCAACATTCCTTCATTCATCGAAGTGGCATCTTCCTCTGGCTTATCCTTCCATTTGATTAAGTACTGAAAGTACTCTTGTCCTCTGGTCTTCCTGAACATTCTTTTGTCCAATATCTTCTCTGGTTGCAATGGTTGCGCTGGAGGTAGTTTCTCTTTCCACTCAATCTTTCCCTTGTCTGTTGATCTTTCTTCTGCACCATCATCTTCATACTTGTACAAATATGCAACATTAAAAATGGGAGATATTCCAAAATCATGTGGCAATTCAATCTCATATGCATTTGCAGAAAAATTTCTAAGTATCTTGCATGGCCCAATATTTTTGAACTTCAGTTTATTATACTGCTTCTTTGGGAATATATCCTTTCTCAAGTGTGCCAAAACTAGATCTCCTACTTCAAAATGAACTTCTTTTATGCTCAAGTCTGCTCTGCCTTTGTATTTGATGTTGCTGCCTCGTAGTTGTTCAGGTGAAAAAACTCTTGGAAACTCAAGTGGTCTCTGAATATCTGATTCTGAGATTCATATTCCACAAATTAGTCTTCAATGGATGCTTTCTCTTGTGGTCCTTCATTCTCCATAGCCAAGAAGGTAGGCAGAGTGGAGCATTGTGGAGCTGTGGGGCTTGTGTCCAGTTCACTAGTTGACCAGTCCAGTGGTGAGACATGTCAGAGCTTTCCCCAGGATGAAATCTCCCAGGAGATTCCCTCATTCTATCCATCCTCATTTCTTTGATCTCTCTATCAAGATCTTGCATGGCCACCAAAATATTTCTTGCAAACTCTTCTCCTTCTTTATCACTTGCAGTTTCAAGGGCTTTACCCTTGTCTTGATCATCAATGGTGTAATCAAACTTCTTGTGACTTATATTCTGATACCTCTTCTCCCTCTCAGTAAGAGGCTCATCTTCTTCTAAATGCAACATGGTTTTGGTTCTCCAATGAAAGCACAGCCTGTGCCAAGAAAGGAGCTCTGATACCATTGTAATATCCCAAAATTGGGATTGCACAGCAAGCCTGCTGAAATAATGCACTTCTGCGAGATTTATTCATATAAATGAGTTTTCAGCCCTTGGATCCCTTAGATCAATAGATCTGGACTCTAGATCCAAAAGGGGAGCAAAAACAAATCAAATTAGGTGTGGTAAATAGATCTCCCACCACCTAGTCTCGCTGAAAAAACACCCTACAAGAGGGGTTGCAGCTATGCATAGCAAACTGCTTCAGAAATAACGCAGTCTTGGTGAGCATGAGAAGGAGGCCATCAAATAAGATCAAATTTTGAATATACAGTGGAAAATCAGATTTACAATGATGCTCTTACATTATACAGTAGAATACAGAAGACAAGAGAGAGAGAAATCTTCAGAAAAGAGAGCTGCAACACATGTATAAACTACAAAATGGCTTAACAGCATTATTTTATGGAGCTGCAACAACTGAATGTTACACTTCAGATCTAGAATAGATCTGTGGATGAAATATCAGATCCATTTCAGATCTGTACTCTAGAAAGTCTCTATTATAAGATCCCCTTGGGGTTTTGACCAAATCATGCATTACAAAGAGTAGATCTGAGTTTTAAGTAATAGATCTGCAATATTATTCAGAAATTTTTGAAGATGAATTTACATTAAAATAGATCAGATCTAAATATAACATGGATCAGCAAGTTAATCCATGGATCACCAAAGTGAGGGGCAAAGCCCAGCACTAGAGATCTCTCATAAAAAATGGGATCAAAACACCCTACAAAACCTCCACTGAAAATAACGTAGTCCCTCAAGGGAAACTGCATTGTAGCTTGAATAAAAGAGATGGCTTGATGCCAAGATACAAATCTGAAGCTCAAACAACTGATGCACTCTTCCAGGAGGTTAAAAGACACACTCACTGAGAAAAGGCACCAATACAACCTAGATCTGAACAGATCTAGTGTTCCACTTGCTGCAGCCTACAAAAGAAAACAAACCCTCACTGGATCTTCATTGCAGTTGGAAGTATAGCTTGGCCCAAAGCCTGATAGTGGATCAAATCAGAAAGACTTCTCCAAGAATCCTCAATGGAAGAGGTGAAATCCCTGCATAGGAACTCCAAGTGCTAAGCAGCATAATTCTCTACTGAACAGCAAAGAATGGTATTTGTCTAAACAGACAAGATACTCAGAAATATAGAAAATCAACAACCTTCTCTTGATGCCTTCCCCTTCCTTTTATAAGATGAAAGCCTTTGCAAACCCTAAACCACCTTGATGAGTTAGCTCCTTTCACATGAGGGGCCTCCTTCTAGAACTGCATTGTCCCTTCATGAGGTTCATTGTATCTAGACAGCGTTGTAGATTTGGTCAAGGTTGACCCAGTCTCATAGCTCAAACCCTTTTCACACCTGCAAGTGATTTTTTTACATGGCCCAGATTTATCCATGTTCATATGGGCATTGATTTATTCATTCTTTGGGGAGTTTTACATGTCCTCCTTTATTCATTTATTCATGCAAGAGAAAATGAGACAAAATTGCATATTCCTCTTAGCTTAGGCTAAGTAGGAATATTACAGCCACTCAGGCTTGCGGGGGTTTTTGGCAAGGCAGGGACTGACTATACCTTATACAATTTCCCCCAATTTATCACTAGATAATAGGTCCGACAGTTCTGCTCATCATGCCCTACTAACCGACAAAACCGGCACCACTGTTGCTTCCGCTCTGGGGCATAGGTGCCCGGACGGGGGCAGTGGTTGGTATCACGCAGCCCAACTATGCAGCAATCCTCACACCATAATGTAGGTCCAATTGGGCCCAATCGTACTAGGATGGGTCCCTCGCTTGATCCAAGGCGCATCGGGCTAGGTTCTCCTGTTCGTAGGTATTTTGGGCACAGATCCTTCGTATTCCCTGATACTCGACATCATAGGCACCATAGCTTTGCGCTAGCTTCCCTTCCTCATTCCTTTCGTAGGTCTTGAATCTCCATGTGCATTTCCCTGAGCTGCTCCTGGATTTGTTGTACTCCTAACGAAGCATCTTACATGGGCATAGCTTCTAGTTTCATAGCGGCTTCCAAAGCTTTGTCCTGTGATTCGAAATTCTGGTGACCCATAGGTATGCATAGGTGAGGTAGTAGCATAGCGATGAACCACTCCATATGTTGTTTGTCGTCATACTTAAATTCTCCTTCTCTGATAGCTTTCTTTAGGCGTTGATCAGCTTCCCACACAGACTTAGTTGTTCCTTGCTTGAAGTCTTTCACATCTTCTACGATATGTGAATAATATTTAGGCTTTTGGAATTGTTGTTTCAGAGCGTCCTTAATATCTTGAATAGATGCACTTCCATTTTGAGATATGTAACGCATATACCAGTCTAGCGCTCTCTCTTCGAAGGCCAGGGATAGCTGCGCCCTTTTCACAGCATCGCTCGCCACACCTGGCGCAGTCCATACCGAGTCTGCAACAAACCAAAATCGATTCATGTCCTCATCTCCTATGCCTTTAAAGGTAGGTAATTTCAAGTGCACTGCCATGTCTTCTTCTGGCAGGGTTTCGGCTGAGGTTTTACGTGGTTCAGACGGCAGTGTAGCTGGCGAGCTTTGTGCAGCTACTCCTTTCAGTGGGCTATAGACATATCTATCCCCTTCTTGATTGGTTCAATAGTACTTACTGCTCCACGTTGTTCTTTTGTTCAGATTGGAACTTATTCAATCGTACCTTCTCTTCTTCCTTTTTAGGCCTTTAATACTTCTCTTGTCATTATCCGATCCCTTTCTCAAAATGCTTCAGGTCCCGGCAACGGAACCATTTTTTGGCTCAAGGGGTCCTGACCCAGGTTCGAAGTTCAAAGTTTTCCAACAAACCCCTATACTACTAGCCCTTTCAGCAGTGACCTACTTGTGCAGGTCAAAGTCTCACCTGAAGTAGTATGGGTTGGTGTTGGAACCAGGTTTCCGCACCCTGAGAAAGGATAGGTAAGGCAAGCAGAGCCACGTCCTACCTTGCGATGTCTAGATCACCTCTTCCTGAACAAGCTCTATAGGTCTCTTTTCGCATCTATGTGCACAAGGTCAACTATACTATGGTGCTCAATAATTATATACTTCTATGACAGTAGCTCAGTATTGCATAAAACTGAAAAAAACAGATTTAGATGCAGTAAGAACATTCGCAATGGAATACAGAATACTCATAATACAACAATTACCAATGATTCACATAAACAATACACATAGATTCAGTTCTCAAATAGCCTTGCTTATTCATTAATTCATCAATTCCCTCTTACAATACCCATCCCAACCTGCGCACACAGCAGCAGGGTACGCACATAGCAGGACTCTGGATCTCCGTGCACACAGCCAGCAGGAGTCCTTTGCCCAAAAACCCAAACAGATCTACCAAACCACAATTCGCATCAATAGCTTATCATCTTCTTGCCCCCCTACAATCCAAAATGACCCTCTATTTATAACGATCTTTCCGAACATTTCCTATGGTCCGCAAACCGTGGTTTTCAGACCCTAGGTCTACCCTTTAAGCCATTACAATGCTTTCGGGGCCTTTTCCCACCCCAAAACCCCTGCGCTAGACTAATTATAATCGAAAGTATACAAAATCGGACCAATTTCGCAGCTTGTAGGAGACCCTGTTCCAACACGCTTGAATTCAGGTTGCAAAATTTGATGGCTATCCTCCTCCTTAATTACACCATTCAACAATTCCAGGACTGGGTCGACCATATGGATCTTTATGGCGTTGCGTGATAAATTAAAGTTCTTAATCACTTCACTCTGAACGGGTGTACAAAGATAATTAAAAAATGCTTTCCAATCTCTTACTCCTTTGGAGAGTCTCCTGGGATAGTGAAGGAAAGTGTCAAGACAGTTTTGGCACATCCCTGAGCGATAGAGTGGGCGTTTTTCCTCTGTAAAATAATTGTGCAGCAATTGCAGCCAAATATTCACGATCTATGGGGGCTCTTTCTGTTGATCTCAGAAGAGGATAATATATTTTAGGAGGACTTCCATACGCCTCAACTCAATTTGCAAAATACGATGGTTATACTCCTTGTTAATAACATGAGCCATCTAGTGGACTTTCTATGCTAGTGACAATTTTCATGAATATCTTGTTATTGTAAAAAATATCTACAGTGAGAAACAATGAAGACTAAGGAACACAGTTACAAAATTAATTTGATTCTATGCCCATTTTAGCCCACTGAAATGCCAGGTTTCTTTTGATAAAAAAATTGAACCTTGAAAGTGACGTTTTCTCTAATTAAGAATTGCATTTCATGCCGTTTAAAAATAATGTTCAACAAATATTGTTTGCTAAGACTACTTACTTGGAACTATTGGGGATAGCAGGCTATCGGATTACATCCCAAACTCCATGCACCCATTGCACCCATCTCATTAATTAGTTCACCCGCCATACCACATACACACCTATTTACCCCATTACACCGTGCATGTAAGACAAGGAAACCCAGTTGCAGTCGCCATGTCATCCGAGTTCTCAATTTGGATGGAAAGTGTAGCTCTGATTAGGTGGTTGTGGTTTTGATAACGAAACAAATAAACAAGTGGAGAAAAATTGAACAAAATAATTTTGTTGTCAACATCCTGATGGAAGATTTGTCAATATTCTCATAGTTTTCCTTACTACTGATTCAAATCATTGGCATGTGGAATTACAACATGAATCCAAAATACTTAGTCTCCATTTGAAAGAAATGATGCACTGAAATTTTCAAAACACAATGGCTGACTCGATTTTAAAAAAAATGCTAGGGCTGTAGAAATTTATTAATACTAATAGTATTACCAGATTCTCCTGATCTAAAAAATTAATCTTATGTTAAATACAAAATCCTTCCACTTAATTCTTTGCGGAAATTAAATCGCCAATTGCAAACACATATGAAGCAAAATTAATCGCACATAAACACAACTATTTAACGGGAAAGCTTAAAGCTAAAAACCCCAAATATCATGTATTATGTATATCAATAAAATCATGTAATAATCTCATACAAATCTTAGTACATCAATATCTCAGTACAATCAACAATTATTACACACTGTCATGCAGAAATTTGCATATCTATGAACCAATTTCTTTCCACCTGACAGCTTGCCTCCACGACGCAATCCCTGTTGAAGAAGACCTCTGAATGAATTCGAATTGGCCTTGCCTTGACTGCAAAATCCTTATTGGCATCTCCAATGTGTGTCAGATGCATTGAATGCATCACTACAGTCACAATAGATAGTCCATCTCACCCTTTCACCTATCTCTCCACTGGGTCTCCACTGGAACTGACATGCAAGTAGTTAGTTGTTGTATTTGTTCAGTTGCAAGTGAGTCTCTAGTTATGAATTACTTAAATAATTAATTCACTAAACTCTCACTAGTGTATCTTCAGTTAGAAATAGATACAACTAGCACAACTGAGTTAAACTGAATAAAAACTCTCATAACTACTCTTCCAACTCTGTCACAACTTTTCCACTTCAGTTCTAACTGAGTCCTCCATGCATGAGTCACCAATCACCCTAGGAATTGCGTAATTACTTTAGCCCACTGATTTGCCAAATTTTTTCATTGAAATAAAGTGCTCCAAGAGAATAAGTTGATATTTATTGTCGGATTATTATTAAGGGCTAATAATAATCGACATGCATCTATTTTTAGATTGACGATCTATAAATAGACTTTGGCCAACATTCTAAAAACAGAATCTCATCTATTTTTCACATTTGACCAACCATCTACAAATAGCATCCTGCAACTTATAGAATATGCTCACCATGTCTAAAAATAGACATACACCTAAAAATAGCCCGCGGGCCCCACTTAGTGAAGGTGCTTAATTTTCACTAAGCTCATCATCTTGTTGAATCTCAAGACTCCCTCTCAACAAGATAGGGATTATCCTTCACCCCGGTCCTGCCTCTATGGTATTTGAATTTTCTCCTGCTGAGCGCCTTCATCAGAATATCTGCATCCTGATCTTCCATAGGAATGTACTGAAGCAACATGATCTTCCGCTACACACAATATCTGATATGATGATACTAGATATCTATATGTTTAGATCTATCATGAAATGCATGATTAATCGAGATTTTAATGCAAATCTGATTATCAAAATGTATCATTGTAGGATCTAAATCAGAAGCGAAAAAACTGACCAAGATCTTCCTCATCTGGATAGCCTCACATGTAGCTTGACTTGCTGCCATGTATTCTGCTTCCATTGAACCGAGTGCCACGGATTTTTGTTTCCTGCTGTACCAAGAAACTATTGTAGATCCGATACTGAAAACCCCTCTTGACGTGCTCTTTCTGTTCGTTGGGCTACTTAACCAATCTGCATCCGTGAAGCCATGCAACTTCACTTCATCCATCTGTCTGTACCATAAGCCATACTCATATATTCCCCTGAGATACCTTAAGAAATTCTTGACTGCCTTCCAAAAGAGCTTGGTAGGCTTAACCATCGCTTGACTAAGTTGGTTCACCACATAGCATATGTCCGGTCTTGTATTAACTAAATACATGAGAGAACCCACCAACTGTTTGGTCTGTTGATGTAGCATCATCTTTCCTCCAATTTATTAGAAGAGGAGTATCCATGGGCTTGCAGTCCTCCATGTGAAACTTACCAAGTATCTCCCGAGCATACTTGCCTTGAGACACAAACAATTCACCTTCTCGCTGCCATATTTCCAATCCAAGGAAATAATGAAGGAGGCCCAAATCCTTCATCTCAAACTACTTTGCAAGATCTTCCTTGCATGAGTGTATCAATTTCTCATCACCTGTTAGTATTAAATCATCAACATAAAGAACAACGATTAAAATCTTACCCTCTGTTGTGGAAAATTTTGTCACCCCTAGAGACAGTCTAGAGTTTCCATAGACCAGTGCCTAGGACATCTTAATATAGCAAGGAGCTCATCATATAGCTTGGGTTGTCAATCCAAAAGCTCTCTTACTATCTCTTGTTGAACAAGGAAATTAGTTTAAATGGGACCGATCTCTCTCGTGTTTCGATACAAAGATAAGAATAGTGTAGGAACATCATGCAAAACTCTAATACAAAGGCATCGGCGTTTAAGAGAGCGCCCATCGCAAAGAGGGCCAGCTCGTATAATATACCATATAAATCAAATATCGTGAAGTGGGTGTGTGAGGAAACATGTAGGTGATATTAGCTAACATGAGGATGATACCTGCATACACAACAACCATATGGGCTTAATTAACTAAGAATCCATACATGACAATGGCGTTTTAAAAGCACCTCCTCAAGCAACTAATATAGCAGTAAAATATGAATGAAATGGACATGGAACAGTATATCATGACTAGGCCTATTTAAAGCGCTTGACTAATCCCAGTATGGGCATCAACTAGGATGAATCCTTACTCAAGATTAGTGAGCCACTCGCATTCTAGAACATGATACAAGAAGATAATAAGTGTGGAATGAGATATTGTATTAACACATAAGAGAAAATTACATACTGTGAGATACTAGAGACCAGAATCCTCATTACAGTTATAACTCCTCCTCACTGAGACCCTACGGGCTCTGGGCCTTCATACAAAAGTGTTACAAAATGTATACAAAAGCCTTTTCACTGCACAGTTTGCTAATAGAAATCTGGAACCCTTCTAATGTCTTATTTTTGGGTTTTTATAGAGAGGATAGAGAATTTTCTAGAAGGAGGTAGATGGAGAACATTTAATGACTCAATTTGAACCAAATGGCGGAAAGAATTCGCGCCCATACTGTGAATGACTAAATATAAATTACTGTACTTTACAATCTGCCTCTAGAAATAAACGCTGGGGGATGAAAATCTCCTTATAAACAAGACACAAATAATAAAATATACAAAAGTTATGTACGTGGCTGGAGGAGGAAAATCTGCTGCAATAAAACCTTGAAATTGCTTGCAAGAATAAATGAACTAGGAAGAAGATCTCTTCAGAGACATGGCATAAGAGAAAATATTCATGAACCTTCTGTACTTTCCTGAGAAGAAAATCAGCTGAAATATACTCTGTAGGGTATGATTTTTAATGTACTGTACCCTCAGTTTGATCCAGGAAATCTCCGACTCGATACCCTTGTCTTTTAACACCAGATACGAGCTCATAATCTTCAATGGGGTTGTTGAAATCTTTAATTCTTTGCTGATGTTCTTTTCAGGAACATTTATATCCCCATACGCTAATCGGCGTCTTTAAATTGTCCTTGAAGAGTTCGAAAGATTTAAAATCCAGCTCCTGCAATGGATGTCTTATCATGGCGGCTTTCAGGACTCTTCTTCATAAATGGCAGCTTCAGTTGAATTACCGTCTGGGGTGCTCTATCGCTGCAACCAAAACTGTGAATCAAAACATTTCTCTGTATGTTGAAACCCTGCAAAATCCACCAACACATTAGAAAAACCAGACTCAGAAGTAAGGGGCGTGGAGGTGGAGACGGTGATGACGTCGCAGACATGGGCAGATGTCAAGAACACGCAAGATGGTGAAGGAAAAACAATGGAGGCTTTTGATAATCAGAGGGAACGCAAGTTTTCCACGTAAAATGATTTGAACGTGGTGGCGGAATAAAACAATGAATACGAATAAACACACGTATATATATATATATATATATATATATATATATATTCGGCAGGGGAGAACGCTACGGACACACGGGAATATGACACATGGGTGTACGAAGGACAGGTGGGAGGATGACGTGGCTACAGAGTCAACAGACGGGAAAGACTGGATTCTGGGCCGTCGGATTTTGGAAGACAGATCAACGGCTCGAAGGCGATGGGAGCGGCGTAATGGTGGGCCACATGACACAACGGACACAGGTTAACGGGCGAGCAGCTTTGGAGGATATCCGCCATTGGATTGAGGCCGACAGATCCAATGGCGCGGGTGAGTTCCGCTGCCCGGCCATTGTTCAACGTTTAACGCGCGAAAAAGTGGTTTTTCGGGCCTGAAAGACACGCGTCACGCGATTTGTGGAATCGCTGGCGTTTGATTGAAAACCGCCGACCTGGTGGAGGCGATGCGGAATTAACCACTAGTTTTCTGTGCGCGGGGGCCACCACGGACGGTTTAATAGTGGGTCGTCGATTTGTTTTGATCTGATGGTTACAATTGTGCCCACAATACGTTTATTGTTAAGCCCCCTTTCCTTCCGGCATGAGGTTTTGCGCTCGGGACACATGGGAACCAAAACAGGGAGGGCTAAACTCTTAGGGGCTAGGCCTGATAAATTTCAAATGATGGGTTTTAACCTTTGCACTATGTATTTTTGGGCGGAAAAGGTGTCGACGAGCGCAATATGGAGGTTTTTGGCTATGAAAGATATTTTGAACAGATCCAAAGGGAACTGGTGGTCAAAATTTAAATGGAGGGGGTGATATGCACAACATCGGCTCCATCTGGGGACGACATGTTCGTCCCTGGACATGTCGAGAACACGCAAGATGCTAAACATTTCTGTATGTACATTCTGTCTTTCAATTCCTCTGCGCTTCTTCTTCAGGTAATTTCCAGCACCCTTTCCTTATGAAAATAAAAACTAAAACAACTTATATACAATATAATACAACAGGCATTCCCAGCCTGGATCAGAATTGAAAGTAAGGTTTGAGAAATTAGCCATTCAAAGGGGCATCCAGCAGATCACCCTGTATGTTTTCTAACATGAAAGTGTTATTCCTTCCTTGGTTCGCAATTTTGAATGGCCCAAACCACAGCGGATCAAATTTAGCATGCTTGCCCTTTTCTGCTCTTCGAACATCCCATATGAGAACCAGGTCTCCAATTTGAAATTTCCTGTCTTTCGCATGCTGATCAAATACATTCTTCATTTTCTCTTGATATTCTATCAATCTTTGATTCACCTGGTTCCGTGTTTCCTCCAATTCTACCAGTTGATTAATCCTCCTGACCATGTCATCTGGTTCTTCCTGACTTTCCTGCATAAAACGTGCTACAGGCAACGCCAATTGCATAGGGAACACGGCTGCTCGACCATATACTAATTCATAAGGGGATTTCCCGGTTGCTCTCTTGCTGGTTATCCTATTCGCCCATAGAGAAAATTTTAATTAGGAGTCCCAATTCTTCTGATTTTCATTTATTGTTTTCTTCAAGGCCCTCACCAGGGTTTTATTAGAAGACTCTGCTAAGCCATTTCCCTGCGGATAGTAAGCTGTGGAGTGAGTCAATATGATGTTATACCGTTGGCAGAAATTTACAAACCTGGTAGACTTGAAAGCCTGTGCATTGTCAGTTACGATTCTAGCAGGACAGCCAAACCTAGATATGATATTTTCCTCCATAAACTTGATTATCACGGCATCTGTAGCATTTCTGGTAGGTATGGCTTCCACCCATTTTGTGAAATAATTTGTAGCTGTTAGTATCCATCTATATTGGCCACTTGATGGGGGATGTATTTATCCTATGAAATCTAATCCCCATTTTTGAAATGGTTCATTCACATGAATAGGAATCAAGGGCAAAGCTGCTAATTTCTGTCTTTCTGCAAATCTTTGGCTCTTGTCACACGCTCTGACCCAAGAAAAAGCATCTGTATATAATTTTGGCCAGTAAAAACCAGCTTTCAGGATTTTATGAGTAGTAGCCCTCCAGCTGTAATGTCCTCCACAGATTCCCTCATGAAATTCTGTCATTATGTTCTCCACTTCATTTTCTGTGAGGCATAATAGTAATATACCTGAAGGGTCTCTCCAATATAGCTGTCCATTAGCAATTATGTATTTCTGGGATTTCATTCTTACAGCTCTGTATTTTATCTTATCACAGCTTGGGGGATAGCTAAGTGTTAAAAGATATTCAACTATTTCTTTATACCAAGGACTAGTTAGATATTTCATATGTATCTTTTGAGTGGCCATCTCTAGTCCTTGTTGTTCTTCTCCTTTCTCAGATTCTTCATTTGCTATCATGGATAAATTAATGCCCAAAGCTTGATGATTTGATTCAGATAACATTTTAGCAAGTCTCTGTGCTTTAATCAACTTAGTAGGCCTTGTGTCCAAATCATACTCCTGTATTTTTGCAATCCATCTTCCTCTTTTACCTTCGTTATCCCCCTGAACAAGAATGTCTTTGACAGCTGCTGTGGGAACGTATGCAGTAATGTGAGATTGCAAAACATATATTCTAAAAGCTTTAAGGGACTTTACCAGGGCATATGCCTGCTTCTCCAATATATTGTATTTTAATTCAGCATCATAAAGCACTTGACTAAAGAAAGCTATAGGCTGCTCATATCCCTCTTCATTTTTCTGCAATAATACTCCAGTTATTGTATGGGGGGAGGCAAATGAAAATACCATAAATGGCTTTGTATAATCTGGCCCCGCTAGTACAGGAGCTTCGGAAAATGCCTGTTTTATCCTGGTAAATGCATCTCTAGACTCCTGGGACCATTTTACTTCATTATCCTTTTTCAACATATCAGTTATATGCCTAACTATCTCAGCATAGTTAGGAATAAACCTTCTCAAAAAATTAATTCGGCCTAAAAACACCTGTACTTCCTTCTTATTCCTGGGTAAAGGAATACTGTTTATTACTTCAACTCTCTTAGGGTCAATTTTCACACCATCTTTAGTTACAATGTGCCCTAAGAGTTTTCCCTCCTCTAATGCAAATAAAGATTTTTGAGGATTGAGAGAAAGGCCATACCTTCTGCATTTTTCAAAAATTCTTCTTAAATGCTCAATATGCTCATCATCATTCTTTGAAAATACTGTGATATCATCGAGATACACCACCAAGAACTTGTCCTGCTCTCCAACAAAGGCTATATCCATTGCCCTCTGAAAAGTAGCTCCTGCATTAATTAACCCAAATGGCATCCTGGCATACATAAATGTTCCCCATGGTGTTGTAAATGCAGTTTTCTTCTGATCCTCTGGAAGTACAGCCACCTGATTATAGCCAGAAAAACCATCCATCATTGACATTCTGGATGCTCCCACCACTTTCTGCAGGATGTGGTCCATCTTAGGCAGTGGATAATTGTCCTTTAATGATTCTCTATTTAAATTTCTGAAATCCACACACAGCCTTATTTCTCCATTTTTCTTTCGAACAGGAACAAGGTTTGCTACCCATTCTGAGTATCTCAATGGCACAATTATTTTGGCCTTTAGTAACTTCTTGATTTCTTTTTCAATAGAGGGAAGCAACAGAGGATTTATTTGTCTGAGCTTCTGCTTATATGGCTTTGCATCTTCCCTCAAAGGAATTTTATGCTGCATTATGTTAACATCAAAAGTTTTAAGGTCTTGATAGGACCATGCAAATACATCTTTATAAGATTGAAACAACTTCAAATATTTTTCCTTATATTCCTCCGGGACCCTTTTGGATAACTTTAAAACTTTGGGATCAGCATAGGTACCCATATTTAAGTCTTCCACTTGATCTTCTTCCACCACTTTGTTTTCCTGCAATGGAATATCATATTTGTTAAATAATCTTTCTAGAGGCACCAGACCTCTAGGTATAACATTTCTTTTCAGCTGCAGCACTTTTACCTGCTATTTTCTCTTTCCATCTGTTTTCTGCAATATTTTCAGCTTCTTCTTCCTCATTGTCATCAATCTCCATATTGGATAATTCTCCCACTGTCTCCATGAATCTCTTCATCTGTTCATCATCTTCAAATACCTGCCAGTGCTTAATGTTATCTGGGATAGATGGCCTGTAACGTACCTCCACTTCGTATCTTAAAAGTGGATTCTGAGGAGGACGGAATGTACTGGCAGCTACAGCAAGAGAATCTGCTATTCTATTTTGCTCCTGGGGCATGAACTGTATGTTAAATGCTAAGAGGAAATTTTCTACCATGTCCCATACTTCGTTTCTGTATGCTCTCAGTCGAGGATGCTTGGTTTGGCATTGATTTCTGATCTGCCTTACCACCAGCTCAGAGTCTCCCATTACTTTTAGACTTTGGATGCCCATGTTTCTAGCTGTCTGCAGTCCCAATAGAAGAGCTTCATATTCAGCTACATTATTGGTAGCCTCATATTCCAATTTAAAGGACAGTGGCACCCATTTTCCTGCAGGAGAGATTAATAATACCCCAGCTCCATTGCCTTCTCTTGAATTTTCTCCATCAAAATGCAAAGTCCAAATTTCTGATTCCTGATCTTCTTTAAGCTGCTCATTTTGGATTTGACCAAAAAGGGGCTCATGGGCATAATTTTGATTTTCTTCTAACATTAAACACGAAAAATCTCCCTCTTTGTTATAAATTGGGGAATTCTCTGAGCAGTCAGCCTTAGTTACCATTTTAACAAATCTAGTCTCCCTGTATAACCTCCTCTCCTGACCTCCAAAGACTGGGATAGTAGCATATGTTAAATCTAATTTGATTGACCCCCCAATTTTTGTACCCCAGAACCTTGACAGTAGCATGCCAAAGCAGGCTGGGATATCAGCAACCACAATGTCCATGACCACACTCTTTGCTGGAATTTGGGCCAAATTGACCACTAAATCTTTAATCATTCCCAAGCATTTAACTCTTTTGGAATCAAATGAATATATGTCTTTATATGGTCTTGTAATTTGCAGTCCTAGTTGTTCCATGACAGACAAAGGCATAAGATTATGGGAAGCCCCAGAATCTAACATACAATTGTGTAATAGCAGGTCACGTATAACTAGGGATACATAAAAAGGAGGAGTAGAAGGGTCTATCTCCTCGACATGTGGGCCAAAGACTACCGTGGGTATTTCTTCTTGAAGGTTTAAACTATCAGGCGCAATTGGTATTTCAGGAGGAAGCATGAAGGAAGTAACTTGAGACTGATATACAGGTTGTTTTAACAGTTCGGTCAGGGGGACTGGAATCTTAATTTTCTCAAGTTCTTTTTGCAGATTAAAAGCAGATGGGGGCTTTTCTATCACTACTTCTTTTGACTCTTTATTTTCAGCTGAAGATTTAATTTCTTTGACACTGACTCAGCATTAGGAAGACTGACTATTTTTGAAGAAGATGGAATCTGATCATTAGGCTGCAAGGGAGCATTTAAAGGACTCTTACCTTTTTCTATGTTTCTCTTTGTTGTTGATTCCTTCTGAGCAGATGCTTCTTTCTGAGGTGGCTCCTCTTCTTGGTCTTGAGTTCGGGTCCTTTTCCTTGAGGATCTGAGATCATATTTTACATTGAATTGTGCTTGCATGAAGTCATCAAATTGCTTACAATAATGATCAATCTCTGCTTCTTCTTCTTCATCTTGTAATGGGCATTCTATATCATCATTATTAGAAAAATCAAAGTTTGAATCTTCTAATTCATAAGTAGCATCTTCAGTGGAGTCTTCTACTGGTCCTTCCAGGTACAATGGATGTGGTACCTGATCTTGTTGCTCCTTTGCTTCTCTAGGCAATATTTGCAATGGTGGTCTTTTGTACTGAGGATTGTATCCTCTGTTTGGAACATTATAGAAATTCTTAGGAGCTGCACTCTTAGCCTCCAGTTCAAGCTTGACCATCTTCTTTATCATTTTGCTTATTTCATCCATTTTATCTGAATCCTTTTCCTGATTAGAGGTGGAAACCTCTTCTTTGCCTCTCCTTCTAGTATCTTGTTCAATTTTTCCCTTCAATTTCCCAGTGGAGGCAAAGTTAGCTTCCAGCTCCAGAGCATCTGACTGAGCGTCATCTAAAGTAGCAGGTTTTCTTTCTCTCAATGAGAATCCAAAGTCAAAATCAAAGGATGTTATAAAAATTATCTTGGCAGTTGTTTCATGGGGCTTCATTTCAGGAGGCAGGCTCAAATATAGCTTGTTAAATCTTTTAATAAACTCTGACACTCCTTCATTCTGCCTCTTATTCAAGGTATTAAATTTAGTAAGATACTGACCATAATCTTTCTTTTCTCCCCACTTTCTGAGAAAATTATTCTCCATCTCTTCCCAGGTACTCACAGAACGATTTCCCAATGTCTTAAACCATTTTCTGGCTTCACCCTCCAAAGACTGCACAAATAATCTTAAGACCACATCCAAATGTTCAACATTTAAGTTTTCTGCAAAAGAACAGAAAGTCTCAAGATGTTTCTGAGCATCAATTTCATTTTCACCATTAAATCTCGGCAGAATCTTCAAATAATCCTGTGGCATATCATTTAGCACTTGGGGTAAGGCCAGTGGAGCGTATTTGTTCAGTAGAAAAGCGGGAACATTAGCCATTGGAGGAGGTGGGGGTTTTGCAACAGTATGAGCTACAGATGAAGGGAGGGGAGTAGGAGGAAGTGGGGTATGGATAACAATGGGAATATATTGTATGGAAGCCTGAGGCGTAGCTGGGAATAATTCACGGTTAACAGCAGCTACTTCGGTAACTTCTTTAATTTCCTCAGCCTCGGGAGTAGGATGGAAATATTCTTCAATCCAGGCACTTCCCCTACGTGGAGTTTCTGAGTAAAATTCGGGATTTTCTATTCTGATTTCTTGAGAAGAAGAGGGCGGATAATCTTCAACGGAATATTCAGGGTTTTCAGCACGAACTGATTTCCTCTCCTTCCAAACTCTTTTATGAATGATCTTCTCTGGGTCAGACACGTAAGGTGTTTTCGACTGAGATGTATCTGACCTCAAATGTGGTTTACGAGGAGCTAGGACTACCAATAAATTTATCAAATGAAGAACAGTGGAGTCGCCAAGGTGAGAGATACGCAACTCTTCAACTCTCTGTGCTCACCTGATTAGAGAGTGAATAAAAGTTGTCGAGACCCAGGGAAACTGATATTCTCAAATTCGATCCCCGGAAACGGCGCCAGAAAGATGTTGTGGACACTTTTGTCACCCCTAGAGACAGTCTAGAGTTGCCATAGACCAGTGCCTAGGACATCTTAATATAGCAAGGAGCTCATCATATAGCTTGGGTTGTCAATCCAAAAGCTCTCTTACTATCTCTTGTTGAACAAGGAAATTAGTTTAAATGGGACCGATCTCTCTCAGAAGCTGATACAAAGATAATAATAGTGTAGGAACATCATGCAAAACTCCAATACAAAGGCATCAGACAGTTAAGAGACATATTACTGCAAAGAGGGCCAGTTCAGATAATATACCACAGAAATCAAATATCAGGAAGTGGGTGCAGTGAGGAAACATGTAGGTGATATTAGCTAACATGAGGATGATACCCAGATACACAACAGAACCATATATGGGCTTAATTAACTAAGAATCCATACATGACAATGGTGTTTTAAAAGCACCCTCCTCAAGCAACTAATATAGCAGAAAATATGAATGAAATGGACATGGAACAGTATATCATGACTAGGCCTATTTAAAGCGCTTGACTAATCCCAGTATGGGCATCAACTAGGATGAATCCTTACTCAAGATTAGTGAGCCACTCGCATTCTAGAACATGATACAAGAAGATAATAAGTATGAAATGAGATATTGTATTAACACATAAGAGAAAATTACATACTGTGAGATACTAGAGACCAAAATCCTCATTACAGTTATAACTCCTCCTCACTGAGACCCTACGGGCTCTGGGCCTTCATACAGAAGTGTTACAAAATGTATACAAAAGCATTTTCACTGCACAGTTTGCTGATAGAAATTTGGAACCCTTCTAATGTCTTATTTCTGGGTTTTTATAGAGAGGATAGAGAATTTTGCAGAAGGAGGTAGATGGAGCACATTTAATGACTCAATTTGAACCAAATGGCAGAAATAATTCGCGCCCATACTGTGAATGACTAAATATAAATGACTTTAATTTACAATCTGCCTCTAGAAATAAATGTTGGGGGATGAAAATATCCTTATAAACAAGACAAAAATAATAAAATATACAAAAGCTATGTACGTGGCTGGAGGAGGAAAATCTGCTGCAATAAAACCTTGAAATTGCTTGCAAGAATAAATGAACTTGGAAGAAGATCTCTTCAGAGACACGGCATAAGAGAAAATCTTCATGAACCTTCTGTACTTTCTTGAGAAGAAAATCAGCTGAAATATACTCTGTAGGGTATGATTTTTATGTACTGTACCCTCAGTTTGATCCAGGAAATCTCCGACTCGATACCCTTGTCTTTTAACACCAGATACGAGCTCATAATCTTCAATGGGGTTGTTGAAATCTTTAATTCTTTGCTGATGTTCTTTTCAGGAACATTTATATCCCCATACGCTAATTGACGTCTTTAAATTGTCCTTGAAGAGTTCGAAAGATTTAAAATCCAGCTCCTGCAATGGATGTCTTATCATGGCGGCTTTCAGGACTCTTCTTCATAAATGGCGGCTTCAGTTGAATTACCGTCTGGGGTGCTCTATCGCTGCAACCAAAACTGTGAATCAAAACATTTCTCTGTATGTTGAAACCCTGCAAAATCCACCAACACATTAGAAAAACTAGACTCAGAAGTAAGGGGCGTGGAGGTGGAGACGGTGATGACGTCGCAGACATGGGCAGATGTCAAGAACACGCAAGATGGCGGAGGAAAAACAATGGAGGCTTTTGATAATCAGAGGGAACGCAGGTTTTCCACGTAAAATGATTTGAATGTGGTGGCGGAATAAAACAATGAATACGAATAAACACACGTATATATATATATATATTCGGCAGGGGAGAACGCTACGGACACACGGGAATATGACACATGGGTGTACGAAGGACAAGTGGGAGGATGACGTGGCTGCAGAGTCAACAGACGGGAAAGACTGGATTCTGGGCCGTCAGATTTTGGAAGACAAATCAACGGCTCGAAGGCAATGGGAGCGGCGTAATGGTGCGCCACAGGACACAACGGACACAGGTTAACGGGTGAGCAGCTTTGGAGGATATCCACCGTTGGATTGAGGCCGACAGATCCAACGGGGCGGGTGAGTTCTCCTGCCCGGCCATTGTTCAATGTTTAACGCGTGAAAAAGTGGTTTTTCGGGCCCGTACCAAAGACACGCGTCACGCGATTTGTGGAATTGTTGGCGTTTGATTGAAAACCGCCGACCTGGTGGAGGCGGTGCGGAATTAACCGCTGGTTTTCTGCGTGCGGGGGCCACCACGGACGGTTTAATAGTGGGTCGTCGATTTGTTTTGATCTGACGGTTACAATTGCGCCCACAATACGTTTATTGTTAAGCCCCCTTTCCTTCCGGCATGAGGTTTTGCGCTCGGGACACATGGGAACCAAAACAGGGAGGGCTAAACTCTTAGGGGCTAGGCCCGATAAATTTCAAATGATGGGTTTTAACCTTTACACAATGTATTTTTGGGCGGAAAAGGTGTCGACGAGCGCAATATGGAGGTTTTTGGCTACGAAAGATATTTTGAACAGATCCAAAGGGAACTGGTGGTCAAAATTTAAATGGAGGGGGTGATATGCACAACACCCTCCACCACAATTTGGTACAGATTTGCATCTGCCTCACTCTTGGTGAAGCCAAGTCCGGTGAAGTAGTTGTCGATTCATGTGTACCAAGCACGGGGTGCTTGCTTCAACCCATACATCTCTCTTTTGAGTCTTCACACATGCAACTCACTGCTAAAGATCTCAAATCCTTCAGGCTGTTCAATATACACTTCTTCCTCAATGATCCCATTAAGGAACGCAGTCTTCACATCCATCTGATGAATGTGCCAACCTATCTACGCTGAGAGAGCAAGAATGGTCCTTATGGAATAATACCGTGCGACAGGTGCAAAGGTTTTTTCATAATCAATCCCCTCGATTTGTGAGAAGCCTTGGGCAACAAATCTTGCCTTATACTTCTCGACGCTCCCATTAGTAGCTTGTTTTACCTTGTAGATCCATCTTGAACCTACCACTAATTTACACACTGGCCTTGGAACAATCTCCCAAGCATTATTTCTGACAATGGATTCATACTCCTCCACCATGGCATCTACCCATGTGGGAACCTACATTGCTTCTTCAAAAGAAGATGGCTATGTAATGATACACTTGCTCATAAGAGCAATGTATCGAGTAAATCAGTTAGGTGACTGTCTTTGTCTGCGCTATGATGTAGGGACTCCTACATTCTATGCCGCATCAAGCTTCAATCTCTCAGCTTCTGTGGTACGCTTTCTGCATGTTCTGATGTTTGGTTCTGCATGAGTGGACTCCTCCACTCCATGAATCTCCTCCTGTGGCTGATCCACATCTAGAGGCTCATCCTTGGGAACAATAATTTCCTCCTCTGCATGCAAGTGTAGCTCCCTCTCAAGCGAAAACTTCATGGATTTCACCTCATTGAATTTTATATCTCGTCACACCACAGTCATTCGACTATTTGGAAAATATGCACGATAATTATGGGGTGCTTCTGTGTACCCCACAAATATCTCAACTTCTGTAGTCAGCTCTAGCTTCTTCCTGGCGTCATTTTTCACATGAATGTAAATACATGAGCCAAAAATCTCCAAATGTGAAATATCAGGCTTCTTACCAGTAAAAGCTTCTTTAGGTGTATTCATGCCAAGTACTCTATGAGGACAACGGTTTTGCACATAAACCGCAGTGTTGCATGCTTCCTCCCACAAGTGCATCGGTAGACCCTGGTCATGCAGCATAGCTCATGTAGCATAGCTCATGCAGCACTCACGATCGTTGTGTTTTTCCTCTCCACGAAACCATTCTATTGTGGGTTATGAGGCACTGCGAGTTCTCTTTGAATTCCTTCTTTGCTACAAAAGTCTTTGAATTAGTTCGAGATATATTCACCACCATTATCGCTCCGTAGAGCCTTCACTTGATTCCTTGACTCCTTCTGTTGTGAAACCAGCTCCAGAAAGAGAAGAAAAGAGATATCAACGACTTAGAAATAAGCCACTTCGAGGGGGCAACCTCCAATACATTACATGAATGAACAATTATTGGACGATTCAAATTACAAAACCTCCTTTCTATATATAGGAGTCCATGGGGCCACAATGTAATCATAGTGGGGCCACAATGTAATCCTAGCCAACCTAACAATAATAATTTAAGGGCACAATAATAACAATATGGGGGTTACAAGGGTACAATAATAACAATAAGGGGGTTACACTAACAACAATAAGGGACTATACTAGTAATATAGGGACCTAACATGCCCCTCTCCTTCAAAAAAGTGTTGTCCTCAACACTTGAGTAGCTCTGGGTGCTTCTGTATAAAATTCTCATCCTCCCATGTAGAATCTTCTGTGGGTAAGTTCTTCCACTTGATGAGATACTCTGAAATTGATCGATTCTGTAGCTGTCGAGTTCTTGTTTCCATGACCGCTTCAGGTTCCAATATGATTTTTCCTTCCTCATAAAGTTCTGGCAATATTGTTTGAACTGGAAGATTTTCACCTATAGCCTTCTTTAAGCATGAAACATGGAAAATTGGATGCACTCGTGAAGAAGCAGGAAGCTCCAATTTGTATGCCATAGTACCAATATTTTGCAACACCTTGTAAGGACCATAGTACTTTGGTGATAATTTATTATCCTTCTTAGCTTGCTTGAAGGACATTTGTTTGTATGGTTGTAGCCGTAAAAATACCCAGTCTCCTACATCAAAACTTCTCTCGTTACGATGTTGATCTGCCTATTGTTTCATTCGATTTTGTGCCAAATTTAGGTTGTCCTTTAAGAGCTGGAGAACTTCTTGTTGATGCTCGATGTGATCTTCCACTGCTTGAACCTTCAAATTTTCTCTTAAAGATGATGTGATGGATGGTGGATGATATCCATAAAGTGCCATAAACGGGGTCATTTTTGCTGCAGTATGGAAGGAAGTGTTATACCACCATTCAGCGAGAGGTAACCACTTGACCCATTGTGTTTGATTATCAGATACAAAACAACGAAGATATCCTTCCAAACATTTATTTACTATCTCGGTTTGACCATTAGATTGAGGATGATAAGATGAGCTATGAGCTAATTGAGTACCCAAACAAGAAAATAACTCCGTCCAAAAATTTCCAGTAAAAATGGGATCTCTATTGCTCACAATAACCCTTGGGTTTCCATGTAGCTTTTGAATTGTGTCCATAAATGTAGTAGCAACTGTACTTGATTTAAATGGATGAGATAATGCACAAAAGTGTGCATACTTGGTAATTCTATCAACTACCACCATGATGACACTCTTTCCTTCGGACTTAGGTTAACCAGTGATAAATTCCATTGCAATCTCCTCCCAACGTTGACTTGGAATGGATAAAGGTTGTAGAAGACCCGAGGTCTTAATTGTCTCAACTTTATTCTGCTGGCAAACCAAACATTCCGCCACAAACTTTTGAATATCAGATTTAAGGCCATCCCCAAAAAATTATTTCTTCACCCTATGGTAAGTTTTTAAAAATCCAGAGTGTCCTCCTAAAGGAGAAGTGTGCAATTCCAAGAGAATATTTTGTTTTATTTGGGAATTCTTACAAACATATAAGCGATCTTTGTACCATAAGGAATCATTTTTCCAACTAGATGTATCAAATGTACTAGGATCTTGCTACAAATTTTGAATGAGTGTCCACACTTCTTCGTCCTGCTTCCATTCATCTCTTTCTTTGGTTATCCAATCTGGTTGGATAATAGAAATGGCACAAAACAATGCTTCCACCTCTTCATTCTTTCTTGAGAGTGCATCTGCAACAACATTTAGCTTCCCTTTTTTGTATATTATTTCAAAGTCATAACCCAACATATTTGTGAACCATTTTTTCTGCTCTTCTGAAGTTATTCTTTGTTCCAAAAACTGTTTAAGACTATCATGATCAGTTTTTACCTTGAAGTGTCTTCCCATTAGGTAAATTCTCCATTTCTTTAGTGCATGCAGTATTGCTAACATTTCCTTCTCAGAAATAGGTTTTTGTAAGTACTTTCCTTTGATTGGATGACTTTCAAAAGCAATGGGTCTTCCTTCTTGCATTAAAAAAGCACCAATTCCAATTCCTGAGGCATCACATTCCACAATAAAGGTTTTTGTGAAGTCTGGCATAGCTAAGACTGGTTGACGCAGCAACACCACCGAAAGTCAGCCCCAATGGAGAGATGGTCAACAACTACGTGGCCCTGTCAGCATTACTCTTTGTTGAACCTCGTTCTTCTTCTCTCGTGGTCTTCTCCGTGTATTCACTTACTCGGGTTTATTTGTCAATTTCAGAGAAATTGATAAATAAACAATATTCACGACTTTCGTTATTATATAGTCGAACTTATATTAAGCTCCCCCTCCTTTTTAATATATAATTCCTTTGAATAGGTCTTTGTTTATACCTCTGACTTTGTATTAATAAACCAACATTTATAAAAAAATGACTTTATAATAACCCGTCGCCTGGACCCCACATTATACCGACAGACCAATCAAATGTGTGCATCATGCCTTGTTAAACGTCGTGCATCTCCGTCGTGCGAAGACCGTCCAATGGCCTTCTCCCAAATCAATGGCCTGTACACATTTCGCTCGGCGAACTCGTACTGACGTTAACGCGAGAAATGTACAGGAAAGCGGTTTTGTTGAACGGTCCCCTCCACCATGCGTCGATTCCTCTACGGAATCACTCCTCTACCCCAAAATACCGCCTCCGCGCCAAAAGCGGTGCGAAATGGGGCAATCCACCTTTGTGATTCCGCTTCCGATTTTTCTACAGTGATTTACCCAAGTTACGATGGGGTTGTGTTATCCTTCGGCTACCTTGACTCAGGGTTGCGACTCAGGTTAGGAATTCCAATAAGCGATAAAACAAATATAATTCTCCTTATACAGGAATTCCAGCAACATTAAACAGGACTCGACGACCACGATTTCTCTACCCAGGCCTCTTCAGTGAAGGGAATTGATTCAACAGAGTTGTATGAAAAATTTCGAGAGAGCTATAGATAGAGATGTGCGGAATTCATACAATAATTCAATTCAATAAATTATATGCACAGAGTCAGTCGCTCCACAACTAAACAACCTCTCCACAAATAAGGATTTAGACAGTTCGATGGCCAAACGAGCACAGAAAGTGTTTAATTGGAAACAAATTCTAACACCGAGTTTTTATTGCATAAATCTCCCTCGTCCTCTCTCCTCTTCCCCCTCTTTTATACCTATAAAGGATACAATTATATACATTATAGCGTGACTCTTTGGTTCCTCTATGAGGACCATTTTAGAAAACTAAAAGCCCAATTACAAGTTATTAAATAACTAAAATATGACAGCTGGACTAACTGAGCTATTCGACTTCTATGACTCTAATTAATCTAAATAATTACAATCAGCTAAGGTATTGACACCTAGCTGTAACAATTCGAATGTTTTCAAGCCCTCCTAGCCACAACATGTGGAAAAAACTTCCTACATTGCTGGCTAATGTCTAATGCCCCTGCATCAGACTCCCGAGGGCAATCTTCTTCATGGGCTCCTGTCCATGAGCTCTTCCATTGATCTGCCCATCTTCTACAACATTCCTTCAGTCATCCAAGTGGCATCTTCCTCTGGGTTTTCCTTCCATTTGATCAAGTACTGGAAGTACTCTTGTCCTCTAGTCCTTCTGAGTGATCTTTTATCCAATATCTTCTCTGGTTGCAATGGCTGTGCTGGAGGTAGCTGCTCTTTCCACTCAATCTGTTCCTTGTCTGCTGATCCTTCTTCTGCACCATCATCTTCATACTTGTACAAATCTGAAACATTAAAAATGGGAGATATTCCAACATCAGGTGGCAATTAAATCTCATAAGCATTTGCAGAAAAATTTCTAAGTATCTTGCATGGCCCAATCTTTCTGAACTTCAATTTGTTGTATTGCTTCTTTGGGAACCTCTCCTTTCTCAAGTGTGCCAAAACCTGATCTCCTACTTCAAAATGGACTTCTCTTCTGCTCAAGTTTGCTCTGGTTTTATATTTGATGCTGCTGCCTTGTAGTTGGTGTTTCACTTGTTCATGTATGGCCTGGATCTTTGAAGCAAATTCCTCACCATCTGCACTCCTTAGCTCTGCTCTTCCCAGATTTCTTAATTCTGATATTCCTCTGGGATGCATTCCATAAACAATATGAAATGGACTCTGCCCTGTGCTCCTGTTTGGTGAGTCATTATGTGCATATTATGCCTGGGGAAAAATATGATCCCACTGCTTGGGATGCTCTCCTGCAAGACTTCTCAATAAATTTCCCAGACTCCTATTCACTACCTCAGTTTGTCCATCAGTCTAAGGATGATAAGCTGAGCTTAAACTTAGTTTGGTACCAAGTTTCTTCCATAGTTTCCTCCAAAAATGACCCACAAACCTAGTGTCTCTATCTAAAACAGTACTCTTGGGCAACCCATGCAATCTAACAACTTCCTTGAAGAACAAGTTAGCAACATGGGTGGCATCACTAGTTTTTTAACATGGGATAAAATGTGCCATTTTGGAGAATCTGTCCACCACAACAAAGACTACATCATTCCCTCTCTGAGTCTTGGGCAATCCTAGAACAAAATCCATACTCACCATGTCCCAAGGCCTGTCTGGAATAGGCAAGGGAGTGTACAATCCTGCATTCTGGCTCCTTCCTTTAGCATACTGACATATTTTGCAATTTTTCACAAAATTGTCTACTTCTTCTCTCATCTTGGGCCAGAAATAAAAGCGACTCAGTTGATCATAAGTCGTATCAGTACCAAAGTGTCCAGCAATTCCACCACTATGCTTCTCTCTGATCAAATTTTCTCTCATGGAACATTTTGGTACACACAATTGGTTTATCCTGAATAACAAGTCTTCCTGCAGAAAATAATCCAGCCACTGGCTTCTATCTATTAAAACAGGGTTACTACATGCCTCAAATGCTTCTTTAAAATCAGAATCTGTTTTATACAATTCTTTGAGAAAATCAAATCCGACAACCTCAAAATTATTTTCTTGAACAAGCAAGTGTCTCCTACTCAAAGAATCAGCTACTTTATTGGCTTGGCCACTTATATGTTTCAAAAAAAAATTAAAACCTTGGAGATACTCAACCCATTTAGCATGCTTATGTTTCAACTTGGGTTGCTGCACAATATACTGCAAAGCATGATTGTCTGAATATAACACAAATTCCCTGGACATCAAGTAATGTCTCCACTTCTTCAGTGCTTTAACAATTGCATATAATTCCTTCTCATAAGAGGAATACTTTCTTCTGGTATCATTCAAATTTTCACTGAAATAGGCTACAGGCCTATCATCCTGACTCAACACAGCTCCAATGGCTTCCCCACTGGCATCACATTTCACTTGAAATGGTTTAGAAAAATCAGGAAGAATCAAAACAGGTTCTCTGTTATCTTTTTCTTCAATAGTTTAAAACTTCTTTCTGCTTTAGGAGTCCACTTAAATGGTTGTTTTCTCTTCTTTATGGTCTCAATTATGGGTGCATTAATCTTACTGAAGTTTCTTATAAACTTTCTATAAAAACTAGCAAGTCCATGGAAACTTCTTACCTCAAAAATACTCCTGGGTGAAGGCCATTCCACAATTGCCTTAACCTTTTCTGGGTCCATCTTCAATCCTTCTGCAGAAACAACAAAACCCAAATACACCAACTCTTCCTTCATGAATGAGCATTTCTTCAAGTTTATCAGCAGTTTCTCCTGGTGCAGCTTCTTCAAGACATGATTAAGGTGCCTTAAATGCTCTTCTTTAGTTCTGCTGAAGACTAATATATCATCTAAATATACTATCACAAATTTCCCAATAAATTCTTTCAATACTTCATTCATAAGTCTCATAAAAGTGCTTGGTGCATTTGACAACCCAAAAGGCATTACCATCCATTCATACAATCCTTCATTTGTTTTAAAGGCAGTCTTCCATTCATCACCCTCTCTTATCCTAATCTGATGGTATCCACTCTTCAAATCTATCTTTGAGAAATACTTAGCACCACTCAAACAGTCCATTAAATCTTCAATTCTGGGCAAAGGGAATCTATACCTGATTATGATCTTATTAATTTCTCTAGAATCAGTACACATCCTCCAGCCTCCATCTTTCTTTGGGCTCAAAATTGCTGGTACTGCACATGGACTCAGACTTTCTCTGATCAGTCCTTTGTCCACCAACTCCTGCACTTGTCTCCTGATTTCCTCATTTTCCTTGGGAGTCATTCTGTAGGCTGCCTTATTTGGCATATTTGAACCAGGGATAAAATCTATCTGATGGTTGATCTTCCTCACAGGTGGCAGCTCATCAGGTAAATCATCCACAACAATGTCACAATAATCATCTAACATCTCTTGTATCTCTACTGGTAAATCAGAAATCTTTGTGGAAGTAAGAACTACTTTAGGTTTGCAAACTAAAGCAAAGCTTACCTCTTCTTCTTCTATCTGCTGCAGATATTCCTTCCCGCTCAGCAACAAGGTCTTTGGATCAATCACTCTGCTGGATGGCTCTCCTTCTTCCATGGGTATAAATGTATGATGTACCCCATATTTGAAGAACCTGTAAGTGTTCTTCTTGCCATCATGCACTGCTGCTCTATCAAATTGCCAAGGTCTACCCAGTAGTATATGACACACATCCATGGGCATTACATCACACAAAACTTTATCCTTGTATTTGCCCATTCGCAGCTCTATCTCACACTATTCTTTCACAACCAGCTGGTGCCCTTTATGCAACCAGGACACCCTGTAGGGAGTTGGATGCTCCTTTGTCTTCAGATTCAACTTCTCTATCACCTCAGTGGAAACCAAATTGTCTGTGCTGCCACTATCAATGACTAGCTGGCAGCATTTCCCTTGGACTTTGCATATGCTCCTAAACAAAGTCTTCCTTTGTGCAGGTTCAGTGACTTCTTTAGCTTGCTTCAACAGGACCTTGTTTACCACCAAGGATTCTCCCCTCTCTGGAAGAATTTCTTCTTCAATTTTTGCCTCTTCTTTAGCCTGGGCAACAACACCATTTCTTGGACCAGCACCCACATTCTCTGGACACTCATAGTGCTTATGTCCCACTCCCTGGCATCTATAACACCTCAACTCTCTGCCTCTCCCTCTGTCTCCCCTTCCTCTTCCTCTGTAAGAACCCCTTCTGCCCTTTGCATCATCCTTTGTAGATGCATTCTGAGGTGAGCTACTGTCAGCTCCATTCCTGGGTGTAGGCTTTCCTCTACCACCCTGACTTCCCTTCCCACGGAAAGTACCTCTCTTCTTGGTAGACTATTTTCTCAGGAGTTTCTCCTCTGCTTTCAAGGCCATCTGATAGGCCTCTTCCACTGTCTTGGGAGACAGAAGACTAATCTCATCTTGGATCTCCAGTCTGAGACCATTCACATATCTTGCAGTCTTCTCTGGTGTATCTTGGAATTTCCCAGCCCCTATGCTCACTCTGTAGAATTCCTCTGTGTATTCCTTTACTGTCAACAACCTCTGTCTCAAGTTCTGCATTTGTTTATACAATGTCAGCTGGTAATCACTAGGTAAGAATTTACCTTTCAATTTGGCCATCATTCTGGTCCATATTTTGATAGGTTGCTTGCCAACTCTCCTCCTTTATTCCTGCACTCCATCCCACCAAAGTGCAGCATGTCCTTTCAGCTTTGTCACTGCAAACTTGACCTTTTTATCTTCGCTTATTTCTTCATAATCGAAGCACTTGTTCAATTCATTTATCCAGTCTACTAGTTCTTCTGGATTCAGTCCCCCTGCATAACTTGACACTTCAATTTTGGGCTTAACTGCAGACCCCTGAACAGCTCTAAGGAGCCTCATGTCAGGAGGAATTTCCACGGTTTCTTCTACTTCTTCTGTCTCAGGTTCGCTGATGTCTTCAGGATCTCTGGTCTGTCTTTGATCCATGGCATCCATCCTAGCCTCGACCCTCTGCAACATCTCCAACACCTTTGCATTGGCTACATGTCTTCTTCTGCCAACACCTCTTCCAAATCGGATTGCCATGTCAGCAAACAACTTCAGACAACGCTCTGATACCACAAATGATGCAGCAACGCCACCGAAAGTCAGCCCCAATGGAGGGATGGTCAAAAACTATGTGGCCCTGTCAGCATTACTCTTTTTTGAACCCCGTTCTTCTTCTCCCGTGGTCTTCTCCGTGTATTCACTTACTCGGGTTTATTTGTCAATTTCAGAGAAATTGATAAATAAACAATATTCACGACTTTCGCTATTATATAGTCGAACTTATATTAAGCTCCCCCTCCTTTTTAATATATAATTCCTTTGAATAGGTCTTTGGTTATATCTTTGACTTTGTATTAATAAACCAACATTTATAAACAAACGACTTTATAATAACCTATCGCCTGGACCCCACATTATACCGACAGACCAATCAAATGTGTGCGTCGTGCCTTGTTAAACGTCGTGCATCTCCGTCACGCGAAGACCATCCGATGGCCTTCTCCCAAATCAATGGCCTGTACACATTTCGCTCGGCGACCTCGTACTGACGTTAACACGCGAAATGTACAGGAAAGCGGTTTTGTTGAACGGTCCCCTCCGCCATGCGTCGATTCCTCTACGGAATCGCTCCTCTACGCCAAAATACCGCCTCCGCGCCAAAAGTGGTGCGAAATGGGGCAAGCCACCTTTGTGATTCCGCTTCCGGTTTTTCTACAGTGATTTACCCAAGTTACGATAGGGTTGTGTTATCCTTCGACTACCTTAACTAAGGGTTGCGACTCAAGTTAGGAATTCCAATCAGCGGTAAAACAAATATAATTCTCCTTATACAGGAATTCCACCAACATTAAACAGGACTCGACGACCACGATTTCTCTACCCAGGCCTCTTCAGTGAAGGGAATTGATTCAACAGAGTTGTATGAAAAATTTCGAGAGAGCTATAGATAGAGATGTGCGGAATTCATACAATAATTCAATTCAATAAATTATATGCACAGATTCAGTCGCTCCACAACTAAACAACCTCTCCACAAATAAGGATTTAGACAGTTCGATGGCCAAATGAGCATAGAAAGTGTTTAATTGGAAACAAATGCTAACACCGAGTTTTTATTGCAGAAATCTCCCTCGTCCTCTCTCCTCTTCCCCCTCTTTTATACCTCTGAAGGATACAATTATATACATTATAGCGTGACTCTTCGATTCCTCTATGAGGACTATTTTAGAAAACTAAAAGCCCAATTACAAGTTATTAAATAACTAAAATATGACAACTGGACTAACTGAGCTATTCGACTTCTATGACTCTAATTAATCTAAATAATTACAATCAGCTAAGGTATTGACACCTAGCTGTAACAATTCGAATGTTTTCAAGCCCTCCTAGCCACAACATGTGGAAAAAACTTCCTACATTGCTGGCTAATGTCTAATGCCCCTGCATCAGACTCCCGAGGGCAATCTTCTTCATGGGCTCCTGTCCATGAGCTCTTCCACTGATCTGCCCATCTTCTGCAACATTCCTTCAGTCATCCAAGTGGCATCTTCCTCTGGTTTGTCCTTCCATTTGATCAAGTACTGGAAGTACTCTTGTCCTCTGGTCCTTCTGAGTGATCTTTTATCCAATATCTTCTCTGGTTGCAATGGCTGTGCTGGAGGTAGTTGCTCTTTCCACTCAATATGTTCCTTGTCTGTTGATCCTTCTTCTGCACCATCATCTTCATACTTGTACGAATCTGCAACATTGAAAATGGGAGATATTCCAACATCAGGTGGCAATTCAATCTCATAAGCATTTGCAAAAAAAATTCTAAGTATCTTGCATGGCCCAATATTTCTGAACTTCAATTTGTTGTACTGCTTCTTTGGGAACCTCTCCTTTCTCAAGTGTGCCAAAACCTGATCTCCTACTTCAAAATGGACTTCTCTTCTGCTCAAGTCTGCTCTGGTTTTATATTTGATGCTGCTGCCTTGTAGTTGTTGTTTCACTTGTTCATGTATGGCCTGGATCTCTGAAGCAAACTCCTCACCATCTTCACTACTTAGCTCTGTTCTTCCCAGATTTCTTAATTCTGATATTCCTTTGGGATGCATTCCATAAACAATATGAAATGGACTCTGCCCTGTGCTCCTGTTTGGTGAGTCATTATATGCATATTCTGCCTGGGGATAAATATGATCCCACTGCTTGGGATGCTCTCCTGCAAGACTTCTCAATAAATTTCCCAGACTCCTATTCACTACCTCAGTTTGTCCATCAGTCTGAGGATGATAAGCTGAGCTGAAACTTAGTTTGGTACCAAGTTTCTTCCATAGTGTCCTCCAAAAATGACCCACAAACCTGGTGTCTCTATCTGAAACAATACTCTTGGGCAACCCATGCAATCTAACAACTTCTTTGAAGAAAAATTAAGCAACATGGGTGGCATCACTAGTTTTGTAACATGGGATAAAATGTGCCATTTTGGAGAATCTGTCCACCACAACAAAGACTACATCATTCCCTCTCTGAGTCTTGGGCAATCCTAGAACAAAATCCATACTCACCATTTCCCAAGGCCTGTCTGGAATAGGCAAGGGAGTGTACAATCCTGCATTCTGGCTCCTTCCTTTAGCATACTGACATATTTTGCAATTTTTCACAAAATTGTCTACTTCTGCTCTCATATTGGGCCAGAAATAAAAGCAACTCAGCTACTCATAAGTCTTATCAGTACCAAAGTGTCCAGCAAGTCCACCACTATGCTTCCCTCTGATCAAATTTTCTCTCATGGAACATTTTGGTACACACAATTGGTTTATCCTGAATAACAAGTCTTCCTGCAGAAAATAATCCAGCCACTGGCTTCTATCTATTAAAACAGGGTTACTACATGCCTCAAATGCTTCTTTAAAATCAGGATCTGTCTTGTACAACTCTTTGAGAAAATCAAATCCTACAACTTCAAAATTAGTTTCCTGAACAAGAAAGTGTCTCCTACTCAAAGCATCAAATACTTTATTGGCTTGGCCACTTATATGTTTCAAAACAAAATTAAACCCTTGGAGATCTCAACCCATTTAGCATGCTTATGTTTCAACTTGGGCTGCTGTACAACATACTGCAAAGCATGATTGTTAGAATATAGCACAAATACCCTGGACATCAAATAATGTCTCCACTTCTTCAGTGCCTGAACAATTGCATAGAATTCCTTCTCATAAGAGGAATAATTTCTTCTGATGTCACTCAACTTTTCACTGAAATAAGCTACAGGCCTATCATCCTGACTCAACACAGTTCCAATGGCTTCCCCACTGACATCACATTTCACTTGAAATGGTTTAGTAAAATCAGGCAGAATCAAAACAGGCTTCTCTGTTATATTTTGCTTCAATAGTTTAAAAATTCTTTCTACTTCAGCAGTCCACTTAAATGGTTGTTTACTCTTCTTTATGGTCTCAATCATGGGTGCATTAATCTTGCTGAAGTTTCTTATAAACTTTCTATAAAAACTAGCAAGTCCATGGAAACTTCTTACTTCAAAAACATTCCTGGGTGAAGGCCACTCCACAATTGCCTTAACCTTTTCTGGGTCCATTTTCAATCCTTCTGCAGAAACAACAAAACCAAAATACACCAACTCTTGCTTCATGAATGAGCATTTCTTCAAGTTTATCAGCAGTTTCTCCTGGTGCAGCTTCTTTAAGACATGATTAAGATGCCTTAAATGTTCTTCTTTAGTTCTGCTGAAGACTAATATATCATTTAAATATACTATCACAAATTTCCCAATAAATTCTTTCAATACTTCATTCATAAGCCTCATAAAAGTACTTGGTGCATTTTACAACCCAATAGGCATTACCATCCATTCATACAGTCCTTCATTTGTTTTAAAGGTAGTTTTCCACTCATCACCCTCTCTTATTCTAATCTGATGATATCCACTCTTAAAATCTATCATTGAGAAATACTTAGCACCACTCAAACAGTCCATTAAATCCTCAATTCTGGGTAAAGGGAATCTGTACATGATTGTGATCTTATTGATTGCTCTGGAATCAATACACATCCTCCACCCTCCATCTTTCTTTGGGCTCAAAACTGCTGGTACTGCACATGGACTCAGACTTTCTCTGATCAGTCCTTTGTCCACCAACTCCTGTAATTGTCTCCTGATTTCCTCATTTTCCTTGGGAGTCATTCTGTAGGCTGCCTTATTTGGAAGATTTGAACCAGGGATAAAATCTATCTGATGGCTGATCTTCCTAACAGGTGGCATCTCATCAGGTAAATCATCCACAAAAATGTCACAATAATCATCTAACATCTCTTGTATCTCTACTGGTAAATCAGAAATATTTGTGGAAGTAAGAACTACTTTAGGTTTGCAAACTAAAGCAAATCTTACCTCTTCTTCTTCTATGTGCTACAGATATTCCTTCCCGCTCAGCAACAAGGTCTTTGGATCAATCACTCTACTGGATGGCTCTCCTTCTTCCATGGGTATCAATGTATGATGTACCCCATCTTTGAAGAACCTGTAAGTGTTCTTCTTGCCATCATGCACTGCTGCTCTATCGAACTGCCAAGGTCTACCCAGCAGTATATGACACACATCCATGGGCATTACATCACACAAAACTTTATCCTTGTATTTTCCCATTCGTAGCTCTATCTCGCACTGTTATTTCACAACCAGCTGGTGCCCTTTATGCAGCCAGGACACGCTATAGGGATTTGGATGCTCCCTTGTCTTCATATTCAACTTCTCTATCACCTCAGTGGAAACCAGATTGTATGTGTTGCCACTATCAATGACTAGCTGGAAGCATTTCCCTTGGACTTTGCATATGCTCCTAAACAAAGTCTTCCTTTGTGCAGGCTCAGTGACTTCTTTAGCTTGCTTCAACAGGACCTTGTTTACCACCAAGGATTCTCCCCTCTCTGGAAGAATTTCTTCTTCGATTTCTGCCTCTTCTTTAGCCTGGGCAACAACACCATTTCTTGGACCAACACCCACATTCTCTGGACACTCATAGTGCTTATGTCCCACTCCCTGGCATCTATAACACCTCAACTCTCTGCCTCTCCCTCTGTCTCCTCTTCCTCTTCCTCTGTAAGAACCCCTTCTGCCCTTTGCATCATCCTCTGTAGATGCATTCTGAGGTGAGCTACTGTTAGCTCCATTCCTGGGTGTAGGCTTTCCTCTACCACCCTGACTTCCCTTCCCACGGAAAGTACCTCTCTTCTTGGCAGACTGTTTTCTCAGGAGTTTCTCCTCTGCTTTCAAGGCCATCTGATAGGCCTCTTCCACTATCTTGGGAGACAGAAGACCAATCTCATCTTGGATCTCCAGTCTGAGACCATTCACATATCTGGCAGTCTTCTCTGGTGTATCTTGGAATTGCCCAGCCCTTATGCTCACTCTGTAGAATTCCTCTGTGTATTCCTTTACTGTCAGCAACCTCTGTCTCAGGTTCTGCATTTGTTTATACAATGTCAGCTGGTAATCACTAGGTAAGAATTTACCTTTCAATTTGGCCATCATTCTGGTCCAGCTTTTGATAGGTTGCTTGCCAACTCTCCTCCTTTATTCCTGCACTCCATCCCACCAAAGTGCAGCATGTCCTTTCAGCTTTGTCACTGCAAACTTGACCTTTTTATCTTCGCTTATTTATTCATAATCGAAGCACTTGTTCAATTCATTTATCCAGTCTACTAGTTCTTTTGGTTTCAGTCCCCCTGCATAACTCGATACTTCAATTATGGGCTTAACTGCAGACCCCAGAACAGCTCTAAGGAGCCTCATGTCAGGAGGAACTTCCACGGTTTCTTCTGCTTCTTCTGTCTCAGGTTCGCTGATGTCTTCAGGATATCTGGTCTGTCTTTGATCCATAGCATCCATCCTGGCCTCGACCCTCTGCAACATCTCCAACACCTCTGCGTTGGCTACAGGTCTTCTTCTGCCAGCACCTCTTCCAACTCGGACTGCCATGTCAGCAAACAACTTCAGAGAACGCTCTGATACCACAAATGACGCAACAACACCACCGAAAGTCAGCCCCAATGGAGGGATGGTCAACAACTATGTGGCCCTGTCAGCATTACTCTTTGTTGAACCCCGTTCTTCTTCTCTCGTGGTCTTCTCCGTGTATTCACTTACTCGGGTTTATTTTTCAATTTTAGAGAAATTGATAAATAAACAATATTCACGACTTTCTCTATTATATAGTCGAACTTATATTAAGCTCCCCCTCCTTTTTAATATATAATTCCTTTGAATAGGTCTTCGGTTATATCTTTGACTTTGTATTAATAAACCAACATTTATAAACAAACGACTTTATAATAACCCATCGCCTGGACCCCACATTATACCGACAAACCAATCAAATGTGTGCGTCGTGCCTTGTTAAACGTCGTGCATCTTCGTCGCGTGAAGACCGTCCGATGGCCTTCTCCCAAATCAATGGCCTATACACATTTCGCTCGGCGACCTCGTACTAACGTTAACGCGTGAAATGTACGGGAAAGCGGTTTTGTTGAACGGCCCCCTCTGCCACACGTCGATTCCTCTACGGAATCGCTCCTCTACCCCAAAATACCGCCTTCGCGCCAAAAGCGGTGCGAAATGGGGCAATCCACCTTTGTGATTCCGCTTCTGGTTTTTCTACAGTGATTTACCCAAGTTACGACGGGGTTGTGTTATCCTTCGGCCACCTTAACTCAGGGTTGCGACTCAGGTATAAGAATTCCAATAAGCGGTAAAACAAATATAATTCTCCTTATACAGGAATTCCACCAACATTAAATAGGACTCGACGACCACGATTTCTCTACCCAGGCCTCTTCAGTGAAGGGAATTGATTCAACAGAGTTGTATGAAAAATTTCGAGAGAGCTATAGACAGAGATGTGCGGAATTCATACAATAATTCAATTCAATAAATTATATGCACAGAGTCAGTCGCTCCACAACTAAACAACCTCTCCACAAATAAGGATTTAGACAGTTCGATGGCCAAACGAGCACAGAAAGTGTTTAATTGGAAACAACTGCTAACACCGAGTTTTTATTGCAGAAATCTCCCTCGTCCTCTCTCCTCTTCCCCCTCTTTTATACCTCTGAAGGATACAATTATATACATTATAGCGTGACTCTTCGGTTCCTCTATGAGGACCGTTTCAGAAAACTAAAAGCCCAATTACAAGTTATTAAATAACTGAAATATGACAGTTGGACTAACTGAGATATTCGACTTCTATGACTCTAATTAATCTAAATAATTACAATCAGCTAAGGTATTGACACCTAGCTGTAACAATTCGAATGTTTTCAAGCCCTCCTAGCCACAACATGTTGACAAAACTTCCTACATTGCTGGCTAATGTCTAATGCCCCTGCATCACTGGTGCTAGGCACATTGCCTCTTTAAGATGTTCAAAGGCCTTAGTTGCTTCAGGAGTCCATGAAAATGCATCTTTCTTCAATAATGTTGTTAGAGGTGCTGCTATTCTCCCATAATTCTTAACAAACTTTCGATAATACCCTGTTAACCCGAGAAATCCTCGCAACTGCTTAATGTTTGTGGGGACTTTCCATTCCTTAATGGCTTTAATTTTTTTAGGGTCTACCTTAACACCCTCATGAGATACAATATGACTTAGATATTCCACCTCTTGTACTCTAAAGAAACATTTGGATGTTTTTGCATATAATTGTTTCTCCTGCAATAGTTTGAGCACCTTGTCAACATGTTGAACATGATCCTTCCAAGACCTACCGTAGATTAGTATATCATCGAAAAATACTAGCACAAATTTTCTAAGGAAGGGTTCGAAAATGGAATTCATCAACCCTTGAAATGTAGAAGGTGCATTGGTAAGGCCAAAATGCATGACCAAAAATTCATAATGACCCTCATGAGTTTGAAATTTTGTTTTCGGAATATCTTCAGTCTTCGTTCTAATTTGATGATACCCTGAACGAAGATCCAATTTGGTAAAATAAATTGCTCCATGTAATTCATCCAATAATTCATCAATGATGGGAATGGGAAATTTATCTTTAATGGTGAGCTTATTGAGCTCCCTATAATCCAGACACATGTGCCATGATCCACCCTTCTTGTGTACCAATACTACAGGAGCAGAGAAAGAACTTTGACTAGGTTGAATTATACCCACCTCTAACATTTCTGCAATCATACGTTCAATTTTGCTCTTTTGGACATAAGGATATCTATAAGGCTTGATGTTTGGAGGAGCACTTCCTAGAATCAAATGAATAGCATGATCATGATCATGAATAGGTGGGAGTCCTTTTGGAGTTTCAAAAACCTTGGAATGATTGTCCAAGACTTTTTGGAGATCTGCGGAAATATATGATTTTGATGTTGGAACTTCTAGTGAGCATAATTATGCAATTATGCCTCGTTGTTCTTTCTTTAGAAGCTTTTTCATGACATTATAGCTTATTATCTTTCCCGACTTCCCTGCGATACCCCGTAATTCGACTTGCTTTCCTTCTGAAATTTTTTTTCAAGAAAAGTTCTTGAAAATTAAAAGCTACCATCCCCAAAGATTGTAACCATTGTACTCCTAGTACAACATCAGCACCTCCCATAGGAATGGAAAGCATTGGAATTTTCAATACATATTCCCCCATGGTTAGCTTGATATTATGGCATTTTCCCGAGCAATTTATAGTTCCTCCATTTGCAACCATCACTTGAAATTTTGGTGCTAGGTATAGGAAACAATTCAATTCCTTGGCTACCTTACAATGAATAAAATTATGAGTACTACCTGAATCAATAAACACTATTACATTTTTCTTCTTGATATGTCCTTCTATCTTGAGAGTTTGAGGAGTGGTAATTCCTGCCAATGCATTACACGATATGGTCAGACTCATTTCTTCCTCTTCTTGGGCTGGGTCCTGGTGTATATCCTCTTCTTGTTCATTTTATTCTTCCTCTTCATGATCTATGTAAAATAATTTCTTCTCAACACACTTATGACCTTTAGTGTATTTTCTATCACAACTGTAGCAAAGCCCTTTTGCTCCTTTTTCTTCCAATTGTTGTGGTGTCAACCTTGTAGGTTGTGGAAATCTAGGAGTAGCAACACTTCCCTCTTTATAGAAGTGAGTGGTAGGCTTCCTTGTCGCCATAATTTTACGTTCAATTTTTCTTGCCAACCTGAATGCCTTCTCCAATGAATTAGGTTCCAAAACGCGAACTTCATGTTGGATGTTATCCTTTAAATTACCTATGAAGAGATCAATCCAGTGTTCCTCTGGAATATCAATTACCCTTATATTCAATTATTGGAAGTCCTTAATGTGCTCCCCCATTAAACCCTTTTGTTTGAGATTTATCAATTGGCTAAAGAAGGTGTTGCTCTTTGTATCCTCATAATGTGCTATCATTTCCTCCGTAAAAATTGACCAAGTGACAATTTTTTTACGGGAGCAAAGCCATTGATACCATACAAATGTATATTGTTCTAAATGTAAAGTTGCAATGCGTACCTTTTGTGTGTTTTGCACATTATGGAGATCAAAATATTGCTCCATCTGTAGTATCCATGTTACAGGATCCTTTCCATCAAACTTCCTCATATCCATTTTTGGAATATGTTGGTTCTTCTCGCCAACATTAGATTTTATGAAATCATGATTAACATTTATTTTGTTCTCATCATGAGTTTCCTCTACTATCTTTTCACCATTAGGAAACATTTCTTGTATCAACTTTGTCAAAACTTCCATGTCTGCTTTTAGATCATTCCTCATGTTTTCCATTTTAGATTCCATGCCAGCTTCCATGCCATCTATCTTAGATTCCATGCCATATATCTTAGATTCCATACAATTCTTCAAACCATCCATCTTAGATTCCATGCCTTTCTTCAAACCATCCATCTTAGTTTCCATGCCTTTCTTCAAAACTTCCATGTCATTTTTTGCTGCTCTTTGCGAGAGCGGAATTTGTTGCACTTGCTCTTGTAATTTTGATATGTCATGTTGCCATTCTTCGTCTTCATGGGTCATAGTAGAGCTTTCTAAAGGCTTAATGGGTGTTGAATTCTTTTTAGGGGCCATTTTAGAATCCAATACTGATATCTATTCTACAATATGCCCTTGGCATCAATTCAACTTGATTCTTCAAACAAGACTTATGTAATTCGGAAAAAAAAAATACACACCTTTTACTTGCTTTTGAGGAGCTCGATATTGAAATTGAATTATCTCTATAATTTCAGATACTCAATATTTGAAATTCAGCCCTGTAGTAGCCCTCTAAAGCTTATTTCAAATGCCACAGATCTGATCTGATTTGGATTCTTCAAGGAAAATTTATGTCCAATCTTCCACAATGACCCAATTTTGGACTGGTTCAGTAGAGTGAAATTGTACGACTTTCCACGTGTCATTGTTTCCTCCTTTGGCTCTGAAATTGATATATCAAAAACTAGAGTCCATGCACTTGCAGCCACTTTTTACAGCATTCCAATCCGATTCCTAGAGAGAGAGCTATGAATATTTTCCCACGATCACCCCCTTGAGATGAAATTCAGAAGCCTCAAAAATCCCTAAATTCCACAGATCATATCTCCGAAAATATTGCGAACCAATATCTGAAATTTTTTGACAATGTTCCTCGGGATTGTGGATTCGTACTCTAAATATTTCAGCTTCTGAACCTTCGTAGAAAAACAATTATTAAGAAAACACCACGATGACCTGTTTAGGTTAAATTTAGGAGCTTGCAAAATGACCTAACTTGCACAGATCATATCTCCGAAAATATTGCGAACCAAGCTCTGAATTTTTTTGACGATGTTCCTCAGGATTTTGGCTTCACACTCTAAACATTTCAGATTCTGAACCTTTGTAGAAAAAAATTTATAGCGAAAATTCCACACTGACCTGTTTGGAGCAGCGAAACCCTAGAATCTCAAAGCTTTGATACCAAATGTTGTGAAACTAGCTCTAGAAAGAGAAGAAAAGAGATATCAACACCTTAGAAATAAGCCACTTAGAGGGGGCAACCTCCAATACATTACATGAATGAACAATTCTTGGCTGATTCAAATTACAAAATCTCCTTTCTATATATAGGAGTCCATGGGGCCACAATGTAATCCTAGCCAACCTAATAATAATAATTTAAGGGCACAATAATAACAATATGGGGGTTACAAGGGTAAAATAATAACAATAAGGGGGTTGCACTAACAACAATAAGGGACTATACTATTAATATAGGGACCTAACACCTTCTCCACCAATGCTTTAAACTCACAGGACTTTGAGAATGTTTCACTCTTCTTCTGCATGAAGAAGATCCAACATCTATGAGAATAGTCATAAAAAAATATAACATAATACCTGTGTTTTTCTGTTGAAGCAACCGAGAAAGGTCCACACACATTTGTGTGAATTCTCTCCTGGATCACCGAAGCACGGTTCTCCTTCTCATGAAAGGTGGTCTTCACAAACTTACCCATAGTACATCCCTTGCACTGATCTGACTACACAAGAGTACCCTTGGGAGGTCCAATAGAAATCTGCTGCAAAATATTCAAGGCGCCATGGTGAAGATGGCCTAATATCCTATGCCATAATTCACCCTCATCCCAGCTCACCACTTCTTCTACTTTTCCCATCATTGCAGCACAACCATCTACCTCCAGCTTGTAGAGATTCTTAACTCAAATCCCTATCCTCTTGGTTTGACCCGTTGTTTTATGTCGCAAGAAAGCTTTTCCCTCGCTGAAAACGACGTCATAACCTCTGTCCTCCAACATCGCGACCGAGACCAAGTTCTTCTTCAAACCTGGAACATGCATAACATCTTTCAACATAAATGGTTTACCTGACTCCCTCTCAAAGGTAATGGTTCCAATGCCGGTCGCACTATTTCTACCATCGTCTCCCATCTCTATATGCATTTGGAGTTCCTTCTCCTCCAAGTCACTAAACAACTCCTTGTCTCCCGTCATATGGAAGGAAGCACCATTATCAAGATACCACACTGATCCCATTGCGCTTGAAACCAAGCATGAAATAAAGGAGAAATCAAGTTCAAATTACGAGGCTAAGGCCTCACCCATTGTAGCTCCAACAGCCTTCTTGTTCTTCTTTTTCTGTAGGCAGTTAGTGGTGAGATGCCCATGTTTGTGACAGTGAAAACACTTCACCTTGGAAAAATACAACTTCTTGCCTTTAGCCTCGAATTTTGGATCGGATTTCTTCCCCTTCCCTTTCCTTGCTTTGGCAGCCAAAGCGCAGTTCTCTTCATCATCATTCTTCGATGAAGAGCCATCCCTGGTATTCCACCTTATCTCCTCCTGCACAAGATCCGACCAAAGTCGCTCCAAATCCGACAGTTTCTCCCGTCCATTGACAGAGTCTTCGTAGCTGTGCCAAATCTTCAGAGCCCAAGGAGAGCCAAGCTCACCAAGTCATCATCCACAACTGTAATTCCCACACTCCCCAGCTCATCCCTACATTGGATAAAATTTGTGAGATATTTTGGAATACTGTCGCCCTTCTCCATTTTTATGTTTCTGAGCTTATCTTTCAGCGCCAACTTCCTATGGTCACTACTGCTTTGGAAAAGATCTGTCAAAGCCTTCCACATTGCAAATGGAGTGGCTTTCTCGTGAAGGCTTGACACAATATGGTGTTTCACACCTTTCGACAGAATTCTTCTTGTCTTTGCTACCTTCTTTTGCCATGCGTCAAGTAATGCAGCATCATTAGAAGTAGGCTTAGGAACATCGCTATCAATGAACTCCTTCAGTCCATTGTCTTCAAGAACTACCTCCATCCTATCCTTCTAGGCTATGTAGTTCGAGCTACCCTCAAGGGCATACTCCAACCACAACCCATTGAAAGCCATTTCAATGAATACTCAACTGTCACACCAAGAAATTTCTGCAACAAATTCGAATTGTCCACCAGCACAAAACTCAACACCACTTCACTATTGCAATCTCCAGTGATTAACAGTGCTCTGATGCCTACTACTATAAAGAAAAATTAATCAATCGCACATAAACACAGTTGTTTAACGAGAAAGCTTAAAGCTAAAAACCCCAACTATCATATATTATGTATATCAATGGAATCATGTAATAATCTCATACAAAGCTTAGTACATCAATCTCTCAGTACAATCAACAATCATTACACACTGCCATGCAGAAATTTGCATATCTATGCACCAATTTCTTGCCTCCTGATAGCCTGCCTCCATTGCGCAATCCCTGCTGAAGAAGACCTCTGAATGAATTCAAATTGGCCTTGCCTTTACTGCGCAATCCTCATTGGCATCTCCAATGTGTGTCATATGCATTGAATGCATCACTATAGTCACAACAGATAGTCCATCTCACCCTTTCACCTATCTCTCCACTGGAACTGACATGCAAGCAGTTAACTGATGTATTTGTTCAGTTGCAAGTGAGTCTCCAGTTATGAATTATTTAAGTAATTAATTCACTAAACTCTCACTAGTGTATCTTCAGTTAGAACTAGATACAACTAGCACAAATGAGTTTAACTCACTTAACTGAGTTAAACTGAATAACAATTCCCATAACTACTCTTCCAACTCTATCACAACTTTGCCACTTCAGTTCGAACTGGGTCCTCCATGCATGAGTCACCAACCACCCTAGGAATTGCATAATTCCTTCAGCCCACTGATTTTCCAAATCTATTCACTAAAATAAAGTGCTCCAAGAGAATAAGTTGATATTTATTGTCGGATTATTATTAAGGGCTAATAATAATCAACATGCATCTATTTTTAGATTGACGATCTATAAATAGACTTTGCCCAATACTCTAAAAATAGAATCTCATCTATTTCTCACATTTGACCAACCATCTACAAATAGCATCCTGCAACTTATAGAATGTGCTCACCATGTCTAAAAATAGACATACACCTAAAAAATAGCCTGTGGGCCCCACTTAGTGAAGGTGCTTAATTTTCACTAAGCTCGTCATCTTGTTGAATCTCAACAAGGGCATGTAAATCCATAATGATTCCCTTAAGTTTAAATGGTGAAGTCTAGAAATGCAAGTATGTTCATTGTACTTTTATGTGTATTTTTCTACTCTTGAAACCTACCAAAAATATTAAGCCAATATAACAGGAAGGAAACTTAACTTTGATTATTTCATACCAATTTAATTTTATCACTTTGATCTTTATTTTGTCACTTTGATGTTGATCAAAATTATCAAAATCTCTAACCTATTATCAAACAAATTGATATCGTTTTACTCATAAGTGGTTTCATTCTTTCATTTTACTCATATATTATGTTTTTGGACTGACTTGTACGTCTAAAACCGTTAAGGTTACAAACCCTAGACTTGTATGTCTAAACTTGATAAAGTTACAAACCCTAATTACATGTTGGAATGTATACACCGTCAAAAACCTGAGCATTGTTTATACTTGGTGAGGCTCATATCTCGTGGTCTTAATTTTTCATGGTTCAACTATATAGTGGAACATTAAGTCACATTAAGTCACATTACATTTGGGATTTAATAGTGTAACTTGCATTTGGAGTTTATCTACCTATCATACTTGATATGGAAGTTTATTAGTTTTTCACTGTTCTAGCTTTGAAGACTCCACTGCGTTAGGTTTTGATGAAACTCTTAGGATATCTTTTTTCACATTATTTTGTTAAAAAGACTCCATTGCATTAGGTTTTGGGGAAACACTTAGGATACCTTTTTTCACATTATTTTGTTACAAATATTTAATAAAATATTTGAGAAATGTTTAAAAATGGTGTGTTTTGGAATTATTTTTAATTCGATGGTTGGCTTATGATGGTGGGAAAAAGTGGGCATGGATAGATAGAGGTTCAAGAATGTAATGAAAGAGTTAAGCTAAGTTATAAAAAGAGAAATAATCAATTAAATAAATTAAATTTATGTATAAAATATTTAGGAATGTAATTGCATAGTTATGAAGATGAAAATTTCTAAGTTTAAAGAGTTTGGTGTCATACATTGTTGGTTGGTTTCTTGTTTCAACACTTTAGATGAGTAAACTATGGAAATTATAGTGCCCAGGTAGAAAGTAAGCAACGCCATCAAGGAGACTAGACCCTTTGGCAGAGAAAGCTCAACAACCTCAATAATGAGCCCTAATTGCACCATAGAAAGTAAGCAATGGCATCAAGGAGAGGAGACTCTTTGATAGAGCAAGCTCAATAACCTCAACAATCTAATGACGAGGTCATTATTATTAGTTTTTAAAAATAGGAAGGAGCAGGCTAGCTTACTCATTTAGTAATGCCCTCATAACCTTTTTTGGACAATCCTTCTTCTTATAATTCAAATAGTTATTTGTTTGTAAAGGATTAGCATATATGTGCAAACAACAAAATAAGAAAGAACATTGTCTGTACTAGAAAATAAAACGTACACAAAAGGTTTGATGAAGGCTAAAGCTTAAAAAACAAAATGAGCAAGAAGATTGCCTATACTTGAAAATAGAATGTACACAAAAGGTTTGATGAAGGCCAAAGCTTAAAAAAAAACTGAGACCTTTTATAAATCCATGTGCAGGACCTACCCTTAGATTGGATGGAAAGGAACTGATTAAATCCAATTTTTGGGTTTTGTAACTTTATCCTTCCTCGAGATTATTACACATTTTTTGGGTTTTGTAACTTTATCCTTCCTCTAGATTATTATACAATTTATCATAACCACTTTACAAATCTCAAGTATTAAAAATACAATGAATGTCTTATATCTGATACCATGTGTAAATATTGTGGTTGTAATTACATTTATAGTAGTATATTCCTACCATTATAAATTAATTTCTAGCAAAATATAATTATAGTTTCATTTCTAGTGGAGTATATCTCTTCAATTTTATAACTACAACATCATAATTTAAACTTATGCACATGCTTGGTTTTCCAACATACCTGATGTCTTCTCTAAAATTGCTTCCAGTTTAATCCAGTTTAATTATGAGTTCGATGACAGAAATATGATATATTGCAGATTCTATAATACACTTTCACCCATTTATAAAGCTCTACTTTACCAATATTTAGCCACCTAATTCCTCATGCCGTCCACATCCATGTCTTTACATCTTTTTAATGCAAATGCTAATAATATAATGTAAGTTGATACACTACATCTATGTTTATAATAGTAAGATTGATCTATTTCTTCTTATAAAAAAAAAAAAAAAATTGCCACCACTAATTACTCATTTTTTCTACAACTTTTTAGCATCTTCCTTGGCATATTCAACCACGAGATGACATTGATAAACAATTCAAATATTGGATCGATTCAATTCAATTGGTAGAAGGCGCCAAAATTATATACGGAATACGGTCTGCCACATCGCCGTACGCATGTGGGGAGTGTACGTATGCAGGTGGAAGGCGTAGCAGTAAGAGACACAGAGTTCTGAAAGGAGACGTACACGCGGCCCTGTACGTACGCTCTCACGTGTCCATATCCATCCCCGGATACGCGATGTGACGTGTAAGCCGGCTCAGCTCTCGGCCGCCCCTGTCGTTGCCCCTAACGCCACCTCACCAGTCGCTGTCGTTGACTAGTCTCCCGTCCCGTCGCTGTCACATTGCCGAACGAATGTTTTGTTTTTTTAGTATTATAAAAGGCACAATTAATACTCAAGTCCAGGGGCTTAGCCCACGTCGTACAGTACTGGAAACCGGTGTACAACTCATCTTTATAAAACAGCTGGTTTCCATCACTAGGCGGTTGGGCGGTTTCCCGGTATTGGTTGGCGTGAGGCGGTCACGTGGTGGTGAAAAAAAAGGCTTAAAGTCCCTAAGTCCAATAATTATTATATTATTATGTATTTTCAAAAAAGGCTTACAGTCCCTAAGTCCAATAATTATTATATTATTATGTATTTTCATATATGTTTTGATTTGGGTGAAAAGCGGTATAGGACAAAGTATAGGCATCTCGGAAAACATTTGAAGGGATGTTGGGAAAGTGGTTGACCTAATCATTTAACAAGGGTAGGGTCCGACATTTTTGTGACCAAGATGTATTTGTGACCAATACATTGTCTCTAGTACTTTGTGAGGAATTATCGGCCACAGTTTGCATTAAGATTCTTGGTGGCCACAAACTTTCAACCATTCTGAAAGAGATGTTCACCATTTAGAGGAACATATTTTTCACAATTAAGTCATAAATATAACTAACCAGGAATTTTGTGACCAAGTGGGGTCATGGTACTTCGACAAGGAATCAAATAAGGTTTTTACAAGGGTTGTAAACAAATCTAGTTGGTAGAAATGGAAAGGGAGAGGAAAATATTAGCTATTAATTTGGATTTAGTTATTTGTACTTAATTTGGATTTAGTTATTTGTATTAGCTAAAATATATATTTTTTAATTGTTATATGTATATATATTTTGTTAGACACTGTGAGTCTTGAGATGACTTCAAGCTAAACTTATGGTTTGAGAAACCGCAATCGAGGAGCATTTAAGTTGTCAAAATCATTCGAAGATTGCACTTGGCCTCGCCAGACTAGCTTATCATGGCTTGATTTTTTGCCCACAAGGGGATTGGAACCGGTGACCTTTTCATCACAAGTGTCTTAACATTACACTCTTCACTGTCGAACGAAACCCCTATGGGCAATTATAGTTTTATTTTTAATTTAAAAAGGTTTATTTATTTATTTATGAGGCATAGAATAGATGGTAATGGGGTGTATTGTTAAAGCACTATGTGATGTGAAGGTCATCGGTTTCAAATTCTATGAGCAAAAACCAATCATGTTAAGGGCTTGTGTAGCTAAGGCTAGGTGCGATCCTTGGGTGATTTTGACAGCTTAAATGCATTTGGGTTGCGGTTTATCAAGCCAAAAGTGTACAGTCATCTCAGGACCCACACCACTAAGAAAACAAAAACATTTTTTCTTTCTTTTGTTTTCGAAAATTATAGTTTCATTTAATTGATGGGAATTTTGGCTATGAAACTTTGCTTTAAGGGATTTTAACTCATTTTAAGATAAACAAGATTGCCAAATCTTACAAAAATGACTAGATTAAGATAAAAATTTATCTCACTCCAAAATTATAAACTTTGAATGTTGATTTTCATATATATTCATATTCTAAATAGATTTGATAGATTTGGAGTTTAACTGGAAATAAATGTTTGAGCCTACTTACACAATTCAACTTCAAAAGTCTATCTACAAAATATAAACTTATGGAAAAGGTTGAGTTAATCCACCTTTTAACTTACTTTGTAGTTATTCTATTTGTAATGAATCTATTAAAATTTTATTAAAATAAATTATTTGTTTATTAAAATAAAATTAATAGTTAGTATTATTAAATTAATAAATATATGATATTATATATACTATTTAAATTTATTAAATTAAATTATCTATTTATTTATGAAAATAAAATTCATTAAATAAATTAATAGAATATTAATTAGTTAATGCTTGTTGGTTCTTTCTCTTTCTTTGTCACTATATGATTCGAAATGTCGACCATTATTTTATAACATTGTGGATAATCCTGAGATTTCTTCAATAAACGATAACCACCAAGCTTGAAAACCAAAATGTAATTTATTAGTCCTTGCCAAATGCAAAGGCTATTACAATTGATTCATCGTTGACATTGTATTAGTTATACTTTGACTATAAATATTTACCTATTTGCTAATGTAAAACATTAGACTTTATTTATAGTAAAATTTTATTTTTGTATTATTATTTTTTTTGAAAAGAATTGAAGCTTTATTAAAAAACTAAATAAAAAATAAAATTAAAAAAACAACAAAAACAAAGAAAAATATAAAAAAATAGAAAAATAAAAATTAGAAGAGAATGAAATAGAAAAGGAAAAAAACCTTATGATTAATGAAAAAACTAAAAGTTGTTCCAATTGTTTTTTATAATGTTAATCTTGTGGAGATATTTTAACAATATTATATATATTAATATATAAGTATTATAATAGATGAATCAACAATTGGGTTGGTTTCGTACCCACGTGACATGGGGTTGATTCCAACCACTACTACTATTTCCGTAAGTACAGGTCACTCGAGGATATTTGAACCTGAAACTTCCTCACACATAATACTTCATTTTCACTACCATTACCAATTGAGTTGCCCTTGAAAGGTTTTTATATATTTATTATTGACATAATATTTGATATATATTTATTTTACTTTTCACCAATTACACAATATTAATAACTAACATACTTAAGGCAATATGGATATTTTTTTGTTGCAATAGTGTTAATACTTAATGTACCATTTACAAATTATATGAATTTGTTTTTCAAAAAAATTAAATCTCCTCTTTTTTCTTTTTTATTGATAGATAGTTCAATCCTCTTTTATATATATCTTGTAAGTAAATAATATTTTTCATGTTTTAATTATCTTCTAACAATAAACACTAAGTACTTATATACTTAATTATATTAAATTTAACTATTTTTCTAAATTTTCTCTTCTCAACTTAATTGTTAAGCATCCATCAACAACCAGAGGTGGGGTTTTGAATTACATTTTTTGGTTAATGCAATGCTTGACCCAAATTAACAATTATTTTGTTATTGCTATTTGATAGACCAAACATACTACACTATTTAGGAAATTAAACTCTTATAGGAAGATTATCACTAATCTATCTTAACCAATGATCAAAACCCAAGTAAAGGCCTAACATTATTTGATAAGCTAATGATTGAACTTATTAGTCCTTGCCGTTAGGCATGGGACTATAGTAATCGGAAATGAGTTTTAAACATTAGTTTGCTTTCTTTTTATTGGTTCTTGCAGTTTATACATCGTATCTGACCCTGTTAAACCTATAGTAACTTATTTCATAGTTTTGGCCTCTTCCCGAGGCAGACTATAGGTGTAGAAATTTGCTGAATAAATCACTTATTCAATGGAGATTAACCTGATCACACATCAATTCCGAATTGCATGCATAACACATAATCTCTTCTAAAATTAATTGTCACATGCGGAAATAATAGAAGCGATAGCACATCAAATCATCACACACATTAACACAGTATGTATGGGGAAAGCTTATAGCTGAAAACCCCCAGCTATAGTATATTATAAATGGAGAGAACATGCAGCAAATACATAGTACAAACTCCTCACAAGTACTCGGTACTATCTCCCAAAGCTACACAAAAACTAGCTTGGTTTTGAACAAGTCACAGGTTCAAAACACACCCACTACTTCTCTGCCTCTATTGCGCAATCAAGGCTGGTCTAAATAGAGATCCAGGTTCGAATCTCACTGGCTCCAACTGTGCAATTGTCATTGGTAATTTCCTCCAAGTGTGGTGCAAATCTCATGCACAACTGATGTCGCAACTGATAGCTAACTCAACCCTTTCATCTACCTCTTTCACTTGTCGCCACCGAACTGTCCATGCACTGAGTTAAACTGATGTGTTCTTTAGTTGAATAATGAGTTAATAATTAGTGAATTAAATAATATTTAATTCACACAACTCATCTCTAGTGTATTAGCCAGTTAAACTAAATACAACTAGTTCAACTAGGTAACCAGAACACCATCTCCATTAACTGTCGCATCAACTCCACCGAACTCCGCCACTTGAGCTCTAACTGAAGTCAACCATGCATTAGCTCACCTAACTCATAGGAAAAGCGTAAATCCTTCTGGAAGCTGCATGCCCCACCTCCGGGGGTCAAACTGAAGTGCTCCAAGAGATAAAACTGAAGTTTAGAGTCCAAATATTATTAAGGGTAAATAATATTTGACTTCCCTATTTTAAGGAGAGGCAGTCTAAAAATAGACTTCGACCTATAGGTCCAAAAAAAGAGATGTCCATCTATTTTTACCAACATGAGCAATACTCCAAGAATAACATACTGCAATCCCTGGACCATGCTCCATATGTCTAAAAATAGACATAGTCTAAAAATAGATTTTTCGACAAAAATCACATGTGTGGTCCCCACCTAGTTTAGGTGATCACTTTCCAACTAGGATCAAGAAAGATGTTTCAGGAGGCCTCCTTCACTGTTTCTTGTTGCCATTTTCAACACTCCCTCTCAACAAGAAAGGACTGTCATTGCATGCGACATGCAACTCCATGCATTCGCCCTGCAACCTCCACAAGCGCCATGCAACTCCATGCATCTACTCTGCAACTCCACTGAAACTGAATAGGCTCCAAACAACTCAATCAGTCTTGATGCATCTAGCATCTATCATCAAAGTCTTCGACTTCTGCTTGGCCAATTGCACATGTCATCAGGAACTACTGCGTTGTTGAACTCTTGCACCCATGCACTCTGCACTTGCTGTCAACTCTGATCCGCGCTCCAGTATCCGACACTGTCACTTTGATCTACCTGCATCAATCCAACTGATCTGCTACTGCTGCGCTGTGGCCAGGCACCTCATGGCCGAGGTTCAATCCATGAGATCTTCATTACTTGATGAATGCGCGTATATCCTCTGCCTTATTAATCATGCATGTCGCCCCACCTCTCACCTGGTGGTATAGCTGCATGCACTCCCTCTGCCCATCTGGCACGAAAGTTCTCTGCATGAGTGGTTTCTCCCACTCCATGATCCTCTTGTGGCTGCTCCACACCCCGAGGTTCACTTTCACCTGCATGCAAAACTTGCTCCCTCTCAAGCATCAGTTGCATGTCTTTCTCGCCTGCATGCAACACTTGCTCCCTCTCAAGCTTCAGTTGCATGTCTTTCTCCCACTTCCCAACAGTAGGAAGCTCCGTAGACATCCCATCTACTTCAAGTTTGTAGAGATTCTTTGCCCGAATCCCAACCTTCTTGACTTGTCCCGTTGCCTTGTGCCGAAGGAAAACTTTTCCTTCTCTGGAGACAACTTCATATCCTTTATCCTCTAACATTGCGACTGAGATCAAATTCTTTGTTGGACCTGGTACATGCAATACATCTTGTAAAAGAATGAGTTTACCTGACTCCTTCTGAAAGGTTATGGTACCAATGCCGGTCGCATTGTATAGTTCACCGTCGCCCAACTCAACATGCATCTGGAGACCTTTCTCCACCAAGTCACTGAAAAGATTTGCATCTCCCGTCATGTGAAAGGAAGCGCCACTATCAATATACCACCCCGATCCCAATGCACTAGACAACATGCATGCGATCAATGAGAATTCTAGCTCAAATTGCGAGGCAAGAGCCTCACCAGCTGCAGTTCCCGCAGCCTACTTGTTCTTCTTCTTCTTTGGGCAATTCGTGGCGTAATGTCCATGATCGTGACAGTGAAAACACTTCACTTTGGACATGTCACGCTCTTTACCATCCACACCAGATTGAGAAGCCTTCTCCTTGCCCTTCCCCTTCCTTGCTTTGGCAGCCAAAGCGCAGTCTTCTTCATCAGATACCTTTGATGAAGATTCGTCCCTGGTAGTCCTCCTGATCTCCTCTTGCATGAGATCCGACCACAGTCGCTCCCATCCCGGCAACTTCTCCCGACCATTGACACTATCCTGATAGGAATGCCAAGCCTTCGGAAGACCAAGGAGAGCCAGGTCCACCATGTCCTCATCTTCGACAGTCACCCCCACACTTCCCAACTCATCTCTGCACTGAGTGAACTTCGTGAGGTATTTTGCGATGTTGTCGCCTTTCTCCATCTTGATGTTCATGAGTCTATCTTTGAGCGCCAGCTTCCTTTGGTCACTCTTGCTTTGGTATAGATCCGTCAAAGCTTTCCACATCAAATATGGAGAAGCCTTTCCATGCAGGCTGGATACAATGTGATCCTTTACGCCCTCCAACAGGATCCTTCGACACTTTGCTTGTTTCTTTCGCCATGCTTCGACTTCAGCAGGATCATTAGAAGTAGGCTTTGGAATTTCTTTCTCCACAAATTCCAACAGCCCATTATCATCTAATACAGCCTCCATGCGGTCCTTCCATGCAACATAATTCGAACTGCCTTCCAAGGCATATTCTAGTCGCAACCCGATGAAAGACATTTTCGCCGCGGCACCAAGAACACAAATCTGCAAATTCAAATTTCACCACCAGCTGATAACTCAATCGCTTCCGACCTACACTTGAGAACAAATTATTTCCAAATCAGAGATTGACTGCATGGGCTTTTACCAGACCTTTCACTTTCCGAAGAAAGATGAATCCGGAGGCTATCTGGCCCGTATGCAGGCTCTGTCCGAGGAAATAAGTTTGCAATCACCGTAATAGATCTCGACAATTAATATTGCTCCGATACCATGTAGAACTTAGCTGAATAAATCACTTATTCAATGGAGATTAACCTGATCACACATCAATTTCGAATTGCATGCATAACACATAATCTCTTCTACAATTAATTGTCACATGCGAAAATAATAGAAGCGATAGCACATCAAATCATCACACACATTAACACAGTATGTATGGGGAAAGCTTATAGCTGAAAACCCCGCAGCTATAGTATATTATAAATGGAGAGAACATGCAGCAAATACATAGTACAAACTCCTCACAAGTACTCGGTACTATCTCCCAAAGCTACACAAAAACTAGCTTGGTTTTGAACAAGTCACAGGTTCAAAACACACCCACTACTTCTCTGCCTCTATTGCGCAATCAAGGCTGGTCTAAATAGAGATCTAGGTTTGAATCTCACTGGCTCAAACTACGCAATTTTCATTGGTAATTTCCTCCAAGTGTGGTGCAAATCTCATGCACAACTGATGTCGCAACTGATAGCTAACTCAACCCTTTCATCTACCTCTTTCACTTGTCGCCACTGAAATGTCCATGCACTGAGTTAACTAATGTGTTCTTTAGTTGAATAATGAGTTAATAATTAGTGAATTAAATAATATTTAATTTACACCACTCATCTCTAGTGTAATAGCAGTTAAACTAAATACAACTAGTTCAACTAGTTAACCAGAACACCACCTCCATTAACTGTCGCATTAGCTCCACCGAACTCCGCCACTTGAGCTCTAACTGAAGTCAACCATGCATTAGCTCACCTAACTCATAGGAAAAGCATAAATCCATCTGGAAGCTGCATGCCCCACCTCTGAGGGTCAAACTGAAGTGCTCCAAGAGAGTAAACTGAAGTTTAGAGTCCAAATATTATTAAGGGTAAATAATATTTGACTTCCCTATTTTAAGGAGAGGCAATCTAAAAATAGACTTCGACCTATAGGTCCAAAAAATAGATGTCCATCTATTTTTACCAACATGACCAATACTCCAAGAATAACATACTGCAATCCCTGGACCATGCTCCATATGTCTAAAAATAGACATAGTCTAAAAATAGATTTTTCGACAAAAAATCACATGTGTGGTCCCCACCTAGTTTAGGTGATCACTTTCCAACTAGGATCAGGAAAGATGTTTCAGGAGGCCTCCTTCACTATTTCTTGTTGCCATTTTCAACAATAGGTTATATTTCTTTTTGTCATTCATTTTTTCGCAGTTGCAGACTAATGCTAGCATTAGTGTGGCAGTATAAAATGCTAGTGAATTTTGATGTCAGGGATGTGATTTGGTTCGAAGATATGTAGAATGGCTTCACACCATGCCACCATGTTGTACCATGCCACTATGCTGCTAGTAAAATAGCCACGTCCCAAATCTAGTATCACAGCCACATCTCGTATCTGCATGTACACTGACACATATTCAACACATTTCTCTGTTGCTGCCCAAATTAACCCCAACAATAGAGGTGTTAGCTATTTACCAATTTATTTCATCTTTCAATTAGTCACCAAGGGTGATCTATGCCTGCCATATATGGCCTTCTCGACATGTATATCCATGGAGAAGATTGAAGGGAATGTGAACAGAATAGGGAGTGAATGTCATAATGGGTCTAAACAAGTTCAATGGCACCTCCTCTCCTGGGCATGGGGGTTAAATTTCTCCTAGGCATGTTGAGCGAACTTGCAAGACACCACCTGATCAGCAGGCGATGAAGGTGGGAAAATGAAGGTTGTAATAACCTGTGTTTTTCTCTTGTGGAGATTTAATGCTATCTCGACAAACCAATGTTAATTGTTGTTGCATAATAGTGTGCCAGCTTTTCTCAAGAGCCATTAGGTAGATTTATGTTTGTTTTCTAGAGGAATTAAAGGTTAAAACAAAGACGTAAATTGTAAATAAGTGCAAAACTATGTTAAAGAAAATGTAAAAGATTGGAACTACAACTTTGAAAGTCCATTTGAAATTTGTTGCAAACCAAGGTGCTTATCGTTTATTACTGGCAATATGCATCAACATAATTAGTGAAATTTAATTACTATATTTCTTTGCAGGAAAAAATCTACCCCCAAAAAACTAATTTCCATTTAAATATCTTTAGAAAAACTACAGGGAAAGATGTGAAAGTTGTTGCTTACTCCCGATGTTGCTTTAGTTGCTTACCCGCCTATGCTCCTTTTTCATAAACTACTGCCCTGGAGTTGTTGTTACACAGTATTTTGTCACCGTCCCTGCAATCCCCATCCCGCACATTGAAGGACCATTTCCGTGACTTATGTGTATTGTCATACCTTGCCAAAAGTGTCATTGTATCCCTTAGCACGAGAAGAACATTTCCTCTGTTGACTATTCCTAGTGCAGGTTGTCAAAAGCATATGATTTTGGGTCGGCACTAGTAGGTAGTTATGGCCTCACGCCCATATAGAAATTAGCACTGGGCCCCCACCCATTGGCACTCTGTCTCAGTGGATTGCCCGCACCGAGCTGTTTTTGGAATTTTTTTAAAAATAGAAGCGAAGTTTCCATTCCTAACCACTTCGTGAGCAGAGTCAGCATGGTTTGTTCGACTAAATAACGTCGAAGACCTTCCTTTGACTTATTGTTTCCTACTTTTGAGCAACTCCCTAAAGGATAAGGTCTCCCTTCCACCTTATGATGGATCCAAAACCACCTCCTCCTCTCCTATAAATACATCTCTCTCACATAGTTGCAGCTAGTTGAACAATCCTTACTATCGCTGAAATGGTTTAATAGTTGAATAGCTGGTGTGAGATAGAGCAGAGATGAATCCATTATTGAGAGAGTCTAAGCTTATTGCCTCGCCAAGTCCAATTCCCTTATGAATGCTTGAGACACATTTGACTGGACCTGCTGAAGGAGGTTGCAACTTCAAGGATATTTTGGTTGTAAACTCTTTCTCTGTCCTTATTAATACATGACTGATGTTTTGGTTCCCATTTTTCATTTTATATGATTAATCTTGTGCAATGCATTTAATTCTCCTTGACCAATTAGATGGTTATGAATGCAAGTATGTTTTAGTATGCTACTATCGTTCTCTGATCCTTGTGCAGGCACCCGAGTATTACCGCCGAAGGACCATGATGTGTCAGGACGAAGATCAGGAGACTGCTGCCACAGCTACGACAACTGCATTGGAACAAAGGTAGGACATCTATCCCGACTCAATTTCATTCATAAACGAGGAATCCAAGCATTAGCATGCTCCCTTGCTACTAGACCCACCCTAGGGCTAGAGAGATTGCCTCTATCCGCAGAGGGGATTTACCTGTACAAAAAGTTGGCAACTATACTGGGGATCAATGTGTTTTGTCATCTCTCATTGTTCATCTAGCGTTTTGCTTGTCAAGTCAACTTTGGTCATTTCATCATGTTTCTGCTTTGTTTAGCCTATCCCAGAGTGTCAGGTATGAATTCTGCTCAGTGGTTTTTATTTTTTCCATAGTTTTCTTGCTCGGTGTTGTTTTTCTTTGAACAGACGCGTCGATTGGCGCTTGTTGCTTTCGTCACAGGTGCGCCAACCTGTGTTTAGCGTGAAATACAGCTAAACGGTCGCGTTGAATCCTATAAGATTAAATTTTAGCCTGATTTTTGAGTTTTGTTAGTATTTCATGCCTCTGGATTGGATTTTTAGCTTACAATTGGTCCACTGAGATTGTTTTCACTCTCTCGTCTTGTCCTTCTCAGCTGTTTGTCCATCATCTTATCGGTGGAGTTTATCACCCTAGGGTTTCTAGGTGCCTTATGCTGCTTTTCCGGTTCTCTCTTCACTGAGCCTTCTAAGTTGAGTTTGAGTCAGTTTGGTATGTATCGTTTTAGTTTGTTAACTGATTATTTTAGCTTTTCTTTCGGTTCTTCGTATCTTTGGTTTTTTGAATGATCGTCTTGCATTTCATTTAGCTCTCCATTTGTCACCTTGAGCATAAATTACATTGCTCGTTGAATCGGTTTGAAAACCCTTTTTGTTTGAGGAGTGCATATATTTTTTTGAGTGTGTTTGATGTTTATATTGGATTGATCTCTCTGTGTTAGATAATTTTCATTCAAATTGCTCAAAAATAGTGTTCATTTTTATTTTTAGTGTAACAATTCATTTTGCTTCAAATTCATCTAAAAAGACAAAAGTTTCATTCTTTCACTTAGCTTGAAAATGGAAAATGTTCTTTTGCATTAGTAACGTTTAGTGAGCAAGGAAAGAGCTTTTCGTTTTCTACTTTGGTTGTCTTAGATGCATTATGGAAAATTCTCTTGTATTCGATTGATTGCTACTTTGTTTTGATTTACTATCCCTCTCTTAGCTAGCATTCATTGAAATGGAATGATTTTCTTTTGCATATAGTGGTGCATTAAGATTCAAGATCACATTCGGTAAGGCCTTGAAATCGTAACATTAATTCAAGATCAACTTTGAAATGAATTCAATCAACCTAAGGAAGCATTGAAACCTAACACACATATTGTAAAGGTCTAGGCTAGTGACGTGTTCCGACATCGTTAAACCTAGTAGCTGTCATTTGCCATCTGGCTTTAGACATCGCTAGTACGGACTTGTGCTCCTCGTACCATCGCGTATATAAATGGAGACCCTCGTAGGTTGAAATCCTTTATCCATAGGAAGATGAGTCTGCCACCCTGTAACTGTGATACACCAAACACAATAGTCGGGGAGACTGCCTGACGTACGTCAAGTCCTTGGTCATTTCTCTTTCATTCGATCACCAAGGTGTATATTGCAGTTCTCGAAAACTTGGTACACCCTCTTGCTTAGATTACCTAAGTAGTCATTTTGGTATTTTCCTAACTCTCTTAAATTGAAAATATCATCGAGCATTTGTCCTTTCACACTCATTCAATCTGAAAGTGACTAGAGTCATCTTTTTCCTGTTTCTCGACTCTTAAAACATGAAACAACAAAGTTTTGTTTCAATGTCATAAAATCAATTGCCTACGATCACATGCTCGTTAAAGATATTTTCTTGGCTTGTTTTTAGTAGTTCCTTGATGTTTGATCTTGAAGCCTCAAATAGGCTATCTCGTTTCCTTTCTGTCTTGAAACACAGTCACAGTGGTGGAACCACCAGTTTCATCGTCCTATTCATTACCTCCTAGTGGTGATCCTTCTCCTGAAGTTTCTTTAGAAGCATCTCAACCCACTAGGTCTGTCGATTTCTGGCAGCCTATCCTTTAGAGTATCTTACCTCTCACTGCCCGATCTCCTCTTGAAGAGCCATTTGATATCAATTTGCAACCTTGAGACGCTTGGTTTGGTTTTGGGAATGAAGAAGAGTTCCCTCCTCTTACTTCGAAACCATCTTTATTAGCTATTGCATTACTTGCTAGCATTCGTCGCCTTTTCGACGATCAAGTGGCTTCATCCGACATGGATTCTTCAAGTCCCGTTATTAGTGAAGAGCTTTATGTTTCTATAGAATATCATCAGCTCCCTCTGGAGAATTTTCCTTATGTCTCAAGTCAACCTTCCTCACAACTGATATCTCTCCCACGTAGTTATTGTTCTTTGGGTCATATCATTTCTGGCGTTTGTTACATAGCATTTTGTCACCGTCGCTGCAATCCCCATGCTGTACATTGAAGGATTATTTATGTGACTAATAAAAAGTCTCATGCCTTACAAAAACCATCATTGCATCCCTTGCCGTGAGGAAAACATTCCTTCTATTGACAATTTCCTGAGCAGACCATCACAAACACATGTTTTTGGATGGTGCTAGTAAACCGTTATGCCCACACGCCAATGAGGAAGATTAACACTGGGACCTGCACCCATTGGCACTCTGTCCCAGTTAGCTACCTGTGCCAAAATGTTTTTGGAATGTTTTTTAAAAATAGAGGCGAAGTTTCCTTCATAACAACTTTGTGGGCGAGTCAGCCTGAATGGTTCGACTGAATAACTACAACCACCCTCCTTTGGCCTCTTGTTTCCACCTTTTGGGAAAACCTCCCAAAGGATAAGGCCTCCCTTCCACCATTGTAGGGAGCCCAACCTCCTCCTCTCCCTCTATAAATAAAGCTATTTCCCATTGATGCACTAGTCGAATAGATGAACATATCATAGCTGAAAGGCTGAAGAGAAGTGTTGAACATCTTGTTGGTGAGATAGAGTAGAAGGATACCTTTGTTGAGATACAGATTAGGATTGTGTCATCGCCTCGTCCCAATTCCCGACGATCCTTCAAGACGCGCTTCGACTGAACCCGCTGAAGGAGGCTACGACGTCAAGGCTCCGGCTGTAATCTCTTTCTTCTATTTATATATACATGACTATTTTCTAGTTCCCATCTTGTGTTAACATGGTTTATTTTTCACAATGTGTTTAGTCCTCCTTGACATAATAGTTAGCTATGAATGCAATTATTGTCTTGTATATTTCTCTTATCTTTTATATTTGTGTAGGAATGCAAGTACCATTGCTAAAGGACCGCCACCTGTCGGGACAGAGATCAAGAGGTTGCCACTACTACAGCTGCGACAATCGCGTTAGACTCCAGGTAGGTCAATCTACCCCAACCTATTTCATTTTTTAGCTAGGAACCTACACCTTAGCTTGTTCCCTTGTTTCTAGACCCACTCTAGGGCTAGAGGGATCGCCTCTCTCCGCAGAGGGGATTTACCTTTCCAACAAGTTCGCGATTCTACTGGGGATCAATGTGAGTTTTTCATCCCATCGACGTCAGTCGTTTGACTACTTTTCTGTCATTTTTGGCTTTCTTGACTATTTATAATTCTCCTGTTCAGCTCCAAAGTGTCAAGATTGACCTCTGCTCCCTGGTTTTTTCCTTTTCCTATAGTTATTCGGCTTGGTGCGGGTTTGCTTTGAACAGTCGCGCCAATTGGTGCTTGTTTCTTTTGTTGCAGTAGCGCCAACCCTGTTTGGCGCAGATTACCACCTCACAGTCGCGCCGAATCTTGTAGGATTTGGTTTGACCTTTTTGCTAAGTTTTTGGTTAGTTGTGTGTGACTCTGGGTTGTTTCTTGATTGGAAATTGGTCTTTTGGAATTGTATTGACTACTGTAGGCTTGCTCTTCTTAGTTGTTTGTCTATTCTCTCATCGGTGGAGTTCATAGCCCTAGGGTTTCTAGGTGTCTTTCACTCACTAAGCCTTCTGATTGAAGTTCAAGTCCTTTTTATTTGGTCAGTTCGATTCCTTGATCAGTTGTATTGGTATTTCTTGATCCTTTGAGTTTTCGGTTTGTCGAATGATTTTTTTTTTTTTTGTTTGACTCTCCATGTCTTCACTTCAAGCATAGATCACATTTCTCATTTGGGTCATTTTGAAAGCTTTCTATTTGTTTGAAAGAGTGCATCATTGGTTTGAGTGCGCTTTCATGTCTGTATTGCTTTCGAATTGCTCATTTTGAGATCTCTACATTCGCAGTGCTCTAAACTAGTGTTCGATTTGATTTTTAATGTAATTAGTGCATTGTGTGTTTCATTCATTCAAAAAAGAAAAAAATTGCATTCTTTCGTTTGCATCGGAAATGAAAAGTTCTTTTGCATAACTAGCGCTTGATGAACTAGGAAAGAGTTCTTCGTTTCTCATTTTGGTTGTATTAGATGCATTAGGGGAATTCTTCGTATGTTTTCATTGTTTGTTGCTTTATGAAATATCTATATTCATCTCTTAGTTAGCATTCATCGAACGGAAAATGATGTTCTTTTGCATGTAGTATACATTTAGGAAATTTGAGATCAAATTCGGTAGGGCCTTAAAACTGAAACATTAATTCAAGATCAACTTTAAAATCAATTCAATCGATCTAAGGAAGCATTAGAACCTAACGCAAACATTATTAGAGGTCTAGGCTATTGACGTGTTCCAACATCATTAAACCTAATAGCTATCATTCGCTGCTTGGCTTTAGACATCACTAGTACGGACTTGTGCTCCCCGTATCGTCGCATATATAACAGGAGACCCTCATAGGTTCAAATCCTTTATCCATAGGAAGCCAAGTCTGCCGCCCTGTAATCGTGATACACAAAACACATTATTCAGGGAGACTACCTGCACATAGGTCAAGTCCTTGGTCATTTCTCTTTCATTTGATCACCAAGGTGTATATGGCAATTCACGGAAACTTGGTACACCCTCTTGCCTAAATTACCTGAGTAGTCATTCAATATTTTTGTGACTCCTTAAAAAGTGAAAAGATCATTGAGCTTGTTAGTCATCAATAATTTTTTCTTTTTTATAGATGAATAAATGCTTATCCTAGATTTCTAGAAACAAAATTCATGAATATTGTGAGTTCTAGAAATATCACTGCTTTCATTATCCTTAGGATAAATTTTTCACTATTTCACGACTCTATCACGTCATGGTCAGTCTATCACTCTCAGAAGACCCTTCATGGGCTCATGCTACTCATGTTTGTTCCATTTTTACACCCATGACCTCAATACTCTGTTCTGCTTACCTATAACTTTTCCTTCTCCACCTCGGATTTCCAAGTGGCCTAACCTTTTCCCCTATTCACCAAGTGCCTCAAGCATTGGTGGTCTCAAGCTACCTCTCTAGGCTCTTTAAATAAATCAAAATCAATAGTTTTGGTTTTGCAATGCATAAATTTTGTCATAAGCTCTATTTTGCACCTAAAGACCCTAAGTCAAGTTTTTAGCCAAAGACCAGCCCAAAGAGCCTCCCATCAGGTCATTTAGGGTTTCATAGGTTATAGGATTGTTTTGGTATTCTAAATCACTGCTTTACATGTGCCAAGACCCTCAAAGGTTAAAAGGGAACTTTTTCATCTCTCCAGTAAGCCATCACCAAAAGAAGAAAAGTCACTTTGATAAGTTTTCAAATCATCTGCAAAAGGTCAAAAAGGATATCAGTCAAATGAAAAAAGAGATTGAAAAACATTACAAAGTGGGTTTAGGAAAAAATAAATTTGCATGCCCAAGGTCATATAAGTCAAATTCATTTTAAAACTCGACTCATTGTGCATTTTATATTTGCAAGAAAAGAAAAAAAACCTTGTTGGAGAAATTTTTGAGTTTCTGGACAGTTTCTGGGCCAAGTCCCTAACGCTGCACGAATAGCTTGGCGTTGAGCTCACAGACCTTGGCGTTGTGCTAATAGGGTTTTTCCGCCATTCAAATTTACTCAGCGCTGCGTGAATAAGGGGTGGCACTCCGCTCAGAGGGTGGTGCTACGCACAGGCAAAACAACACGTCCATGACCCGACTCTGCCCGACGCTGCGCTCAGACGGAGGCACAACCTGCCCAGTGCTGCGCCCACAGGCCGACCCGATAGTGCGGGCAAGGCACTGCGCTAATGCAGAAGTCCTCCAAACTTATAAAAAATTAGCCCAAAGGGTCAAGGATATCCTCAAATTTTCCTTCAAAGGCCTGCATAGGAGCTAAATCAGGTAGGTGGCCATGTTCTCATCATCCTCCAAGTGTTTTTGTGTTTTGATAATTAAGGGGAAGCTATCAAACCCTAGTGCCAAAACAAACCCGAAGTCTTCATAATTTCCACTCTCCTCTGACCTCCAAGCTAATATCATCAATTAAGGGGAGTGAATTAGGGTAGTTACACTTCATTTTCATGTAAAAGCCCTCACCTAGCTCAAGGAAAATCAATCATAAACCTAACCTCCATAACCCTCATTTGCAAGAGTTTCACACCATCATTTTCATTTTACTCCTCTTGCCCAAGTTTTCCCACCATCAGCCCTAATTACCATGTCAGGGGCAGAAGATAGTAGCAACAGTGACATAGGTCAAGGGCCTATGAGGCAAAACCACAAAGGAGGGAAAGAAAACATATTTGAACCCAAAATCACAGTGGATGTCACCTCATCTCCCATGATCCTCTCATGTTTCCAAAATGTGGGATGCTTCCAATTTTGTGAGAAAATCAAGCAAGTGCAAAGCCACCCAGAGCTTACAAGGATTTTTATTCTTAAACTGCACAACAAACAATCAAGCCTTGCAGGAGTGGACTTTGAATTATCAATAGATGCCAGCTCTAATGCTACTGGTATCCCTACTATTGGTGAAAAGTGGTTTAAGAAAGCCAAATTGGACAAGAACTATTATGAGCCATTTGTCAAAACTAGGTACAGAATGGGTTGCAAGGCAATTTTTCCTTTCTCACACCTCAAACAAAGATTTTCACCCTTGATGAAAGTATTTATGAAGTACTTTACCTATGAGGGTAGATACTCCAGACTTTACTCTTACCATGTTAGACTCCTCATGCATTTCATAAGGGTCAAAATGCTCAACTTTCCCTACGACCTCTATAGAAGTATGGACAAAATGTCTTTTGTTGTCTGGAGAAGGAGTCCTTCCCAACAAATTCAGAGCTTATTTCACCATTCCTTGATCAAGATGGTGGTACTACATCAGTTGGAATAGTGGGGTATACCTTGGAAGGTATTCATAGCACATGAAGTCTTCACAAGCCCACAACTCCCTCATCAACCTAGCTTGCCCTCATCATCTACGCAAGTGCCCTCACCACAAGAAAACCTCCCCTCCTCCCCTTCTCTTGATGCATCAAATGAAGAAGAGGCATATGATAAGGAAGAAGAATAAAATGATGAGTAGGAAGAGGGAAATGATGAAGCAGGGACAGAAATTGATGAAGAGGAAGGGGAAGGAAAAGATGATGAAGAAAGGGACAGTGAGAAAAATAGTGAAAAAATGGAAGAAGATGATGAAGAATATGAGGAGGTTGAAAGTGGAGATGAAATGAGCATTGATGAAGAGGATATCAACAATAAAACATAGGATACAGAGGCAAAAAATGAAGAGGAAAGTGAGGAGGCAGAGACAGAAAATGGTGATGAAGCTATGACAGATAATTAAGAAATGAAAGAGGATGAAAATGATAAAGATAAAGATAGTGAGGACAAGACAAAAATTGAAGGCAGTAGTGACCAAAATGAAGAAAGCCTTAGTGATGAAAAGGAAAACAAAGAAGAAAATAGTCATGAAAGTCATGACAACTATCATGACAGTCATGACAGTCATGACAACAATCAACCCCTCAGTGATAAGGAAAATAATGACAGTGCAAAAGATGAATATGAAGTTAGTCCTAGTCATGATGACACTGAAAAAGGGGAAGAGGCTCATAGTCTAGATGATGATCACAGCCATGACAAAGAGACCAACAAAATCACCATCACACCTCTTTCATGCACATACCAAAGAGGGCCAAGGCTAGTGTTTTCTGCCTCCAAGAGGCAAGGGACCATGCCATCCACCTTAGCTCAAAAGCTTGACAAGGGAAAAAAAAGGTTGAAAAAAGGTGAGAAAGGTGAGAGAGGCAGGCAAACTAAACAAAAGCCCCAATTCATTAACCTTGACAGTGATAATGAAGATGAGGAGGTGGCCACTAGAATACTTCTCCAAAGAAAATATGCACAAATTAGGGAGCTGGAGAGAGATTTTCCATGGCACAACGTATCATTCAGTATTATAAGAATGAACACAAGTATTTTAAGAAGGTAAAAAGGGGCCTTTCTCTCGAGAAAAAGATGACCAAGCACTATGCAATGAAAAACAAACTTGCCTGTGCCAAACTCAAAGAGACCCTCATTGAAATTGAAGCACTAAAAGGAGGAGAAGACCAAGTTAGACTTGGAATTTTGGCATCATCTTCTCTACAGGTATCTCAAACTCCTTGAAGAAGACCTCCACCAATTTTGAAGGAATTTGGAAAAGTTTTTGTTTTTTGAGATTTTGAAGGCCTAAAAGCGCATCGCCACTGGTGTTACGCTTTTCCCTCAGGCATCCTCAGAGGGAAAAATATACATTTTTGGATTTCTCATGACTAGCACACTATGCTCTCCAAATTTCAGAGAAATTGGAGCATTTTTGACCCCTCAAAAGGTCAAAAAACACATCATTTTTCACCCTTCTACCTCCTTTTCAGGCCTGGCACTGCTCTCAGAGAAGTCTTGGAGATTTTACGTTTTGAACAGGTTACAGGTGCTCAATCAGAAAAAAAAAATGCATATCTGGAAATAGGACTCAACAAGATTTCTAACGAGCCATCACTGAGCAAACTATGACATCATGAAGCCCCCCAATACTTGGCTGCAACATGACCTATTTTCTGCCTAAGGCGGCACTGTGCTTATGGACAACACTATGTGTTTTTGGCCAAAAGTCAACAAAAAACACTCATTTATTGCAAAATCATATTTTATTATTTTTTAAGGCAAATCACTCTAGAATTAGGTGCTAGAAGTTATTTTGGCATTTATTTCATGGGATATTTTGTGCCTTGGGCCTTGCATGGTCTCTTGGGCATTATGACATTTATGAGTGATTTTGACATTTTCCAGCCCTATCTAGGGTTTTTTCCCTCTCTTGGTAAGATAAATAGAACATTAGGGTTCCATTGTAAATGTTGGCGTTTGATGAGTTTTGAGAGAAATACATGGTTTTCTTGAGTTTGAAGAATAAATTGGTCTTGTGGAGTTTCTGAATGGATTGCTTGTATTGATGATGAAGGAGGATAGCTTGCAGGATCCCTGAGCTTGGTTATTGGTGAAGTGCTCATCTTACATGTTATTTTTTTCTCATGTTTTCATAATGTTTCCATCCTTCTATGTTGCAGTAGAACATAAGAGTATAGGCTAAGAAATGTTGTTGGAGGCACCTTAGTCCTTCCTGTTTTCTATTACCTTGACGTTTTACTCTGTTGGGTTTGTTTAAGGAATTCTTAGCTGCTCCTTAGATCTACCTATGCTTGTTTATTCCATAAATGGTTCAATATTGTAGTTTTAAAATATGTTTTATTGTTAGCCCTGCCTATTTGATGCTATTTAAACTTTGTCTTGGAATCTCTTTTTGAAGTATTACTTGTTAGGTTTTAGCTAAAGAGGCCATGTTTTGATCATGCCATTTGTCCATGCTTAAGAAGTTTCCTTAAAGTTCTTTGTAGCTTGATCATTGATGTTTAGGTGTTCCCTCTTCATTGATTAAAGTTATTTGTTATCTTGAATGTTTTCTAAACCTTGAAGGTGAAATCACTAGAAGTTAAATGAGTTTCTTGCCTTATATATTTCATTGGAATGTTTGTCTTGAATGCTTATTTTCCTAAGTTGAATCAAAGAGTTACAGGTTTGCCCTATCTATTGATTACTTCTTCATGTTAATCAATATTTGAGACTATCTTGTTTAAAAGTATTTGTTTAAGGATTCTTTACTGCCCTTATACACCTACTATATTCAAAAACTTATTGTTCATTTCACTTCACACATACCTTAAGGATCCATTTGACCATGCTATATTTTCCCTGTTATGCATCTTGTTTCATTGCTGAGATATCCATGACTTTCATAGACTCCATAGCCCAATGATTTGAAGACCTCTCACTCCACCTATTCTACTTGACCATCTTACCCAACCAAAACAAACAACAAACCCTACACTTAACAACTAGCCTAAAATCAAACCCTAGAAGCAAAAAGTTAACATCCTTTACATACAATAGAGATAGCCCTCTCTGAGTCCAGGAAGGCTAGGTCCTAGTGTTAGATGGACAAATCCCTCTTGCAGACAAGAGCGATCTCCCTAATATCCTAAAGATATCTAGAAACAAACAGACAAATGTAGACCATTTTCTCTACACCATTATGCTTAAGAATTACTAATTAACTATGTAGAGATGCTCCTACCTAAAGTCCAAAGCTTGCTCGGTCTTCAATCCAGTCATTCCAGAAAGTATTGATCAATATATAAGATTCTGCAACCAAAGACAATCAAACAAGATCAAAAGCATCTACAAAATATGATAATTCGAAAGCAATAATCTATCTTAGTGATCAAGGAATCTAAGAATTAAATCATTCAAAAGATAAATGAACAACTCAATGAGAAAATAGAATCCATTTGTATTAACTTTGAATATAAAAGAAGAAAACTTATAACCTTGACGCCTTGATGTTTGTACAGGTTCTTCCGGGGTCCCGAACAATTGTTTTCCTCAGTTTGACAAGATTCCAACTCTCTGAATCAACATACATTAGGGGAATATTGAGGTCTAAAATGGGCCTCCTAAGGAAATTATAAAATAATAGTGGAAATAATAAAATAATATTTGATTACATCATCAAATTTTAGAGGGAAAAAAGAAAAAACTACTTTTTCAGCTCGTATTTTGAACTTATCTCCCTAAGTTTCTACTCAAATTTCAAGCAGGAATACTCGTTGGATGAAACATTTAATTCCCCATCCAATGAGTACCCATGTTGCATGCTTTTGATAAACTCTACTACATGAAAAATGAGAAATACTTGAAAAATGTGATTTCAATCACGTTTTTTCCTGTATTTCTCATTTTTTGTGTAGGAAGATCCATCAAAAGTATGCAACATGGGTAATCCTTGAATGAGGAATTAAATTTTGCATCAAACGAGCACTCTTACTCAAAATTTGAGTAAATGTTAGGTCCCTATATCACTAGTATAGTCCCTTATTATTGTTAGTGTAACCCCCTTATTGTTATTATTGAATCCTTGTAACCCCCATTTTGTTATTATTGTGCCCTTAAATTAGTATTGTTAGGTCGACTAGGATTACATTGTGGCCCACTAGGATTACATTATGGCCCCATGGACTCCTATATATAGAAAGGAGGTTTTGTAAATTGTATCATCCAAGAATTTTTCATTTATGTAATGTATTGGAGGTTGCCCCCTCGAAGTGGCTTATTTCTAAGGCATTGATATCTCTTTTCTTCTATTTTTGGAGCTGGTTTCACAACATTTGGTATCAGAGCTTTAGATTCTAGGGTTTCGCTGCTCCAAACAGGTCATCGTGGTATTTTCGCTATAACATTTTTTCTACGCAGCTTCAAAAGCTGAAATTTTTAGGGTGCGAAGCTGACATCTTGCGGAAGTTTTTCTAAATATTTCAGAGCTTGGTTTGCAATATTTTCGGAGATATGATCTGTGGAAGTTAGGTATTTTTTCAGGCTCCTAAACAGGTCATCGTGGAATTTGCGCTATAAAATATTTTCTACGAAGTTTCAGAATCTAAATTTCATACGGTGCGAAGCTGAAATCCTGAGGAAATTCGTCAAAAAATTTCAGAGCTTGGTTCGCAACATTTTTGGAGATATGATCTGTGGAAGGTAGTGCTTTTTCAGGCTCCTGAATTTCATCTCAAAGAGGTGATCGTGGGAAAAGTTCAATAACTCTCTCTCTGGGCATCGGATTGGAGTGACGTAAAAAGTGGTTGCAAGTACACAGACTAAAGTTTCTTGGCTATCAATTTTAGAGATGAAGGATGAAACAGTGAGACGTGGCAAGTCGTACAAGTTCGCTCTACTGAACCAGTCCAAAATTGGGTCATTGTGGGAGATTGGAAATAACTTTGTCTTGAAGAATCAAAATCAGATCATACCTGTGGCATTTGAAAGACAGTTCAGAAGGCTACTGCAGCAGTGAATTTCAGATATTTAAGATTCTCAATTACAGAGATAATTCAATTTCAATACAGAGCTCCTAAAAAGCAAGTAAAAGGTGTGTATTTTTTTTCCGAATTGCATAAGTCTTGTTTGAAGAATCAAGTTGAATTGATTCCAAGGGAATATTGTAGAATAGATATCAGTATTGGATTATAAAATGGCCCCTAAAAATAATTAAACTCCCATTAAGCCTTTAGAAGGCTCTACTGTGACTCATGAAGACGAAGAATGGCAACATGACATATCAAAATTACAAGAGCAAGTGCAACAACAAATTTCGCTCTCGCAAAGAACAACAAAAAATGAAATGGAAGTTTTGAAGAAAGGCATGGAAACTAAGATGGATGGTTTGAAGAAAGGCGTGGAAGATAAGATGAATAGTTTGGAAGCTAAGATGGATGGCATGGAAGTGGGCATGGAAGCTAAGATTGATGACATGGAATCTAAGATCGATGAAAACATGAAAGACAGCATGGAAAACATGAAGAATGATCTAAAAGCATACATGGAAGGCTTTATGACAAGCTTAAAACAAGAAAATATTCCTAATGGTGGAAATATAGTAGAAGAACCTCATGATGAGAACAAAATAAATGTTAATCATGATTTCATAACCTCTAATGTTGGCGGGAAGAACCACCATATTCCAAAAATGGATATGAGGAAGTTTGATGGAAAGGATCCTGTAACATGGATACTACAGATGGAGCAATATTTTGATCTCCATAACGTGCAAAACACACAAAAGGTACGCATTGCAACTTACATTTAGAACAAAATACATTTGTATGGTATCAATGGCTTTGCTCCCGTAAAAAAATTGTCACTTGGTCAATTTTTACGGAGGAAATGATAGCACATTATGAGGATACAAAGAGCAACACCTTCTTTAGCCAATTGATAAATCTCAAACAAAAGGGTTTAGTGGGGCAGCACATTGAGGACTTCCAAAAAATTGAATTTAAGGGTAACTGATATTCCAGAGGACCACAGGATCGATCTCTTCATAGGCACTTTAAAGGATAACATCCAACATGAAGTTCGTGTTTTGGAACCAGATTCATTGGAGAAGGCATTCAGGTTGGCAAGAAAAGTTGAATGTAAAATAATGGCGACAAGGAAGCCTACCAATCAATTCTATAACGAAGGAAGTGTTGCTACGTCTAAATTTCCACAACCTACAAGGTTGACACCACAACAATTGGAAGAAAAAAGAGAAAAAGGGCTTTGCTACAGTTGTGATAGCAAATACACTAAAGGTCATAAGTGTGCTGAGAAGAAATTATTTTACATAGATTGTGAAGAGGAAGAAGAAAATGAACAAGAAGAGGGTATACACCAGGAACCAGCCCTAGAAGAGGAAGAAATGAATCCGACCATATCGTGTAATGCACTGGCAGGAATTACCACTCCTCAAACTCTCAAGATAAAAGGACAAATCAAGAATAAAAAGGTAATAGTGTTGATTGATTCAGGTAGCACCCATAATTTTATTCATTGTAAGGTAGCCAAGGAATTAAATTGTTTCCTATACCCAGCACCAGAATGTCAAGTGATGGTTGCAAATGGAGGAACCATAAATTGCTCTGGAAAATGCCATAATATCAAGCTAACCATGGGGGAATATGTGTTGACTAGTCCAATGCTTTCCATTCCTATGGGAGGTGCTGATGTTGTACTAGGAGTACAATGGTTACAATCTTTGGGGACGGTAGCTTTTAATTTTCAAGAACTTTTGTTGAAATTTTTTTCAGAAGGAAAGGAAGTTGAATTACGGGGTATTGCGGGGAAGCCAGGAAGGATAATAAGCTCTAATGTCATGACAAAGCTTCTAAAGAAAGAACAGCGAGGCGTAATTGCACAATTATGCTCACTAGAAGTTCAAACATCAAAATCATCTATTTCTGCAGATCTCCAACAAGTCTTGGACAATCATTCCAAGGTGTTTGAAACTCCCAAAGGAATCCCACCTATTCGTGATCATGATCATGCTATTCATTTGATTCCAGGAAGTGTTCCTCCAAACATCAGGCCTTATAGATATCCTTACTTCCAAAAGAGCGAAATTGAACGTATGATTGCGGAAATGTTAGAGGCGGGTATAATTCAACCTAGTCAAAGTTCTTTCTCTACTCCTGTAGTATTGGTACACAAGAAGGATGGATCATGGCGAATGTGTCTGGATTATAGGGAGCTCAATAAGCTCACCATTGAGGATAAATTTCCCTTTCCTGTGATTGACGAATTATTGGATGAATTACATGGAGCAATTTATTTTACCAAGTTGGATCTTCGTTCAAGATATCATCAAATTAGAATGAAGACCGAAGATATTCCAAAAACAACATTTCGAACTCATGAAGGTCATTATGAATTTTTGGTCATGCCTTTTGGCCTTACCAATGCACCTTCTACATTTCAAGGGTTGATGAATTCCATTTTCAAACCCTTCCTTAGAAAATTTGTGCTAGTAATTCTTGATGATATACTAATCTACAGCAGGTCTTGGAAGGATCATGTTGAACATGTTGACAGTGGTGCGCTTAATGTAGGAAGGGAAGACTCATTTCTTTTGAAAGTCATTCAATCAAAGGAAAGTATTTATAGAAACCTATTTATGAGAAGGAAATGTTAGCAATACTACATGCACTAAAGAAATGGCAAACTTACTTAATGGGAAGACACTTCAAGGTAAAAACTGATCATGATAGCCTTAAACACTTTAACAAATACTATCATCGAAGAGCAAAGAAAATGGGTCACAAAGATGTTGGATTATGACTTTGAAATAATCTACAAAAAAAAGGAAAGCTTAATGTTGTTGCAGATGCACTCTCAAGAAAGAATGAAGAGGTGGAAGCATTGCTTTGTGCCATTTCTATTATCCAACCAGATTGGATAACTGAAGCAAGAGATGAATGGAAGAAGGAAAAATATGTATGGACACTCATTCAAAAGCTGCAACAAGATCCTAGTACATCTGATACATTTAGTTGGAAAAATGATTCCTTATGGTACAAAGATCGCTTATATCTTTGTAAGAATTCCCAACTAAAACAAAAGATTCTTCTGGAATTGCACACTTCTCCTTTAGGAGGACAATCAGGATTTTTAAAAACTTACCACAGGGTGAAGAAAGAATTTTTTTGGGATGGCCTTAAATCTGATATTCAAAAGTTTGTGGCGGAATGTTTGGTTTTCCAGCAGAATAAAGTTGAGACAATTAAGACCCCATGACTTCTACAACCTTTATCCATTCCAAGTCAACGTTGGGAGGAGATTTCAATGGATTTTATCACAGGTTTACCTAAGTCTGAAGGAAAGAGTGTCATCATGGTGGTAGTTGATAGACTTACCAAGTATGCACACTTTTGTGCATTATCTCATCCATTTAAAGCAAGTACAGCTGCTACTACATTTATGGACAGAATTCAAAAGCTACATGGAAGCCCAAGGGTTATTGTGAGAGACAGAGATCCCATTTTTACTGGAAATTTTTGGACGGAGTTATTTTCTTGTTTGGGTACTCAATTAGCTCATAGCTCATCTTATCATCCTCAATCTGATGGTCAAACCGAGATCGTAAATAAATGTTTGGAAGGATATCTTCGTTGTTTTGTATCTGATAAACAAACACAATGGGTCAAGTGGTTACCTCTTGCTGAATGGTGGTATAACACTTCCTTCCATACTGCAGCAAAAATGACCCCATTTATGGCACTCTATGGATATCATCCACCATCCATCACATCATCTTTAAGGGAAAATTCAAAGGTTCAAGCAGTGGAAGATCACATCGAGCATCAGCAAGAAGTTCTCCAACTCTTAAAGGATAACCTGAATTTGGCACAAAATCGAATGAAACAACAGGCAGATCAACATCGCAATGAGAGAAGTTTTGATGTAGGAGATTGGGTATTTTTACGGCTACAACCATACAAACAAATGTCCCTCAAGCAAGCTAAGAAGGATAATAAATTATCATCAAAGTACTATGGTCCTTACAAGGTGTTGCAAAAGATTGGTACTATGGCATACAAATTGGAGCTTCCTGCTTCTTCGCGAGTACATCCAGTTTTCCATGTTTCATGCTTAAAGAAGGTTATAGGTGAAAATCTTCCAGTTCAAACAATATTGCCAGAACTTGATGAGGAAGGAAAATAATATTGGAACCTGAAGTGGTCATGGAAACAAGAACTCGATAGCTACGGAATCGATCAATTTCAGAGTATCTCATCAAGTGGAAGAACTTACCCACTGAAGATTCTACATGGGAGGATGAGAATTTTATAATAAGCACTGAGCTATCAGTTTTATAATCACCCATGAAGGAGAGGGCGCTGTGGTCCTTTATATCACTGGGTAAGGTCCCTATTATTGTTAGTGTAACCCCATTATTGTTATTATTGAACCCTTGTAACCCCCATTTTGTTATCAGGCTCCCTTAAATTAGTATTGCTGTTAGGTCTGCTTAGGGATTTGTATCAGGTCTACTATGTTTCTTTATGTCCTATGGACTCCCAGCGACTATTCATATTCCTTTTAAATTGTATCATCCAAGAATTGTTCATTTATGTAATGTATTGGAGGTTTCCCCCTCGAAGTGGCTTATTTCTAAGGCGTTCATATCTCTTTTCTTCTATTTTTGGAGCTGGTTACACAACAGTAAACCCTTAGGGAGATAAGTTGAAAACACGAATTGAAAAAGTAGTTTCATTATTTTATTATTTTTTTTCTTTTTACTTCTTTATTCCAAAAATGATGAATCATCCCCCATAGTTGACATCATCATCTTGAATCTTATTGGTTCTCATAAATTTTATTTTGGTTGTACATTTTTCTTAGGAAGCCCATTTTAGACCTCAAAAATTCCCCTAATGAGACTATGGCTATGAGTATGTGATCTCTCTCATGCCAATGAAGCCAATTGTGGAGAGTATAATTTCTTTAGCAATTCTCTTCTACAAGCTAAGAAGTAAGTACCCTTGAGACTGAAACATGGTCACAATTTATAATAGAAGGGAGGTTGTTTCAGCTCCAACAAGGAAGGGATAAAACCCTCTCATCACGAGATTTTAGCTCCAAAAACCAAGGGATAGCTCCATTTATGAAGGGATAAAGGTTCCTGGATGGAAGGGGTGAAGCTCGACCAGATAACACTTCTAGAAGGCCCCAGCTGAGAGAATATTCGACCAGATGGGCTTCTAGAACTTACTTTTCTTTTTATTTTACCTTTTACAGAGGTCCGCAGTTTTAATGAGCAGAACATGTGGGATGTGCCACAGGTTTTATAGCAATGAACCGTGGAAAAGTGTGGAGTTAGGATTTTTAGAGTTTTAATAAGCTTTTTCCCAATTCCAAGACTTGATTTAGGAACTTTATGATTTTGGACCTCTAAGGGAGCAATAAATAGGTAATGATGAATCCATATAGATAGCTAAATGTCATGGTGACAAGTTTTAGTGTAACAGATTTCCCCCTAAAGTGCGAAGTCTGAAGAGCTCTGAAGAATTCTGAAGAGTGAAGTGCTTTATCATTCCGAGGATTGGGCTGCAGGCACACTGGTTGAAACCTAGAAAAAACATTCAATGCAAACATATATATATATCATCGATGAGGTAGGCATTCCCATACTCAGATCAAAACTAACTACATGTTCTGATACATAAATGATTTTAGAATTACATTAACAGTAGACACAACATGGACGCAGCCATAAGTAGTCTACTACATAATGAATAATTAAAATCCTCGTAGCCTGGATGGTAGAAACTAGATCCAAGGTATTGATTTCCGCTACCCGAACTAGCACGATTCTATCCATGTGATTGATTGTGTCGAAGTTGAACATGGTAGAAACCACTTGATTTCCAGTCAATGATGTGAACTGTTAACAAGTGTGAGAGAAACCACCAATAATGATAATGGCTTTCAAAGTACTCAGTACAAACTATGAAGTGTGAATAAATTATTTGAAGTCGAACACTTCACAGAATCGTTCGATCGAAGGTCAATGTTGCAACCTGTTGTCGAAGGTTAGAAATATGCCATTAGGGCATGCCGATCCAAGGTACTGATAGGATTCTAGATCAAATTTCTAGATGATGAACTGTCGTCGATAGAAAGTGACCCCTCATAGGAAAGCCCATGACACGAAACCATTAGATCAAGTTTTGAAGAAATATATAGCAAGGATTGACTCAGGGATGGTCGATGCAAGTGGAGACAAATTTTTTCATTGAATGGTTTATTGAAATGTTCTCTTGAACACATAATGACTGTACTGCAGATGGTGACGATTGACCTAAAGCTAATACCCAGAAACCGGTTGAAGACTTTCACTGTGGTTCGATTAACTGTTTGGCCAAAGGATTTCCCCAACTCAAATATGAATGTGACAAAAGTGTCATGTTCGAGAGTGATATACAAAATTTTGAAACGAAGTGTGACAACTGGATTCATTTTATCTCTTTTCCCCCACCATTTCTGGCAAGTACCTCTTTATTTTTGACAAGATTGAGGAGGATAAAATTTGCTTGTAATGTAAGCTCATCCTTCAGATGAGTCCAACTTAGTATTATAATCAAACCCTAAGAAGGAGTGGTTCGTTCCTGTTTATAATTGACAAGTCCTTTACTGTTAAGTTTTAACAAGTCCAGTATAGGTGAAACTCGGTGTTTTTCAATTTTAGGGAGTCAGAAGAAAAACTTAAGAAAACTCCGTGGGTGTAATTTTTCGTAAATTTAGTCTCTCAAGCCCGAAAAAGGATAAAATAATGCAAGAGAGAACTCTATTGACCATAATTAGTCAACGTATACCTTTTTCATAAATAGTCCATTTCAGTCTAGAAAAGGGGTAAACTTATACTAAAGGGACGATTGTTCATTTCCTTTAACGAGTTCGAATATTCAAGTACTCGGCGATCTTTTCATGTTTAGAGAGTCTGAAAAGGGCTTAAAAGAGAACTCCACGGTTTCGCTTTTTCATAATTTTTAGGAGCCTGAAAAAGTGATAAAAGTGTACTCGTCATCAAAATAATCCTTTTCAATTGATAAACCTGTTTTCTGCACAAAAACTCGAAAAATTAAACACAAATGTTTCTAATAAGTAAAAACTTTTGAATTTTTTTTTTTAAAGTGGAAAACAAATAAAATAATATTTTATTTGTTCAAAAAATCTTATAAAAATTAGCTCAATAAAGTCATTTTTACCTTTTGTGTTTAGAGTTGAAAGTTGAGAGCTCTGGGAAAAAAACATTCCGGAGGCGATAACGGGAGAACCGACCACTCAAATCAAAATCCGTCGAATCCAGGTAATCCACAATACTCTTCTCTTCATTTTCGTCCGTTTACATTCTCTTTTTAAGTTTTTAAAATCATTTTTTTGGGGGGGGGGGGGGGAATGATTCAAAATTTCACTTTATTTATGTCCGCAGCTACCTATTGGTTACTGCAGACGAATTTCACAGCTTTATACGAAGGGTGCATAATCCACACCGTCCTATAGAAACTCAGGATACATATAAGGAAATAAGAAAAATTCTCTCAAAAATGGGTAAATTTTTTTACTCTAATAGCTTTTAACCATTAAATGCGTCCATTTTCAGGTTATTTGCACAATGTTGGAGTGGCGAGAATGTGAACATGAAGAGGTAGATGATATGGCCATGAATAATCCAGCCATAATGCGTATTTTGAGATATTGCGGTTTATATAAATTCTGGGTCATCAGGACATGAGAGCACAGGTAGAGCTAATGACCTGGTGATCTAAAAATGAAACTATTTGTATATTTTGTTCAAAGTATTCATTTCCATTTAATTAAGTGTGCAAAGTGTTTGTAATGTCTTGCAAGTTAAACAAAGTGTTTTTGGTAACTATTTTTGAGTTTATGTGTGAGGGAATGTTAATTAAAATTACTGTTTAACATCTTGAATCTGAAATACATAGTAGAATAAATTCACCATAACAACACAGCAACATGATGAGGCAGTTCACCCCTCCTGGGCTACATTTTCTGGGTCCAAGGTTCCCAATGGGCATGTCCTTGCTATATTATGATGCTCAAATTGGTTATACAGTGAGAAAAATTCCTAAACATGTAAAACCAGCTATGAAAATGAATTCAGAAGACAGAAATAAGCTGAGTATGGAATTTATTTCACCTTAAACAGTGAAGTGTAGCCCAATGTAGCTCCATTTCTCTCATGGCCCTAATGGCTCTCCAAGCTTTCTTGAAGAAAAAATGGCTGAAAAACACCTTTGTTGGCTCTGTAACCTATCTCAATAGCTCCAGAATGATCTAAATACCCAAAATTGATCAAAATTTTGTCCAAATTGGTCCAATATTGAAGAAGTTATCATTAAAACAAGATTCTGCCCAATGTCAAGTGAAAACCCCACTAAATTTGGGCTAACTGTAGTTAAGCGCTCCAAATCTGGAAAAAATCCTGAAAATAGCAGACCCGCCATAACTGCTGCCATCTCTAATTCTGGATTAGTTTAATTTCAATGAAGGTTTAAGGGCGGTTAATATTGTTTTAACAACCAAACACATTTTGCGCTAATGAAAGCAGATTAGTGGTTAAGCTACGGTTTAGTGCTAATTAAACCACATTAATGTTTTGTTTTTTTTCTGCTGGTTCTGAGACCCTTGGTCACTGGAGTATGGTTGTATGTATATGTGGGGGCCAGCCCTTAGGGGCTAGCCCCCATTTGCTGCCACACCAACGTTCAACCAACCTTAAATATGCGTTTCATTCTATAATTGTTAAGAACTTTCGAATAGGAGAGTTGGTCGGGCCGCTTGGCTTGTGCACACGAGGTCGCGAGTTCAAATATTTGGACTCACAAAATTTTTTTACACCAGCTTTCCACAGCTTGGGGCCACGTGGTGGCCTCCGGGCTTGCCACGTGGCACCCGTTGATTGGCCCAAATAATAAAAGTCAGCCAATGAACTAATCACAGAATGCCACATGCCGAATCCTGATTCGTCCGGATGGAATATTTTGGGGAATATTCTAAGGAATATTCTTGGAATATTCCAAGGAATATTATTTTTTTAATATTTTCCAAAGTCAAAGTCAACCCTGGTCAAACTAGATTTTTGAAGGATACTGTAAACTTCAAACCTGCATAACTTTCTCATACAATGTCGGACTCGAGAGCTGTTCATGGTGCCAGAATTTCAACAATGAGGCCTATCCAGTCGTTCAGGTTCTAACCAATTCTAAGAAATTCCATTTTTGAGCATTTTTTCAACTTAAGACATGATCACCTGATTAGCTGGCTAGTGAATAAATGGGACGTTCAGGAACAATGCTTTATAATTGGAGATCACAAGCTAGAAATTGAGCTTGAAGACATCTACTTCCTCATTGGTTTACCCAAAAGAGGTGAAATAATTTCTTTTTTCGGGGCTAGGCAAGGTGGCCTGCCTATCACTAGCTACAAACAAGAGTTCTGTAACAAGGCAACTAATCCCAAAGACAACCTGATAGACATAAAAACTATCATATGTCTTGATCTGAAAGTCATTTCATTCACTATTACCAGATTATGTGGGAGCGCAGCTCTACAAGTGGCTACCAAGTCACAGATGCAGACAGTTGTTGAATGCTACAAAGGCACTATCTTCAATTGGTGTGAAGGGGTGTTGACCAATATGAAGGGTCAACTGACCAGAGCAAAGAACGCAAAGTTAAAAAACTTTGGGTATGGTGCTATCTTGGTAAGTTTTTCTTTGGAGAGGATTCCATCTCTTTCCCCTCAGCTGATCTCTGTTGATCATGGTGAACTCAGAGAGCCTCACATGGTGTGTTGGGTTGCACTGATGTCCCGTCATGGCGGTGATGGTTGTACAGTAGTCTGGTTTACCCCAACATATTTTCATTGGTTGGAAAACCAAATTTTTGCTATTGAGGATTTTCCATGGAGATCCAAAGATGTCCTTACCTCCAGGGACACAATGGGATGAGTCAGGTAATTGAATTATTTTGATGTGTTTTAATTCTAATTTTTATTTGTTTTTTAATCGTCCAATACTGATAACAAAAATTAAAACGCAAATGTTGGTCCACGAAGACCAGCTGTTAGGTCCCTATATTACTAGTATAGTCCCTTATTGTTGTTAGTGTAACCCCCTTATTGTTATTATTGTACCCTTGTAACCCCCATTTTGTTATTATTGTGCTCTTAAATTATTATTGTTAGGTCGGCTAGGATTACATTGTGGCCCACTAGGATTACATTATGGCCCCATGGACTCCTATATATAGAAATGAGGTTTTGTAAATTGTATCATCCAAGATTTGTTCATTTATGTAATGTATTGGAGGTTGCCCCCTCGAAGTGGCTTATTTCTAAGGCATTGATATCTCTTTTCTTCTACTTTTGGAGCTGGTTACACATCATTTGGTATCAGAGCTTTGGATTATAGGGTTTCGCTGCTCCAAACAGGTCATCGTGGAATTTTCGTTATAAATTTTTTTCTAAGAATTTTCAGAAGCTGAAATGTTTATGGTGCGAAGCCGAAATCCTGAGGAAGATTTTATAAAAATTTCAGAGCTTGGTTCGCAATATTTTCGGAGATATCATCTGTGGAAGTTAGGTCTTTTTTCAAGCTCCTAAACAGGTCATCGTGGAATTTTCGCTATAAATTTTTTTCTACAAAGGTTCATAATCTGAAATTCATATGGTGCGAAGCTGAAATCCTGAGGAAATTTTTCAAAAAATTTCAGAGCTTGGTTCACAATATTTTTGGAGATATGATCTGTGGAAGGTAGTGCTTTTTTAGCCTCTTGAATTTAATCTCAAAGAGGTGATCGTGGGAACAGTTCAATAAATCTCTCTCTGGGCATTGGATTGGAGTGCCGTAAAAAGTGGTCGCAAGTACACGGACTTTAGTTTCTTGGCTATCAATTTCAGAGACAAAGGACGAAACAGTGACACGTGGCAAGTCCTACAAGTTCGCTCTACTGAACCAGTCCAGAATTAGGTCATTGTGGGAGATTGGACACAACTTTGTATTGGAGAATCCAAATCAGGTCATACCTATGGCATTCAAAATAGAATTTAGAGGGCTACTACAGGGCTAAATTTCAGATATTGAAGATCCCCAACTACAGAGATAATTAAATTTCAATATCGAGCTCCTCAAAAGCAAGTAAAAGGTGTGTATTTTTTTTCCAAATTGCATAAGTCTTGTTTGAATAATCAAGTTGAATTGATTCCAAGGGCATATTGTAGAATAGATATCAGTATTGGATTCTAAAATGGCCCCTAAAAAGAATTCAATGCCCATTAAGCCTTTAGAAGGCTCTACTATGACTCATGAAGATGAAGAATGGCAACATGACATATCAAAATTACAAGAGCAAATTTCGCTCTCGCAAAGAACAACAAAAAATGAAATGGAAGTTTTGAAGAAAGGCGTGGAAACTAAGATGGATGGCTTGAAGAAAGGCGTGGAAGCTAAGATGAATGGTTTGGAAGCTAAGATGGATGGCATGGAAGTGGGCATGGAAGCTAAGATGGATGACATGAAAGACAACATGGAAAACATGAAGAATGATCTAAAAGCATACATGGAAGGCTTGATGACAAGCTTAAAACAAGAAATTATTCCTAATGGTGAAAATATAGTAGAAGAAACTCATGATGAGAACAAAATAAATGTTAATCGTGATTTCATAAACTCTAATGTTGGCAGGAAGAACCACCATATTCCAAAAATGGATATGAGGAAGTTTGATGGAAAGTATCCTGTAACATGGATACTACAGATGGAGCAATATTTTGATCTCCATAACGTGCAAAACACACAAAAGGTACGCATTGCAACTTTACATTTAGAACAAAATACATTTGTATGGTATCGATGGCTTTGCTCCCGTAGAAAAATTGTCACTTGGTCAATTTTTACGGAGGAAATGATAGCACATTATGAGGATACAAAGAGAAACACCTTCTTTAGCCAATTGATAAATCTCAAACAAAAGGGTTTAGTGGGGCAGCACATTGAGGACTTCCAAAAATTGAATATAAGGGTAACTGATATTCCAGAGGAACACAAGATTGATATCTTCATAGGCACTTTAAAGGATAACATCCAACATGAAGTTCGCGTTTTGGAACCTGATTCATTGGAGAAGGCATTCAGGTTGGCAAGAAAAATTGAATGTAAAATTATGGCGACAAGGAAGCCTACCACTCACTCCTATAAAGAAGGAAGTGTTGCTACGCCTAGATTTCCACAACCTACAAGGTTGACACCACAACAATTGGAAGAAAAAAGAGCAAAAGGGCTTTGCTACAGTTGTGATAGCAAATACACTAAAGGTCATAAGTGTGCTGAGAAGAAATTATTTTACAGAGATTGTGAAGAAGAAGAAGAAAATGAACAAGAAGAGGATATACACCAGGAACCAGCTCTAGAAGAGGAAGAAATGAATCCGACCATATCGTGTAATGCACTGGCAGGAATTACCACTCCTCAAACTCTCAAGATAGAAGGACATATCAAGAAGAAAAAGGTAATAGTGTTGATTGATTCATGTAGCACCCATAATTTTATTCATTGTAAGGTAGCCAAGGAATTAAATTGTTTCCTATACCCAGCACCAGAATGTCAAGTGATGGTTGCAAATGGAGGAAATATAAATTTCTTTGGAAAATGCCATAATATCAAGCTAACCATGGGGGAATATGTATCGACTAGTCCAATGCTTTCCATTCCTATGGGAGGTGCTGATGTTGTACTAGGAGTACAATGGTTACAATCTTTTGGGATGATAGCTTTTAATTTTCAAGAACTTTTCTTGAAATTTTTTTCAAAAGGAAAAAAAGTCAAATTACGGGGTATTGAAGGGAAGCCGAGAAGGATAATAAGCTCTAATGTCATGAAAAGGCTTCTAAAGAAATAACAACGAGGCGTAGCTGCACAATTATGCTCACTAGAAGTTCTGACGTCAAAATCATCTATTTCTGCAGATCTCCAACAAGTCTTGGACAATCATTCCAAGGTGCTTGAAACTCCCAAATGAATCCCACCTATTCGTAATCACGATCATGCTATTCATTTTATTCCAGGAAGTTTTCCTCCAAACATCAGGCCTTATAGATATCCTTACTTCCAAAAGAGCGAAATTGAACGTATGATTGCAGAAATGTTAGAGGCGGGTATAATTCAACCTAGTCAAAGTTCTTTCTTTGCTTCCGTAGTATTGGTACACAAGAAGGATGGATCATGGCGAATGTGTCCGGATTATAGGGAGCTCAATAAGCTCACCATTAAAGATAAATTTCCCATTCCTGTGATTGATGAATTATTGGATGAATTACATGAAGCAATTTATTTTACCAAGTTGGATCTTCGTTCAGGATATCATCAAATTAGAATGAAGACAGAAGATATTCCGAAAACAACATTTCGAACTCACGAGGGTCATTATGAATTTTTGGTCATGCCTTTTGGCCTTACCAATGCACCTTCTACATTTCAAGGGTTGATGAATTCCATTTTCAAACCATTCCTTAGAAATTTTGTGCTAGTATTTTTTGATGATATACTAATCTACAACAGGTCTTGGAAGGATCATGTTCAACATGTTGACAGGGTGCTCAAACTATTGCAGGAGAAACAATTATATGCAAAAACATCCAAACGTTTCTTTGGAGTACAAGAGGTGGAATATCTGGGTCATATTGTATCTCACGAGGGTGTTAAAGTAGACCCTAACAAAATTAAAGCCATTAAGGAATGGAAAGTCCCAACAACCATAAAGCAGTTGCGAGGATTTCTCGGGTTAACAGGGTATTATCGCAAGTTTGTTAAGAATTATGGGAGAATAGCAGCACTTCTAACAACATTATTGAAGAAAGATGCATTTTCATGGACTCCTGAAGCAACTAAGGCCTTTGAACGTCTTAAAGAGGCAATGTGCCTAGCACCGGTCTTAGCTACACCAGACTTCACAAAACCTTTATTGTGGAATGTGATGCCTCAGGAAATGGAATTGGTGCAGTTTTAATGCAGGAAGGAAGACCCATTTCTTTTGAAAGTCGTCCAATCAAAGGAAAGTATTTACAGAAACCTATTTATGAGAAGGAAATGTTAGCAATAATGCATGCACTAAAGAAATGGCGAACTTACCTAATGGGAAGACACTTCAAGGTAAAAACTGATCATGATAGTCTTAAACACTTTTGGAACAAAGACTATCTTCAGAAGAGCAGCAAAAATGGGTCACAAAGATGTTGGGTTATGACTTTGAAATAATCTACAAAAAAGGAAAGCTTAATGTTGTTGCAGATGCACTCTCAAGAAAGAATGAAGAGGTGGAAGCATTGTTTTGTGCCATTTCTATTATCCAACCAGATTGGATAACTGAAGCAAGAGATGAATGGAAGAAGGACAAAGATGTATGGACACTCATTCAAAAGTTGCAGCAAGATCCTAGTACATCCGATACATTTAGTTGGAAAAATGATTCCTTATGGTACAAAGATCGCTTATATCTTTGTAAGAATTCCCAACTAAAACAAAAGATTCTTCTCGAATTGCACACTTCTCCTTTAGGAGGACACTCAGGATTTTTAAAAACTTACCACAGGGTGAAGAAAGAATTTTTTTGGGATGGCCTTAAATCTGATATTCAAAAGTTTGTGGCGGAATGTTTGGTTTTCCAGCAGAATAAAGTGGAGACAATTAAGACCCAGGGACTTCTACAACCTTTATCCATTCCAAGTCAACGTTGGGAGGAGATTTCAATGGATTTTATCACAGGTTTACCGAAGTCCGAAGGCAAGAATGTCATCATGGTGGTAGTTGATAGACTTACCAAGTATCCACACTTTTGTGCATTATCTCATCCATTTAAAGCAAGTACAGTTGCTACTACATTTGTGGACAGAATTCAAAAGTTACATGGAAGCCCAAGGGTTATTGTGAGCGACAGAGATCCCATTTTTACGGGAAATTTTTGGACAGAGTTATTTTCTTGTTTGGGTACTAAATTAGCTCATAGCTCATCTTATCATCCTCAATCTGATGGTCAAACTGAGATAGTAAATAAATGTTTGGAAGGATATCTTCGTTGTTTTGTATCCGATAAACAAACACAATGGGTCAAGTGGTTACCTCTTGCTGAATGGTGGTATAACACTTCCTTCCATACTGCAGCAAAAATGACCCATTTATGGCACTTTATGGATATCATCCACCATCCATCACATCATATTTAAGAGAAAATTCGAAGGTTCAAGCAGTGGAAGATCACATCGAGCATCAGCAAGAAGTTCTCCAACTCTTAAAGGATAACCTGAATTTGGTACAAAATCGAATGAAACAACAGGCAGATCAACATCGTAGCGAGAGAAGTTTTGATGTAGGAGATTGGGTATTTTTATGGCTACAACCATACAAACAAATGTCCCTCAAGCAAGCAAAGAAGGATAATAAATTATCGCCAAAGTACTATGGTCCTTACGAGGTGTTGCAAAATATTGGTACTATGGCATACAAATTGGAGCTTCCTGCTTCTTCGCGAGTACATCCAGTTTTCCATGTTTCATGCTTAAAGAAGGTTATAGGTAAAAATCTTCCAGTTCAAACAATATTGCCAGAACTTGATGAGGAAGGAAAAATCATATTGGAACCGGAAGCGGTCACGGAAACAAGAACTCGACAACTACGGAATCGATCAATTTCAGAGTATCTCATCAAGTGGAAGAACTTACCCACCGAAGATTCTACATGGGAGGATGAGAATTTTATACAGAAGCACCCGGAGCTACTCAAGTGTTGAGGACAACACTTTTTTGAAGGAGAGGGGCATGTTAGGTCCCTATATCACTAGTATAGCCCCTTATTATTGTTAGTGTAAACCCCTTATTGTTATTATTGTACCCTTGTAACCCCCATTTTGTTATTGTTGTGCCCTTAAATTATTATTGTTAGGTCGGCTAGGATTACATTGTGGCCCACTAGGATTACATTATGGCCCCATGGACTCCTATATATAGAAAGGAGGTTTTGTAAATTATATCATCCAATATTTGTTCATTTATGTAATGTATTGGAGGTTGCCCCCTCGAAGTGGCTTATTTCTAAGGCGTTGATATCTCTTTTCTTCTACTTTTTGAGCTGGTTACACAACACCAGCTAATCTCTGCCACTTTGAGAGGAAGCGAGCAGATCCTATTGCATCGCCAGAGAACTAGGCAGTAGAGATTCTCATTGATTTAGAGAAAAATCTAGAGAGGTTGACTAGAGACATTCCCGAGACTACCATGGATGATATTCCTCTCCGTCTTCAGAGGCATGTTGCTGGCTTTCCTGGCCAGTTTCAGAGATACCTGCGTAGAGTGGCACGGGCTATAGTATATTATCATGATCATCACCACGTATAGTGGATGATTATCGCAGAATATTGTATTTTTGTTTTTGTATCACTATCTTTCGAATCATAAGGTGTTTTAAACCTATGGTCTTAGATGATGTAATATTTTTTGAAACACAAACTCTATCTATGATATGACTACTTTTGACGGATATCTTGTTCAACACTTATTGAATGTTGTTTTAATTTTATGTTTTAATGTCACAAATGTCTATTTATAACATTATTAGCTAATGCATCAACCAATGTATTTAAAATTATCGGAATGTGTTGATATTCGAAGTAATCAAATTTCCTTTCCAAGAGATGAACCCTCAAGAATAATCTCAGTAACACTGGATTTTTAATTGCGTATACTCTATTTAAATGTAATACAATGAGTTCTGAATCTAACCTAATGATGAAATTTTGAATTCCAAATGAAATGGCATCAAATAATAACTCAATAAATGCGTTATATTCTGCAACATTATTCGTTGTTTGACCAAGGCTTACCCCATGCATAGAAACTAACTCATCGGTGGGTGAACAGATAACCCAAGTTGCAGAAGAGATATTCCGTGTATTATGACAGGCACCATCAACAAAACCAATGTACGCTTGAAGGGATGTCGACATCTGTAATATCAAGAGTAATCAAGATAAGCAGGGAAAGTAGTCAACGCAAACTTAAACTAGACACACTTATCTAATCTAAAGTAGCTAACTTAGAAAAATAACTAATGTACAGGTGATAACTTCACACAAAAATTAAGCATAATATCTCTTCAGATAAAGTCCATTTCTGGGTTTATCTAAAGATACCCCATCATAATCAATCAATTCATAAGCCCCTTTTGCAAGTACTCGCTTGAAAATATAAGGACCATGCCACATAGGTTTGAATTTCCCAGCTCCTAGTTTATCTTTAGTTTGGTCATATATCAATACTAGGTCACCTTCTAAAAAAAAACGAGGTGTAACACTTCGATTGTACTGAGCTTTAACACGTTTTTTATGAGCTTCAGCTGCTAATGCAGCAGTGCGCTAAGTCTCATCTAATTGTGCTAAGTACAAAAAGCATTTTTCCTCCTCAAAGGTAGCTGGTAGTAATTATATGGCTAATTGAGTACCCAAACAAGAAAATAACTCCGTCCAAAAATTTCCCGTAAAAATGGGATCTCTATTGCTCACAATAACCCTTGGGCTTCCATGTAGCTTTTGAATTCTGTCCACAAATGTAGTAGCAACTGTACTTGCTTTAAATGGATGAGATAATGCACAAAAGTGTGCATACTTGGTAAATCTATCAACTACCACCATGATGACATTCTTTCCTTCGGACTTAGGTAAACCTGTGATAAAATCCATTGAAATCTCCTCCCAACGTTGACTTGGAATGGATAAAGGTTGTAGAAGTCTCGGGGTTTTAATTGTCTCCACTTTATTCTGCTGGCAAACCAAACATTCCGCCACAAACTTTTGAATATCAGATTTAAGGCCATCCCAAAAAAATCTTTCTTCACCCTGTGGTAAGTTTTTAAAAATCCTGAGTGTCCTCCTAAAGGAGAAGTGTGCAATTCCAAAAGAATCTTTTGTTTTAGTTGGGAATTCTTACAAAGATATAAGTGATCTTTGTACCATAAGGAATCATTTTTTCAACTAAATGTATCGATGTACTAGGATCTTGCTACAACTTTTGAATGAGTGTCCATACATCTTTGTCCTTCTTCCATTCATCTCTTGCTTCAGTTATCCAATCTGATTGGATAATAGAAATGGCACAAAGAAATGCTTCCACCTCTTCATTCTTTCTTGAGAGTGCATATGCAACAACATTAAGCTTTCCTTTTTTTTAGATTATTTCAAAGTCATAACCCAACATCTTTGTGACCCATTTTTGCTGCTCTTCTGAAGATATTCTTTGTTCCAAAAAGTGTTTAAGACTATCATGATCAGTTTTTACCTTGAAGTGTCTTCCCAATAGGTAAGTTCGCCATTTCTTTAGTGCATGCAGTATTGCTAACATTTCCTTCTCATAAATAGGTTTTTGTAAATACTTTCCTTTGATTGGACGACTTTCAAAAGCAATGGGTCTTCCTTCCTGCATTAAAACTGCACTAATTCCATTTCCTGAGGCATCACATTCCACAATAAAGGTTTTTGTGAAGTCTGGCGTAGCTAAGACCGGTGCTAGGCACATTGCCTCTTTAAGATGTTCAAAGGTCTTAGTTGCTTCAGGAGTCCATGAAAATGCATCTTTCTTCAATAATGTTGTTAGAGGTGCTGCTATTCTCCCATAATTCTTAACAAACTTGCGATAATAGCCTGTTAACCCGAGAAATCCTCGCAACTGCTTTATTGTCTCGGGGACTTTCCATTCCTTAATGGCTTTAATTTTGTTAGGGTCTACTTTAACACCCTCGTGAGATATAATATGACCCAGATATTCCACCTCTTGTACTCCAAAGAAACATTTGGATGTTTTTGCATATAATTGTTTCTCCTGCAATAGTTTGAGCACCCTGTCAACATGTTCAACATGATCCTTCCAAGACCTGCTGGAGATTAGTATATCATCAAAAAATACTAGCACAAATTTTCTAAGGAAGGGTTTGAAAATGGAATTCATCAACCCTTGAAATGTAGAAAGTGCATTGGTAAGGCCAAAAGGCATGACCAAAAATTCATAATGACCCTCATGAGTTCGAAATGCTGTTTTTGGAATATCTTAAGTCTTCATTCTAATTTGATGATATCCTGAACGAAGATCCAACTTGGTAAAATAAATTGCTCCATGTAATTCATCCAATAATTCATCAATCATAGGAATGGGAAATTTGTCTTTAATGGTGAGCTTATTGAGCTCCCTATAATCCGGACACATTCGCTATGATCCATCCTTCTTGTGTACCAATACTACAGGAGTAGAGAAAGAACTTTGACTAGTTTGAATTATACCAGCCTCTAACATTTCTGCAATCATATGTTCAATTTTTCTCTTTTGGAAGTAAGGATATCTATAAGGCCCGATGTTTGGAGGAACACTTCCTGGAATAAAATGAATAGCATGATCATGATCATGAATAGGTGGGAGTCCTTTGGGAGTTTCAAACACCTTGGAATGATTGTCCAAGACTTGTTGGAGATCTGCAGAAATAGATGATTTTGATGTCGGAACTTTTAGTGAGCATAATTGTGCAATTACGCCTCGTTGTTCTTTCTTTAGAAGCTTTGTCATGACATTAGAGCTTATTATCCTTCCCGGCTTCCCTTCAATACCCCGTAATTCGACTTCCTTTCCTTCTCAAAAAAATTTCAAGAAAAGTTCTTGAAAATTAAAAGCTACCGTCCCCAAAGATTGTAACCATTGTACTCCTAGTACAACATCAGCACCTCCCATAGGAATGGCAATCATTGGACTAGTCAATACATATTCCCCCATGGTTAGCTTGATATTATGGCATTTTCCAGAGCAATTTATAGTTCCTCCATTTGCAACCATCACTTGACATTCTGGTGCTGGGTATAGGAAACAATTTAATTCCTTCGCTACCTTACAATGAATAAAATTATGGGTGCTACCTAAATCAATCAACACTATTACCTTTTTCTTCTTGATTTGTCCTTCTATCTTGAGAGTTTGAGGAGTGGTAATTCCTGCCAGTGCATTACACGATATGGTCGGATTCATTTCTTCCTCTTCTATGATTGGTTCCTGGTGTATATCCTCTTCTTGTTCATTTTCTTCTTCCTCTTCACAATCTATGTAAAATAATTTCTTCTCAGCACACTTATGACCTTTAGTGTATTTGCTATCACAACCGTAGCAAAGCCCTTTTGCTCTTTTTTCTTCCAATTGTTGTGGTGTCAACCTTGTAGGTTGTGGAAATCTAGGAGTAGCAACACTTCCCTCTTTATAGAAGTGAGTGGTAGGCTTCCTTGTCGCCATAATTTTACATTCAATTTTTGTTGCCAACCTGAATGCCTTCTCCAATGAATCAGGTTCCAAAATGCGAACTTCATGTTGGATGTTATCCTTTAAAGTACCTATGAAGAGATCAATCCTGTGTTCCTCTGGAATATCAGTTACCCTTATATTCAATTTTTGGAAGTCCTCAATGTGCTCCCTCACTAAACCCTTTTGTTTGAGATTTATCAATTGGCTAAAGAAGGTGTTGCTCTTTGTATCCTCATAATGTGCTATCATTTCCTCCGTAAAAATTGACCAAGTGACAATTTTTTTACGGGAGCAAAGCCATAGATACCATACAAATGTATTTTGTTCTAAATGTAAAGTTGCAATGTGTACCTTTTGTGTGTTTTGCACATCATGGAGATCAAAATATTGCTCCATCTGTAGTATCCATGTTACAGGATCCTTTCCATCAAAATTCCTCATATCCATGTTTGGAATATGGTGGTTCTTCCCGCCAACATTAGAGTTTATGAAATCACAATTAACATTTATTTTGTTCTCATCATGAGGTTCTTCTACTATATTTTCACCATTAGGAAACCTTTCTTGTATCAACTTTGTCAAACCTTCCATGTTTTCTTTTAGAAAATTCTTCATGTTTTCCATTTTCTCATCGATCTTAGCTTCCATGTCATCCATCTTAGATTCCATGCCAGCCTTCATGCCATCAATCTTAGATTCCATGCCATCCATCCAGCTTGCACGCCATCCATCTTAGCTCTGCCATTTTCTTCAAACCTCGGTCCATTCTCACTTCCACGCCATCCATCTAGCTTCCATGCCATTCTTCAAACCATCCATCTTAGTTTCCACGCCTTTCTTCAAAACTTCCATGTCATTTTTTTGTTGCTCTTTGCGAGAGCGAAATTTGTTGCACTTGCTCTTGTAATTTTGATATGTCATGTTGCCATTCTTCATCTTCATGAGTCATAGTAGAGCCTTCTAAAGGCTTAATGGGTGTTGAAATATTTTTAGGTGCCATTTTAGAATCCAATATTGATACCTTTTACTTGCTTTGAGGAGCTCGATATTGAAATTGAATTATCTCTGTAATTGAAAATATTAAATATCTGAAATTTAGCCTTGTAGTATCCCTCTGAAGCTTCTTTCAAATGCCATAGGTCTGATCTAATTTGGATTCCCCAAGACAAAGTTGTGTCCAATCTCCCACAATGACCTAATTCTAGACTGGTTCAGTAGAGAAAACTTGTAGGAATTGCCACGTGTCACTGTTTCGTTCTTTGTCTCTAAAATTGATAGCCAAGAAACTACAGTCCGTGTACTTATGACCACTTTTTACGGCACTCAAATCCACTGCCCAGAGAGAGAGTTATTGAACTTTTCCCACGATCACCTCTTTGAGATGAAATTCAGGAGCTCGACAAAGCACTACCTTCCACAGCTCATATCTCCAAAACTATTGTGAACCAAGCTCTGAAATTTTTTGACAAATTTCCTCAGGATTTCTGCTTCGCACCATATGAATTTCATATTTTTAACCTTCGTAGAAAAACATTTATAGCGAAAAGGCCACGATGACTTGTTTAGGAGCTTGAAACAATACCTTACTTCCACAGATGATATCTCCGAAAATTTTGTGAACCAAGCTCTAAAATTTTTTGACAATATTCCTTAGGATTTGAGCTTCGCACCCTAAAAATTTCAGCTTCTGAAACTTCGTAGAAAAAAAATTATAGAGAAAATTCTACGATGACCTGTTTGGAGCAGCGAAACCCTAGAATCCCAAGCTTTGATACCAAATGTTGTGTAACCAGCTCCAAAAAGAGAAGAAAAGAGATATAAACGCCTTAGAAATGAGCCACTTCAAGGTGGAAACCTCCAATACATTACATAAATGAAAAATTCTTGGATGATACAATTTACAAAACCTCCTTTCTATATATAGGAGTCCATGGGGCCATAATGTAATCCTAGTGGGCCACAATGTAATCCTAGCCGACCTAACAATAATAATTTAAGGGCACAATAATAACAAAATCGGGGTTACAAGGGCACAATAATAACAATAAGGGGGTTACACTAACAACAATAAGGGACTATACTAGTAATATAGGGACCTAACATTTAGATCAACAATATCATCCAAATAAAAGGAATATTATGTTTCAAAAGCCTGGTAAAACCTTTGGTTAACTCAGCATAGTTCTAGATAAATCTACGCAGAAAGTTTACTTTCCCTTGCAAACTTTGGAGTTGGCAGAGTGTGGAAGGAGGAGGTAAATTGATAATGGCCTCAACCTTCGAAGGGTTGACACGAATGCCTTCTTTCGAAATGAAAAATCCCAGTAATCTACCAGATTGTACATAGAAAACACACTTGTGTGGATTCAAGCGAATCTTATAATACCTACATCTCATAAAAATCACTCGTAAATGAGTAGGATGATCTTCCCTGCGTAATGAATGAGCAGGTAAATCATCGAGATAAGGTTGCACAATGTGTTTAATGTCATGACAAGCATAGGACATTGCCCTTTGAAAATTTGCCCCAACATTTTTCAATCCAAAAGGTAGTTTACAATAAGAAAATGTTCCCCAAGGACAAACGAATGTTGTTTTTGGTTGATCGGTAGGGAGTATGTTGATTTGATTGTATCCAGAAAATCCATCCATAAATGAATACATTTCATTTCCAGCACAATCGTCAATAATTTGGTCGATATAAGGGGTTGGATAATTTTCCTTAGGACAAGCTTTGTTAATATCCCTATAATCAACACATACTCGTATTGTTCCTTGTTTTTTAGTAACAGGAAAAATATTAGATACCCAATCTGTTAACAAGATCGGATAATAAAACCTGCTCTCAGTAATTTCTCAACTTTGGCTTTGATAGCGACAACCTTTCGTGGATGTATTTTACGTAATTTTTGTCTGATTGGTTTAGCATCCGGGTAAGTTTTGATTTCATGAACGAAAATTTTGGGATTAATTCCTGGAATTTCTTCATAAGACCAGGAAAATATGTCGCGTAATTCTCGAAATAAGGCCTTATATGCAACAATTTCATCTAACGTACAAGAGGCACCTATGTGAATGTTTTCAATAATTCCGGGTTTCACTGATATGTCAATATGAATCGTGGAAGAAATCTTCCCAAAATTTATTTCAGAATCCAAATTTGTGATCGATATTGGACACTAAGGTTCCTTGACATAGTCAGTGGTAAAAATAGAGGAAAATTTATTTTCTAATTTATCAAGCTCAGGTAAAAATGATGACCTATGATGAAGATCATTCCATGGTAAATCATCGATAGACAAGAATTCTCGAATGCTTTCGTCAATGTAAAACACTTCTGTAACAGGATCCAGAATTGATGTTATAGATTATTTTGATGACGAAAACGATTCTTCATTGATCTCATTCACTGGATCAAAATCACTGGATGGTGTATTGGAAAATGATTGCACTGCTTGATATGCTAACTAAAATGGACTCAAAGGCGTTGCGCCATTATACGAATCCAACTCTGATTCTAAAGGCACTACCCAAGGATCATCAAATGGAATAGTACTTGATGTAATCATATTGATATTAGAAATAGTATGCAGTACATTAGGTGGAGGCATAGAAAAATTTCCCATCAAAGCGGAATGCTTAATTAAACCTACTCCTACATCCTCATAAGGGATAGTCGTTTTTCCAATGTGCTGAATACTATCCATAGAAGCTGGGTCAGATGAATAATATGAAAGCTGATCGATTTTCACAATATTTCCTTAGTGAGGAAACATGATTAATCGAAATACAGATGACATGAAAATAGTCATAGCATAAGACCAACTTTGACCCAGAAGAAGGTTGTAATCTAGAGGGGCATCAACTACTTCAACATCTAAATTAACGGTTTTACCTTCGACCTCTATAGGTAGATCTTGTAAAATTCCGAATGGATGGAATCCTCTTCCATCAAAAGATTTGAGGATTTTCAGTGATTGGTTAAGTGTTGGATAACCAAGTGATTTCCACAGTTTAACGACATAATACATGTAGATGCTCCTTCATCAATAATAGTACGAAAGCAACGTCTGTTTGTTACTAGTACTGGAATTTGAAAATCCATTTGATGAGGGAGCCGTGGTGTAAAATTTTCTAAATCGAAGACCATAAGGTTTGAATCCTGAAGATCTACAACTCCAATTGCTGATAAGAGTAATTTCCTTTGTGTTGGGCATGATTTTAGCACTTCTAAGGCCAATATTGTAAGGAGATATTACTAAATCTTCAACAATGTTGTAGTTCTGAGCAGCTCTCGCATGTGGATTGAAAGCTAATTTACGAAGTACACCTTTAGCAGGCGGTTTGATTACCAGATTAGGATTCGGCTTCTCGATATGAAGTGGATCAGAAACCGAAGGAGATATAGCTAGTGCAGAATTAGACTTTTCCACTTCTTTACCAGTAACGATATTTTTACTACCATAATCTTGCAATTGAGTCACAACAATTACTTTGTAGCAACAAAACTTGTAGGTTTGTTGGCTTAATAGCAAAAATACACAAGAGGTATTTATAATAATAGTTTATTAATAAAATATGACATGATAAGATGATTGAATGATACAATGAAGCCCTGCTTATATACCTATGTAGGTGGCCTTTCACAAACAGGCATGTCTTTTAGACATGCCTTTTCAGCTAACTAACAACTACTTAACATAATCACTATTTGATTAGTTAGTGATTATATTTATTCTATTTATTCTATTTTATACAAATTATATTTGTTACATTGCCTCTTCCTTCAGAAGCTTTTCCCTCAAAGCTATATTGCTTAATAATTGTCTTCATCTTTAATTGCTAATCATTTCCTCAATTCCTTCACTTAGCTCAAGTCATTTTTTTTCTCAGCATGTAAATTCGTTCCCAACACTATCTTAGAGCTAGGGTTTTTGTTTTTATTTTTTTTAATTAATTAATTAAATTAATATGTATATGTATATATATATATATATATATATATATATATATATATATATATATATATATAACATACATATTTATATATATAACATACATATTTATATATATAACATACATATATATTTTAATTATGATTATAGTTATAGGCCATCGTATAACCACAATGACCCATCCCTCTAATCCGAATTGCCATGTGAAGGTAATCCAACCCTTCCCGTAAATGTTTAACTGCGCACCTTTAAATAAATACACCATATCACGTGTCATTTTATTCCGTAGGGAACCGTATCATTGTTGACTTATTAACGGATTGACGTTATACCCTTTGACCAAACTGTCACACGTTGGGATCGATGACAGTCATTGGTTTCACAGATCGTAACGGCCATCGATGGTTTTAAATGCCGAGACAAACTGCAGCGGAGTGCCAATGAAAGTCAATGGCTAAATCTTGATTCCTTAGTTTCTGCAACTTGCCCAGAGTACATTACTATTTTTTGCTTGCCAAGAACAATATTGTTTTCCTTAAAGTTTATTGGAATTTTGTAACAAAGAGCGTATGTCTTGTGAGGCACTCAAACTTCCTGTGCATGAATCTGTAAAATTTGTTGCACCAATGTTTATCACAACAAATGAAAAAGAGTGCCCCCTGAGGCTACGGAATACAAGGCTCATCCCTGTTTGCACTAATATTTCCTTTCGTTGTTCCACAGGACATTTAGTTGATAGCAAATCTGATGGCATTTAAGTTGATGCACTTGTAAAATTCTAGCTACCATTTTTCCTCCATCTGATTGTAAATAACTATGGTCTTCTTTCGGTTTCAAATTTGTCTTCATCCAACCTAGCCATCAAGTCCAATGCCAATGATGATAACACAACCTCTATACTTTTCAAATATGTACATGGAAGGAAGGAATCTTCAATAGTTTCTCCAAAGTGCATACTTGAAGATCCGCCACTGTCTGAACTCCAATTTCCTTTAGCATAGATTCTGTTTGATGCCCAACACTAGGAATCTTATGAACTGGAAGTGGAGAAAGAAATCCTGGCACAACTGACTTAAGAAGGCACATCTGTTTTTTAGGCTTATTAACTAAACATGCCAGCTTTGAAAGCATCTTATTGTGGGAGATTTCACAAGAACACTGAAACCATGTCTCTCTTTCCTGTTTCTTTTCCTCCTCAAATAATCACAATCCATTCTCACAACCAAAAATTCTCCATGATAAAGGTGCAACAAAATCAGTTTTTGGCTGCATTATAGACAGCCATCCAGTCCCATCCTGTAACTCAACAATTGTTCTAAGGAGTGGGGACTCCTTTATGGTACTAGACCTAGAAGAGAGCCTCCTGTTCTAAGAATAAATTAAAATCCTATCTTGTAACTATCTATTACTTTTACCTTACAAATTGGTTTGTTGTTCATTATTTTTGGTTTTCATACCAACATTTGAGGCACCCGCATTGGATTGTTGTTCATCCCTATTTATTTCTCTAATAACTTTGTAACGCATTATGATTTCTGAAATTTGTTCACAGATATCAGGTGGTTGGCCTGATATGGGCACCTGGGTAATACCAGGCAAGTCCACCAGTGTCAAATCCAGAGCTCCCTCTCTCACAATCTCTAGCGTTATCGGAGTGTCTCTTATGCCACACCCTTTTCCCGCGATGGCATCTGTAGGAAGCGGTGGTTGAACAGTGACCGTCATTTCAGGTTGTAATGCCTCTTCATCACTTTGCTTTTCTTTTGTATGGGCATCATTTCTACTGCCATTGGAATCTCCAATGAATTTCTCTTTTATCTTTCTCATGGTTGATTTCTTCTCATTTTTCTTAGAACCAACTTCTGTTTTAACCGGTTGTTGTACATTTGTTAATCCACTGGTTTTTTGAGAAGCTTGTAGAACATCAACTTGATGAGGATTTTCTTGAGAAGCTTGTACAACAGCAGCATGATCGAAATTTTCTTGTGACAAATCCCCAACAAACAGATTTTCTCATGGTCGGGCCCCACCAAACAGAGATTTCCTGTTCTTTTCATGCTCCTTTAATACAATTTCTCATGGTCGGGCCCCACCAAACAGAGATTTCCTGTTCTTTTCACTACTTGCTTCAAGTTGCTCAATAGGCAGTGAGCGAGGCTTCAAATTTAATTTTGGTCGCTCAGTAGATCGGTTTTCCTTCTTGAAGTCAGATGCCCCCGAGATTTTTATAGTTTCCTGAGTGTTTTTTCCTATACTTTCACTAGAAACCTCAATAGGAAATGAACCAGCAGTAGAGTGATATTCATATGACTTGCTCATCAACCCACCATGTGAATTCTCTGTAACATCCATTACTGTAGTCTGAGAAGTAGCGTCCAACGACTTAGATCGCGGGAGAAGCTTTAACTTGGGCCGCACCCTAACATCAGATTGTGCCTAAACACAAGTATTGTTGCTGTCATATTCTCTATTATGGATTACTGCATAAATTTTTTTAAAACAGGTTGTGACTTCTGCACATGAATTTTCTAATCGCTGAAGCTTTTCTTGAATTTTTTTTGTCTTTTCATTTTTTTCAGGGTCTTCGCATAACGTCACATTGTATGGTAGAAAATTTTCCTGGGCTTGTATACTACTTTCATAAGCTTGTAAGACGATGTTGTGCGACATGGCTTCAACTTGGCTTCGATATGGCTCTGATACCACTGTAGCAACAAAACTTGTAGGTTTGTTGGCTTAAGAGCAAAAATACACAAGAGGTATTTATAATAATAATTTATTAATAAAATATGATATGATAAGATGATTGAATGATACAATGAGGCCCTGCTTATATACCTATCAGGTGGCCTTTCACGAACATGCATGTCTTTTAGACATGCCTTTTCAACTAACTAAAAACTACTTAACATAATCACTATTTGATTAGTTAGTGATTATATTTATTCTATTTTATACAAATTATATTTGTTACATACTTGAGACATCATCAAAATATTTGCTGATGTATTAAAAGAAGATCCAATCATTTTGCTATCTTGAACAGCAAAATGATCCTTCAAGATAGTAGGGGTGGGTGAACCTTTGATGAACTTAGATACCTCAGCCCTGTGCAGACATTACTTGGTGAAATGATCTTCGTCACAGATAGGACAAGGATAATGAGGTTTCCATTTATCATTAGTCGATTCATTTTTATTTGTTTTTTACTTGGGATATGAAGTTTGTTTACTCTTATTCTTCCCTTTATTCTTGCTATCAGATTTTGACTTTGTAGTATATGAATCTACAATGTGAATATCGGCAGATGTTTCCAGGGAAGATTCTCCTTTTGGTGAATCCGATAAAGTTATTATCGGATAAGTAACATTTGAAGATTTCTTCTTACTCTAGTTGTACTAACTAAACCGATTACACCATCAACGACATGAGACCCTGAAGGAGTTTTTGTTATCTGACTAGGACACGATAAATTGGGAATTTTCTCGTAAAAAGTACGTGACTGGGTATATACCAAGTCAAGATACTGGGCTTGAGCAATAACTTGTTCTTTTGTAATAACTCCTCCTTTGGCTACATCTTCAGTGATTTTTGGTAGTAATGATTTGATAAACCATTATGCCAATATTTGATCTGGGATAAATTTTTTTACCAAACATCTTCTATGTCTCCATTCATGTATATGATATGATATGTATGTAGACGTAGATTGTTTTAGTGAAGTTAATAATTCCGTGCCGTTTTCGTATTTGATTGGCAACTGAAAATGAGTTAAGAAAATAGTTGTTAGAGTGTTGAAATTGTTAAATGAGCATCGTGGCAATTCAATGTACCACTTCATAGCTAATCCTATTAACATTCTTTGAAAAAGTCTAAGTCGAATAGAATCGTCGATTAATGAGTTGGATACACACCAAAGGTGGTAAGTCATAACATGGTTAGCAGGTTTCTCCCCTGATTTTCCTTCAAACTTCGAGATATCACTGGGAAACTTATTTGGCATGGGTGGCCAATACGGATGATAATAGATGGGATCATTTGTAAGGCGGGATAAATCAGGTAAATCTAAAGTTACTATGAATGGAAATTGACGGGTAGGGTCTTGTTGATAACCTTGTGAAACTAAACCAGTTCCAGGAGGATGATATCCAAGATATCCGGGAATAGCCCATGCATTGGGAATCGGAATGCCTCCTGGATAACGAGGAATGACCAGACCATACTGGGGTTGAACAGGTGTCTGATATGTATACCCAAGATATGGTTGTTGCGGGTAAGTTGGATTTTGTGGAATAGGTCCATATTGGAGTAGCCTTTGATACGGTTGATAAGTAAACTAAGGTTGACTTGTTATAATTGTACTTGTACCAGGTTGTCCTGCAGGCATCTGAACAGTAGTCTGAATTGTAGGTCCAGACTGGGAATAGAAACCCGAGGAATCTGTACCGATGTTTGAGGGGTAGAAGTAATAGGAGCGGTAGACACTCTAGGAATAGGTGTGGTAGGTTGAATAGAAGTCTGAGCAGTAGTTTGTGGCAGAGTCCTAGGTGTACTCGGACCAAGCTGCTGAACAGGACCGAATGAAGGTTATTGAATTGTAGGTTGGACTAGTTGTTGGGGTTTATTATAACCAATATTTTGTCCAGCTTGATCATAAGGTACTTGCAAATTTGGTTGTAAATTCTGTTTGACTTGGGATGAATCCCATACCATTCCAGGATATGAGGGTCCCAACGAAGGTTGTGCATAAGACGAACCATAACTCGGTTGAACATATGGATGATAATTGACTGGATAATTTCCACCTCCTTGTAACATTTGCTGTTTTGAATAGAACTGTTGTCCTAAAGGAGGTTGCAATCCTTGAGTTGGGTAAGGCCCTTGAGGTTGATGTTGGCCTTGAGGCATGTACTGACCTTAAGGCATATATTGTCCTTGAGGTTGATGTTGGCCTTGAGGCATGTACTGACCTTAAGGCATATATTATCCATGAGGTTGATATTGACCCTAAGGTATGTACTGTCCCTGGGGTTGATATTGACCCTGCCCCCAAGCTCTATTTGACTAATTTGAGGTTGTCCCCTAGGCGATAAATTACTACCTTGAGGTCCAAGGTTTGGAATATTTCCAGAAATCATATAAATTTTCTCATTGTTCAAAGTTCAAGTATTTGATTCATTTGGGCTAGATGATGACATTGGTTTGTTGGGAAAAGGAGATGCTTCTGAGAATGTACCAGAGAGTGACTGATAGACTATAGGAACAGACGTACCACCATACAAAAATGTTTCTGGCGATTCAGTAAACATAGATGACTCACTAGACATGTTTAACGGAGGTCTATAACCTATTGGCGTAGGGTAAAAAGGAATTCGGGGTGGCGAATACTCTAGACCTACGTTTTGTAGAAAATATGTTAGTGAAGAATACCAAACGTCTTGTCTAAAAGGATAGTAAAAAATTGATTCACATTCTCTAATATTTAAAGATTCTTGAGCTAAAGGAAGAACAACATCCTCTTCAGTGTCAGTAACTTCTTCAGTACTAATGAGACCAGGAGGAAGATCTTCTATGATCCTATTTCTTACCCTGGGTGAATCATGATGACCAAAAGTTGGAGTAGCAAACTCTAAAGTAGGTTCAGACGTGGTAGATTCAGTTTCCGGTTCAGAAATTTGAGGTTCTTCAGCTGATAAATTACTTGTTGCAGAAGCAACTTCAATTAATTCAGAAATTGAAATTTTCTGTGGAGTATGTTCTGCTATTTGTGGTTGATCTACTTCAGAATCAAGATGAATGATTATGGATGATTCTCTGTGTTCTGTTAATACAGTCCTGCTGATAACATTTGGTATCAGAGATTTAATTTTTTCTAATTGGCTTGGTTTATACTCAGGGGGTTTCCCCTGAGTTCTACGTGATTGTCTTAGCCTAGAACAGAAGAGAATAGGCTAAGAAATGTTTTTGGAGGCACCTTAGTCCTTCCTGTTGTCTATTGCCTTGATGTTTTCCTCTGCTGGGCTTGTTTAAGGAATTTTTAGCTACTCCTTAGATCTACATATGTTTATTCCATAAATGGTTCAATATTGTAGTTTTCAAATATGTTTTATGGTTAGCCCTGCCTATTTGATGGTATTTAAACTCTGTTTTGGAATCTCAATTTGAAGTATTACTTGTTAGGTTTTAGCCAAAGAGGCCATGTTTTGATCATGCCCTTTGTCCATTCTTAAGAAGTTGCCTTAAAGTTCTTTGTAGCTTGATCATTGATGTTTAGATGTTTCCTCTTCATTGATTAAAGTTATTTGTTATCTTGAATGTTTTCTAAACCTTGAAGGTGAAATCACTAGAAGTTAAATGAGTTTCTCGCCTTCTATATTTCATTGGAATGTTTTTCTTGAATGCTTATTTGCCTAAGTTGAATCAAAGAGTTACTGGTTTTCCCTGTCTATTGATTACTTCTTCATGTTAATCAGTATTTGAGACTATCTTGTTTAAAAGTATTTGTTTAAGGATTATTTACTACCCTTATACACCTACTATGTTCACAAACTTATTGTTCATTTCACTTCACACATACCTTAAGGATCCATTTGACCATGCTAGATTTTCCCTGTTATGCATCTTGTTTCATTGTTGAGATATCCATGAATTTCATAGACTCCATAGCCCAATGATTTGAATACCTCTCACTCCACCTATTCTACTTGACCATCTTACCCAACCAAAACAAACAATAAACCCTACACTTAACAACTAGCCTAAAATCAAACCCTAGAAGCAAAAAGTCCACATCCTTTGCATACAATAGAGAGAGTCCTCTCTGAGTCCAGGAAGGCTAGGTCCTAAGACTCCAAAAACTGGTCTTATGTTACCCTGTGCGTTTGGTCTACCAATCTGATAAATCATACAACCCTAGCAGAGCTCTTGTCCTTTCATGCTCGTTTCATCCTGAAAGTGATAGAGTCACCTTTTGCCTCTTTCTCGACTCTTAAAATATGAAACGAATGAGTTTTGTTTCAATGTCTTAAAATATTAAATACCCACGAAATATTCCTGGTTAAAGTTATCTTCCTTAGTCTTTTAGGGTTGTTTCCAATGGCAAAGTCTCTGGAGTTTACCAACCAAGGAATCCCCTCCGAAGGGAATCCTTGTCCTTTTCCTGCCTTTGGGAATGTTGGTGCTCCTTATATGGCAACGTTGTCCCTTATGTGGTTAACTGTTGGTTTTCCTGTGTGGTTATTCTCCACCTCTGTGGTCCCGAGTATTCTGCCCTCTGTACAACCATCTCCTCCACCTGGATAGCATCATGTTGATTCTAAGGTGGACCTCTCCCCTTCTTCACTTGTTTCTTCGTCCTCCTCTCCTGCTTCGCCTGGTGAAAGTCTGGATTCTAGTAACCAGATGGTTAAGAAGAAGAAGAAGTCAGATAAAAGAGAGGCTAAATCTGCGACTATTGCACCTCAGACACCTTCCATTGAAAAACCATCCAACCTTGCTCAGAAAGTCAAATTCCCTTGCAAGTTGTGAAAAAGTGACCATCTGCTTCGAGACTGCCCTGGTATTCCCAAGGTACTCAAAGCATAGTCTGACAGTTGTCCATCGTTTCCTTTTTCTTCTGGAAGTCATATTGGTGGCACGTCTTCAATTAGCCTTGAAAAAAATCATAAGAAACAGGGTAAGATCACCAATCCTTGTAAGTTGTGTGAAGGGAATCACCCCATTCACCTTTGTCCATACATGGATGAAGCTACAAGAGTGTTGGACAACCCGACTGTTTCTAAACCCTGCCTTCTAATTGGTTACCAAAAGATTTCTTTGAGTCCCCCACTAGTTGATTCAACGATCAGTCAAGAGTCATCCTTGGTCGATCCCGTTCCTTTGGAAATTCAAATTCACGAATCCATTCCCGACCAACCATTGGTCGTGGAACCGGTCGATCTGATCCTACCTATGGTTCATCAGGTCTTTTCCGTCGAGAGTGGATCTCATCCCCCTAATTTTATTCTTGTTTCTTCAGATTCCTCAGACTTGGAGAAATATCCTCCCATCCCTGTGACTCAAGAAGTTGCTCTTCCTGCTCCCATGTATATGGTCCACGAGGATGCTCCTCTTGCTCTAGTAACACCAGGGGATGACCATCTCAGTTCATTGGTACCCCCTCCAAGTAGTTTGATTTATTCCTTTGATTGGAGTCGATTTGTGGGATACCACCTTCCTTCTTATGTGCCTTTTGAGATCACGGTAAAAACATATGATGTGCCTTGGAAAGCTTTTTATTCTCCATCGCTTGTGCTTGTTACACATAATCTGTTGGCTTTTAACAGAGAAACAAGTCAATCGTTAGGGATCCTTCCAAATTTGCCGATCACTTTGGGAGGGAAAACCGTCTGTATAGACATGATGGTTGGTCCAAGCCCCTTGGATTTCAATTTACTCTTGGGGCACGACTATGCTTATGCCATGGGTGCACTTGTCTCCTCCCTCTTTCGTGTGATCTATTTTCCACACAAAGGTCGGATCATGACCATTGATCAGCTTTCATTCTTTGGTCCTGAGGTGGCAGTTGGTCCACCATCATCTCTGCCATATTTTTATCTGCCAATTGTATCTTCCCCACCACGTGTTAATTATGTGGCCACTTGTTCGTTTCCCTCATCCAGTGATAGTGCCATCGAGTATCATCTATTGGGGGAATCTGATCAAGATTTCCAAGACATTGTTCTCCCATCATATGCGAACCTCTTGGAAGCCATGACCTCTTATTCGTTATGGTAAAAATTCATTGAAGCAGAGTTCGTTTTCTTGTGTCAAGCTCCTTAAAAAATGAAACAAAGTGTCGCGAGGATGGTTCATCTTCTATGTCAACCTCATTAAAAAATTAATTAGGTAATGAGAATAGTTCTTTTAATGTGTTAACCTCGTTAAAACAATGAAACACGTCTTCGTTCAATTCGAGTCTTTGATACGATCTCGTAAAATCCCAGTCAAGTCTTTCTCTTGATCTCGTAATTTGAACCTTCACTCCATCTGCCCTTCATATGGACTGAAGCTTGGGGGGCATGTACCTCGAATTGAGTCACCATGCTGGGGGCATGCCCATTTGTCCCTGTTTTTAAAGAATAGTTTATCTTTATTTCAAGCTTGTGTAAAAATGAAATCAATTTTCAAGCATAGTTTGTTTCCATTTCAAGCTTGTGTAAAAATGAAACTAGTTTCGAGCATAATTTTCTACAAAGTTTCAAGCTTGTGTAAAAATGAAACCAACCTCAAGCAAAGTTTCCTGATTTCAAGCTTGTGTAAAAATGAAACCATTCTTATCTTACCTCTTGTGATTGCCATTTTTTCAGCTCGTTTTTCCGGATGAGCCTTGGTTTTCTCACTCCATCGTCACCATCTGTTTGACCGATCATATGAACTCACTTAATTCTTTTACTCATTCCTGAGGAACCACTGAAATGAGTGGTATTGTTAGCTAGCCTCTTGACCTTTACTTATTATGAGGAATTCCACCATCACCAGAACCAGTTGCTACCCTTAATACCACTCGTTCCTCCAGGAGGAGTCAACTTTCAGCTCTTTTATGACTCTCGAAAATTGAAAAGATTGTCGAAACTCTTGTCGTTTTGAACTCGTTAAATGGATGTGAAATGATATCTACCCATTATATGTTTATCCATTTTTCGGGCTAGTATAGATTATTTACGAAAAAGGAATACCTTAGCCTATCGCGAATAAGAGGTTCTCTCGTATATTGTTTTCTACCTTTTCGGATATGAGGGACTATTTACAAAAAGGGACCTGTTGGAGTTTTCTTTTCTTCTTCTTTTCAAACTCTCTAAACATGAAAATATGTCGAGTTCTTCCTTTGTCAGACTCGTTAAACCCTGATAAAATTGGACATCATCACCATGCCATTCACCGAGTTCCTCCTTCCTAGGGCTCGTAAAATGTACTAGGATGGATTTGTTCGAAGGAAAAACTTACAGTACAAGCATATGCTATCCCCTTCAAGATTGTTTTTCAAAAATAATTGGGGTACTCACCAGAAATGGTGGGGGAAAATGGAACTAGATCTTAGTCATGTTGGCAGTATGTCGCTCTTGAACATGACACTCATTTGCATTCGTGTTAGGTTGGGGACATCTCATTTCATCATTTTTTTCCTCCATGGGTTTGGGTAATCTGTTTTGGCCTCTCATCTGCTCTTTGCCACATCTTCATGACCTCAGATCTCTTGATGTCAAATACTGCCAATTCCAGAGTCGTGTCGCTAATATGTTCAAGAGGAGTTTGCCTCTGCAATTTTCAAACTTCCTCTGATCCTCTGTTTGGTCTTGATTCACTATTGTCATGTTCCTTTGTCTCATGTCAATGATGTGGGAAGCATTATGACCCTCCTTCGACCAGGTCACTTCCTGTCAACTTCAGTTCATTATCCAGGAAGTTGACCTAGAGATTCCCTTCCGGTACCTTGGAGCTTGCATGCCTCAAGGGAAAATTCTTCACATTCGACGATAGGTCCACATCATTGGCCTTCGATCAAGTGATTCTGCGGGTGTTTGATGCCAGATCACTGTTCACATTTCGTGGATTGTACCTATTTTACCTTGAGAGTCATTTTCATTATTGGTGGTTTCTCTCGTGCCTGTTAACAACTTTCATCATTGGATGGTAATCAGGTGACTTTCTTGCATGTTCGACTTCAGCTCACATATTCGCATGCTTGAATTTGTACTTGTTCAGGTCGAGATGGAGCAAAAGACCCTGGGTTTTTTCTGATAAGATCCAGGCTGCGAGATATTGTGGTTTATCATGAATTATTGCATGACTCTTGTGATTGCATGGATGTGACCATACTTGAGTCTATTTATTTATCCTTATTGCTGGATGGCTGCGTCCATACCTTAGATCTCAGTTTTTATGTACTCTATTATGGATGGTTGTGCCCATGCCACATGTTCATGTATCAGAGATATCAATTATATTTGTACTTGCAGGTCTTCTGATAGTGGTGTTTTGTTCGAACGTATTCTCGTACAACGTTTCACCCCTCCCTCTCTAGTGGACCTCATGCTTTAGGGGGCATCTGTTACACAACATTTTGTCACCGTCCCTGCAATCCCCATCCCGCACATTGGAGGATCATTTTTGTGACTAATAAAAAGTGTCATGCCTTGAAAAAACCATCATTGCATCCCTTGCCATGAGGATAACATTCATTTTGTTGACAAATTCTTGAGCAAACCATCAGAAACACATGTTTTTGGGTTAGCGCTGGTAGACCGTTATGCTCTCATGCCAATGAGGAAGATTAACACTGGGCCTCTAACCCATTGGCACTCTGTCCCAGTTAGCTACCTGTGCCAAGCTATTTTTGGAATGTTTTTTAAAAATAGACGCAACGTTTCCATCATAACAACTTTGTGGGCGAGTCAGCTTGAGTGGTTCGATTGAATAACTATGACCACCCTCCTTTTGCCTCTTGTTTCCACCTTTTGGGGAAACCTCCCAAAGGATAAGGCCTCCCTTCCACCATTGTAGGGAGCCCAACCTCCTCCTCTGCCTCTATAAATAAATCAATTTCCCATTGATGCACTAGCTGAATAGCTGAACATATCATAGCTGAAAGGTTGAAGAGAATTACTGAACATCTTGTTAGTGAGATAGAGAAAAAAGAGACCTTTGAAGAGAGACAACTTAGGCTTGTGTCCTCGCCTCGTCCCAATTCCCCGACGATCCTTTGAGATGCACTTCGACTAAACCCACTAAAGGAGGCTATGACGTCAAGGCTTCAGTTGCAATCTCTTTCTTCTATTTATATATACATGACTATTTTCTGGTTCCCATTTTGTGTTAATATGGTTTATTTTTCGCAATGTGTTTAGTCCTCCTTGACTGAATAGTTTGCTACGAATGCAATTATTGTCTTGTATATTTCTCTTGTCTTTGATATTTGTGCAGGAATACGAGTACCATTGCTGAAGGACCGCCACCTATTGGGACAAAGATCAAGAGGCTGCCACTACTACAGCTGCGATAATCACGTTGGACTCTAGGTAGGTCAACCTACCCAAACCTATTTCATTTTTTAGCTAGGAACCTACACCTTAGGTATTTCCCTTGTTCCTAGACCCACTCTAAGGCTAGAGGTATCGCCTCTGTCTACGGAGGGGATTTACCTTTCCAACAACATTGCATCGCTGTATCGAAATCCGACATGTCCGATACATAAAATCCCTCTAGGAGCTCGACTGTCTCGATATCGAGGGAATCACCCTCGACTCCCATGACATCGACATGTTAGGGTCCTATAATAATAGGATTCATAATTTTTAATTGACTTTGATTAGTCTTGTAAATATGTACATACTTTGCTTTCTACAAATTGTTTTCCCATATTAGAAAAATAAAAATAAAAAATGTAAAGAGGGTAAAATTCCTGAAAGAAAAATCAAAGGACTTGAAAGAAAAAAAATATATCAAAAAGCATATAAAATGAACCCTAATAAAAAAGAAAATAAAAAATAAAACATGAAAGTGATGCAAATCCAATCCCACTACTATTTACTTTTTTGCAAAATAAATATTGTGTGCATCTTGTTACAATGCCATGATCCATGAAGGTTAAATAGCTTAATCTTAACCTTTCATGTTTTAAATTTTATGTTATTAGATAGAGAATAAAGATCTAGCCAAATAGTTTAAACTTGGCAGATCAGTAGTTAGGTAGAAAATAAATAAGGAGCTCAACAACTTAATCTGAGCCCTTGGAAGAAATAAGAATATAATTAGCTAGTTTTGTTGTTTTAAAAGAAAAATGAACAAAGGTTTGCAAGCTCAAATACAACCAGTTAAATGAAGAAAAAATGTTAGGGCAGCATATGGGTAGGTAGAAGCATTTTTTACAATCATGGATAAGCAGAAAATTGGTCATTTCAGTCATTAAATTCCTTAAAAAATCACACCTTGTAAAAATACTTCATCCCCTCAATTTTCATTCTTTTCCCTTCATTTTTCCTTTTTTCCCATTATCATTCAGTTTCACTTGCAAAAATCCCTTTTTCTTAAGTGTAAAATTCATTATACTTAAGGAAAGTAAACCCTTTAACTAACTCCCCTTTTACCCAAAAAAAAATACTCAAAAAACCCAAAAAATACTTATCCTAAGTGTAAAAACAAAATTATTATGTTGGGACCCACAAGAATGAAATTCATCCTTATATGATGTTTTACACTAAGGCATAATGTATTTCATCTCCCTCATCACATTTCATTACTAAACATTAATTTATATATTAACTCCTATATTCACCTTTTAAAGCCCGTATTAGATTAATTCCTTTAAATATTATTCCCACCCATATTTTAATTTAAGCTATGGTTTATTTCTTCTACGTGTTATATAAAAACCTCACCCCATAGGTTAAAACTATTAACTATACCGGTCCCACTATATAATAACCCCGCCAATGCTAAAGTTACACTTATATGCATTTCATTTGTTAATAAAACAATACATATGCATATCATAAAGCATGCCAAAAACTCTGTATTAAACCTTATGTTTAAATACATATTTCACTTCCTGCAAAGAAATCTTGGGCCCTACACCATTTGACCATGCAACTTTACCACATCATCTCGACTGTTTTCTCCCCATCTCCCAGATCCAATGGTGGAGATCCCTCATCGCACATTTCATCGCGCAAACGTTAAACAAACCCAAATCTTACGAAAAAAGTATTTTTTGGGTTTTCTCTCACCTCCACTCATTTAATTCCATTGGATCGCACTGATTGATCCAATCCCACTTACCAATTTTCAACCGTGCGAAAATGGCTTGGCGGTTATTCCCTCCCCCGCGCCGAAACCACCCTCCTATTTGAAATGAACTGCATTTAATGCGTTCAATTTTCAAACAAATTGTTTATAAAAACGCCTGAATGCATTCATTTGAACCTTTATGTTACCGTTTTTCACGCAGAAGAGCATTCCAGACCAAAAAGACCACTGCAGCCTCTGTTTTTAGCCCAAAAAAAATAGAATTCACCAAATTCAACTGCTACAAATACTGCAGAAGCCATCAGATTGCATATAAAGACCAGAAAAATCTTCTGAAAGCTTTCCAACCCCGGAAACCCTTCTTCATAGCGAAATTCCAATTTTCCCAGGTATTCTTCAAAGGAAAAAGACACCTTCATCAAATATAAAAGAGTTTTACAGTTAATTGAATCAGTTAGGAGCCTGTATAACTAAAAGAAACCCCTATTGCCTCATAAATTCATTGTTTCTGTAAACCCTGAGCATTTTCCATAGGTTATGAAGCCTTGAATTGTTTTAACATAAACTTTGATTAAGTTTATTCATCTACAGACCTTAGAAAGCCTCCGAGACCTTCAAAAAATCTTTCCTACAGTTCTTAGGTATCCTTTTGATGTCCTAAAGATTTTTTTATTACATAAAGTCCACTGTAAACCCTAGATATCATTTTTTGAAGCTATAATGTCATGAAATTACTCTTTTGATAAGGGAATTACAGTTTGAGTTAAATTGATTAGAATTATTCCTTTGCAGACAAAGTTATAACCCCTGTCATATCTAAAAATAATCTGCAAACTGTTTAAGCTTACAAAAGTGTTTTACAGGCCTAAATCATTGTTTTAAAGTTCAAAAGTATTGAAAATTGATAAATCAAACAAATCTATGGCATCCAAAAGCACTCTACTGATCAACCCTCTACAACCCCCTGTTGTAGATGTAGAGCATACTCCCCTGGCAGATGTATACTTTAAAATCACTGATACTGTAACTGAATTCAATCTTCTTGAGCTCCACTGCTGGAGCCATGAGAAATCCTTAGATAAGGCTGATGAAGTGTTCATTTGGGAATCAAATTTGCCTAAATATGTTGTTCCCCATACTCACCAATGCCCAAAAGAAATTAGACTATGCGAATTATGTTATTCTCCTGATCAAAGAGCCATTGTAAACTCAGAAAAAGGAATTTTTGTTTACCATTACAACTAAATCTATCAACCATATGCTCCAGTTACATCCTGGGCCAAATGAAGTTCCTTTATCTATTGAAGCCCTCACTAAATTCTACTTGGATATGGATTTTCCCAAAAGATTCCATATTTTTCAAACTTCCATGCCATCCTATGTGGAAATTCCAAAACTCAATCCTCCATACTCCTCTGCAAAATTCTCAGACAAAACTAGAAATATTATTTCCATGTTATCTTTTATCCTTGGATATTTCATAGATGAACATGCTGATGTAGTAGTTCTTGGTTTCTTTTCCACCTTTACACCTGGCTAGCCTCCTGCAATTATCTTTAATTTTTCTCAATATATTATTGATAGTATCCATGAGAAATTAGTCAAACTTCCTTCTGAAGGTGTTTTTAGGTATTCTTCATTTCTATTCCACATGTTCCTTTATTTTCAGTCAGAAAAGTTTCCTATAAGTCTTCAGAAGCTTGATGTGGAAGGAAATCCAAAATCTGTAATATTTTGGACTTCCTTAATAAGGAAGGAGTCAAATGCGTTTATCTATTCAGAGTTCACAGATTCTTTTATCCATCCCTTGGTCAAAATTCTAAACAACAGTGTGCAACCCAGGATTAACAATGAAATCAAGAAATTTTTGCAACTATATGAACATAACAGGACAGGTGATTGTTACTTGTACTAAAATCACATTGAAATCAAAGTCTATGGGTCAAGCCTTATTCCTTATAAATTGCTAAAATACCTCCCCATGAGGTTATTTTCTCTGGAGTATATAAGGCAAATTTTAAATTCAGATGCTGTGAATTTCTTAATTGCAAAGAAGAAAACCCAATTCAAATTGAAGAACCAAGTTTGCCCATTCATTTGTAATAACAAAGAAGCAGGTCCAAAGGCAGATAAACAGTTGCAGGAATTCAAATTCAGTCCTAATTTTCTTTGGTATTATGATCCCCTTGGTATTATTAGAAAAATGAGAGTCAAGTGAAAATTGACTCCATACATACATGAAAAGAAGCCATATATTGAGAAATTATCAAACCAAGCTGAATGGTTAGAGAATACATTGGTAGAGGCTGAGAAGCAAAGTGATACTAGTCAAACTTTGCAAACTCCAACCCAATAAGACATAAGTATAAAAAGAAACAGGGAAGAAGGGTCTTACACAACTGAGACTACTACAGAGACAAAATTCAAACTCAGATACAACAAAAAGCCAAAGATTAATCCTGCTAGCAAAGAAAAGGAGACATTAAAGGTTATTAACACAAAAGTTGCAGAAAAATACACTGTGCCTCCTATAGTAATTGAAGAGGAACAAAAGCCAACCACTTCTAATACACAGTTAATTAAAAAACAACATAGTATAGAAGTGTCTTCATCCAATAAAACAATTGAAAAAGACATGGACATAAAGGAAAGATACAAGGAAATGAAGGCTAAAAATGAAGAAATAAAAAATGAAATATATTCTCAGTAATTAAAGAAAACTCCAAGGATTTAGAACAGGCTAATTTCAGCCTTTAATTACAAGAAAAAAAAGATGTTGATGGCAGTTCTTCAGCCCACAGTGCCAGCTCCTAAATCATCCTCTGATTATAAAAAGATGGATTTTGAAGTTCCAGTTCAGGATATTCATCCTCTGGATCAAATATAATTTCATAAGAAAACAGGAGAGATGATTTATTCCACCATGACCACCAAGGCCATGAGTTCACAAAATCTTCAAAATACTTCGATAAATGTGAGAGATCAGCTCAAACTAGAGAAAGCATCATCATATGCAAAGGATACCAGAATCAAATCCTTGGAGGAACTAGTGATTGAGGTAGTATATGATCCTTAGAATATAAAAGTTGCAGAGGAATTGATCAAAAAGAAGAATGTTGATATTGTTTCACTTAAAAAACAATTGAAGCTACCTCCTACAGAGCATCCTCAGGCCAAGGAGGTTTTACAGGATTCCAATAAAAAATATGAGATGATGAGTCTCATTTTATAGCTCACAGCGCAGATTAAAGAAATGGAACTTGAAATAGACAAATTATTCTAAGAAAAAGAAGCCAACAAAACAAAGGAAGTTCCTGTCACTGTGATTCCTATAGTTACAACAGAAGTACCATCTATTTTGGTAGAAACACTGGCTCCTAATTTTCTAATGGCCACAACAGTTCCAATTACTTCATCAACAACCTCAGCCACTGAATCTTCAACAACATCAACACAACAATCAGATGAGGCAAGTAAATTGGTAAAGACAATGCAAGACATGTCTATCCAAACCAATGAGATAAACAGGTTAAAGGAACAAATTAAAAATCTTGAAGATGCTAAGAAACTTGCACAAATAAATGCCAAGAATGAAGAACGAAAATCCAGTAGGTTGAATGAACAACTCAAGAAGTTGGAAAAAGAATTAACTTTGAAGGAACCTATGGCACATGTTAAGCAACAATTATGGTCCAATATCATTGAAGCATTCAATGATATTTGACCATCCATATAGGTAATCTATGAGCAAAAATATTTATTGAAATCAGAAAAATAAGCAATACAGAAAACAAAAGAAGAGCTAGGTAAAAAACCTGAAGAGACCTTAGAAATTATCAAATTCCTCAATTCCAAAAATAAACAAGAACTGGAGGAAATTGTAATTATAGACAGAATTGGAACCATCCTAAAAGTTAGGAAGGTAATATCCAAGAAGAATTTGATGACACAATTAGAGGAAAAGTGCCAAAACATGGAAATTGCAATTACAAGATTCGTGATTAAGTTTGATGTTTTGAGGCAAAGGGCCTTCCCAATCCTCTGGTGATCAATGACAGATTAATGAAGCAAGAGGATTATGACAAAAAGATATGAGAGTTTTCCAAATAATAGATAAATAAATCAACTTTGCAGGGAATCCTAACAGGGAAAGTGCTATATAAGAATTTTGAAAATTTGTTTTACTTGCAACATGAAGTAAAACAACTATTTGTGAACAAACCAACATTTTTAAAATACACTAAAGTTGATGAAAACTTCAGAAGGCTTATGAAGATAAAATTTCCAGAAGTCGAGTTCTGGGAGAAGTTGGATGATCTATTGTAAAGTCAAATCACAGTGAGCATAGAGCAGTAAAGGTAAAAAATAGAATTTGTTGTTTTTACATCAGCAGTAACAGTTTTTGTCAGATGAAAGTGTATCAGTTAAAGTGTATCAAATGAAAGGTGAAGACAAAATTAGAGTAAAGATGAATTTTACAGTGTGAAGGACACCTCAGTTGTCCAGCTGCAACCTTCATCAAACAGTAAAGAGAGAAAAAAGTGATAAAATCAAAACAACAAGCTATTTTATTTCAATAATAGGGATAGCTAGCATTTAGTTAGGGAGCTATCACTATCTTCTTGCATGAAGATATTTATTTTTCAACAAAAATTCCTAAGTTTATTCGAGGATATTTTGTACAAGTTTTTGTATAAATACTTCTCATTAGGAAGTATTGAGTGTGATGAATTGCTGCACATTTCTGTAGTTATACTATTCAAAACCTAAGGGTTTTTTTTATCAATTTCAAGTCAGCAGATTGGATCATAGGAAATAAAGCATCATATTACAGGATTCATGTGTTGGGCCACTGCAGTGAAGTATTCACTTTTTATCTTGTCAATTTTCTTATGTTTTCCATCTATTCTTAAATGTTTTCTAAATCTAAATGATAAATTAGGAATTGTATTTCATAAATGTTAAAAGCACTATGTTTTGAATGATTATCATTTATATGTTTTCTACCGATATCCATATTAGGGAACCCTTAATTGCTCCCTAATTTCGATTGACCTCTACCTTTTCACTCCTAATCTGGATTTAAGAACCCTTAATTTCTCTTTTATCCCGATCAAAATCATCTCATCATTAGCCTTGAAGATCTGAAGTAACTAAGCTATCTTTCCCTGTAAACATGTGCCTTTAGACCTTGATCCTGATCTGACTGCTTAACACATTGACTCCATTTTCCCGATGGGATACATATCTATAGCTATCCATATAAGTAAGTGATTTCACCATCAAACCAAATCCAAAATCCAAAACCAATTTTCCTTATATAACTAGCCTAAAATCAAATATAATCAACAAAGTTAAATCATATAGAGAGATCCCTCTCTGAGCATTAGGAAGGCTAGATCCTAAGGCATAAAAGTAGGTCCATTTTAAAACTAAAATAAAAAATAAAAAATCTCACAACTATTGAGAATTATCAGAGTGATAACACGATGATTTTAATTACGTCTGTTCCTATCTGACCCACTGTCTGTGTGGCTTCATTTGCACCAGTTATTAGTATGATTCAGTCGTTTTCAATGTTTTCTACTGTTCGTAGGTCCATTTTTGTCAATCCCATGATACCTTTTAGGTCCACCATGAGTGGATCACAACCTCACGCTGTAGGATCTCAATTTTCTAGTAGTGCGCTTATGGCCTCTACTTCCATTCCTAGCGCGCTTATGGCCTCTACTTCCATTCCTAGCGGTTATACATTCGATGAGTATCTATTGGCTACTCAAAAACAAAATTCTGCCTCTCAGGGTCCTCAGCAACAGAATCCTACACCTCATGATTCTCAACAGCCTCAAGCTTCTCATAATCCTCCACATCATTATGATGCATATTGTAATCACATCTATTTGCCTCCAATCAATCCTAATCAAATCGTTTACCAGCCAGGACAACCTTCAGGCCCACAAGGACAACCCTTACAGGGATAACCTTTGGTCCAACAGGGACAACCCTCTGGTCCATAGGGATAACCTTACGGTCCCCAAGGACAACCCTTACAAGGAAAACCTTCAACCCAACAAGGACAACCCTATGATCCTTATGGTCAACCTCAAATTCAATAGGGAGCATCTTATGTTCCAGGGGGGGAAATCTATCCACCATAGGGACAACCTTTGTGCAACAACATCAACCTTATGTTCAACAAGGCCAAAATTTTGTACAACAAGGACATTCCTACGGTCATGTGCCAGGTCAACCTAGCTTTCAGGGGGAACCTGGAACATCCCAACCATCAAGCCAACCTTTTCTATAAGGGCAACCCGGTGGCTCTCAGTTTCCAGGCCAACCTGCTCCACAGGGGTAGCCTATTGAACCTCAATATCCAGGTCAACTTGCTCCACAAGGACAACCTGCTCAGCCTCAAGGTGTCACTTACATTCCTCAAGGTCAATATTAGCTGGTATATAGTGCGCCCCAAGGCATTACATATGTTCCTCAAGGTCAATCCCAGATGGTGTATAATCCACCTCAAGGAAATGCTTACATTCCACAACAAAATCCATATGTTGCTTAGCACGGACCTCAGCGGTATGCTCAAAATCAATATCCTGGTCCTCAAGCCACGTATGGGCATAACTATCAAGCTTATAACCCCTATGGACAGAATCCTCTGGGACAAAACATATGGGGGCAGAATTTCTCTCAACTTGGGTGGAATGCTAATACTGGTCTTTATCAATGACCTGCAATGCCTTTCAATCCTCAATTACCTTTCCTTGTGATGTTGGAACTGTTTGATGTGTCAAAGTTGATGAATGATCCTATCCTTCATAACCTGTATTGGCCTCCAGTTCCAACTAAAATTCCTGGCGATTGTCCCAAGTTTGAGGGCAAGTCTAGAGAAGACCCCAAAATGCATGTTATGACTTACCATCTTTGGTGTTCTTCTAAATCTTGGGTTGACAATTCTATTTGACTTCGTCTTTTCCAACAGACTCGTACTGGTGTCGCTGCCAAGTGGTACATCAAATTATCTCACGGTGTCTTCCAAGATTTAAACTCTTTAACCATGGCGTTTCTCACGCACTTTCAGTTATCAGTTCAGTATAAAACTAGGACAAACCTCCTCACATCCTTGAAGCAAGATCGAGCTACTCATATCTCTGATCATATTCATGAATGGAGGCTTTGTCATCGCTTGATCAAGTTTGAGATTCCTGATCAAATTCTAACTGATTGGTTCCCTACCTCCTTCATTGCTCTGACTGCTAAAGACATTGCTATGGGGGCATGTGTTACTAAGGAATAGGCCATCGCTCATGCCCAATACCTTGATCTTGTGTACTCTCAGTCCGACACATTGTACGAAATCTTGCCTGACACTCTTAGGCTTGGAACTTCCAAAGCGCTGGTGACGCCATCCATCGATGGTATCATCGGTTCCATGTCTCAGACTTCTTGGAAGTCTTCTCCTTCGAATCCTGGGAAGCAAAAATATACTCCTTCCAATGATATTACTTCTCAACCGATTCCGAATTTTGGTAAAACCGTGGAGGTGAATGTCGTCCAGTCCAATCAGGCAGATAAAAATTCCAAGGGTAAAAATAAGGGTAAAGGTAAGGCCAAAGCTGATACCTCAAAATAGGATTCTCAGAAATCTCATGATGATGATGGTTCGTAACGTAAACCAAAGTACCCTTGTTTGATTTGTGACGAAGAGCATTACACCAAGGACTGTCCCCGACAGGCCGAGGTGAGTTGATTACTCAAAGGCACCCAGGGCACTCCGATCATTCTCAAAGAACCATTTTCGTCATAGCAGACTCAGTTGGTAGAGAAACCTTAGTCCTTTACCCCTTTTGGCTCTCAGGTTTCCATGATGAATGGTCCTGCATCCGTTTCTATTATTGCCCGATCGAAAGATTCTACCGAACTACATCAGGTAGTCGAGAAGGAAGTCGGTGATGGTCCTCCTCCCTCACCTGCTTCTAGCCCTCTTCAGATTGAAAGGCCCAATACTGAGTTCGTTGTATGACCACCCTCCAAAGGTGTACTCCATAAGTATTCCTACAACCCTAACTCCTGTGTTTCCCAACATTACTATATTGTTGAGGATTTGGCTCAGGCGCCATCTACTATGTCTGCACTGTAAGTCCTTTAGATTTGTCCATCTCAACGAAAGGCTTTGTTATCTACCATTAGTGGGGTTGATCCCACTGATTCAAGCCTTATCACTTTCTATCTAGAAAATTTTGTCCCACGTCTCCCTCACCAGCTTGCACTGATTATCCAAGTTGGAATTAATGGAAAGAATATCCATCGAGAATTCATGGATGAGGGTGCATCTACGTGCGTCATGTCATTTTCCTGCTGGAAAGTGATCAGTTCTCCATCTCTTAATTCATCTCCAAATGATTTAGAAGCGTTTGATGGAAGGGAATCTAACCCTCTCGGTGTTCTCGCTAGTTTACCAATTACGTTAGAAGGGAAAACAGTTAACGTCGAGGTTGAAGTAGTTGATGCCAAGCTCAATTACAATTTTCTCCTTGGTCGCAGTTGGACTCATGCCATGATGTGCGTTCTGTCCACTCTCTTTCATGTTCTTCGATTTCCGTACGAAGGAAAGATCATCACTATAGATCAGTTCTCTTTTTTCACTTCTTCATCTTCCGACAACAATGTTCCATACGTAGATCAAATTCCTACACCTTATGAGAGCGTAGGGCTGGGTCTTTTCAAATATCCCGCCCTCATGGTTATTTTTCCTCTTCTTCCACCCAACACTATTCATGTTAACATAATCTCCAGGTCTTCTAATCCGTGGATCATCCCTTTGCGCGAGAAAGTCGATTCATTTGGAGTTTTGATGTCGTTAAGTTCAATCGAGATTGATTATTGTGAACTTATTTCGGCTTTGGATCCTCCGCCCTATGATCATGCTCCTTTGAGTATGTCTCTTGATACTTATTCTTAATCCCCTTGGCTCAGCAATTCAAATTCACCCAATCCCTTAAGCGAGATATTTCCCTCCGAAACTATGTTTCTTGAGGATCCTCCTTAGGACAATAGTCATCATCATTCTTCGTTTATGCCTGGCCTCGGGGCCATGTATACTTGTCTCGAGAAGTTCACTTCTCAAGTTCCTTATCCTCTACTTCAGATGCCCATCCTGACACATGAAGTCTTTGCAGAAGGTAACTTGGAAAACATCACACAAACGATGCCTATCGACATCTCCATTAAACCGAGGGTTGTCGAGACCATCCATATTGGGGTGACCTGTTCTCCTGATGAGATCGAGGTCTATACTAGTCTCTTTTTTGATTTTCATGATATTTTTTCATGGTATTACGAAGAAATAACTGGCGTCGATCCAAATATAGTGGTGCATGAAATTCCTACCTATCTTGGTGCGAAGCCTGTTCGCCAGCGTATTTATCCTATGCACCCTAGAAGGGCAGCCGCTATTAAGGGAGAAGTTGAAAAAAATCTTCAAGCTGGTTTTATCTATCTAATTCCCTTGTCAGAATGGGTTTCCAATATTGTTCCCATGGATAGGAAGTAGGGGAATATTCGTGTATGTGTTGATTACCATGATATGAGCCGTGCTTTCCCTAAGGATAATTATCCCACTCCTTTTATTGACTAGATCATTGATGAATGTGTTGGGAGTGAGATATTTTTCCTTATGGATGGGATTTCTAGGTATAGCCAGATTAATATCCTTCCGGTCGATCAACACAAGACCGCCTTTATCTGTCCTTGGGGTACTTTCGCTTATAAAAAGCTACCTTTCGGTCTTAAAAATGTTTGGGCTACATTTACGCGAGCAATGTCATATGCTTTCCACGATATCAAGAACATTATTCAACCTTACTTGGATGACCTTCCGGCTCATTCAACTAAGTGTAAATACCACCCTGATCATCTCCGTCACATCTTTCTTCATTATCGGTGCTATAACATCCGACTCAATCCGCATAGGTGCATTTTCTGCATTGACTCTAGTAGACTCTTAGGGTTTATCATCTCTAAAGAGGACATTCGTCTAAATCCCCTCAAAGTTGAATCTATTGTTAATATCCCCTCTCTTTCCTCCTTACATCAGCTACAAAGTCTGTAGGGAAAAGCTAACTTCTTGCACTGTTTCATCTCGAACTATACTGAAGTGGCCAAAGTATTTACGTGATTACTCAAGCAAGGCGTCCTGTTCCTCTGGGATGAGATTGCCCAAAAATATTTTGATGCATTGAAGACATTGCTGGTCAATGCTCCTCTGTTGCGTCCTCGCAATTACCATCGCGATTACTCCCTCTATTTGGCTACCGTGTTTAGCACTATTGCCATGGTTATGGTGTAAGACGACGATGCTCGTGATGAGCATGTCATTTACTATCTATCCCTTAACCTTCCTGATAATGAAATGCGCTATGCCCATGTTGAGAAGTTGGCGTTGGCTGTTTTTCAAGCTATTCAACATTTTTTCACTACATTCTGTTGCACACAGTGACTGTGATTTCTTATTGCATCCCTATGACTTACATATTGACTTCTCAATTGCTGGGGGGGAAATACTCAAAGTCGATTGTTATCCTCCAAGAGTTCGATTTGGAGTTCACTACTGCCAAATCGAAGAATTCATTAGTCTTCACCGATTTAATATGCTCTCTCCCTTCTGATTCTGCTCCATCTGGTTCTGAGGAACGCATCTTGGATGACACGCTTTTTCTTGTTAGCACCCTCGATCCTTGATACGGAGATACCATCGTATATCTTCAAACTTCCACCTTCCACTTTGAGTTGATGAAGGATGCTCATTGACACATTCGCCATCATTCACAACCTTATCGCATAGTCAGAGATACTCTCTACCGCATCGGAGCTGATTCCTTTCTCTATCGGTGTTTGAATATCAAGGAGGCTGAAAGGTCATTAATGATTGCCATAGTGGCACCTATGGGGGTCACATGTCTGGATATGCTACTGCACAAAATATTCTTAGTGCTGGGTATTTCTGGCCCACCGTATTTAAAGATTGCATTGTTGTTGTCTGTAAGTGTCACGATTTTCAGATCTATCAGTGCAAGATGCATGTGCCACCCTCACATCTTCATCCTGTCATTACTGTTGGTCCCTTTGCGAAGTGGGGCATTGATTTTATGACGTGTAACCCTCACTCAGCCGGGGGGCATGCTTATATTATCATCGTAATTGACTACTTCATGAAATGGGAAGAAGCAATGCATACACTTACAACAGATGGTAAGAAAACAACACAATTTCTATTCAATCATGTCATCACTAGGTTTGGTGTCCCTCAAGCCATTGTTACCGATCATGGTTCTCATTTTCAACATTACATGATGGATAAGTTGACTTCTAAGTTGGGTCTGTGTCACGAAAATTCAACATCTTACTACCCTCAGGCTAATGGCCAGGTTGAATCCGTGAACAAAATTCTCGTCACTATGCTTCAACGTATGATTGGGATGCACAAGTCAAACTAGCATCTCATGTTGTTTTCAGCTCTTTGGGCTTACCGAGCCTCAGTGAAGGTTGTGACCGGATTCACTCCATTCCAAATTGTCTGTGGTCTGGAAGCTACCCTTTCAATTGAATGTTAAATCTCTTCTCTCAAGATAGCTGTTGAATTGTTGCCTAACACTTCACTGGAAGAAGAGTGTCTTCTATATTTAGAAAGGCTTGATGAAACTCACCGCTTTGCTACTCTTGTCATAGAAGCACAAAAGAAGCAGGTCAAAACTCATTTTGACCAGTCATTTTCCCCTTGTTCCTTTGTAGAAGGAGACCTTGTCCTCATGTATGACCTAGCTCATGATAAGCTGGGGGCAGGTAAATTCCAACCCATGTGGCATGGGCCCTACATTGTTAAGTTCGTTTTGCAGAATAGGGCTTATGAGCTTATTGATTATGAAGGTTATCCTCTGGATCAACCCAGAAATGGGTTGTATCTTAAAAAATATTATGCATGAGTTTCTCGTGCATGTTTATTTTTGTACATAGATGTCCTTTCATTTTTGTACATTTTTGGCTTGGTGTGATTTGCGAGAATTTTCTTACTTATTGGGTCGTTGCTTATTGTGCAGATGTCTATTACTCCTTATGTTGGTTTCACGGATGGTGCCTCCCGCATTACCAAGAATCTGTCTTCTGCAACCTCCGTGATTTATAACCCTAATGGTGATTTGATATACCTTCAAGGTATTTGTCTAGGATGAACCACAAACAGTGTCGCTAAATATAGTGCTATCCTTGAACTCTTAACTGAGGCCATTGCTCTTGACATTCGTGGATTGATTGTTAACCTAGATTCTCAATTTTTCGTTCTTCAACTTAATGGGAATTATTCTGTTAGACATCCTCAAATATTAAAGTTGTATTTACGTGTTCGTTTACTAGAAAGACACTTTTGTTACATCATGTATCAACATATTCCTAGACGAATGAATGCATTAACTGACACAGTAGATAATATTGTATTAGATATACATTTGCGTAATTTGTAAAACATCATCATCACATGAAAAGATTCATACAGGAATATATATATATATATATATATATATATATATATATATATATATCGAGTGTTTTCATCCACCTGCATCATAAGTTCAAAAAATATGTGTGTTTTGGTTACATCCTGAGACATCATGTCTCTCAAAAAATATGTAGAAATAAAAGCCTAGATGTCTAGTCGGCATGATGCTCATGGTAGCATGTCACTTCCCGTACAAGCCGCCTCAATAAGCGATGAACACAGTTTGACACCCCTGCAGTGTGTCTTTGGTATGTGCGAGGAATTTTGTAGCTCTTAGAGACAACCCTGCGTTGTGAAGGAACAGTGCCTAGGACATATTAGAGTCAAAAGGATTCAAAAAAAATTTCCATGGTCAGGGATATAAATCTTCTTGTTTAGAAATGATTTTTAAAACTTCATAAGGTGGGACCAAGATATCAGGAACAGAGATAAACCAACAATAATGCCCAATAGTAACACAATAAGGGTCTATAATCACATTATCGAAGATGAATCTGGATTTAAAAAGTTGTGAGAAGGTCCAAACATGAAACACAGTACATAGTTATCAAAATAAGAAGTGCGGTGACAATGGCAGCAAATGAAGAGAGTACTAACTACAGATAGGCTTATTACAATATAAGAATCTATCTCCAGCTAATATCAGAAGAAGAGTGAGTAAATGAGATGTAACATATGAACATAATATCAAAGTTTCGAGTCATATTTAAAACGTCATAGACCAATAGACATGAATGTCCTTTGACAAATAAAATCACACCCAGTTAATCAAGTGCTCGAATTACGATAGATTGTAATATAAAGAGAGTGATAAAATGCCAAAAAACGTTTGTATTAGAGTATAACTGAGAGAATACAAACTGTGATTGATCTCACTAGGAATCTATCTCATAACAGAATAATACACTTTGAATTCCCAATGGTATTCCTCAATATACACTATGAGAAGACCTTAAAAAATTTACAAAAAGGAGCATTTACAACTAACAGTATCTATTCTGGAAAATATGGAACCCTTGCATAAACTCAGGTTGTTTCTTTTATAATGCCTTGTTGACTATTAGCATCAGATATTTTAGACCAACATTTGTTTACATAAATATCTTTTATGTTTCTTGTCTCTATAAAAATCAAAACTGATGATGAGGAATAACACCTTTCATCATCTCTATAGTGGCCTTAACAAAGGCGCCAAACGAAAACAAAATAACTTAAACAGAAAATAAAAATGCATAGGGTGAAATGAAGATTTCACCCGATATTACAAAGTAAAAATAACAAGTAAAAAGGCCACTAGGGCTGGATCATGAGCATCATTTTTTAGAGAAACGAGGCATAGCAGCTACTGGTTGAGTTGGAAGCACCGATGACGCAGATGAACCAGCTTTATGCTTTTGAGGAGGCGGGTACTGGAGGGACGGTGTGGCAACTGGTACATTTACATACTCTTTGCATTTCTGTCATATGGTCACCCTTGGTGGGGGTATAGTGGAAAAAATATCCACTAAGGCCTGTATATCAGTCAATTCCGAGTAATCCACATGGACAGCCAAACACTGTTTGATCTGACAGAGAAGGGAAATCTCCTTTCCCAGGGCAGCAATTATAGTTTCAGCTTTCAGGCGAGTGGTTTTCTCATAGGGAAGATTGGTTTGATTCATAAAGGCTGTCAGCTTCTCTTCATAATCAGTTATACTTGAAAATGCGACAGTTTCAGGATCCTAGCATGATGGGAGGCCTGCTTTCACCAACTCATCCCACTCTTGCTCAAACTTCTCCACTCCCTTGGCAACCTACTCCAAACCACTCAATGCATTTACACGCGCGGTCTCTTTCTCAATTACCTTTTTGATTTCCATCACTCGCCTAAAATGGTCTTCAATCCCTTGGAAAACCAACTCTTCAGAGTCCAATTCATTTAGGTAAGTGATATACTTCTTGGCCATGACCACCTTTGCCTCGGCTTCCACTTGTCCTTCCTGCAACTTCCCTTTGAAAAATCGGATAACAATCTTCTTATTATCTATTAACATAATATAATTCCAATGTTTCCTTACCTCCGATATGATGTCGGTCCAGATGAGGATCCTGGACTCTAGGAGGGTTTCACTTCCTTTCATCTGATTATTTAGATCCTTGATGAAATTTTCCTGCTGCAGCTTCTCCCTCTTCGCTCCATCCACCTCTTCATGTAGGGCCACTATTACCTTACCATTTTGTTCCAACCTAGCTACCAACTCCTGAACCCTCTACTGTGTTGTATAAGCTTGCTTTTCTGAGACCTATAGGTCTGACAGAGCCTTGGTTAACTGTGTTGGAATGGCACCTGCTATATCAAAATTTGGAGGCACACAGACATGAGTGTCCCATTTTTCTTGAAATTCAGCCAATCTCTGTCTGAGGGCAACCATTTCTGTAGCCGTTTTCGCATTCTCATCCCTTTCTCGAGTAATGGTATCAGTGAGGGATGATTTCTCTCTTTCCACCTGGGCTAATTCCTCAGGTTGTATATATTCCCCGCGGGGGATGTTGAGTCTCCTCCTTAACTCTGAGTTCTCGACCTCTAAATCCAGGATGATTTTCTTCCAGATTCCTTCTTTGTCGCTTCCCTTTTCACTCATTATCCTTCTGAGATGGTGCAGGTTATTGCTGATGCCCCTGGAACTAGCCCTTTCTTTCTTCTGGTTCTCTAATACCTCTTTGTATTTGTCTTATATCTTCCTTAGTGCGAGGGAAAAATTCACAACCTCGTCCTTAGCATGTCCCCGATGCATCGGTGAAGGCCAATTTTGTCGGTTAAAGGGACCTTTGATAGATTCATAGCAACCTCCAAAGCTCGGTAGTTGACTTCATCAGCAGTGGGGTCTAGCAATGCCTCCATGATAGCTATTATCAATTGTTTTTTATCCATATCCAGCTTTGATGTGAGCCAGGTATGATACTTATCCACGAACCTGGCCAATTTTGCTCGGAGTTTCTCCCTTACTGTCCGATTTCTGTATCCAATTTCTTCCCTTACTTCGGCTCTATTTACCGAAATGGCCTATGATATCCCAGAGGGTTCCGAAGAGGAAGCACCATCATAATTTACTCTGAAACTAGCCTTGCTCTTATCCAGCTCCCCATATTGGATTAGCTCCTATTGTGGCAGCTCATCCCAGATAATCTCCACATCATCAATTCTATGTTTCTTGGAGGGATGGGACCCCTCCCCTGTATCCAAACCTTCTGGTCCCTCTGAAAAATCAGCCTCATCAGTTTGCCCTTTCCTTCCTATACACACTAAAGCGGTGTTGCCCCTTCCTTCTACAGCTGAAGATCCGACCTCCATCTGTGAAGCCAAAGGCCATGTGTCAAGGTTAGCTCTCTATTCAATAAAGGGCCTAGTTTCATGCACATATGTAGTGGACCTAATCTTCCTTTTTCTATTAGAGAGGATTCCTTTCGGGTCATAGGGCCAAACTTTCCCTAGCACTAAATGCATCTCCTAAAGCAGCGTCTCCATTGTGGAGAGGGCATGTCTCGAGTTTACGGTAAAAGTGCCAATGGTGGTCAAGAGCTTAAGGATGTAGCCTTTCTTCATGGGGACGAAGTGGAACTAGTTCACTTTGAGGGTTTGACGTATGTATTCAAGGGCGAAAAACTGCATAGTAGGGAACAATGACAGGCAATAGTGGGGTACATCTGCACCATAGACTCTGATCTCAGTGTAATTGTTAAACAAGTACCAGTCCCCTATGCTCGCCTCATCAAAAAATTGCAACCAATCCTTCTGCTCGGGAAAAATCTTGGGTAGGGGGCTGTCATGAAGTATGGTGTAGGAAATGGTCATGAAATCGTTCAAAAACCTTGAGTAACCCCTCCCGTTAGGCTACTGACATACTGAGACGTTCCACTCAAAGATAGTTCTTGGTTGGCTTTTCATTCTTGAGAGTTTTTCGAGGCCCAAAGCTTCGAACTTGTCCACGTGCTCAAACAAAAAGAGGTAAAACACAAGTGAGCAGAAATGAAAAGCCCCCGAAGAGGGTAGTTCTTGAAACTGGGTTTGAATGGCCGAGGCCAAGAAAATGGTGATATCCAAAATGACACCTGGCTGGGACATGAGCCAAAGGAGGGCTATGCATTCCTTCGACACCCTCTCGACCTCTCTGAGACCTAGCAACCCTGAGATGAAAGTGAGAACAGGCTGGAGGTTTTCTGTGAATGCAGTCAAGGGCACCATATTCGAAGACGGGATAGACGTGAGACGAGAGTCTGAGATGGAAGAGAGGAATTCACTCTGCTGTTTCCAAGGTAATTTGGAAAACTGACGAGACAGGGACAACTCTGTGAACTCAACATACTCTTGGCTGTGAGGAAAACAAAGGGATTCTTTAATGAGCTCAGGGGATATATGGAAAACCCTATTTCCCTGAGTTGAATGAAATACATCCCTACGTTCATCGTAGGCATATCTGAGCCAACATATGAACTCGGTGACTGGAAACAAGGGTGGAACAATTTGGTAGTATAGGCCAGACCGAACAACTCTGAACCACTCTTGGCCTTTCAAATGGCTTTCTAACAGGTTAGGTCTGACACGAGAGACACTAAAAGGGTACTGCCGGTCATGGATACGAGCCTGTGTGTCAATGAGAGGCTGAAGTCCAGGGATGGCCCTAACTTCATGGGCTTGAGGGGTTTCAGGTTCAGACTTCCTGGACTTGACTTTCACGATGACCATTTTGAAAAGTAAAGTGGAAGGAAATCTATAAGATGCAGGAATGAAAAAATACCTGTAGCGAGTGAGGAAAACCTAGGAGGGAAAGCGACGCGGGGGTTGAAAGTGACCTGGTGCTGTAATCCAAGCTTAACTGTTCAGCTAGTTTGTAAAAATGAGTATTTTACCAAAAATGGGGGTAAGACAGGGTTAAACAGGCTATAGATTTATGAAAAAATAGGCTTGGGTAACAACTTGGAGGGCTGACGTTATTAGGACGTCGACACTGAGGCACGTGGCATTAGGCTGTTGGCTACCAGGAGTCGGGTAGGTGTGAGCCACGCACCGGGTTAAATACCGGTACAGGTCGTGTACCGGCTCTCCTGACTTACCTTACCTCTACTTTTACTCACACCACCTATTAGTCTCGAGGGGCTTGTTAGCCATCAGTAAATTTTGTCACAACAAATGATGGCTAAAACAAATCTTGAGCCTTCAAGAGATTATTTTCACAGAAAATTTCTCATTCTTGAAGCTTTCTGGTGCTCTCAAACTTAAGAATAATCTTCACTACTGTTTCCTTCAAAAAATCCTCAAGAAACCTTGCTATATAAAGGAGACTGTTTTCAACCATTTTCTCCATCTTTTCACCTTCATAATTTCCTCCAAAATCCCCCCATATCACTTATTTTTCCCTTTTACATATCCCTCATTTTCCTCTAAAAAATCTCTCTTTTCCTCTCATTTACCCTCCATTTCCTCAAAAATTCATTTTAAACTTATGAAAACTCCTTTTTTATGGTTTAAATCATCCCCTTTTTCCTATCGAAACCCCTAAAAAAGGTTCAAAACCCTCCTTTTTGGCCTATTTTCGACCTTTTTATACATAAGGTTTTAAACCCTCTTGGCTTAAGCCCCCTTCCTTTTTTCTGCCATAAAACTGAGGCCCGAAATCCTGCGCTAAGGACTTAATCTCCCATCACAATCGCATATCGGCATTTCAAATTCTTCATGCCTTTTCCTGTTTTTTTCACCGATTTGCGATATGTCGATGCACTCATTGCATCAACATTCTTCAATCACATCGCAACATTTCATCGCATTGGCACTTTGCATCTCCATCACATCGATGTTTGGCATCTACATCGCATTGGATTTTCACAAATTTCCTCATTCTCATTATTTTTCCCCTCGTTGATGAGATCTCCGTGAGTTAATCCTAGCCATCCGCCTCCTTGATCTGACGGCCTACATCACTCCCGCACCTCAACCCCTTCCCTTTGTAAAATATCACCCCGACTATGTTTTTCCGCAACTTTTCTCCACTTCTCTGGGTTAAACTGGACCGTCCATGTTCCCCATCCAATGGCTCAGATTAACTACAGGGGCACCCCCCTTGATTCTTTCTTTCGTACACCTTGTCCTCTTGTGGTGACGTCATCTCCTGGTCCCACCTTTCAGTGCCTTCGCTTCCCTCCATTTTGACCTTTTTCTGTGTATTTTCCCCCTACATGGATTTTAACTCTTTCACACTATAAACCATTGTTTACCCGACCAAGCCCCCTCGTTACGCAACAACTTGCCTCCACGTCACACCGACCCTACCTTATTTCCTCCACCCATATTGTCTGCCTTCGCGCTCATCCACGGCCATTGATCTGGACTGCCCAGATCTAATGGCCCCAAATCCTTTTCGCTCCGATCCCTCCAAACCTTCCCACCGTGCATCTTGCATGCGAAATGGGTGGTTTTCAGGAGCCACGTGTCATTCAATGGACCATATCGTGTCCATATGAGGCAATACTGCTTACCACTTATCCCTCGCGCAGATACCATCGGTGGTATTCCCAAAACCACTTTTTCACCACTTCGCGCCCTAATTCAATTTAAAACCTTGGTTCTGTTTCCACCTATGGAACCTCCTCCGTCTACATTCTGCTCCTCTACACTACTCTTCTGCCTTTTCCCAGCCTCTGTAAAGAAGTTTTACCTCCTTCGCAAGTTTTATATAACAATTGTGTGTTTGGTTGCAGGTTTTAATGGCGGATTATAAATAAAACCATCCCACAACAAAGATAGTTGCAGGGCTGAGGATGACGATCCTATGTGACCCAAATAATGCAAAAAAGGGACTACCAGGGTTAATTTAATGGTTTGACTGGTGTTTCAAATGCCAAATCACTGAAGCAGTTACTCCTATGCAGATCAGAAATGCCACCTACAATTTTATTTTCCTCAAAAGAATACAAAGTTAATGCACAGTCAAAGATATTTGCCAAAGACAGCTCAGAAGTAATTTCCAGCCTACCAAAGCCTCCAAAGTTAACAAAAGTGACTGAAATAGATAAAGTTAATGTAAAATTAATAAGCAGAGTTAAAACATCTAAAATCTTCTCCATAAGGCTTCCCAAAGGCCGAGAGGCATTTACTTTGTATTAATTGAACAATCAGATCTTCCTTTCACTCCACCTCCTCAATTCATCTATGAATGCCATATGAGGAGCCTAGTATTATTGTTGGTTTGTTACTTGTTGAATGTAAATAGTTGTTGAGGCTGCTAAAGCTTTGTTTTTGTAATTGAAGAAAGATAGGCTGAGATGAGAATTTTGAAGCTGTAAAGACCTACTGGACTTGAAGATTGTAACTGGTTTGAACATCAAATACTAAAGCTGATTTATGGGATCTTGGTCTATGTCAATGGTGATGTTTTTCTTACTGTAATTGTTATTTTTCTTATGTTTTCCATATTTTCCACTTTCTCTAATAAATAACAACAAATATAGATTAGGATTTACTTCTAAAGTACCCTAAATCTCACTGATAAGCTTTATCTTTATGTTTTCTGCTAATTGTGTATTTGAGGATAATTCAATAGAGTGTAACCAGTCAAGGAATGTTGGTGAGCCCATGTCTTGTTGGGTAAAAATTGAGATATTGTCCTTCAATGATATTTTCATTGCATGCTAAGTAAATTTAAACTAGGGAAGTCTATGTTTAGTCCTGTCCTCTAGTGTTTTCTCCAACAGCTGTTTTGAAAGTTTCCCTTAAGAGTATGCCAAAAGCAAGATAGGTTCAAAGTCCTTACCTGATCTTAGGCTACTTTTTATGTTTATCTTAAATGTTTTCCTTTGAGAATATGCTGAAAGTAAGCTATATTCAAAGTTATTACTTGATCTTAAGCTATCCTTTGTTTTCCTTTGAGTATGATGAAAGCAGGCTAGGTTAAAAGTCCTTACTTGATCTTAAGCCGCCCTTTGTTTTCTTATGTGTTTTCTTATTTCACTACACTTTAATGTTCCATACCATAAATCAACTTAAAGAGATCCTTTGATATATATGACTTGCCGCATAGACCACACTTGAAACTTGTTGTGCAATTAAATCCTTTTGTGACTCCATAGCCCAATGGATTGATATTGTTTCTTACCTATCCTATCAGCTAAACCATTCTTTCAACCTACTCACACCTTTACCCCTCGAAAATACTTCCTTCATTTTGATGATATCCATTCCAACCAAAAACAAACAAAACCCTTGTGCTTTATAACTAGCCTAATATCATATCATAAGCCTTGAAGATAATATTTTTTAAAACACTTATATAGAGAGATCCCTCTCTAAATCTAGGAGGGCTAGATCCTAGGATTCCAAAGTGGTTCTGATGTAGGCTCCGTAGCATTTGTTCTTGCCAATCTTGCAAACTATGGATACCTAACATACCGACGACTCCACTGGGGAATATTGAGTAATATATAACTTCACAACTCAACGAACCCCTATTTATCAAAGAATCAAGTGTCACCAAGACTGATTATTATTGATTGTTGATGGTGAACAACAACCAAACCTTGAAAATAAGTAAAAATATTTCACCTGGAGACTCCACAACTCCCAAAAGACGAAATGACTCCACTGGTAGAAGACTTTGAATTGGTTGAAAAGATACAATGACCTTCTTTCTAATTTACAAACATGGATTCAAATATAGACCCAAAAGCAAAACTATTGGCCTAGATGGAAAAAATGTTGTACATGTTTGGAAATATAATGGATAGGTATGAGGCTAATTTAAATATTGATGACCTAGAGTAGCCCATGCTCTTTCCAGATCAAGAACAAATTCAACCACTACAAGACCTAGACAATGAGCAAGACATGTATGATGATTAAGACTTCATATAAGATGATGAGCAAGGTTACAGAGAAAACAATGTAGAAGGCTGTCAAGAAAGTCCTGACGGCATACCTCTATCTTGTATTGCACTGTTAAGAGAACTTTATGACCAAGATGAAAATACTAATAGTGAGAAATGCTTTGAGGAAACAAGTAGCCACTTAGAAAACACAGAATCTAATGAGGAAGGAGAATTAGCACATATAGAGACTCTCCCTGTATGTCACAACTCATTTCAGATTACACAAGAAGAGTGGCATCCTGATAATGTAGAAGAAATAATTCATGAACCATGTATTCAAACTGAGTATCATAATAGTCATGAGGAGTTTTTTGAAACAAAAGTAGATCAGGAAACAATAGAAACTCCTCAAGGTTTTCCTACAAGTACGAGTGAAGATTCACTAGAAGAGGCTCAAGAATACATCTAGCCTCAAAACCAGTTAACACAAGAGAAAGAGGACTATTGTACTTCTGTCCAAAACCAAATTAAAATTCCTCCTCTTTTGACAGAAGAAGAAATTGATCAAATATTAAACCAACAACCAGCCCTCAAAACTTCATATGAAAAAAACACTTATGATCATCTACCTACTAAACCTTGTTGTCTTGAAACAGAAAATAAACTTGTAGAACAACTTAAAGAAACATAAACTGATAACCCAATATGCTTGATTGGTGAAATTGTTTATACTAATGGTTTTCCAATATTTGATCAGTCTAATGATGATGACGAGCTCCAAATAGAAACTAATCATGCAGGGAAACCAGCAGTTGATTGGTGTCATGAAATTCACTATCATCAGTTAGAAAGTAGCAATCAACCAATCCAATCCATCAGAAATTGATTTCACATAATTGGGAATCAACAATATATCAGTTGTAATGTTGAGATTGAAAAGAAAGAGGAATTTCTTGAGCAGGATGAAGATAAGGAGCCTTCTCCTGAAAGGGTTGAGGTAATAAAAGATACCCCTGCTCAAGAACATGATGATATCTTCATACAATACAATCCACTGAATCAAAGCATACTATGATTGCAAGAGGACAACACTGCCAAATATGATGAGTCCTCTAGTTCAGATAATAATTAAGATGAGGAAGATTTTCTTTCTCAAAAGAATCTTGATCTTGATCCAGTGGAGAAAAAGGTAATCCTGGTTGAAAAATATCTTTCAAATACTCACAACCAGGTATTATTTCAAGATCCCTATGCTGATTTTTTGAAGACATTTGAAGAGGAGATAAATATTGTTATGAGTAGTGTATTACCAAAAGCAAGAAATTTGTTTAGCACTGTTGCTAAGTAACAAGTGAGATGAGAGTGGCCATTTTGTCTATCCAGCATGCTCAAGGAGATGAGAAAAGATCAATCATGGAACCATCTGATTGACTGGATGTATTGGAAAAGAGAATTTGTCAGCTAAGCATGTAAATATTTCAAATTTAGATTAGGGTAGGTAGGAATGTCAATAAAGCTCAGGCTATGAGCATTTAGTTTAGTTTTTTTTTCTTACTTTGAATAAAAAATATGAAAAATTCAAAAACAATTCAAAAAAGAGAAAAGAGGTCGGAAATAAAAGGAGAAAGGTACAACCCCATACCAAAAAAGAAAGGAAAACATGAAAGTGTGAAAGCTTAAATGCCACTACTAAAAAGAACACTGCTATTTAGTCATACAGCCTACTCATGACTAGATAGATTTCAATTTACCACTGATAGGTTAGTGAATCAGATTAGCCAAACAATGAAATCTTGGCTTATCAGTAGATTAGATTAAGATAGAAAAACAGAGGTTCAAACAATATTAAATCCTGAACCTATAAGTTGATGAAGAATGACTCAAAACAGATCAAAATCTGAGTCATAAGAAGAATGAAGGATGCTTTTAAATTTCAGATCTTAAGCCTTCAACGTTTTGTTTTAAAATTTTCTGCAAAATTTTAGTCTATGTGCAACTTGTTTTTATGCCATAGTCTCAACAAAAAATCAGACAACTTAATTCTGGTTTGTCTGTGTTTTAATTTTCTATTTTAGAAAATAGAGAATAAAATCTGTCAAACAGTTTAATCCTGACAGATAATAGCTTAGGTAGAGAATTTATGAGTTCAACTGTTTAATTTGAACTCATGGAAGAAATAAGGGTAGATTTAGATTAGTTTCTTGCTTTTAATAAAAGAATAAAGTGTTGATGTCAAAGGTTTGCAGGTCCAAGTGCACCTTATGAAGAAAAAATGTTAGGAAAAGTAGGCTGTGTAGGTAGATTGTTTGGGGAATGAATTATTCTGTTTGATGTAATATTGATCATCTTTTTAAAGTAGCATGATCAAAGAAGAAAAGGTTGCCATGGATAAGGCACAGGTCTACATTCCAGAGATTTATTTCTGAAATTCTTGACAGCTCCAAGGAGTTTCCATCCCCAAGTGGAGCCACTGTTAGCCATCAGTAAATTTTGTCACAGCAAATGATGGCTAAAACAGATCTTGAGTCTTCAAGAGATTATTTTCACAGAAAATTTCTCATTCTTGAAGCCTTCTGGTGCTCTCTAACTTAAGAATAATATTCACTATTGTTTCCTACAAAAAATCCTCAAGGAACCTTGCTATATAAAGGAGACTGTTTTAAGCCATTTTCTCCATCTTTTCACCTTCATAATTTCCTCCAAAATCCCCCCATATCACTCATTTTTCCCTTTTACATATCCCTCATTTTCCTCTAAAAAATATCTTTTTCCCTCTCATTTACCCTCCATTTCCTCAAAAATCCCTTTTAAAATTATAAAACACCTTTTTTATGGTTTAAATCATCCCCTTTTTCCTATCGGAACCCCTAAAAAAGGTTTGAAACCCTCATTTTTGGCCTATTTTCGACCTTTTTATACATATGGTTTTAAACCCTCTTGGCTTAAGCCCCCTTCCTTTTTTCCGCCATAAAACCGAGGCCCGAAACCACGTGCTAAAAAATTAAGCACCCATCGCAATCGCATATCGGTGTTTTCAAATTCTTCATGTCTTTGCTTATTTTTTCCAACTATTTGTGATATGCCGATGCACTCATCGCATTGGCATTCTTCAATCGCATCGCAAAATTTCATTGCATCGACACTTTGCATCTCCATCGCATCGGATTTTCAAAAAATTTCCTCATTATCATTCTTTTCCCCCCCACCGATGAGATCTCTGCGAGTTAATTCTAGCTGTCTGCCTCCTTGATCCAATGGCCTACATCATTCCCGCACCTCAACCCCTTCCCTTTGTAAAATCTCACCTTGACTATGTTTTTCCGCAACTTTTCTCCACTTCTCTGGCTTAAAATGGACCGTCCATGTTCCCCATCCAACGGCTTAGATTCACTATGGGGGCACCCCCCCTGATTATTTCTTCCGTACACCTTGTCCCCCCACAGTGACGTCATCTCCTGGTCCCACCTTTCAGCGCCTCCGCTTCGTCCCATTTTCACCTTTTTTTGTGTATTTTCCCCCTACACAGATTTTAATCCTTTTACACTATAAACCATTATTTACCTGACCAAGCCCCCCCTCTATGCAATAAATTTCCTCCACGTCACCCCGGCCCCACCGTATTTCCTCCACCCATCTTGTCTTCCTTCGCACTCATCCACGACCATTGATCTGGACTGCCCAAATCTAACGGCCCCAAATCCAATTCATGCCTGATCCCTCCAAACCTTCCCACCGTGCATCTTGCACACAAAATGGGTAATTTTCAGGAGCCACGTGCCATTCAATGGACCATATCGCGTCCATATGAGGCAATACCACTTACCACTTATCCCTCGCATGAATACCATTGGTGGTATTCTGAAAACCACTTTTTCGCCACTTCACACCCTAATTAAATTTAAAACCCTGGTTCTGTTTCTGCTTATGGAACCTCCTTCGTCTGCATTCCGCTCCTCTGCACTGCTCTTCTGCCTTTTCCCAGCCTCTGTAAAGAAGTTTTACCTCCTTCGCAGGTTTTATATAACAATTGTGTGTTTGGTTGCAGGTTTTAATGGCGGATTATAAATAAAACCATCCCACAACAAAGATAGTTGCAGGGCCAATAATGACAATCCTCTGCGGCCCAAATAATGCAGAAAAAGGACTACCAGGGTTAATTTCATGGTTTGATTGGTGTTTCATGAGCATCGGTCATATAATCAAACCCTCCCGCATTGATGAAAGCCACCTGTACACTGACAAAGGAAACAAAAGAAGATAAAGTGAAGACAGGGATTCAAGATAAAGGAATACGCATAAAGTTGAAGATTAAAGGTTTAATCCTACAGATTTAGAGTTAATCCACAGTTTAAAGGTTAAAGACACATTTTAAAGCTCGAATATGATTAAAGAAGGCCTTAAAGCATAGGTCAAGGCCTAATCAGGGTTTAAAGCAACAAAGACAGACAAATCACCCAAAATAATGCTTCAAATGCCAAATCACCGAAGCAATTACTCCTCTGAAGATCAGAAATGCCACCTACAATTTTATTTTCCTCAAAAGAATACAAAGTTAATGCACAATCAGAGATATTTTCCAAAGACAACTCAGAAGTAATGGTCAGCCTACCAAAGACTCCAAAGTCAACAAAAGTGACTGAAATAGATAAAAGTTAATGTAAAATTAATTAGCAGAGTTAAAACATATGAAATCTTCTCCATAAGGCTTCTCAAAGGCTGAGAAGCATTTACTCTTTATTAATTGAACAATCAGATATTCCTTTCACTCCACCTCCTCAATTCATCTATAAATTCCATATGAGGATCCTAGTATTATTGTTGGTTGGTTACTTGTTGAATGTAAATATTTGTCGAGGCTGCTAAAGCTCTGTTTTTGTAATTGAAGAAAGATAGGCTGAGATGAGAAGTTTGAAGCTGTAAAGACCTACTGGACTTGAATATTGTAACTAGTTTGAACATCAAATACAAAAGCTGATTTATGGGATCCTAGTCTATGTCAATGGTGATGTTTTTCTTAATGTAATTATTATTTTTCTCATGTTTTCCATATTGTCCACTTTCTCTGATAAAGAACAACAAATATAGATTAGGATTTACTTCTAAAGTACCCTAAATCTCACTAATAAGCTTTATCTTTATATTTTCTGTTAATTGTGTATTTGAGGATAATTCAATAGAGTGTAACCAGTCAAGGAATGTTGGTGAGACCATGTATTGTTGGGTAAAACTTGAGATATTGTCCTTGAATGATATTTTCATTGCATGCTAAGTAAATTTAAACTACGAAAGTCTATGGTTAACCCTGTCCTCTAGTTTTTTCTCCAACAGCTGTTTTGAAAGTTTCCCTTAAGAGTATGCCAAAAGCAGGATAGGTTCAAAGTCCTTACTATCTTAAATGTTTTCCTTTGAGAATATGCTGAAAGCAGGCTAGATTCAAAGTTCTTATATGCTGAAAGCAGGCTAGATTCAAAGTTCTTACTTGATCTTAAGCTATTCTTTGTTTTCCTTTGAGTATGCTTAAAGAAGTCTAGGTTAAAAGTACTTACTTGATCTTAAGCTGCCCTCTGTTTTCATATGTGTTTGCTTCTTTCACTACACTTTAATGTTCCATACCATAAATCAACTTAAAGAGATCCTTTGACATAGATGACTTACCCCATAGACCACACTTGAAACTTGTTGTGCAATTAAATCCTTTTGTGACTCCATGGCCCAATGGATTGATACTATGTATTACCTATCCTATCAGCTGAACCATTCTTTCAACCTACTCACACCTTTACCCCTCGAAAAGACTTCCTTCATTTTGATGATATCCATTCCAACCAAAAAAAACAAAACCCTTATGCTTTATAACTAGCCTAATATCATATCATAAGCCTTGAAGATAATATATTTGAAAACACTTATATAGAGAGATCCCTCTCTGAATCTAGGAGGGCTAGATCCTAGGATTCCAAAGTGGTTCTGATGTAGGCTTTGCAACGTTTGTTCTTACCAATATTGAAAACTATAGAGACCTAACAACGCCCACTGAAGAGTTTTGGCGGGGACCTGTGAAGTCTCTTCACGATGCACCAACACCCCACTGAATGATCATAACCTGCCCCCACCAACTTGTGACGTCATGCGTTCCGGGGGGTATAGCTCCTCCCTCCTTATATTAGCCTTGGTACCCTCGGAATCCTTCCACGTGGTGACACTACTCAGGTTTTCACATGTATGGGCCGCGACCTCTCCTTTACTTGGCTATAATGCGACATTAACTCCTTTTGTCCACATTATTTATATAAGGGGGGGGGGGGGGTTGCATGCTTCCCTTATATTGATCTGGTCCGCTTACACTTCTAAAGGTTAATTTATTTGCTTAGCTCAAGTTATCTCTTTGCTGAATCGGTAGGATGAGGGTTATGATAACAACAAGGAACATCGGAAAATATCGTGTAGTCTGGGATTCTACTAGCAAGTCCCTCCAGGTTATGTACAATTTCCTCCTCCTCACTTCCCTCACCATGAGGGGCCACATCAAAATCACGAGGAATTCGCTGTGCTATTGCAGACATTCCTGCAGGTAATTCTGGGCCAACATCTGCAAATACATGGATTAACATCAGAATACACATAACAAAAAAAAATGATAATACTCATAAAAATAAAAAAATGAGTCTTACCCAATGCTTCATCCCAATCCTCTCCTGTTGGGAGTGGGAGATCCGCATCACCGGTAAAGTTCGTGCCAGAATACGTCCATTCCTCCACAACAATCAGCTGTCGGTGGAGCCACTCAAAGAACTCCGGTCTCCAGGACATCTGTTGACTGCCTCTTGATCTTGGCATCAAGGCCTCCCAATAGACCATCCGTGGCTCCTGGGCTGGTGGTGTAGGAACTATCACTTCCTAATGTTGGAAAATTGGTAACCGTTCCAAGATGAATGGTACCAATATGGACCCATAGTCGAACTGTTTCAACTTATCGTTCTTGCATTTCGTCAACTAGCATTTGATGTTGATCGTTACTACCTCTACCTAGTTGTAGAGAGTGGGAACCATGCAATCTACTGCAAGAAGTAGTTGTGTTTTTGTGGCCTCATGCGGAGCTTGAACTCCCGCAACTCGCATAATGGTGTGCAACACTACTTTCAGTGCCAGATCCGGGATGGTTTGGATATCCACCTTCCCACTCTTGGATCCTTTCCTCACCCCTTGGCACACTCTGTCGATAACCATGCTCATGTTTTGCATTATGGGCCAAGTACCCATCAGGATCGGTACTGCCCCCCTCCGTGATAATCCAGTTTTTAAGTACACATTTGAGACCTCAATCTCTAACTCCTGGTCATGGATTATGAATCTTTCCTGATCAATGTCCCAGACACTGATCAAGTATTGTAATAGCTCCAGTTGAGCTCGGAGACATGGTGCCATGAAGAATTTCTTGAACCTGTAGTCCCTGAGAACGTCCATGCATCTCCCATTTCCCATGGCTAGCTCATCTTCTTTGCTATGTTCTCTTTCCTTCCATTCGTTCCCCATTTTTCTCTTTCACACCTGCAAAAACATCAATGGGGTCATCATTAGTCAAATGATTTCTTTTGAAGTGTTTAAAATAGGCTCACTTTTTGAATTTAGAAGCTAAACATCATGGCCGCAGTTGGCACAACTTCTTTAAAAACAGTCGCACCAATTGGTGCCCCCCCATCCCCACCCTCCCCATTTGAATTCAAGGCTAGTTGGCGCGAGTTCGTGTTGTGAAACCATCTCCAAAAATAGAAGAAAAGATATATCAACGCCTTAGAAATAAGCCACTTCGAGGGGGAAACCTCCAATACATTACATCAATGAACAATTCTTGGATGATACAAATGACAAAACCTCCTTTCTATGTATAAGAGTCCATGGGGCCACAATGTAATCCTAGTGGGGCCATAATGTAATCCTAGCTGACCTAACAATAATAATGTAAGGGCACAATAATAACAATATTGGGGTTAGAGGGGGCTACAATAATAACAATAAGGGCGCTACACTAATAACAATAAGGGGCTAAACTAGTAATACAGGGACCTAACATGCCCCTCTCCTTCAAAAAAGTGTTGTCCTCAACTCTTGAGTAGCTCTCGGTGCTTCTGTATAAAATTCTCATCCTCCCATGTAGAATATTCAGTGGGTAAGTTCTTCCACTTGATGAGATACTCTGAAATTGATCGATTTCATAGCTATCGAGTTCTTGTTTCCGTGACCGCTTCAGGTTCCAATATGATTTTTCCTTCTTCATCAAGTTCTGGCAACATTGTTTGAACTGGAAGATTTTCACCTATAACCTTCTTTAGCATGAAACATGGAAAATTGGATGCAATCGCGAAGAAGCAGGAAGCTCCAATTTGTATGCCATAGTACCAATGTTTTGTAACACCTTGTAAGGACCATAGTACTTTAGTGATAATTTATTATCCTTCTTAGCTTGCTTGAGGGAGATTTGTTTGTATGGTTGTAGCCATAAAAATACCCAATCTCCTACATCAAAACTTCTCTTGTTGCGATGTTCATCTGCCTGTTGTTTCATTCGATTTTGTGCCAAATTTAGGTTATCCTTTAAGAGTTGGAGAACTTCTTGTTGATGATCGATGTGATCTTCCACTGCTTGAACCTTAGAATTTTATCTTAAAGATGATGTGATGGACAGTGGGTGATATCCATAAAGTGCCATAAATGGGGTCATTTTTGCTGCAGTATGGAAGGAAGTGTTATACCACCATTCAGCAAGAGGAAACCACTTGATCCATTGTGTTTGTTTATCAGATACAAAACAATGAAGATATCCTTCCAAAAATTTATTCACTATCTCAGTTTGACCATTGGATTGAGGATGATAAGATGAGCTATGACACCTGAGTACCCAAACAAGAAAATAACTCCATCCAAAAATTTTAAATAAAAATGGGATCTCTATCTCTTACAATAATCTTTGGGTTGTCATGTAGCTTTCGAATTGTTTCCATAAATGTAGTAGCAACTGTACTTGCCTTAAATGGATGAGATAATGCACAAAATTGTGCATACTTGATACGTCTATCAAATACCACCATGATGACACTTTTTCCTTCGGACTTAGGTAAACCTATGATAAAATCCATTGAAACCTCGTCCCAACGTTGACTTGGAATGGGTAAAGTTTGTAGGAGAACCAGGGTCTTAATTGTCTCAACTTTATTTTGCTATAAATCCAAAAATTCTGCCACAAAATTTTGAATATAAAATTTAAGGCCATCCCAAAGAAATTATTTCTTCACCTTCTGGTAAGTTATTAAAAATCTTGAGTCTCCTCCTATGAGACAGGTGTGCAATTCCAAAATAATATTCTTTTAAAGCAATTTCATAAAGATATAAGCAATCTTTGTACCATAAGGAATCATTTTTCCAACTAAATGTATCAGATGTACTAGGATCTTGCTGCAACATTTGAATGAGTGTCCACACTTCTTCTTCCTTCTTCCATTTATCTCTTGCTTCAGTTATCTAATCTGGTTGGATAAAAGAAATGGCACAAAGCAATGCTACCTCTTCATTCTTTCTTCAGAGTGCATCTGCAACAACATTTAACTTCCCTTTTTTGTAGATTAATTCAAAGTAATAAGCCAACATCTTTGTGACCCATTTTTTGCTGCTCTTCTGAAGATAGTCTTTGTTCCGTGCACATGTTTAAGATCATCATGACCGCCTTTTACCTTGCCCCATTAGTAAGGTTTCCATTTTTGAAGGCATGTACTATTTTCTAACATTTCTTCTTCAAATAGCTTATAAATACTTTGATCGTATTTACCTTTCAAAAAATAAATGGCTCTTCTCGTATTAAAACAACACCAATTCCATTTCCTAAGGCATCACATTCCACAATACAGGTTTTTTTGAAGTCCAGCGTAGCTAAGACCGGTGCTAGGCACATTTCTTCTTTAAGATGTTCAAAGGCCTTAGTTGCTTCAGGAGTCCATGAAAATGCATCTTTCTTCAATAATGTTGTTAGAGGTGCTGCTATTCTCCCATAATTTTTAACAAACTTGCGATAATACCCTGTTAAACCAAGAAATCCTCGCAACTGCTTTATAGTTGTGGGGACTTTCCATTCCTTAATAAATTTAATTTTGTTAGGGTCTACCTTAAAACCCTCGTGAGATAAAATATGACCCATATATTCCATCTCTTGTACTCCAAAGAAACATTTGGATGATTTTGCATATAATTGTTTCTCCTGCAATAGTTTGAGCACCCTGTCAACATGTTGAACATGATCCTTCCAAGACCTGCTGTAGATTAGTATATCATCAAAAAATACTAGCACAAATTTTCTAAGGAAGGGTTTAAAAATGGAATTCATCAACCCTTGAAATGTAGAAGGTGCAATGTTAAGGCCAAAAGGCATGACCAAAATTCATAACAACCCTCATGAGTTTGAAATGCTGTGTTAGCCCCTTATAAATTTCTTGACAAGCAAGCAAGGGGCTAATTTGTTTTATAAACTTGCAAGGAATGCATTTCCCTTGAAAACACATCATCCTTGCAGCCTTTTCATGTCCCATGCCTTGTGACTATTTTCCCTCTGCTGTTATGAGTAACTAAGCCTACAGATAAAGATTTATTCTCCTAAAGGCTTTATTCTGCCCTTTATACCCTTGCAAAATGCTTCATTCTCACCCCTTCATTCCTTTCCTCGAAGTCCCCTTTCTTCACCTAATTCCCCCTTTCCATCCCATAAATCCCCTCTAAAACATCCCTACTCCCTTTGTTTATGCTTAAATCCCCCTCATTCCCTTATTGTTGCCCTTGGATGGCCTTGAAATGCTTTAAAAACGGGCCAAAAACCATGTTTTCCCTATATTCGGGCCTCAGCCCCTTTTTGACCTAGCTCCGCCCCTTTCCCTCCACAGGACCGAATGTTAGAACTGGGTGCTAGGCGAAAGTCACTTATTCCTTGCGTTCATCGGGCACGTCCACGACCATTGATATTCACAAAATGAACGGCGATCACTGCCCCGCGGCCTCCATCGTCCAACCCGTGCATCGCTCATTCGTCGCATCTCAGTCGTCCATCCAAAGCTTCAAATCCAATGGTCCTTACCCTTCTGTCCGCCTGTGGTCCCCACATCCGCTCGTTGTACAAACCCACTGGTTTATATCGCACCGCCTTTGGGCAGAGAGCGGTATTTCTTTTTCGGGAACGATTCCATATGAAAAATGACGCATGGCACTTGTACGACAGCAAAACCACCCTCCCATCATGTGTTAAAGTCAGTCCGTGGATGCAGAGAGATATTCATGTCAGCCGTCAGATTTGCCCTTGCCCATCCAGCGGTCATCGCTCAACGAAGTCACGTAGGGTTTAACCCATAGTCTCTGTACCCCTGGCCCATTGATTGTCGTCCTTCGCCACGTGTTCAACCGTCGATCTCCTCTTAGATCCGAGGGTCCAGATTGTCTCCCGCTGTTGACTCTTTCGTCGTCGCCCAGTCCCGCCATGTCACCTCCACGTGTCTCACCGTACATTCGCCCCTCTCGTTTCATATATTTGTTCATAGGTCGGGTTTATTAAGGTTTTTCATTTAAATCTCATTCGCGCTCCGCCGTTAAGGCTTCCCTGTATCATTTCTCTCCATTTTTCTGCCATTTCACCAGTCGCACGACCATTTTCATCACCCGCACTACATCCACCACCCCATCCATTGTTTTCTTAACAGTTTTGTGTTCTGCAGGGTTATCAGAGGCGGAAAACCACCATGATTCACATGTACTACTTCAATGGCGTGCTACGCAGACATGATTAAATTTGGAAGCTGGTACTACAATAGAAATGCCCGGAAATGGTAGCGGCAGCATAAATATTATCCCAGGATAGTTCAATCTCCACAAGAAACCTGTCTGGCACCATTAAAGCCCAGATTTTGCAAATCGAGATATTTATGGAGCAGTGAAGAAAAACCAGCTAATGATCAAGGATTTCAACGTTCAGAATTGAAGGTTTTTGCGCCTTAATACAATAGTTCAAAGGAAAAGCACCAGATCAACGATCCCGTGGGTCATGCAGAAGGTAAAACACGCAGAAACTCATGTATATCAGGGTTTCACATCAGCATATTGTCCCAAAGGATGAAGCGCCCATATCAGTTTCATTATTTACCGTGTTCCTAAAAATTTCCGCCTTACCCCCAATCCAAAGCTACCAGAGCAGTTGTTTCATAACTATAGCAGACTTCTCTATCTTTCATTTATATTTTGTTTATGCACCTGAGTACCACACAGTACTGTAGTCAGGAGTACATCAGAGTCATATCAGAGTAATCTGTAGTCTGAAGAAGATCATTTGCACACCCAAAGAACATCAGAGATTAATGCACAGGATTTATATAGAATGGGCTTCGGCCCTCTTTATTTTCAAAGGTTTTAATACTGCATTTAGTTCTTCACCTACCTCCTATGCTCCTCCGGAGCTATAAATTCATGAATAAATTCATTGTAAAGGTTGTTGATCATTTATCAGAGAATTGCAAGTAGTTTCTTCTGAGACACAGTCTCTGTGTAAAGTTGTAAGATAGGTTGAAGGAGATGTTTTCAGACTGAGTATTCAGCTATTGGCAATGTTGTACTTGATTGGTGTTACTTTTTAATATGACAAGCACATTTCTTTGGATCCTGATTTGAAGCAGCGGTAATGTTTCCTGTCTCTGTATTTAATTCATTTCATTTCGTTTCTACTGGCTTGCATCAGAATATTGGCTTAGGATTTACCCTTGTTAGGTACCCTATGTTTCTGCTCTCCTTGCCATTAATGTTTCTCTTCTAAATGTATTATCTAAGAAATGATTTCAGGTGGTTTAACCAGTGTAGTGGATGTTATTGCCTGCTCTCTGATGTATGAATTAAATGTATTTAGTTCTTAGATGTTTATTGTTATAGATTTATTTGGAAGATTTGGGAACACTGGGGATTAGAGTTAGCCCTGTCCACTAGGATCCTTGTGCGACCATTTGGTCTTTAAATTTGTGCTCTGAATCTGTGTTATCTCCTCTCCTCCTACTTTCCCCCATCATACAATCATCTTTAAGATCCTAAGTTTCAGATGACTAGCCCAATTGAAAGCCTGCCTATTGATTAGCAAGCAAATCCTTTCCTGACTCCATTGCCTAATGGTTATGAATACTTCCTAGAACATGTCACCTCTGCCTTATCCCTCTTTTCTCATTCTCATCTTACATTGAATCCTTATTTCCTGATAACCAGCAACCAAAACAAACAAATCAAACAAACAAACCTTGTGCCTATAACTAGCCTAACATCTTTAACCTTTGAACCGAAAAGACATACACCTTTGATATAACATAGAGAGATCCCTCTTTGGACCCAGGAGGGCTAGATCCTGAGGTCTGAAAGTGGTTTTGATGTTGTCTCATATTTTGGTCTTGCCAATCTGGCCAAAACATGGGAACCCCAACATGCTGTTTTCGGAATATCTTCAGTCTTCATTCTAATTCGATGATGTCCTGAACAAAGATCCAACTTGGTAAAATAAATTTCTCCATGTAATTCATCCAATAATTCATCAATCACATGAATGAGAAATTTATCTTTAATGGTGAGCTTATTGAGCTCCCTATAATTGTTAGGTCCCTATATTACTAGTATAGTCCCTTATTGTTGTTAGTGTAACCCCTTTATTGTTATTATTGTACCCCTGTAACCCCCATATTGTTATTATTGTGCCCTTAAATTATTATTGCTAGGTCAGCTAAGATTACATTGTGGCCCCACTAGGATTACACTATGGACCCATGGACTCTTATATATAGAAAGGAGGTTTTGTAATTTGTATCATCCAAGAATTGTTCATTCATGTAATGTATTGGAGGTTTCCCCCTCAAAGTGGCTTATTTCTAAGGCATTGATATCTCTTTTCTTCTATTTTTGGAGCTGGTTTCACAACATTTGGTATCAGAGATTTGAGATTCTAGGGTTTCGCTGCTCTAAACAGGTCATTGTGGCATTTTCACTATAACGTTTTTTCTATGAAGGTTCAAAATCTGAAATTTTTATAGTGAGAAGCCAAAGTCCTGAGGAACATCGTCGGAAAATTTCAGAGCTTGGTTCACAATATTTTCGGAGATATGATCTGTGCAATTTAAGTCATTTTGCAGGCTCCTGAATTTAACCTAAACAGGTCATTGTGGTATTTTCATAATAAATTTTGTTCTACGAAGGTTCAGAAGCTGAAATTTTTAGAGTGCGAAGCTGAAATCCTGAGAAACATCTTTGCAAAATTTCAGATATTGGTTTGCAATATTTTCGGAGATATGATTTGTGGAATTTAGGGCTTTTTCAGGCTTCTGAATTTCATCTCAAAGAGGTGATAGTGGGAAAATATTCATAGCTCTCTCTTTGAGAATCGGATTGGAATGATGTAAAAAGTGGCTGCAAGTAAATAGACTGTAGTTTTTTTATATCAATTTTAGAGCCAAAGGAGGAAATAGTGACATGTGGAAAGTCATGCAATTTTTCTCTACTGAACCAGTCCAAACTTGGGTCATTGTGGGAGATTGGATATAACTTTGCCTTGAAGAATCCAAATCAGATTAGACTTGTGGAATTTGAAAGAAGCTTCAGAGGGCTACTAGAGGGCTAAATTTCAGATATTGAGGATCTGCAATTATAGAGATAATTCAATTTAAATATCGAGCTTCTTAAAAGACAGTAAAAGGTGTGTATTTTTTTTTTTTTTTCCGAATTGCACAAGTCTTGTTTGAAGAATCAAGTTGAATTGATTCCAAGGGCATATTGTAGAATATATATCAGTATTGGATTCTAAAATGGCCCCTAAAAATAATTCAAGACCCATTAAGCCTTTAGAAGGCTCTACTATGACTCATGAAGACGAAGAATGGCAACATGACTTATCAAAATTACAAGAGAAAGTGCAACAGATTTTGCTCTGGCAAAGAACAACAAAAAATGAAATGGAAGTTTTGAAGAAAGGCGTGGAAACTAAGATGGATAGTTTGAAGAAAGGCGTGGAAGCTAAGATGAATGGTTTGGAAGCTAAGATGGATGGCATGGAAGTGGGCATGGAAGCTAAGATGGATGACATGGAAGCTAAGATCGATGAAAAAATGAAAGACAACATGGAAAACATGAAGAAGGATCTAAAAGTAGACATCGAAGGTTTGGAAAATTTGATACAAGAAATGTTTCCTAATGGTGAAAAGATAGTAGAGGAAACTCATGATGAGAACAAAATAAATGTTAATCGTGATTTCATAACCTCTAATGTTGGCGGGAAGAACCACCATATTCCAAAAATGGATATGAGGAAGTTTGATGGAAAAGATCCTGTAACATGGATACTACAGATGGAGCAATATTTTGATCTCCATAATGTGCAAAACACACAAAAGGTACGCATTGCAACTTTACATTTAGAACAAAATACATTTTTATGGTATTGATGGCTTTTCTCCCGTAAAAAAATTGTCACTTGGTCAATTTTTACGGAGGAAATGATAGCACATTATGAGGATACAAAGAGCAACACCTTCTTTAGCCAATTGATAAATCTCAAACAAAAGGGTTTAGTGGGAGAGCACATTGAGGACTTCAAAAAATTGAATATAAGGTTAAATGATATTCCAGAGGAACACATGATTGATCTCTTCATAGGTAATTTAAAGGATAACATCCAACATGAAGTTCGCATTTTGGAACCTGATTCATTGGAGAAGGCATTCAGGTTGGCAAGAAAAATTGAATGTAAAATTATGGCGACAAGGAAGCCTACCACTCACTTCTATAAAGATGGAAGTGTTGCTACTCCTAGATTTCCACAACCTACAAGGTTGACACCAAAACAATTGGAAGAAAAAATAGCAAAATGGCTTTGCTACAGTTGTGATAGCAAATACACTAAAGGTCATAAGTGTGCTGAGAAGAAATTATTTTACATAGATTGTGAAGATGAAGAAGAAAATGAACAAGAAGAGGATATACACCAGGAACCAACCATAGAAGAGCAATAAATGAGTCCGACCATATCGTGTAATGCATTGGCAGGAATTACCACTCCTCAAACTCTCAAGATAGAAGGACTTATCAAGAAGAAAAAGGTAATAGTGTTGATTGATTCAGGTAGCACCCATAATTTTATTCAATGTAAGGTAGCCAAGGAATTGAATTGTTTCCTATACCGAACACCAGAATGTCAAGTGATGGTTGCAAATGGAGGAACTATAAATTTCTCTGGAAAATGCCATAATATCAAGCTAACCATGGGGGAACATTATCTCATCCATTTAAAGCAAGTACAATTTCTACTACATTTATGGAAATAATTCAAAAGCTACATGGAAACCCAAGGGTTATTGTGGGTGACAGAGATCCCATTTTTACTGGAAAGTTTTGGACAAAGTTATTTTCTTGTTTGGGTACTCAATTAGGTCATATCTCATCTTATCATCCTCAATCCAATGGTCAAACTGAGATAGTGAATAAATGTTTGGAAGGATATCTTCATTGTTTTGTATCTGATAAACAAACACAATGGGTCAAGTGGTTTCATCTTGCTGAATGGTGGTATAACACTTCCTCCCATACTGCAGCAAAAATGACCCCATTAATGGCACTCTATGGATATCATCCACCATCCATCACATAATATTTAAGAGAAAATTCAAAGGTTCAAGTAGTGGAAGATCACATCGAGCATCAACAAGAATTTCTCCAACTCTTAAAGGATAACCTGAATTTGGCACAAAATCAAATGAAACAACAGGTAGATCAACATCGCAGTAAAAGAAATTTTGATGTAGGAGATTGGGTATTTTTACGGCTACAACCGTACAAAAAAATGTCCCTCAAGCAAGCGAAGAAGTATAATAAATTATCGCCAAAGTACTATGGTCCTTACAAGGTGTTGCAAAATATTGGTACTATGGCATTCAAATTGGAGCTTCCTGCTTCTTCACGAGTGCATCCAGTTTTCCATGTTTCATGCTTAAAGAAGGTTATAAGTGAAAATCTTCCTGTTCAAGCAATATTTCCAGAACTTGATGAGGAAGGAAAAATTATATTGGAACCTGAAGTGGTCACGGAAACAAGAACTCGATAGCTATGGAATCGATCAGTTTCAAAGTATCTCATAAAGTGGAAGAACTTACCCACTGAAGATTCTACATGGGAGGTTGAGAATTTTATACAGAAGCACCCAAAGCTACTCAAGCATTGAGGACAACACTTTTTTGAATGAGAGGGGCATGTTAGCTCCCTATATTACCAGTATAGTCCTTATTTTTGTTAGTGTAACCCCCTTATTGTTATTATTGTACCCTTGTAACCCCCTGTTAGCCCCTTATAAATTTCTTGACGAGCAAGCAAGGGGCTAGTTTGTTCTGTATGCCTGCAAGGAATGCATTTCCCTTGAAAACACATTATCCTTGCAGCCTTTTATAGTTCCCTGCCTTGTAACTATTTCCCTCTGTTGATTTAAGTCAATAAGTCTTGCTGATAAATAATTATGCTCCAAACGGTTTTATTTCGCCCCTTGTATCCCTACATTGTTCCCCCATTCTATCCTTCTTTTCCCCTTCTTCTAAATCCTTTTTTGATCCCCCTAATATCCCCATCAACCTCCTAAATTCATCCAAAATCTCCATAAAGTCCCACAGTTGCCCTTGGTTTCCTCAAAATTCCCCTCCGTCTCTCCATCGTTACCCTCCTCAAGCCTCAAAATGCATTAAAAGGGTTAAAAACCCACTTTCGGACCATATAATAGGCCTCATCCCCTTCTCCGCTAACCCCCGCACCTTTTCCTCCCACAGAACCCAGTGCTGTGACCGAGCGCTAGCCCCGAAGGTGCTGGTTCCATATGTTTATCCGACACTTTCTCCACCGTTGATCCATATAGATCGAATGGTGATCGTTTAAACCTGCGGCGCTCGTGATTCACCCGTTCAAACCACTGATCGCGCCATCGCCGTCCATTCACCGCCAGTTCAACGGTTCAGAGTGTATCCGCCACTTTGGTCCCCGTCGCATGCCATACCATAAAAAAACCCGGTTTTCATTGCACCGCTAACGGGGGTCAGGCGGTATTTTTCCATTGCCCAGTGATTCCATACAGTGCTCGACACCTGTCTCCTGTACGACGGCAAAACCACCCTCCCATCGCACGTTAACATTTGGCATGGGACGCGCAGCGATATTCATACGAGTCGTCAGATCTGCCTTTTCCCATCCACCGGTCATCGCTCGACGGAGTTGCATGGGTTTTAATCCATGATCACCGTACCCCTGGCCCACCGTCCCACTACCCTCCGCCGTGTTTCCCACCATCGATCTCCTCTCAGATCCGACGGTCCAGAATCGTCTTCCCGCTGTTGACTCTTCCATCACCACTCGGTCCCGCGACATCACCTCCACGTGTCTCACCGTACATCCACCCTCCTGTTTCATATATCTGTTCATAGGTCGGGTTTATTAAGGTTTCCATTTAAATCTCCTCCGCATTCCGCCAGCGTGCGCCATCTCTATTCTCCACCATTCCACGGAAATTTTTCGCCATTTCTCCACAGTCCCACTATCATCCACATCATCCGCTCCCAGCCATTATTTCCTTAAAAAATTTTGTGTTTTTGCAGGGCTATCAGAGGCGAAGAAAAGCCATGGTTCAATATATACTACTTCAATGGCGTGCTGTGCAGGCAGAATTAAACCTGGAAGCTGGTACTACGATGGAAATGCCCGGGAATGGTTGTGGCATCATGAATATTATCCAAGGACAGTTTAATATTCGCAAGAAATCTATCTGGCACCATTAAAGCCCAGATTTTGCAGATCAAGACATTTATGAAGCCGTGGGGAAAGACCAACTTATGATCAAGGATTCCAGCATTCAAAATTGAGGGTTTTGAGCTTTAATACAACAGTTTAAAGGAAAAGCACCAGATCAACGATCCCATAGATCATGCAAAGGTACAACACGCAGAAATCAATGCATATTAGGGGTTTATACAGCAGCAGAACGTTTTTCCCTCCATGAAGGACAGAGCGCCCATACAACATTCAATCTATGCCATGTTCTGGAGAGATTTTCTACCCTGAAATAGCCCCAGTACTATCAGAGCATTTACTTCATCAGTATGGCAGATTTCTTTATCATTTCTTTATCTTTTGTTTATTCACCAATAGCACCACACAGTACTGCAGTCAGAACACATCAGAGTCATATCAGAGTAATCCCCAGTCTGAAGAAGATCATTCATTCACCTAAAGAACATCAGAGATTAATGCACAGGATTTATACAGAATGGGCTTTGGCCCTCTTTCTTTTCAGAAGTTTAATACTGCATTTAGTTCTCCACCTACCTCTTCTGCTCCTCCAGAGCTATAAATTCATGAAGAACTCATTGAAATGGTTGTTGACCAGTTATCAGAGAACCACAAGTAGTTTCTTTGAGACACAGTCTCTGTGTAAAGATTGTAAGATAGGTTGAAGGAAATGTTTTCAGAATGAGTATTCAGCTATTGGCAATGTTGTACTTGATTGGTATTGTTATTTAATATGAAAAGAACATTTATTTGGATCCTAATCTGAAGTAGCAGTGATGTTTTCCTATCTCTGTGTTTACATTCATTTAATTTCGTTTCTACTGGCTTGCATCAGAATATTGGCATAGGATTTACCCTTATTAGGTACCCTATGTTTCTGCTCTCCTTGCCATTAATGTTTCTCTTCTGAATGTGTTATCTAAGAAATGATTTCAGTTGGTTTAACCAGTGTAGTGGATGTTATTGCCTGCTCTCTGATGTATGGATTAAATGAATTCAGTTCTTAGATGTTTCTTGTTACAGATTTATTTGGAAGATTTGGGAACACTGGGGATTAGAGTTAGCCCTGTCCACTAGGATCCTTGTGAAACCTGCTGGTCTGTAACGTTGTGCCCTAAAATCTGTGTTACCTCCTCCCTCATAATTTTCCACATCACACAATCATCTTGAAGATCCTATGTTTAAGATGACTAGCCCAATGGAAAGCTTGCCTATTGAGTAGTAAGAAAATCCTTTCCCGACTCCATCGCCCAATGGTTTTGAATATTTCCTGGAATATTTCATCTCTGCCTTATCCCTCTTTGCTCATCCTGGTCTTACATTGAACCCTTCTTTCCTGATAACCAGCAACCAAAACAAACAATCAAACAAACACATCCTGAGCCTTATAACTAGCCTAAAATCATAACATTTTAGCCTCATAGACATAAACCTTTGCTCATATAGAGATATCCCTCTCTGGACCTAGGAGGGCTAGATCCTGAGGTCTGAAAGTGGTTCTAATGTTGTCTCGTCTTTTGGTCTTGCAAATCTGGCCAAAACATGGGAACCCCAACATAATGGCGACTCCACTGGGGACTTTCTGAGTTTTCCTCACCTCATTATATCATAAGCCTCAGAAAAACTACAATCTTTGGTTAGGTTGGCAGTTAAACACTCCTATTCTCACATCAACCTCTATACCATTTGTTGTGTTTTCCAATACTCTTGGACAGAGTCTGGAAAGGGCTAGGTAGCCTCCAGATCTCACACTCTTTCAAAGGTGACATATCTGGTAAATGCCCTCCCAGTCAATCTCTGGTTAGAGTTTGCTGTGTTTGGAAGATATTCCTGAAAAGGGACATCTCATAAGCACTGTGGTGGATGGTGTACCCTCCAAAAACATCCTAAAACTTCCACCTGGAGGCTCCATAGTTCCTAAACATTTCAAATACTCCACTGGTGTTCAGTAGGCCCGCTGATTATCTTGGTTCACATTAGACTCCATTGGGAGACTAGCCTCCATTACAACATCGACCACAGTAGAAGTAGCAGGTAGGGTTAAGCTGTTTGGTCAGTAAACAACACTCTGGCTTCTAGAACCATTCATACAAGAGCTTACCCTAACCCAGACCCACCTGAAATAGTTGACAATCCTGAGAGTATCCTCAAGGGAGCTCCTATACCTAAAAGATCAACTATTTCCAACCACATCCATAGAGCTAATTCTGCACCAGAAGATCTTACAGCTCTATCACACTTTCACCTTGACCTAGATTTACCTGAAAGATTACCTAGAACTAGGTCATTCAGTATCCTAGACTAGCGACACCCAGAGATTCTTGATTCACCACACCAAAGTGGTAGACACCTTGGGAACAGACAGACCCCTCCATCAACACCTCCTGATATACATTTCATACAAAACTTGGGGCTCAGTCACCCTAGGTTTGCTCATCAGTCTTCTACTGGTCATAATATTCCTGTCATCCATATACCAGCTACCCAAGTTAACCCTTTACCTCATCAGAACATCGTCATGGCAGCTTGGTATGCACCTCTGGTTTTACCTCAGCCTCTGGTACCTCTACCCAACGATTATCATTCAAATATCCCACACTTCACTGCAAAAGAGTCCATCACAGCCCAAAAACATGTAGAAAAGATGGAAGATTCTTTTGACTACATGGAAATTGAAGATGATATAGTCAAAATGCGAATTTTCGCCCAGAGCTTAGGGGGTGATGTGAAGAAATTGTTCAAAGGCCTACCTCCAGGTAGCATAAATGTTCTCCCAGCTCTATATCAGACTTTCATAAACAAATGGGAAACTAGGGAAAATCCTCGCCAACTCCTAGCAGAATACATGACCCTTAAAAGAAACGTAGGAGAGAGTGTTCATGATTACACAACAAGGTTCAACAACATTTCTAATTCTCTCCCTCCACATATGAAACCTCCACAAGGCATGGCCCTAGCAAAATACCCTGAAGGCTTTGATGCTGACATGGCCTATGAGCTTAGGTATAAGGAATACAACACATTGGAGGACATGCAGAAAGGAGCAGTGAATATAGAAGCAAATCTGATTGAAAAAAGAGCAAGACTAAAATCGGAGAGAAGGGTAACGTATAGAGATGACAACGTAGCTTCCACATCTAACCAAAATTATGATAAGCTGTCTAAAAATGTGGAAAGGTTACAACAAATGATGGAAAAAATGGTTTTCACAGTCAGTAACCAGAATAGAAACCAAAACTAGAACCAGAACTTTAGAAGAAACAATAACACTCCCAACAGACAAAGAGAATCAGACTAGCAAGTTATTCCCCCATTCCAAGAGAATTTTCTTGATGAAGATGAGGGAATCATAGAAGAGTCTGAGGGAAACATAATAAACATGTTCAAAATAGAAGAGTCAATCCATAACTGTTATTCAGAAGAAGACCAGCCTTCACCCTCTGGTTGGGAGGAGGAATGGTTGGAATCTGAAGATTACAGGTTAGGGTTCGAGAATGCCATGATGCAGGTCAGATAACAATATGAATTCAAGAGTAAAAAGAGCCAGGAAACTGCCAAACCAAAAGCTTCTGAGGCCACCATCAAGAAGAGACCTGTGAAATCTTCTAAAGCAACTATTGAAAGTAGCAAACCATCAGCTGAAAGTTCTGGGAAAAACAAAGAAAAGGACAACCAAAAAAGCGATAAACAAAACCAACCAACTAGTAGCACTAGCACTACAGTTAGTGATCTTGATAAAACTGTCACAAACACTGTACATAACGAAAATCAGTCCACTGATTTAGCCACTAAGGCAGTGGCAAATAGAACAGAGATGAGTATCCCAAAGAATCAGTCCACTTTCAACTTGGAAAGTGAGATTGCAAGAATTAAAATCTCTGTCCCACTTTATGAGCTGGCCACTCAAGATGTATATAAAGGCCAGATTTTGAGAGCTTTGAACCTAAGCGAGAGTGGGGACACTGTAAATCTAAATGATGATCAGCTTGCCCTCCTATTTGGACCTAAGATAGAGGGGAAGTTTCAGGAAGGGGTAGTTCCACCTTTCTATATTAGTCTCAACATTCATGACAAGATCCTGCATAATGCAATGCACGATTTTGGAGCATTTCACAACCTAATGCCTAAGGTAGTTATGGAAAGGTTAGGCCTAGAGATAACTCATCCCTACAAAGATTTATACTCTTTCGACTCTAGCAGAGTAAAATTCCTAGACCTGATCAAAGACTTATGTGTGAGCTTGACTCAAATCCCAGCCAAATGTATGGTCATGGATGTTGTGGTGGCAGATGTGCTGCCCAAGTATGCCATGTTGTTATCAATATCCTGGGGAGCCAAGCTGCAGGGTACAATGCAGATGGATGGCTCATATGCCACAATCCCAATCTTTGGCCAACTTAGAAAACTGTATAGGGAGGCACAGATGAAATTCCTAGTCAGTAGCCTCGAAAAGCCAGAAAATTCAACTGTTTATTATGTACATACAAACCTTGAATCCTTCATCTTTTGTAATGATGAATCCTTAGAAGGGTCAGAGTCCCAAGATAGAGATAAAAATGGAGAAGCAGAGGCTATTTATTTTAACATAATGGCTGCTCTGGATTTAGAGGACAATGAAGAAGAGAACCGCAACGAAACCTGTAGGATATGCGGTGGAGACCTAACTCCAAGTGAACAAGAAACCGAGCGTAAACAACCCTCTGGCCAGATCTCTGAAACTCATACATTTCATGAGAAACAAAGCGATCCACAGCCCAGTATAGACCCTATAGAGCAATCTAATGGTGAACCCAGCCATAGGGAAAAGAGTGATAATGAAAACGAAAATGAACCCCTGTGGGTGATGAACTTTGATGGGTCCTGCACAAGAAGAACTGCTGGGGAAGGAGTGTGGATACATAACACAGAGAATGATTATGCAGAGAGTCTTGCCTGCAACCTGCACTTCAAATGTACAAACAATGTTGCAAAATATGAGGCCCTTATCCTAGGTTTGAACTTGCTAAGAAAATTAGGAGCCCGTAAGATAGCCGTGCTTTGAGATTCTGAGCTGGTGATAAAATAGGTAAATGGGGAATACACAGTGAAACATCCTAGGCTGAGAGCATATAGGAATGAAACCATGGATCTACTGAAGATGTTTGTTGAATACAAATTAGTTGTTTTTTCCTAGGAGTCAAAATGTCATTGCAAATGGATTAGCTTGCCTAGCCAGTTCCTACCCCAAGACTCCCAGAGACCAAAAGATCATCATTCAGACCAAATTCAGACCTGCTGTGCTAGATATCGAAAAATATTGGCAAGTTTTTGAAGGTGATAAACAGATCTAAGAATTGTTGGTAGGCAGAAACGAGTTTGAATTTTCTGATTCAGACTCCCAACCTGACAATAGCTGCCTTAGTGAAAAATCCTCAGATGAGGAAGAAACACCCTGTAACATAGAAATAAATTCTTTAGATGAACAGACTGGAAATCCAGAAGAAAAATGTGAAAATGCAGACAGTGAAGAAATAGAGGTACTGCAGGCCAAAGATAAGAATATACCCAGAGGCCTAGCACCCTTAGAGTACCTCTTTGACTTTGACGATGTGGAAAAAAATCCCACTGTAGAACATGCAGACTCTGATGTGGAAGAATGCAACATAGGCGCTAAAGATAAGCCCAAAACGATTAAACTGGCTAAGTCTTTACCTACAGACATGAAGAAGAAATACATTGACCTTTTCAAGGAATTTATCGATGTGTTTGCATGGAGCTATGAAGACTTAAAGGCTTATGACGCAAACATCATTCAACATAAGATACCCTTGAAAAAAAATTAGAGGCCCTTTAGGCAAAAACTTCGCAGAATCAATCCTAAACAATTGCTTGCAGTAGAGAAAGAGATTAAGAAGATGTATGAAGCAGGTATAATTGTGCCTGTAAGGTTCTCTGATTGGGTATCAAACTTAGTGGTTGTAAGGAAGAAAACATGGGAAATCAGGCTGTGTATAGACTTCAGGAATCTTAATAGGGCCTCACTCAAGGACAATTACCCCTTTCCAAAAATGGAACATATTCTTCAGAGGGTAGTAGGCTCTAGAAGGATTTCCATGCTAGATGGTTTCTCTGGTTACAACCAAGTCTTGGTAATCCCAGAAGATCAACTCAAGACAACCTTCACCCCTCCATGGGGTACCGTCATGTATGTGAAGATGCCTTTTGGATTGATGAACGCTGGTGCAACCTTCCAAAGGGCGATGGACATATCTTTCTCAGATGAGATAGGTCACTTCATCATTATTTACTTGGATGACATAACAGTCTATTCCAAGACTGAAGAAGAACACCTAAAACATTTGAGAAAGGTGTTTGAAAAATGCAGAAGGTTTGGTCTGTCCCTGAATCCCAAAAAGACTGTTTTTGGGCTACAAGAGGGTAAACTCCTTGGCCACATTATATCCGAAAAGGGAATTAGGATAGACCCACGACGAGTTGAGGGAATACTACAGATCACACACCCAAGAGACATCAAGGAATTACAGTATTTCATTGGGAAGATTAACTTCCTTAGGAGGTTTATTCCAAATCTGGCTGAACACCTTAGGAACATGACTAACATGTTGAAGAAAGGTGCAGGAGTTAAATGGACTGTAGGAGCTAAACAATCTTTTGAATCAGTGAAACTTGCACTTACTCAAGCTCCCATCCTAATCAGCCCAGATTTCTCCAAATATTTCCTGATTTTTTCATTTGCCTCTAAGCACACAGTGGCTATAGTTTTGCTACAGAAAAACACAGAGGGAATGGAACAACCAATTGCCTTCTTTAACAAAGCACTCAGAGATGCACCTTTGAAATACAACATCATGGAGAAACATGCCTATGCTCTGATTAAGGCCTTAAAAGACTTCATGGTGTACATATTTCATTCTCACACCGTAGCTTATGTGCCCAACATCATAGTCAAAGATATACTGTCCCAAGACCTAGATGGGAAAAGGGGCAAATGGATAGTTGTGATCTTAGAGTATGACCTTGAGATAAAACCCACCAAACTGATTAAAGGTCAGGGCTTAGCTAAATTAATGGTTGAATCAAACCTACAAGCCCTAGACATTAACATGATAAATACCTTGGATGAGCAACAAGAATCACCTGATCTCACTGTTGAGGAAAAATTTCAGAGCTCTCCTTGGTATTCCAAAATTCTGCATGTGCTTACACACCTCAATGCCCCTCCTGGATTATCAAAGACCAAGGCCAGATTCTTAAAGCTAAAAACCAGAAATTACTGCATTGTGAATGAAAACTTATACTGGAAAAATCCTAATGGCCTATTGCTTAAATTTTTGCCTGAGAACGAGGCAGAGAGGGTTAAACAAGAATTCCATGCTGGAGAATGTGGAGGCCACCTGAGTTGGAAAGCCACTGCAAACAAAATACTCAGAGCTGGCTACTATTGGCCCACACTCTTCAATGATGTCCATAAAATGATAGTTGCTTGCCACAAATGCCAAATCTTTGAAGGCAAAAGAAAACTCCTCCCTTTACCCCTACAACCCATCACTGTTGAAGGTCCCTTTCTACAATGGGGCCTAGATTTCATAGGGGAGATTCACCCTGCTTCTTCTGCGCAGCACAAATGGATCCTAACAGCCACAGAATACTTCACTAAGTGGATAGAGGCCATACCCACTAGGAATGCGACAGATTCAGACATCATTAGTTTCCTAGAGGGTCACATCCTCTCTCAGTTTGGGTGCCCAAGGAAAATAATCACTGATAATGCTACTGCTTTCGGATCCAAGAAGATGGTTGATTTTTGTCACAGGTATCAAATAGCACTTGGTCATTCAACTGCCTATTACCCTCAAGGTAATGGATTAGCTGAATCATCAAACAAGAGCCTGGTGATCATCATCAAGAAGCTATTGGAAGAGAACAAAAAATCATGGCATAATAAGTTAGTGCATGCTTTGTGGGTTGACAGGCTTACAACAAAGAAGTCCATTGGCATGTCACCATTTCAACTTGTCTATGGAACAGAAGCAGTATTTCCTACCAGCCTTGGGATACCAGTGATCAAGTTGGTCCAGGAGATCCAAACAGAAGAAGATAGTATGGTGAGGAGAATAAACCAAACAATCCATCTTCAACAAACAAGGGAAGAGATCTACAACATAGCAGTGAAAGTTCAGGAGAACATAAAGAAATTGTTTGAAAAAAGAACCAAAGCTGCTGATTTCAAAGTTGGAAATAAGGTTCTGAAGTGGGATTCAAGAAGAGAGGATAAAGGAAAGCACAACAAGTTTGACAGTTTGTGGCAAGGTCCATACCTCATCCAGGCCACTGTGGGTCCAAATGCTTTCTTCTTACAAGAATTAGATGGAACTGAGCTGTTTGGGGGTCTTGTCAATGGCAGGATGCTCGAACACTACTTCTGCTAATTCAAAATTTCCAGTTTCCAGTTCCATTGTACATACCATTGCAGTTTTTATTTTCAAGAAAAGAGAAAAAATCTTCAAAAAAATAGAGGATAGTGAGAGGTTCAGACATGCTTAAAACATGAACCTCTGATGTGCAAAATATTGGCTCTGATAAGCTCAAAACTTGAGCCAAAGAAAGTAAAGCAGCTGGTCCTAACATGCCCAAAATCTGGACCAGCAAAGAAGAAAGAAGAATAAGCTCTAACATGCCCAAAAATAGAGCTGAAATGAAGACAAGAAGTGACTCTAACATGCTCAAAACTTGAGTCACAAAGGGAGAGAAGGATGTTTCAAGTTTCAGATCCCAAGCCTTCACAGTTTTGTTTTCAGATTTCTGCAAATTTCATCCATGTGCAACTGCCTTTATGCTTTAGATCCACAGCAAGTCAGACAGTCTAATCCTGGCTTGACTGTTTTTCAATTTATGTCGTAGAATATAGGGAAGAAATCTGCCGGACTGTTTAATCCCAGCAGATATTAGATTAGGTAGAGAAACATATGAGACCAACAGTCTAATCTGGTCTCATGGAGTAATAAGTGTAGATTTAGAATAGGTTTATTTTCTGTTTGAAAAAATAAATCTTGTAAAGGGTCTTCTAGCTCAAATGCACCCTAGAAGAAGAAAAAATGCTAGAACTGTAGTATGGGTGGGTAGTTTGTTGGAGAAAGTTTTTTGCTGATGTAATGTTTTCCCATTGTGGCAGCTGATCAAAGAAAGAAAGGGATGTGCCAAGCAGCAGGCCACTGGCCTACACCAAAGATCTACTCTCTGAATTATTGACTCCTTCAAGAAGAAGCCATCCCCATGTGGAGCCATTGTTAGCCCCTTATAAATTTCTTGACGAGCAAGCAAGGGGCTAGTTTTTTCTGTAAGCCTGCAAGGAATGCATTTCCCTTGAAAACACGTCATCCTTGCAGCATTTTATAGTTATCTGCCTTGAAATTGTTTCCCTCTACTGATTTAAGTCAATAAGCCTTGCTGATAAAGAATTATGCTCCAAAAGGTTTTATTTCGCCCCTTGTATCCCTGCATTGTTCCCCCATTCTATCCTTCTTTTCCCCTTCTTCTAAATCCCCTTTTGATCCCCCTAATATCCCCATCAACCTCCTAAATTCATCCAAAATCTCCATAAAGTCCCACCCTTGCCCTTGGTTTCCTCAAAATTCCCCTCTGTCTCTCCATCGTTACCCTCCTCAAGCCTCAAAATGCATTAAAAGGATTAAAAACCCACTTTCGGACCATATAATAGGCCTCAGCCCCTTCTCCGCTAACCCCCGCACCTTTTCCTCCCAAAGAACCTAGCGCTGTGACCGAGCACTAGCCCCGAAGGTGCTGGTTCCATATGTTTATCGAGCACTTTCTCCACCGTTGATCCATATAGTTCGAATGGCGATCATTTAAACCCGCAGCGCTCGTGATTCACCCGTTCAAAACACTGATCGCGCCATCGTCGTCCATTCACCACTAGATCAACGGTTCGAAGTGTATCCGCCACTGTGGTCCCCGCCGCGCGCCATACCATAAAAAAACCCAGTTTTCATCGTACCGCTAACGGGGGTCGGGCGGTATTTTTCCATTACCTAGTGATTCCATACAGCGCTCGACACCTGTCTCCTGTACGACGGCAAAAACGCCCTCCCATCACGCGTTAACGTTCGACATGGGACGTGCATCGATATTCATACGAGCCGTCAGATCTGCCTTTTCCCATCCAACGGTCATCGCTCGATGGAGTTGCACGGGTTTTAATCCATGATCACCGTACCCATGGCCCACTGTCCCACTGCCCTCCGCCGTGTTTTCCACCATCGATCTCCTCTCAGATCCGACGGTCCAGAATCGTCTTCCCGCTGTTGACTCTTCCATTGCCACCCTATCCCGCCACGTCACCTCCATGTGTCTCGCCGTACATCCACCCTCCTGTTTCATATATCTGTTCATAGGTCGGGTTTATTAAGGTTTCCATTTAAATCTCCTCCGCATTTTGCCAACCTACGCCATCTCTGTTCTCCACCATTCCACGGAAATTTTCAGCCGTTTCTCCGCAGTCCCACTATCATCCACATCATCTGCTCCCAGCCATTGTTTCCTTAACAAATTTCGTGTTTTTGCAGGGCTATCAGAGGTGAAGAAACGCCATGGTTCAATATGTACTACTTCAATGGCGTGCTGCGCAGGCAGAATTAAACCTGGAAGCTGGTACTATGATGGAAATGCCCGGGAATGGTTGCGGCGTCATGAATATTACCCAAGGACAGTTTAATCTTTGCAAGAAATCTCTCCGGTGCCATTAAAGCCTAGATTTTTCAGATCAAGAAATTTATGAAGCCGTGGGGAAAGACCAGCTTATGATCAAGGATTCCAGCATTCAGATTGAGGGTTTTAAGCTTTAATACAACAGTTTAAAGGAAAAGCACCAGATCAACGATCCCATAGATCATGCAAAGGTACAACACGCAGAAATCAATGCATATCAGGGGTTTATATAGCTGCAGAACGTTTTTCCCTCCATGAAGGACAGAGCGCCCATACAACATTCAATCTATGCCATGTTCTGGAGAGATTTTCTACCCTGAAACAACCCCAGTACTATCAGAGCATTTACTTCATCAATATGGCAGATTTATTTATCATTTCTTTATCTTTTTTTTATTCACCAATAGCATCACACAGTACTGCATTCATAACACATCAGAGTCATATCAGAGTAATCCCCAGTCTGAAGAAGATCATTCGTTCACCCAAAGAACATCAAAGATTAATGCACAGGATTTATACAGAATGGGCTTCGGCCCTCTTTCTTTTCAGAATTTTAATACTACATTTAGTTCTCCACCTACCTCCTTTGCTCCTCCGGAGGTATAAATTCATGAAGAACTCATTGAAATGGTTGTTGACCAGTTATCAGAGAACCACAAGTAGTTTCTTTGAGACACAGTCTCTGTGTAAATATTGTAAGATAGGTTGAAGGAAATGTTTTCAGACTGAGTATTCAGCTATTGGAAATGTTGTACTTGATTGGTATTGTTATTTAATATGAAAAGCACATTTCTTTGGATCCTGATCTGAAGCAGCGGTGATGTTTTCCTATCTCTGTGTTTACATTCATTTCATTTCATTTCTACTGGCTTGCATCAGAATATTGGCATAGGATTTACCCTTGTTAGGTACCCGATGTTTCTGCTCTCCTTGCCATTAATGTTTCTCTTCTGAATGTGTTATCTAAGAAATGATTTCAGTTGGTTTAACCAGTGTAGTGGTTGTTATTGCCTGCTCTCTGATATATGAATTAAATGAATTCAGTTCTTAGATGTTTCTTGTTACAGATTTAGTTGGAAGATTTGGGAGCACTGGGGATTAGAGTTAGCCCTGTCCACTAGGATCCTTGTGCAACCTGTTGGTCTATAACGTTGTGCCCTGAAATATGTGTTACCTCCTCCCTCATACTTTTCCACATCACACAATCATCTTGAAGATCCTATGTTTCAGATGACTAGACCAATGGAAAGCTTGCCTATTGAGTAGTAAGCAAATCCTTTCCTGACTCCATCGCCCAATGGTTTTGAATATTTCCTGGAATATTTCACCTCTGCCTTATCCCTCTTTGTTCATCCTGGTCTTACATTGAACACTTCTTTCCTGATAACCAGCAACCAAAACAAACAATCAAACAAACACAACCTGAGCCTTATAACTAGCCTAAAATCATAACATTTGAGCCTCATAGACATAAACCTTTGCTCATATAGAGAGATCCCTCTCTGGACCCAGGAGGGCTAGATCCCGAGGTCTGAAATTGGTTCTAATGTTGTCTCATATTTTGGTCTTGCTAATCTGGCCAAAAAATGGGAACCCCAACACCCCCATATTGTTATTATTGTGCCCTTAAATTATTATTGATAGGTCAGCTAGGATTACATTGTGGCCCCATGGACTCCTATATATAGAAAGGAGGTTTTGTAATTTGTATCATCCAAGAATTGTTCATTCATGTAATGTATTGGAGGTTGCCCCCTCAAAGTGGCTTATTTCTAAGGCATTGATATCTTTTTTCTTCTATTTTTGGAGTTGGTTTCACCATAATAATCCGGACACATGTGCTGTGATCCATCCTTCTTGTGCACCAATACTGCTGGAGCAGAGAAGGAACTTTGACTAGGTTGAATTATACTAGCGTCTAACATTTCCGAAATCATACATTCAATTTCGTTCTTTTATACATACGGATATCTATAAGGCCTGATGTTTTGAGGAACACTTCCTGGAATCAAATGAATAGCATGATCATGATCACGAATAGGTTGGAGTCCTTTGGGAGTTTCAAACACCTTGGAATGATCTTCCAAGACTTTTTGGAGATCTGCAGAAATAGATGATTTTGATGTTGGAACTTCTAGTGAGCATAATTGTGAAATTATTGTTTGGTCAATTTAGTGTATCCTAAATTGCTACATTAATTTGTCAATCCGAGATTCGTAAGATGACGAAGTGTGGCGCACTATATGTGCAAGATAACCTGTCTCTTACTTTTTTGTCATTTTTTTCTTTTTTTCTTTTTATCTTGGTTGGTTTCCTAATGAAAATTCTAAAAGACAAGTATGGTTATGATTGTTCAAGGCAATGATGTCCTTTATAATGATTTACCAAAATTTCAAACTTCAAAAGGATTTTGAAACATACAATGAGAAAATTAGTTCCTAAAAGGAAATGAAATGTGCTACTATCCTAGTTAAACAAACAGTGAACTATTGATCATGAAAACCATTACCCTTGCTGCTGTCTAAACACAAAAGAAACTGTTACTCAAAGAAAATATTGCAAGTAAAGTAAAACTGAAATCAAATTACATCAACTCATATTCTGACCCCTCACCATTAGTCTCACTATGGCTTTCGGAGGTAATCATAAACAACTTGAGCAATCTGATATCTAATTTGCAGAAAAGTAAACTAATATCAAATTACACACTCATACTTAAATCCCTCACCATTAGTCTCTCTATGGCTTTCGGAGGTAACTGAAAATGACATGAACAATTTAATATCTATCTTGCAGAAAAGTAAACTAATATCAAACTATACATTCATACTTCAATCCCTCACCATTAGTCTCACTATGGCTTTTGGAAGTAACTGAAAATGACATGAACAGTTTAATATCTAACTTGCAGAAAAGTAAACTAATATCAAACTATACACTCATACTTCAATCCCTCACCATTAGTCTCACTATGGATTTCGGAGGTAACTGAAAATGAGATGAACATTTTAATATCTAATCTAACTACTTAAAGAAAATGTGCAAGACTGAAATAAACAAAACAATGCTGGAATTAAACAAAAACTAAGAAAAAAAAGAAATCAACAGAAGGACAATATTGATTCCATGTCATTAGTCATTATAAAAAGATGTGCAAATTCCCAGGATGTCTATTGTAATCTGAAACAAGAACACTGATCAGTTAACAACAACATAAAACATAAAAGATTATGGACAGAGATGAAATGTAAATACCATGAAAGATTATGGACAGAGATGAAATGTAAATACCATGAAAGATTATGGACAGAGATGAAATGTAAATACCATGAAAGATGTAATGTATATACACGTGAATGACTATAGCAAAATGAACATAAAGAAATGAAGCATGAAACTATACAGTAGTACACAAAACCTCAGCGTGTGCAGGGGCCCTCTGCACAGACCTCGGGGAGCAGCTTTCAAATACAAATTACACTTTTGAACAAGGTCTTCTCATATATTAAAATGCGGTCATAATAGAGAAACAATGTCACAACACAATGGCGACACAATTACATTACAGAGCTTCATAAGATCTAACTATTATGCGTATGAGAACGCATTATTTATAACAGAGAGAGATATAACAAATTCCCTAAAGTCTGCGTTGGTAGAAGACACGTGAACCATCACGTCCAGAGATCTAGCATCATGGCCTCCGTGAGGATTAAATCTATGGAGAGTGGATGTTGGATTCGGCTTATGAAGCTATTTACAGGTGTTGATGTGTCTCCCGTGTTTTAGAAACGGCCACGCAAATCTCCACGTGATGAGAAACAGAGTTCTGTCACCGTGGGACTCTACGGTTGACCACCACTTGGCCACCTTTGACCACAGCCTTCTTAGATGAATTCGATCGAGCCAATAGGACACGATCCATGTCCACGTCATTTTGAACTTGCCCATGTGGCCCGATTTTCCTGAAGACACCTGCAACATAGACTTTGACAAAATGGCTGCGGAAAGTTGCAGCGGCTGCGGAAAGTGACAAGATTCCATAGCTAAATGAGCAAAAATCTAAATCAAACAGCATACACAAAACATAGTTAAAAACCATTTTAAAAGCTCTTTTACAATTAATATGCAATGATATTGGTGACTGAGAAGGTCCAGGAGAATGAAAAAGGTTTGGAAAGGTGTATAAGAAAGATGCAGATTTTAGACTCAACATACCCCCACTGTGAAGGTGTTGCATGTCCTCATGCAACCAAAATTTGGATAATCCTTCTTCAATTCATATGCCTTGACACTTCAGTCAGTACATCTAGTCCTCTCCTCCTCTTCCTTGGTGCTGCTAACATCCTAGGCTTCTTCATCAAGCACCTGAATTTGATATTAACCAATGCTCTACTTAACTTCTGGCATTTCTTCTTCAATTTTCTATTCTTTTTCTACCACAGTCCCAGATGTAGCATGGTATTGTCATGAATTATCTTGTCTAGTTTGCTTTGTTCCTTCAATTCCTCATTTTCATTTTTAATGTGTCTATTTAAAACCTCCAATTCAAAGACTTCTTGTTTCAATGATTGGACGAGATCTTCCTTTGCTGTGTGAGGCTGAGTGGATGAAGTGCTGGGACCCGTGGCTGCCCTTTCTAAATATTCTATATAATCATATACTTCTTGCTGCTTTGGGTCTATCTCAGGTGTCGTTTTTATTGGGCTGTCCCGAAAATGCCATGGAGGAGAATTGGCTTCAAAATCTGGCTGAAAAGGGCTCATGTCAACGTCTGGCTGAGAATGAGATGGACTATGTTCAATATCTGACTGAGAATGAAATGAACTATGTTCAATGTCTGACTGAGAATGAGATGGACTATGGCCATCTGGGGATTGTTTAGATGTTTCTTCTCCCAAATCAATGAAATGGGGTCCTTTTGTTTGTGTTTTCCTCAACTTCCCTTTAAGTCTGGAACTTCTTCTTACACGCTGTGGACCACTATCTTTTCCTTTTTGTTTTTCTTTTCCCCTCTTTTTGGCCATAGATGACTGTTCCTGAAGATGAACTAGTCTCTCAGATAGCACTTGATGATCTTCTTCGGAGGAAGGGGTTTGATGCATAGCCTCAATACTTTTTCTCTCTTTTGATGTTATTGGCTTTTTACCTTTGGTTTCTTCCTTCCTCTTCTTTGACAGTCTCCCTTCTCCACTAGTTCTTTCAATTGTAGTCGTAGGAGTGTTTTGAGTTTCATCATTTGTTCTCTTCCTCCTACTCCTTCTTGATGTACTGCCTTCAGGAATTTCTTGGGATTCTTCAAAGAAATTTCTAATAAAAAATTGTTCCCATGTGTCCTTTTTCTCTTTTAACTATTTTTCAATCAAAATTTTCACAAGACCATGGTGATACAAATGTGGCTCCACGTCCCCTAAATGCTTCTGAATGGTCACAGACATCTTCTTCAAACTATTTAATAAAAAGTATGGCAGATTGAGGGTCTGGTTGTCTAGAAAATTCATCAGCAACCGGGTATGATACATATACATTGACCCAAAACGGCCCTCACAGGTGATAAATTTTTGAATAACTAGCAGCAAAGTAGCCCACTCCTCTTTCAAAGCATGAACAGGAATTCCCTTTTTAAAAATAGTTACATCCATACTTGGGTTACGCAGGATCATTCTCCAGGCTTCATCACTAATGCTTTTGTTCTTGAACCATCGTTCACCTTCTTGAGGAAGTTCTGTGGCAGCTGCTATGGATGCCTCATTCACTGTGAATTTGAGGTCCCCAATTTCTACCTCCAGGCCATTGAAAGACCTTGCAAACGCTTTTGTCACCTCTTTATGGTAGCCACTAAACTTTTGGATGAACCGAAGCCACTTTGCCTTTTTCAATAAATCTCTGACTTGCGGGTATCCTTCCATGAATTTAGGTCCTTCTGGTTCTGTTCTCAACAACTGACCCATCCTTCTTTCTGCTCTTTTAAAATTTGTCTGCATGAGGAGGGTTCAACGGAGGTAAGACGGCTAAATGAGTGGAAATGAGCAAGATGATTGTAGGCAGAAATCAGAGAATGGATATACAGACTGTAGCGTAATAGATAACAAATGGGGTGAAGTGGAACAGAGAAGGGTTACGTGAGCACGGTGGAAATGCGGCTGTGAGATCAATAGAACAATAGGAGGAGTATAACACATCCGGCAGTGTTTAAAATTTAGTGGCTGCAAAGTAAATGTAAGCACGTTTATACAACGGCTACGGATTTCATGCAGCTGAAAGAAGCCGTAGTCAAATCAACCACGTTTCTTCATCACAGGTGGAGTATCGGAGTATGAGTGAAGATCAGAGGCTCGATTATGGACCGTTTGAAAATGAATGCAAGGATTATGGGCAGATCATATAGAGATCGTGGAATGGTTATGGAGTTTGTCAACACAATCATTGCACATAATGGAGCTATGGTTCATAACTATGTAAAAATGTGTTTTAAATGCTATTTGAAATAAATTTTTACTCATACCTTGGAATTCTTGCCATTTTTCCTTGGTATTCAATTAGTTGCTTCTCATTTGATGTCTTGAATGCCCCCTGTCTTCATAATATGTATTCATACCTGCATTTGATTTCTTGATTGTGAAAATACATCTGAATGTACATTCTTTTTGAAAAAAAGAGTGGTAGCTGTAGAATCTGCTTCTGGCTGTGGAAACTGGTGTCAGCTGCGGAAACAGATGTCAGCTGCGGAAATTGACACAGCTATTATTTGGGTGAATGGAAATAGATGGAGGATAACTGACTGAATGAAAATGGTCATGAAAAAAATGAAATGAAATGAAGTGAAATGGAATGAAGTGGAGTGAAATGAAGTGGAATGAAGTGGAATGGAATGGAATGGAGTGAAATGAAGTGGAATGAAGTGGATGGTCACAAAACTTGTGAAATAAAAGAGAGATTTTTTTTTGGAAAATATAGGGTGTCAGGTGTCCCTGATTTTCACCCTACATTTTCTGTATAAGACTGCCAATCAATGATTGGTTTTCAGGCTTATACAACAATTTTTTTTATTTTTTATTATTATTATTTTTTTTTAACTGAAAAGAACAAAGGCTAGGCTGGTGGAGAAGAAGAATTCTTCTGTACCAGCCTGATTGCAGAATTTTCTTGAAACATTTTGACAAATTCCTCTTTTGAGAGTGGCTTATGATAGACTTTTAATTTGTGGCCATTCACAATAAGAGGAGTTTGAAATTCATCAATGGTCTTGATTCTTACCGCTCCATTGCTAAAGATCTTGTCAATCTCATATGGCCCAAGCCAATGAGTCTGAAATTTTCCTTTAAAATCTTTAAACTTGGAATCAAATAACAATGCCCAATCTCCTTCTTGAAACTTCTTCTCTTTGATGTATTTGTTGTGCCATTTAGCTCTTTGATATTGAACTATATCAGTTCTTAGAATTTCCTCTTGTCTGATCTCATCTAGCTCATTCAACTGCTCCATTCTATGCTTTTGAGCTTCTGATAAATCCATCCCCAACTGAACTGATATCTTGAAGGTCTTGACTTGGAACTCAATGGGGAGCAGGACTTCTTTCCCATAAACAAGTTCATAGGGAGAATGTCCTGTTGTATTTCTCCATGTAGTTATGTAGGCCCACAAGGCTTCAGGAAGCCTTTCTGCCCAATCTCTTCTATGTAGATGAACAGTTTTGGTGATGATACTTTCGAGAACTTTGTTGGTAGACTCCACTTGACCATTTGCTTGTGGATGGTAAGGAGTAGATCTTCTATGCTTGATTTTGTATTCTTCCATTAGCTTCTCCACCAGGTTGGATGTGAATTGGCTTCCTTGATCTTTCACAATTTCTCTTGGAACACCAAAGCGAGTAAAAATATCCTCATAAAGAAAATGAACAACTGAATTTTCAGTAGCAGATACTAATGCTTTGGCTTCTACCCATTTAGTAACATAATCAGTACAAACCAGTATATACTTCTTTTGCTTAGATGGTGGATTAATAGGTCCAATGAAATCTAAAGCCCATTTTTCAAAGGGTTCAATGAGTACCTGTGTTTGCAATGGCATTTCATTTAAAAGGGTAGGTTTCCCTACTCTTTGGCAGCTGTCACACCTTTTGACATATTTTTTTGCATCTTTGAAGAGGGAAGGCCAATAATATCCTAAAGAGAGGATTTTATAGACCGTCCTTTTGTCTGCAAAGTGTCCGCCGCATGGTTCATCATGAAATACCTTAAGAATATCAGGCATTTCATCTTCCCTGACACATCTTCTAATCACAAGATCTGGCCCTGTTTTAAACAATTCGTTAGAAATCCATGAATATTTTGAACTCTCTTGAATAATTTTTCGTTTTTCACTTGGAAATAAATGTGAAGGCAGTTTCCCTGTAACCAAATAGTTAGCAATATCTGCATACCAAGAAGTCTTAATAGTTACTGCAAACAAGTATTCATCAGGAAACTTATCCTCTACAGGAGAATCTTCTTTAGTATTCTGAATCCTAGACAAAAAATCAGCTACTGTATTTTGTTTTCCTGGTCTATCCAACACAGTAATATTGAATTCTTGCAAAAGTAAGAGCCATCTTGTCACTCTGCCATTAGTAACAAGTTTTTTCATTAGATATCTAATTGCAGAATGGTCAGTATGAATAAAAGTTTCATAGCCTGTTATATAATGTCTAAACTTATTGATTGCATTAACAACAGCTAAAAACTCTTTTTCAGTCACAGTATAGTTCAACTCAGTAGGAGTCAAATTTTTACTGGTATAGTAAATGGCATAAGGGACTAAATCTTTTTGACCCAACACAGCTCCCAGAGTTGTATCTAAAGCATCTGTAGAAATATGGAAAGGGAGTTTCCAATTTGGTCCTCTCAAGATAGGTGCTTCAGATATTCTTGTTTTCAAAGTTTCAAAGGCTGATTGACAATTAGGATCCCATTTAAATTCAGAGTCTTTTGTAAGCAATTTGAAGAGTGGAGATGCTATTTTAGTGAAGTTTTCTATAAATCTTCTATAGTAACCAGTAAATCCTAGAAAACTTCTAACATCTCTTTGATAATTTGGAATAGGCAACTTGGAGATGACTTCAACTTTTGATCTATCAACTTTAATCCCATCTCCTAAAATATGATGCCCCAAAACAATACCTTCAGTAAACATCATAAAGCATTTTTCATGGCTTAATGAAAGGTTTGTTTCTTTACATCTTATAAGGACTTTTCCAAATTTTCTAATGCCTCTTCAAATGAATTACCATAAACTGTAAAATCATCCATATAAACCTCTACACAATCATGGATTAGATCATAAAAAATTCCTAGTACTGCTCTTTGGAATGTTGCGGGTGCATTACATAACCCAAAAGGAAGTACTCGATAGGAAAAATTTCCCCATGGACAGGTGAATGTGGTCTTATCTTGATCTTCAGGTGCTACCTGAATTTGATTATAGCCACTAAAACCATCCAAGAATGAAAAGTACTTTTTACCTGCTAATGTATCTAATACCTGATCGATAAAAGGCAAAGGAAAGTGATCCTTCAAATTTTCTTTGTTCAATTCCCTATAATCAATGCATACCCTCCATTTACCATTCTTTTTAGGTACTATAACCAAATGAGAAACCCATCGGCTATCTGAAATTGGATAAATGAAGTTTACATTGAGTAATTTTTGGAGCTCTTCTTTCACTATCTCCATAAGATTTGGATTCATCCTTCTTTGAGGTTGTCTGATTGGTATACTATTTTCCTCAATATAGATATGATGAATGCAAGTCTTAGGATCAATACCTTTCATGTCAGTATACTCCCATGCAAATGCAGTAGAATGTTTTTGCAAGATTTTGGTTAGTTCTTCCTGTTGTGACTTTTCCAAATTTTTGTTGATATTCAATGTTTTTCCTGGAAAAATCTCAATGATAGAACTACCAAACTCTTCCATAGAGTAAAGAGACATTTGTCTTGATGATAAATATTCTATGTCAGATTCCAACTGAAATTGTGTGGGGTCATATTCTGAAGATATCTCAAAATTTTCTAATGTGTTCAGAATTTGATTATCCTCACTGATTTCAGAAATGGTAAAGACAGGTTGTATAGTGTCCTCATCATCAACCCATTCATTGTCTCTTACTTCTGTGATTTCTTTTGCTGGAGGATACAAATTGAATTTCTTTGTCGAATTACCATTAGAAATGTACATATCCCCAGATCTACAACTAATGAAAGCATCAGTTATGGCTAGCCAAGGTCTTCCTAAGATAAGTGGGTGCCCTCCTAGATTACTCTTGGGAGTCAAAATCATAAAATCTACTGGATATTCCCAAGAATCTAAGGAGACTGAAATATCTTCTAATACACCATCTGGTTTAATAATTAATCGATCTGCAAGTTGCAGTAAAGTAGGTGTAAAAAGAAGGTTAGGAAGTTTTAGCTGGTCCATAGTCTGTCTACTCATAATGTTGATAGCAGCCCCTAAGTCAATCAATGTGTTTGGAATTTCTATCCCATTTATATGTGTCTTGACAATTGGACTTCCTGGATCTACATACTTCTGCATGGTAATTTTTCCCATCATAATATTTGCAATTTTTCCTACCAGGTGGATTCTTCTTGTGTCTTTTAGTTTCCTCCCTGGTCTTTTGAAACTCAACTCCTTTATTGTTTTTGCTAGAATAGGAATCTCTCGAATGGCTTGTAGCAAGGGAATATTGATACAAACATTCTTTAATTCATCTAGAAAATCATATTTAGGCAACAAGATTTGTTTTTCCACCCCTTTATCAGTTTGTAATCTTTCAGGAAAAGGCGGTGTAGATGAAGATGCAGGTTGCTCAACTATAGGAGTTGTGGGTGTTAAATTTTCTTTCTCTTTTTGAATATTTGAGTTTTGAAGAGATGCTTCCTCAGAACTTTCATTGGCTTTAAGAGAGTCCTCCTCAGAGGTATCTTGCTCTTGGACATCTATAGAAGGTTTTTCTAAAACTCTACCAGATCTGAGTTGTACATCATTGAGAGGAACAATCATATACGTAGGAAATTGTTGTCCTTCTATCATGTAAGTATTCTAAGGATTTTTATTGTTAGGATTTGGAAATGGTTGAGCTGGAAGTTGATTTGTCTTTTGTTGGTATGGAAGAATGAGTTGAGGATTTGGATTTTGCTGAGAAGATTGTTGTTGTGGAAATGGCAATGAAAGTTGTGGATTTGGGTTTGGAAGTTGTGGAGCTTGTTGATTTTGAAAAGATGGAGGATATTGATAAAATTGAGCAAATATCCCATAAGGATTTTGCATCCCTTGTACCCATGGTTGATATGAATTCTGATGTTGAGGCCAAGGTTGTTGCCAAGGATTCCAATTTGGTGGGGTTTGAAGATTCATAAGGTTGTTAAACCCTTGAGTTTGTTGTCCCTGCCAAGGTCTTCTTGCAACAAAACAGAGAGATTCTACTGAATTTGGGTCTTCTTGAAAGACAGCTTTGAGTCCAGGAATTGAAGGACAATCCTTGGTCTCATGATTCTCTGAGCAAATTATACATGTTTCTACAACTTTTGCATCCAAGGGACATTCCCTTAAAGCATGTTTCTTCCTACATTTCGGACAAAAGATGGCTAGAGCATCAGTTTCTGCTTTCTGCTTGTTTTAAATTTTAAGGGTGTCTAGTTTTTCACTAAGGCTCCCTAAGATATCAGTTTTGAATTCATCGAGCATATTGCCAATCTCTTCCCTACTTACTAATCCATTTGCAGATTTGTTTGCCCTGATAAGAGAAGGATCTCTAGGCCCTTTTCCCGTTTTGGATTTTCCCCTTGAGAGATGGACACATAGTTCTGTTATGTCACGAAGTGGAAGTTGAGAAATATCTCCTTTCCCCATCATGTTTAAAATATCTATCCATTCATCTCTGATGGATTTTAATATAAGGGCTTTCAAATTTTCATCATCTAAGTTGCTCATCTTTGCTCTTTTTAAGTTGTATTGAAATCTTTCAAGTAAATCTTCCAAATTTTCATCTTCTTTTTGCATCATTTTGAATACCTCATCCTTGTGATTGGTGGGCATGCAATAGTCCAAGTATCTATCCAAATTTTTTTTTTTCATATCATTCCAAGTCCTAATAGATTGAGTGGCTAATCCCATGAACCATTTCAAAGCGGCTCCCTTCAATGTTGAAGGAAACAGTTTGAGTTTTTGAGAGTCTTCCATATAGTCATAGGTTCGGCACACGACTTCAAACTCAAACAGAAATGTTTCAGGATCCTCACTTCGCAATCCATAAAAGTTGGGGAGGACATATGGTGAGATGTTTTTCATCGTTGTATGAGTTTCCTCATCAACTATAGGGAATCCAAACAAGTTGTCTCCTTCCCTATTTCTTCCATTATTACCTTCACCATTGTTGTCTCCATTGTTTCCTCCTACTCTACCTCTACCTCTACCTCCAAATCCATCTATTATTTCCTCTGCCATGATAGTTTCTTTAGAGTCCTCAAAGTCCTCTGGTTCTTTTATCAAGGGAGGATGAAAGGGAGTCTTTTCCTTTTCTTCTTCAGGTGATTCTACTTCTTTGATTACAAGATACTCTCCTGTAGAAGTAAAGAAAGGATCCTTTTCTAAATGAGATTTAGTAGGTGGTATAGGAGAATCCTCTAATTCAGTTGTTCCTTGAATTCCAAGAATCTTAAGGCTAGGGGTAGATGGTGGTGAATCTTGTCTATGCCTTGAAGAATATGGAGTTGTGAAAATCTAACTTTTGGCTTTAGCTATAAACATTCCCCTAGAATCTCTTGCTCTATGCATGTCATTTTTATTATTATTTTTTTAAGTTGGGCTAATAATTCTCTTTCTGATCTTCCAGGTCACACTAGGTGCAAGAAGAGAGCATATTTAAGAAATTATCGAACCAATAACTCTCTTTTCTGATCCTCCAGATCACACTAGGTGCAAGAGGAGAGCATACTTCAAGAAGTTATCAAGTTTTCCCTTCTTTTTATTGTTTTTTTTTTAAAGAAATTGGCTACCTAGTTACACTTCCCCGGCAACGGCGCCAAAATGTTTGGTCAATTTAGTGTGTCCTAAATTGCTACGTTAATTTGTCAATCCGGGATTCGTAAGCTGACGAAGTGTGGCGCACTATATGTGCAAGATAACCTATCTCTTACTTTTTTGTCATTTTTCTTTTTTTTCTTTTTATCTTGGTTGGTTTCCTAATGAAAATTCTAAAAGAAAAGTATGGTTATGATTGTTCAAGGCAATGATGTCCTTTATAATGATTTACCAAACTTTCAAACTTCAAAAGGATTTTGAAACATACAATGAGAAAATTAGTTCCTAAAAGGAAATGAAATGTGCTACTATCCTAGTTAAACAAACAGTGAACTATTGATCATGAAAACCATTACCCTTGTTGCTGTCTAAACGCAAAAGAAACTGTTACTCAAAGAAAATATTGCAAGTAAAGTAAAACTAAAATCAAATTACATCAACTCATATTCTGACCCCTCACCATTAGTCTCGATATGGCTTTCGGAGGTAATCATAAACAACTTGAGCAATCTGATATCTAATTTGCAGAAAAGTATACTAATATCAAATTACACACTCATACTTCAATCCCTCACCATTAGTCTCGCTATGGCTTTCGAAGGTAACTGAAAATGACATGAAAAATTTAATATCTATCTTGCAGAAAAGTAAACTAATATCAAACTACACATTCATACTTCAATCCCTTACCATTAGTCTCGCTATGGCTTTCGGAGGTAACTGAAAATGACATGAACAGTTTAATATCTAACTTGCAGAAAAGTAAACTAATATCAAACTATACACTCATACTTCAATCCCTCACCATTAGTCTCGCTATGGCTTTCGGAAGTAACTGAAAATGACATGAACAGTTTAATATCTAATCTAAATACTTAAAGCAAATGTGCAAGACTGAAATAAACAAAACAATGTTGGAATTAAACAAAAACTAAGAAAAAAAGAAATCAACAGAAGGACAATATTGATTCCATGTCATTAGTCATTATAAAAAGATGTGCAAATGCCCGGGCTGTCTATTGTAATTTGAAACAAGAACACTGATCAGTTAACAACAACATAAAACATAAAAGATTATGGACAGAAGTAAAATATAAAACATGAAAGATTATGGACATAGATGAAATGTAAATACCATGAAAGATGTAATGTATATACACGTGAATGACTATAGCACAATGAACATAAAGAAATGAAGCATGAAACTATACATTAGTACACAAAACCTCAGCGTGTGTAGGGGCCCTCTGCATAGACCTCGGGGAGCAGCTTTCAAATACGAATTACGCTTTTGAACAAGGTCTTCTCATATATTAAAATGCGGTCATAACAGAGAAACAATGTCACAACACAATGGCGACACAATTACATTACAGAGCTTCAGAAGATCTAACTAATATGCGTATGAGAACGCATTATTTATAACAGAGAGAGATATAACAAATTCCCTAAAGTCTGCGCTGGTAGAAGACACGTGAACCATCACGTCCAGAGATCTAGCATCATGCCCTCCGTGAGGATTAAATCTATGGAGAGTGGATGTTGGATTCGGCTTATGAAGCCGTTTATAGGTGTTGATGTGTCTCCCGTGTTTTAGAAACAGCCATGCAAATCTCCACGTGATGAGAAACAGAGTTCTGTCACCGTGGGACTCTACGGTTGACCACCACTTGACCACCTTTGACCACAGCCTTCTTAGATGAATTCGACCGAGCCAATAGGACACGATCCATGTCCACGTCATTTTGAACTTGCCCATGTGGCCCGATTTGCCTGAAGACACCTGCAACATAGACTTTGACAAAATGGCTGCGGAAAGTTGCAGTGGCTGCGGAAAGTGACAAGATTCCGCAGCTAAATGAGAAAAAATCTAAATCAAACAGCAGACACAAAACATAGTTAAAAACCATTTTAAAAGCTCTTTTACAATTAATATGCAATGATATTGGTGACTGAGAAGGTCTAGGTGAATGAAAAAGGTTTGGAAAGGTGTATAAGAAAGATGCAGATTTGAGACTCAACAATTACGCCTCCTTGTTCTTTCTTCAGAAGCTTTGTCATGACATTAGAGCTCATTATCTTTCCCGGCTTTTCTGCGATACACCGTAATTCGACTTCCTTTCCTTCTGAAAAAAAATTTCAAGAAAAGTTCTTGAAAATTGAAAGCTACCATCCCCAGAGATTGTAACCATTGTACTCCTAGTACAACATCAACACCTCCCATAGGAATGGAAAGCATTGGAATATTCAATACATATTCCCCTATGGTTAGCTTGATATTATGGCATTTTCCAGAGGAATTTATAGTTCCTCCATTTGCAACCATCACTTGACGTTCTGGTGCTGGGTATAGGAAACAATTCAATTCCTTGGCTACCTTACAATGAATAAAATTATGGGTACTACCTGAATCAATCAACACCATTACCTTTTTCTTCCTGATATGTCCTTCTATCTTGAGAGTTTTAGGAGTGGTAATTCTTGCCAATGCATTACACGATATGGTCGGACTCATTTTTTCCTCTTCTAGGGTTGGTTCCTGGTGTATATCCTCTACTTGTTCATTTTCTTCTTCCTCTTCACAATCTATGTAAAATAATTTCTTCTCAGCACACTTATGACCTTTAGTGTATTTACTATTACAACTGTAGAAAATCCCTTTTGCTCTTTTTTATTCCAATTGTTGTGGTGTGAGCCTTGTAGGTTGTGGAAATCTACGAGTAACAACACTTCCCTCTTTATAGAAGTGAGTGGTAGGCTTCCTTGTCGCCATAATTTTACATTCAATTTTTCTTGCCAACCTGAATGCCTTCTCTAATGAATCAGGTTCCAAAACACGAACTTCATGTTGGATGTTATCTTTTAAAGTACCTATGAAGAGATCAATCCTGTGTTCCTCTGGAATATTAGTTACCCTTATATTCAATTTTTTAAAGTCTTTAATGTGGTCCCCCACTAAACCCTTTTGTTCGAGATTTATCAATTTGCTAAAGAAGGCATTGCTCTTTGTATCCTCATAATGTGCTATCATTTCCTTCGTAACAATTGACCAAGTGACAATTTTTTTACGGGAGAAAAGCCATCGATACCATACAAATGTATTTTGTTCTAAATGTAAAGTTGTAATGTGTACCTTTTGTGTGTTTTTCACATTATTGAGATCAAAATATTGCTCCATATGTAGTATCCATGTTACGGGATCCTTGCCATCAAACTTCCTCATATCCATCTTTGGAATATAGTGGTTCTTCCGTCCAACATTATAGTTTATGAGATCATGATTAACATTTATTTTGTTTTCATCATGAGTTTCCTCTACTATATTTTCGCCATTAGGAAACATTTCTTGTATAAACTTTGCCAAACCTTCGATGTCTACTTTTACTTTTTCCATTTTTTCATCGATCTTAGCTTCCATGCCATCCATCTTAGCTTCCATGCCCACTTCCATGACTTCCATCTTAGCTTCCAAACCATTCATCTTAGCTTCCACGCCTTTCTTTAAACCATCCATCTTAGTTTCCACACCTTTCTTAAAAACTTCCATTTCATTTTTTGTTGCTCTTTGCGATAGCGAAATTTGGTGCACTTGCTCTTGTAATTTTGATATCTCATGTTGTGTTTCTTCGTCTTCATGAGTCATAGTAGAGCCTTCTGAAGGTTTAATGGGTGTTGAATTATTTTTAGGGGCCATTTTAGAACCCAATACTGATATCTATTCTTCAATATGCCCTTGGAATAAATTCCAACTAATTTTTTTCAAATGAGACTTATGTAATTCGAAAAAAAATACACACCTTTTTCTTGCTTTTGAGAAGCGTGATATTGAAACTAAATTATCTCTATGATTTCGGATCTTCAATATCTGAAATTTGGTACTGAGGTAGCCCTCTTAATCCTCTTTTGAGTGCCACAAGTCTGACATGATTTGGATTCTTGAAGACAAAGTTGTGCCCAATCTCCTACAATGACCTAATTATGGACTGGTTCAGTAGAGCGAACTTGTATGACTTGACATGTGTCATTTCTTCCTCATTCGGCTTTGAAATTGATAGATAGGAAACTAAATTCCATATGATTGTGTCCAATTTTACAGAATTCCAATCCGATGCTCAGAGAGAGAGTTATGATGATTTTCCCACGATCATCTCATTGAGATGAAATTCGGGAGCCTGAAAAAGTCCTAACTTCCATAGACCATATCTCCAACAATATTGCGAACCAAGATCTAAAATTTTGTGATGATGTTCCTTATGATTTTGGCTTCGCACTCTAAAAATTTCAGATTCTGAGCCTTCATAGAAAAAAATTTATAGTGAAAATTCCGCGATGATATGTTTAGGTTAAATTGAGGAGCCTGCAAAAATACCTAACTTCCAGAAATCATATCTCCATAAATATTGCGAACCAAGCTCTAAAATGTTGCGACGATGTTCCTCAGGGTTTCGGCTTTGTACTCTAAAACTTTTATCTTTTGAACCTTTTTAGAAAAAAAGTTATAGCGAAAATTCCACGATGACCTGTTTGGAGCAGCGAAACCCTAGAATCCAAATCTCTGATACCAAATCTTGTGAAACCAATTCCAAAAATAGAAGAAAAGATATATCAATGCCTTAGAAATAAGCCACTTTGAAGGGAAAACCTCCAATACATTACATGAATGAAAAATTCTTGGATGATACAAATGACAAAACCTCCTTTCTATATATAGGAGTCCATGGGTCCACAATGTAATCCTAGCCAACCTAACAATAACAATGTAAGGGCACAATAATAACAATATTGGTGTTAGAGGGGGCTAAAATAATAACAATAAGGGGGATATAATAATAAAAATAAGGGGCTAAACTAGTAATATAGGGACCTAACAGTCCGTGCCCGAAACCCGCGTCGACCGCCACGCCCTAATTTACAAGAAAACCCCTCCACAGATCTACAAATTGGATTGCAGGTAATGAAAATTATATCAAAATGTAGGAAAGGATATGAGATCTTATCTGGAATAGACGGACTCATGATTAGCCTTCTGGATTTTCCGCTGTTAGCTAATCACAGTGAAAAAAAGGGTAAAAAATTGTTCACAATAGGTAAAAGTGAAAAGTAATTTATTTTTACTATTTTTGGCATTTTATAACATTTTCGGAACCCTAATTATGTTTTTGAGCATATTTTTTATTATTTTGTTATTTATCTTTAAAAATGGGTTTTACGTGCATTTATTGTGCATCAACAGGTCCTCAATGTGACGAGGATGAAGTAACGAGTTGTATTTTATATTTTTTCGGACTCGGTAAAAACACGAAAAAGTCACCCTTGGAGTCATCTTTCAGCTCTTTTCTGACTCTTGAAAATTGAAAATGTTGCTGAGACTTTTGTCATTTTGAACTCATTAAAGGTTGTGAAATGATATCTACACCGTATACGTTTACCCCTTTTCGGGTTGGGATAGATTATTTACGAAAAAATAATACCTTAGCCTACCAGTTCTCTCAGACATAGTTTTCTACCTTTTTGGATCTTGAGACTACCTATGAAAAGGGACCTCCTAGAGTTTTCTTTTCTGCTTCTTTTAAAACTCTCTAAACATGAAAATATGTCAAGTTCTTCCTTTGTTAGACTTGTCAAAACTTAAATGACATTGGAAATCGTCACCATGACGTAACAGAGTTCCTCCTTCCTAGGGCTCGTAAAATGCACTACGATGGATTTGTATGAAGGAAAAATTACATGACAAGCATATGTTATCCCCTTCAAGCTTGTTTCCAAAAATAATTGGGGTAATCGCCATTAATGGTGGGGGAAAATGGAACCAATTCTCAGTCTTTTCGGCAGTATGTCGCTCTTGAACATGACACTCATCTACGTTCGTGTCGGGTTGAGGATATCCCATTTCATCATCTTTGCCTCCATGGGTTTGGGTAATTTTTTTTGACCTCTCATATGCTCTTTTCCATGCCCTCATGACCTCAGATCCATTAATGTAAAATACTGCCAATTTCTGGTGTCGTGTCGTCGATATGTTCAAGAGAAGTTTCCTTGTGCAGTTTTCAACCTCTGATCCTCTGTTTGGTCCTGATTCACAATCATATTTTTCCTATATCTCCTGTCGATGATGTGGGAAAAATTATGGCCCTCCTTCGACTAGGTCACTTCCTGTCGACTTTAGCTCATTATCCAGGAAGCTAATATAGAGACTCCCTTCCCGTACTTTGGAGCTTGCATGCCTCAATGGAAATTTCTTCGCATTCGACGACAGATCCTCATCATTAGCCTTCGATCGAGTGATTTCGCGAGTGTTCGATGCCAGATCACTGTTCAAATTATGTTGATTTTACTTGTTGTACCTTGAGAGCCATTGTCATTATTGGTGGTTTCTCTCATGTCTGTTAACAAATTTCATCATTGGCTGGTAATCAGGTGACTTTCTTGCATGTTCGACTTCAAGTCACAGATTCACGTGTTTGAATTTGTACTTGTTCAGGTCGAGACAGAGTGAAAGACCTTGGGTTTTGTCTGATAAAATCAAGGCTATGAGATATTTTGGTTTATTATGACTATATGCATGCCTATTTTGATTGGATGGCTGTGACCATACCTCAGATCGTGTTTTTATATGTCCTCTATTATGGATGGTTGTACCCATGCCACATGTTCATGTATTAGAGATATTGGTTGTACTTGTACTTGCAAGGCTTCTGACAGTGGTGTTTGGTTTGAAAAAATTCTCGTAAAGCATTTCACTCCTCCCTCTCTCTCGAACCTCATACTTTAGGGGGCATCTGTTACATAGTATTTTGTCACCATCCTTGGAATCCCCATCTCGCACATTGGAGGACCATTTTCGTGACTTCTGTGTATTGTCATACCTTTCCAAAAGTGTCATTGTATCCCTTAGCATGAGAAGAAAATTTCCTCTGTTGACTATTCATGGAGCAGGCTCTCAAAAACATATGATTTTGGGTCGGCGTTGGTAGGCAGTTATGGTCTCATGCCCATTAGCCCTTTGTCTCAGTGGACTGCCCACGCTGAGCTGTTTTTGGAAAGTTTTTTAAAAATAGAAGCGAAGTTTCCATTCCCAACCACTTCATGAGTGGAGTCAGCATGGTTTCTTCGAATGAATAACGTCGAAGACCTTCCTTTGGCTTCTTGTTTCCTAATTTTGAGAAACTCCCCAAAGGATAAGGTCTCCCTTCCACCTTATGAGGGATCCCAAACCACCTCCTCCTCTCCAATAAATACATCTCTCTCAGATAGTTGCAGCTAGATGAACAGTCCTTACTATAGTTGAAATGGTTGAATAGTTGAATAGATGGTGTGAGATAGAGCAGATAAGAATCCATTGTCGAGAGAGAGTCTAGGCTTATCACCTTGCCAAGTCCAATTCCCCGACGAATTCTCGAGACGCGTTTTACTGGACCCGCTGAAGGAGGTTGCAACGTCAAGGATCTTTAGGTTGTAAACTCTTTCTCTCTCGTTATTAATACATGACTGATGTTTTGGTTCCTGATTTGCGTTTGCTATGATTAATATTGTGCAATATGTTTAATTCTCCTTGAAAAATTAGATAGTTATGAATGCAAGTATGTTTTCGTATGCTACTATCATTCTTTGATCCTTGTGTACGCACTCGAGTATTACCACTGAAGGACCGTGACGTGTCAGGACGAAGATCAGGAGACTTTTGCCAGAGCTACGACAATCGCGTTGGAACAAAGGTAGGATATCTATCCCGAATTAGTTTCATTCATAAACTAGGAATCCAAGCATTAGCATGCTCCCTTGCTGCTAGACCCACTCTAGGGCTAGAGGGATTGCCTTTGTATGTAGAGGGGATCTACCTGCACAACAAATTTATATGTAGAAATGATACAAAATACATGTATGACCTGGATTCTACTGATCTAACAATATGCTAATATTAAATACATAATCTATTGTACAAATATTTTCGGAATTTAAAACACAATTTCCAATTACAATATCATGAAGAAATATCAATCACACACAATAGAAATAATTCCTGGGGAAAGATTATAGCTAAAAACCCCATTATATTCTATTGTATATTATATCATGTATCATGAAACAATTACATACAAAGCTCCAATCCAAGAGCTCTCAGTACATGAGCTAATTGTCTCACACTGTCATACAAAAATTGGTAAGTTCCTTAGCCAATTTACTATCTCCAGAAAACCTTCCTCCACTACGCAATCCTTGATGGTAAACAACCCTAAATGATTTATTTCCTTGCCTTCCTTGATTGCGTAAATATCATGGGCACATCCAATGTGTGTGTGGTTTCATGTGTGAAACCGAATAATGTCACAAGTGATAGTTTACTTCCCTTTAACGTAGAACTCAATTAGGTCTCCACTGGATCTGACATGCATGCAGTTAATAATAGTAAAAAAATTAGTTGTATGTGAGACCACTAATTGTGAATTAATTAATAATTAATTCACTTGATCTCTCACTAGTGTATCTTCAGTTACAACTAGCACAATTGACTTTAACTCACTTGTTTGAGTTAAACTGATTTACAACTTGCATTAAATAATGCACCACTACACTTCCAACTCTGTTACAACTAGAATCACTTTGTTGCAACTCAAGTCAACCTGCATGTCCCACCAACCAACCTCTTAACTCAAAATTCACTTAGCTAAATAATTTGTCACTTCAGTTAACTATTTTCAAGTCCACATTGAGAATAGATTACAATTTATTTTCCATCTATATTAAGGGATAATAAATATAGACATGAATCTATAAATATACATGCATTCTATAAATATATTATGCACATACATCTATAAATAGACATACACCCAAAAATAGCTTGTGTGGGCCCCACTAGGATCAAGGATGTTGTTTCTGGGTGCCAATTTCACTATTTCTTGTTGCAAAATTCAACGCTTCCTCTCAACAAGAAAGGAATGTACTTGCATGTGACATGCAACTCCATGCATGCGACATGCAACCCTTGCATGTGAAATGCAACTCCATGCATGCGACATGCAACTCATGCATGCAACACTTCTCTAATGTTTCTCACACATGAAACTCTTGCATGCAACACTTCTGAAACTGAATAGCCTCCAAATAACTAAATCAATATAATGCATCTGTCATAAAAGTCTTTTGATTTCTGCTAGATACTGCACATGTCTTCAGGATCCACTGCGATGCTGACACCTGCATCCATGCACTCTGCACTTGCTGCCAACTCTGATATATGCTCCATTATCTGACACTATCACTTTGATTTCATTTCCTCATGACATCTGACTGCATCAATCCAACTGATCCTGCTACTACTGCTCTGTGGACTCCTAGTAGGTAGGTTCGATTCATGAGACCCACACCATCTCAATGAATCCTACCCAAAATTTCTTCTTGGGATTATTCATGCATGTCACCCCACCTCTCACCTGGTGGTATAGCTGCATACACTCCCTCTGCCCATCTGGCTTGAAATTTCTCTGCATGAGTGGTTTCTCCCACTCCATGATCCTCATCTTATGGTTGCTCCACATCCCGAGGTTCACTCTTACCTGCATGCAAATATAGCTCCCTCTCAAGGGTCAATTGCATGGATTTCTCACACTTCCCCATGGTTGGAAGCTCTGTATAAATCACATCTACATCAAGTCTATAGATATTATTCACATGAATCCCAATCTTTTTGACTTTCCTTGTGGCTTTATGTCGAAGGAAAGCTTTACCTTCACTAAATACCACATCATAGCCTTTATCTTGCAACATTGCAATTGAAACTAAATTTTTCATTAAGCCTGGTACATGCATTACATATTTTAAAAAGAAGGGTTTACCTAACTTCCTTTGGAAAGCAACAGTACCAATCCCAGTAGCGCTATCCCTTTTGTCATCACCCATTTCAAAATGCATTTGGAGGTCCTTCTCCTTCAAGCTACTAAAAATTTCTTTGTCTCCTGTCATGTGGAAAGATGCACCACTATCCAAGTACCACATCAAAATCATTGCACTCGACACCATGCATGAAATCAGTGAGAAGTCAAGCTCAAATTGCGAGGCAAGGGCCTCACCAGCTGCAGCTCTAGTAGCCATCTTGTTCTTCTTCTTTTGTGGACAATTTGTGGCAATATGTCCATGCTCATGATAGTGAAAACACTTCACTTTGGACATATTGTGCTCCTTGCCATCTTCACCGGCCTTAGATTTAGAATGGAATTTCTTCCCCTTCCTCTTCTTCACCTTGGAAGCCAAAGAAAAATACTCTTCATCATCATGCTTTAATTAAGAGCCATCTCTGTTGTTTCGCCTGAACTCCTCCTGCACCAGATGCGACCACAATCGTTCCCAATCCAGAATTTTTTCCCGTTCGTTGACAGAGTCTTCATAACTGTGCCAACTCTTAGGAAGTCTTAGGATAGAAAAACTCACCAAATCATCATCAACGAAAGTTATTCCTACACTCCCAAGTTCATCCCTATATTGGAAAAACTTTGTCAAGTATACTGGAATAGTGTCGTTATTTTCCATCTTGATCTTCCTGAGTTTATCTTTGAGAGCTAATTTCCTATGGTCGTGGCTGCTTTGGAATAGATCCGTCAAAGCCTTCCACATAGCATATGGTGTGGATTTCCCATGGAGGCCTAAGACAATGTGGTCTCGTACTCCCTCTAATAGGATCCTCCTTGCCTTTTCCACTTTCTTTTGCCATGCATCGAGATTTGCAACATCAACAACATCTGGCTTAGGAACATCTTTGTCAATGAATTCCTTCAAGCCATTGTCTTCAAGTACTTCCTCCATCCTGTCCTTCCAATCAATGTAGTTCAAGCTGACCTCAATTGCATAATCTAACCTCAAGCCATTGAAATCCATTTCAATCTTGAATAAGCTGTAGCACCAAGAAATTCTTTTTGCAAATTCGAATTCTTTCCACCAACAAACTCAGCTCCTGCTTCACTTCTATAATTTCCTATGCTCTTATACCATGTAGAAATAATACAAAATACATGTATGTCCTAGATTATCCTGATATAAGAATATGCTATTGTTAAATACAAAATCGCTTATACAAATCTATGCGGAATTTAAAACACAATTGCCAATTATAATATCACGAAGAAAGATCAGTCACACATAACATAGATAATTTCCCGGGGAAAGCTTATAGCTAAAATCCCCACTATCTTCTATCATATATTATACCATGGATCATGAAACAATTACATAAAAAGCTCCAATCCAAGAGCTCTGAGTACATGAGCTAATTATCTCACACTGTCATACAAAAATTGGTAAGTTCCTTAGCCAATTTACTATCTCCAGACAACCTGCCTCCATTGCGCAATCCTTTATGGTAAATAACCCTGAATGATTGTTTTCCTTGCCTTCCTTGACTACGTAAATATCATGGGAACATCCAATGTGTGTGCGGTTGCATGTGTGCAACCGGATAATGTCACAACTGATAGCTTACTTCCCTTTCACCTAGAACTCAATTGGGTATGCACTAGATATGACATGCATGCAGTTAATAATATTAAAAACATCATTTTTATGTGAGACCACTAATTGTGAATTAATTAATAATTTATTCACTTGATCTCTCACTAGTGTATCTTCAATTACAACTAGCACAACCGACTTTAACTCACTTAACTGAGTTAAATTGATTTATAATTTTCATTAACTAATGCACCACTGCACTTCCAACTCTGTTACAACTAGAGTCACTCTGTTACAACTCAAGTCAACCTGCATGTCCCACCAACCAACCTATTAAATCGAAATTCACTTAGCTAACTGATTTTTCACTTCACTTAACTATTTTCAAGTCCACATTGAGAATAGATTACAGTTATTGTCCATCTATATTAAGGGATAATAAATATAGACATGCATCTATAAATAGACATGCATTCTATAAATATATTATGCACATACATATGTAAATATACATACACCCAAAAATAGCCCGTGTGGGCCCCATCTATTGTAGGTGCTTAATTTTCACTAGGATCAAGGATGTTGTTTCCGGATGCCAATTTCACTATTTCTTGTTGCAAACTTCAACAGTATCTGGAACTAGCAAGGATGTTAACTCCATTTCTCGACGTTTCAATTCACTTGTCTCTGAAACCTTTGTATTTGCCTACGTCTATAATTCCTCTACTGGTGGTTATGCATCCAAATTACCTCCTTGCTCAGTGGAAGTTGTTGTCTGTCACAGACTCTAATGAAACGGTCAAGATGGAAGGGCTTCGAAAAAGGTATAAGCAGCACTAGCACTCATTTAAGAATCAAAGCCAACACCTCAGTCATTTCTAGACACATATTGAGATGGAAATTGAATTCCAGGCAAGCCTTGGACTACTAATTAACATATCGCTCTCCATAATTGTTCAGGACTACACTTCCAGACATAGATGCAGATGAAGTTAGAGATAAAGATTCAGAGGAAACCGTTCTCAAGTTTGGGGCATCCTTCTTATTTGGTAGATTTTTTGAGTCATATGTAGTCCAACATTCAGTTGATCCAGTTCAAGAAGCATATCTGGTTGGAGATCTAAATCGATACCTAGCAGTAGAGATACCTGGCACTACGACTGGATTTGTTTACACTGGGTCTCGCTCTCTATAGGATGGATATATCTTAGATGAGTCTCGCTTTCGATCATCTTAATATTCATCTATATTTGGAACATATTTTTCTACCTAGAATTTTTCTATGACTGCTCTTGGTGCTGCTTCTGTCCCTGCTACTAACTCTTTTTCATGGTCAATGGGGTAAACCTCAACATCTATTATTTCCTTCAAAAAAAAATCACATGAGCATCTAATTCAGATGAGAATGAAAATCTTGGCCAAGATTACAACTTTGGGAAACAATGTAAATCTGTTGTTCCAGGTTTGGCCTCTGAAACTTGGCTACAAAACCCGCCTTCACCTCATCTAGGGTCTTAGTTGTAACCTATGGATCAGTCTGGATCAATTTCATATACCTATGGATAGCACTCCCCCACAACATGGTTTGGAACTCTCTGGCATTGTTATCCTTTTATCTCTCCAGATTGATTCACATAAGAACCAATTTTAATTTAGGAACTCGCATAACTGTACTCTCTATCACTCTAGCCATATTGGCATGCTTGTCCACTTGAACTAGAATTCAAAATTACCACTACACTTCAAACTTACCACTATAATTTTTCAGCCACTCGCTAGAGGGTTAGGCAAAATCACTGCAATTCCTTAGTCTTTAGCCACGTCTCTGTCATGCATTATTATTCCTTATCATCAACCATGTATCTACAATAAAATATTATAGTTATGTCCATGATTGGATTTAATATAGTTTCCACTTCCCCAAACAAAAATAATGGGTTAGGTCTCGAAAAATTAGGCCACCTGAACTACACACTAGTACACGATACATAATGGGGCACGCCTTTAAACCCCATGACATGGCACCATACATAACAGGGCATGACTTTAAACCCCACGGCATGGCACAACAGGGCATCTGTCACCAACACGACACACCAAGAACCAAACAAAATCGCCAACATCCTAGCCCAGACCTGTGTGCACTACGCGCTCATAAGCGTCCCCCAAATTATATGTTAAGTCCTGCTTAAGTCGCACCTCAGAATTGATATCACGTGGATAGTGGATAGAGTTGTAAATCAAGAAAACAAATTAAATGATAAAATTTTGATTTATTTACTTGTAAATGGGCTAAATATGGCATTGGTCTTACTAAATTTATGCTTATATTGAAGCACCTGGATTCAACACCTCGATTCCCTTTTCGTGATTCATGAATCAATTTTTCTGTTTTTTATTCAATATGTTTTATATTGAGCTGATTATTACTTTATATAGTTGATAGAACTCTCAAATTTAGTTACTGATTTGTAATTTCTAGGACTCAATGGCAGGGACTTGCTACTTTGCAGCGTCCCTTGCTTAATACAGCCTCATTATTTTGTAGAATTTATTGTCAAGGAAAACCAAAAAAGAGGACATCTTCATTCTAAATGGGATGGCAATAAGTATAGTTCTCAATTGAAGGAAAATTTTCCAATAATAACATTTTTATTTATTTTTCCAAAAATCTTAATGGGGTATCTATGTTTTGTGGTGATAATTTTTTTTTGCTGAGAGGATGTTGATTAAGGTTAATTTTTGTTTAGTTGACATATTATAAATTTGTCTGGTGGTACCAAAATTTTGTTTGAACAATTGGTTATCATATTTTTAAATAATTTTTTTTGAGGAAATATGGTAAGTTGATAGTTGGCTAAGTGGTTTTTTATGTATTCAACTAGAGGATCTAATTGACTATAACAATGTATAGGTGCATAGTATGAGGAAGAAATTAAGGAGTTTAATGTACACCCTTACCAATTAAAAGTTGATAATTTCTTTCTCATTTATGGGGAATCATGTTGGCCATTTCATTTTTTGGTAAGAGCATAGAGTGGGAAGAAGGAAGAAAATGTGACATATGGACAATCGTAATTGCACCACATGGAGCCATGGTGAGTTGCATAAAATATGGAAGAGATCCTAGGTTTATGGCCTAAGATAGCTAGTACTTGTAATATGTAATTGATTGTATTTATGAAGTCAACTATGGTAGTTAGGGTTTTGATATGATCAAGAATAACCATTATGTATTATATAACTAGAATTTTATGGCTATGAATAGAAGTTAATGGATCAATCTAGTAATCATTTCGTCGATTGTTCTTAGGTTAGTGTTGAGAATAGTTATTTTGTTGTGGAATATAATTATGTATTATTATTATGATGTTGTTATGAAAACACATGTATTATTGGCACGAGTGTGACTATGTATTGGATTTGGATATCGCAATGGAGTAACAGAAGCATTATTTTGTTTCAAATTCTATATAGTCTAATTTACATGGAATATTGGTATGTTGAAACTTGATATATCTATATACTTTGTGTTAGATTAGATGTATTTCACATTTTCCATCCACTTAGTATATGGATATTAAAGAGTTATATAAGAATAATATAGATTCTATTATGAATGGATGCTAGGTTTGAATGATTAACTACTCATCTTGTAGCTTACCTCCTTATCCTTAATTTTAACACATGCTTTCACTCATACCTTTACCTTATGGAGATTGAAAATACTAACACTAAACTAAACCAGACCTTTATTGGAGACCTAATTATACCTTGATCTTGAAAAAGAGCCAACAAATGCTTTTGTTGCCAATATAAGATTATAAGGGAGGGACCCTTGTAGCATGAGATACAAATTCTTAAAATTATGAATTGAGGATTTGTTTGAAAGTAATTTTAAGGGTTTCATTGAATCATAAGTAAAGTTGTATGGATGGAACTTTGAGAAGCATAGAGAAATAGTTTTATATGGTGATGTTCTTATGAATGTGCATGAAATACTTTAGATCCAATTTTCATTAAACATTTTCAAAAGGTTGACGTGACTTAAAGAAAAACCAAAACATAACCAAAGATAGAGGAAGAGGATAGAAAGGAACATCTAGAATTTAGTTCCACTTCAATGAGCAGACCATGAGATAACTTGTGCAATTGAATTCTAGGTGAATACTATAGTATAAGGTATATGGTCAAATTTCTGGTAGAGTGTGCAAATCATTTTCAAGGGAAAAGAAAGCATTAAAGAGGAGATCATAATGGAGATTGATAAAGGAAATCCCAACTGGGATTCAAGATATTTCTTGTTGAACAAGGTATGTTTCTTAGCAAAAAAATCATAGGATAAATTTCACCATTGTGCTAATTTTCCATACTTTTTCCACCAAAAAATTCACCAATTTCAATATTTGTTAGAAATGATTTGGCTAAATTCTATAAGATAAAATTATTTACTCTAAAAAACACCAAATTTTTCTAGAAATCATTTTAATTTCTTAGAAATTTAAATATTTTTACGAAAATATCACCAAAAAATTTATGCTCAACATTTTTAGAATTATTAAGGTTCATCAAGGTTTTCACACTTTAAAATAAATATGGATCCTTGAAATTTTCCCTGATGTTGTCTTTGAAGCTATGAGCATGGCCATGAAAACAACCCACACTAGGTGGGTGGCTATAATGGCGTTGGTAATGTTGAAGGGTGAGAAGAATTGGTGCCATGGTTTTATATTTATGTTTTCCACCTTGGGCCTTCTAGAGTATCTATTGATGTCACCCAGTTGAGATAATTTAATACATGGTCACATCCTTCTAGTTAGAAAGAAACAACTAATCACTTTTTTTTCTAGTTAGAAAAGGGTGACCATCTCTTGTGACCCCTTTGCAACAAGTGACCACCTCTTGAATATTCTAGAATTGAATATTTTTAAGACGATAACTTGGGTTAGCCTAGCCATGACCAGACTTGAGCCTTAGGATTTTCTTATCACCTATGTGCATCAATTTCATAAGACTTGGAACCTATCCACAAGCCTTCTTGATGATTCTATAAAATAAGAAAGGATCAAGGGGAAAAGACATAAAACTCATAACATCATTTTGCTACTAGATTAGAGCTAGAGAGACCCTTCAGCTCATCTTCATGGTGTTTCATATTCTATTAGGTCCCTATAATACTAGTATAACCCATTATGTTTCTTAGAAAAAAATGCATAGGATAAATTTCACCATTTTCTAAATTTCCATATTTTTTCCACCAAAACATTCACCAATTTCCATATTTGATAGAAATGATTTGGCTAAATTCTATAAGATAAAATTACTTACTCTAAAAAACACCAAAATTTTCTAGACATCATTTTAATTTCTTAGAAATTTAAATATTTTTATGAAACTATCACCAAACATTTTATGCTCAACATTTTTAGAATTATTAAGGTTCATCAAGGTTTTCACACTTTAAAATAAGTATGGATCCTTGAAATTTTCCCCGATGTTGTCTTTGAAGCTATAAGCATGGACATGAAAACACCCCACACTCGGTGGGTGGCTATAATGGCGTTGGTAATGTTGAAGGGTAAGAAGAATTGCTACCATGGTGTATATTTATATTTTCCACCTTGGGCCTTCTAGAGGACCTATTGATGTCACACCATTGATATCATTTCATACATGGTCACATCCTTCCAATTAGAAAGGAACAACTAATCACTTGTTTTTCTAGTTAGCAAAGAGTGACCATCTCTTGTGACCCCTTTTCAACAAGTGACCACCTCTTAAATATTATAGAATTGAATATTTTGAAAAGATAACTTGGGTTAGGCTATCCATGACCTGACTTGAGCCTTATAATTTTCTTATCACCTATGTGCATAAAATCATAGGACTTGGAACCTATCCACAAGCCTTCTTGATGATTCTATAAAATAAGGAAGGATCAAGGGGTGAAGACATAAAACTCATAACATCCTTTTGCTACTAGATTATAGCTAGAGAGACCCTTCAGCTCATCTTCATGGTGTTGCATATTCTATTAGGTCTCTATAATACTAATATAGCCCATTATTGTTATTGTTAGTGTAGCCCCCTTATTGTTATTTTTGTGCCCATGTAGTCCCCATTTTTATATTATTGTGACCCATAGAAGCCCACTATTATTATTGTTGTGCCCTTAAATTATTATTGTTATGTAGGATCTGATTATATTGTAAGCCCTTAGACTCCTATATATAGAAAGGAGGCCTGGTAATTTGTATGATCCAAGAATTTTTCATTTATGTAATTTAAATGAGGTTTACCACTCGAAAAGGATATTTTTTAAGTCATGATCTATATTTCTTCTATCTTGTGAGGTGGTTGCATAACATTTGGTATCAAAGATTTGGATTCTAGGGTTTTGCTTTTTCAAATAGGTCATATTGGCATTTTCGCTATAATTTGTATTCTACGAACCTTCAGAAGTTGAAATTTCGACCACATGGATCATAAATCATGATGAACTTCATGTAAACATTTTAGAGCTTATTTCACTATATTTTCAGAGATATGATCTGAGGAAGTTAGGGTTTTTGGAGGCTCCAAATTTAGTCTCAAATAGGTGACCTAGGGAAAAGCGTCATAAATTTCGTTTTAGGCATCAGATTGGAATTCTATAAAAGGTTGATAAAAGTGCACAAACTTTAGTTTTTTGTGTAGAAATTTCAAGGCCGAAGGTAGAAAAGGTGACACGTGGAATTCCATACTAGTTTTCTCTACTGAACTAGTATATAATAAGGACATCGTGGGGGATCTAGCATAACTCCTTGAAGTCTCCAATATCAGTTTGACTTGTGGGGTTGGAAATAAGACTCAGAGGGCTACCATAGGACAAAATTTAAAACCTTGGAAATATGAAATTATAGAGCTACGACAAATTCAATATCGAGCTCCTAAAAAGAAAGAAAAGGGTGTGTAGTTATTTTAAATTTGCATAAGTTTTGTTTGAAAATATTAGTTGAAGTGATTCAAAGGGCATATTGAAGCATAGATATTAGTATTTGGTTATAAAATGCCTCCCAAAAAAAATAATTATGCAACCATTAATCCTTCAAAAATATCTACTATGACGCATGAAGAGGAAGATTTGCAACATGATATATCAATGTTAAGGGACCAAGTGCAACGAATTTCGCTCTCACAAAGAGAAACCAAATATGACATGGATGGATTAAAAGGAGACATGGATGGCTTAAAAGGACAGATGTATGGTATAAAAGGAAACATGGAGGTTTTTAAAGTAGACATGGATGTGATGAATTTCAAAGTTGAAATTTTTTTTGCAGGAAAGGCGTGCCGGTGGTGACAAGGTAATCCATGCAAATCATGATGAGGAAAAAATAAATATGTGTGGTAGTGTATTTGGTGTAAGGGTGTACGAAATACACTTCTTTAGAAAGCTGGCTGATACATGCACAAAGTCACAGAGAAAAATGATTTCCTACTTTAGTGGAACAAATTTGACACAATGTAAACTAATTTTGAGGGAAAAATAAGCATACAACACTAAAAAAAAATCAAAATACAAAATAAAAAACGAAAAATGTTGATGGAGCAAACAACCTAATAACACAAGTGGAGAGTTCTCCCTTTATTAGGTGCTGGTGGTAGAAAAGATACAATGCTAAACACTTGAAGAGGATCTTGTTAGGGTCCCGTGATTTAGCAGATTGGTAGACCAAATGCACAAGGTAACATAAGACCAGTCTTTAGAGTCCTAGGAGATAGCCTTCCTGGACTCAGAGAGGGCTCTATCTATTGTATGCAAACGATGTGAACTTTTTTCTTCTGGGGTTTGATTTTAAGCTAGTTGTTAAGTGTAGGGTTTGTTTTTTGTTTTGGTTGGGTGAGATGGTCAAGTAGAATAGGTGGAGTGAGAGGTCTTCAAATCATTGGGCTATGGAGTCTATGAAAGTCATGGATATCTCAACAATGAAACAAGATGCATAACAGGGAAAATCTAGCATGGTAAAATGGATCCTTAAGGTATGTGTGAAGTGAAATGAACAATAAGTTTGTTAACATAGTAGGTGTATAAGGGTAGTAAAGAATCCTTAAACAAATAATTTTAAACAAGATAGTCTCAAATACTGATTAACATGAAGAAGTAATCAATAGATAGGGAAAACCGGTAACTCTTTGATTCAACTTAGGCAAATAAACATTTAAGACAAACATTCCAATGAAATATAGAAGGCGAGAAACTCATTTAACTTCTAGTGATTTCACCTTCAAGGTTTAGAAGACATTCAAGATAACAAATAAATTTAATCAATGAAGATGGAATGCCTAAACATCAATGATCAAGCTACAAAGAACTTTAAAGAAACTTCTCAAGCATGGACAAAGGGCATGATCAAAACATGGCCTCTTTGGCTAAAACCTAGCAAGTAATAATTCAAAAAGAGATTCCAAAACAATGTTTAAATAACATCAAATAGGAAGGGCTAACTATAAAACATATTTGAAAACTACTATATTGAACCATTCATGTAATAAATAAGCATATGAAGATCTAAGGAGCAGCTAATAATTCCTTAAACAAACCCAGCAGAGGAAAACATCAAGGCAATAGACAACATGAAGGACTAAGGTGCCTCCAACAACATTTCTTAGCCTATACTCTTCTGTTCTACTGCAACATAGAAGGATGGAAACATAATGAAAACATGAGAAAAAAAAAACATGTAAGAGAAGTTCTTCACCAATAACCAAGCTCAGTGATCTTGCAAGCTATCCTCCTTCATCATCAATCAAAGCAATCCATTCAGAAACTCCATGTTATCACAAAATCAGACCTGATAGACTGCCAATCAAGTTAATCTCATGTAAATTTTTCAGACCGATCTTTTGGCTAATGCTTAGCCTCCTCAACCTTAGAGGGCTCTCTCAAGGGTTTATGATTTTTGATAAATATGTAGATGGCTAACTCTATATGGGATAAAGATAGATAAATAATATAAGCTAGTTGTAAATCACATTAGAAAGTTTACATTGGGATTATGGAGTCATAATAGCTTCAAAAAAACCAAAATAATCTACCTAGCATGGAAGTCAAGGCATATCAGAGTTCAAGTCAAGGAATAAACATGTTGAACAGTGAAACACACAGTTAGTTTGTCTATGAAGGAAGTTAGAGCATCATTGATGAATTCTGAGTAACATAAGAAAACACCACTGCAATAGAATATTGAAAAGATGCCATCATGACAAGAACATACAAGAAATCCTTATGAATCTTGAGTTGTCTAAGTAGAAATTCTGTATTAGGCTGAAAACAGTCACTTACAATAAACAAAGTCTCTTTTCTAACAAATGTCCAACCCTTTCTATTTCGACTCCTTGATATTTTATATATCATTTACATCATAAGATAAGCTTATCCACAACTAGATACATCGAATTCCTATGCTTTGACACCTATTCTAACCATAAAACATGGTATTTATTACAAACACAACTGTAAAACTAATATAGAGTCCTATTACAAATAGAATTAGAACTCTTTTGATTCCACTCAAAACAGATTTATCTAAACTTAATTACATCATTTTCCACCTACCTTTCCATTCAAGTCAAATCCTAATGATGAATTCCAACTTGTTATGACCATAATGCTGATGATGTTGATCTCCTGCAATTTAGGAAACTGCTCCCCTGTTTTTAGGCTTAGGATTCTCTTAGTTTCTTTAGATATTATGACCACTTCTAACCCATAAATTCAAGGCTAATTGATGTCAGGAAAATTATTAGCATATTTCCCATCTCATTCCTTCATCCCAGCTGTGTAAAACCACTTCGAACTTCTCAAAATAGTGAAAACAGACCTGCGCTACAAAAGCAACATAGTTTCGTAGCGCTTTTCGTAGCGCAGTATTTTTACCTAGTTTTCCTCAAAATTTAGCTTCCTTTCTTTCAAGGTTATTTTGATATTCACTTGACATAGCTTCCTTAGAAATTTCAAGTCAAAATACATGGTCTTCCCTCCAAAATTTGATAAGAAAAGGGTGAAAAAGCTGCTACAGTAGTTTCATAGCACATTTCACCGTTTTTGAACTACGGGCACTACGAAACTATTGTGTAAGCAGTTTTAACCAGATTTTAAAAAAATTTAAAACAAAAAAGTGCCACAACTTCCAAAAATAATTTGCTTCATCAAAATCATCAACTATTTGGACTAAAAACATAACCTTCACAAAATTTAATCCTCATTTTCCATTTCGAGTTTGCCTTGAATTTGTCATTTTGTACCTCTGCTCTTTAGTTCATCTTGAGACTGTTTTAATTGTAGCTCCAAATCCTCCACTTGGCCTCTTAGCTTTCTATTAATGGATCTCAAATGGGTGTTGATCACTCTAACAAATTTTGCTTCTTTCATGGCTAGAACTGTCCATGTAAAGAATTGTTGTGCACTTCTTGGGATCTCCAACCTAACAACTGTTTGACCTTCCCAAACAGCCTTAATCCTCTTGAATTATATATTTTCATGTTGTGATTTATTTCCCTCTTTCTCATCATTTCCATCTCTTGATTTTCTAGCTTCAACCTTTCTTCCAGCAATTGACACTCTGACATGTGTTCCTTTCCCTTCACTATCCTGATGGCTGCATGCTCCACTATAGGTGATGAGAGATCAACCACCTCTTTAGGGACTTTGGCTGATTCAATAGTCACTTGGATATCTTTATTGCCTTATTTGAGTTTATTTTCATTTCTGGTTAAAGGTTTCCTAGCTTGAAAAAAAAAGGTTGCATTCTCACCTTCAAATTCCAATTTCTTTGCTGATTTCATTTTTCTTTGTTTGGGTTCATCAAATTCAATGAAATCTGCCTGCAAAATAGGTGATTCTTATATATCAATTGCATGAAGTATATCATCCAAATTTCCTTTCATCATAGGGCTGTCCTCTGTCACTGAAACAACTGCTTTTCCCTTTGATGCTGCTACTTGACTTCTTGTCTTTCTCTAGATCTCCTGCTTACTGGCCACCTGTTTTTGTTTTGTTTCTTTGACCCTTTCTACTTTATGTTTTGTAGGTGATGGGGTTTCTGCAACAAGCACTGATGCTTTCTCAGTTCTATCTTCAACCTGTTTCCTTGGTTTCAACTTCACAATCCTCTTTTCTTTAGTAACCACTGGCTGACTGGATTCTGCTACTGGTGGTGAAGGATTCTCCTTAATATTAGGGTTTCTATCTAGAGTTAGGGCATCCATTTCAAATCCACTCATAAATAAAAAGGAATACCAATCCCTATTTATCCAGATATTTATCAAATTGTGATGAAATAGAGATGTTTCATAGCCATCAGATTTAGCTTGGACTTTGTCAGCCATTTTGGTATGACTTTTATGCAAGTAAAATGGTAAATATAATGATATCATACTTTTGAAATGCAACAACAGTTTGAAATGATAGGTGTAGACTTTATGGTACCTGCCTTCACATGTAAAATATCTTTGGATGTTGAATAGTAGCTTTGCATAGTTGTCCTTGATATAGCTTCTCGGTATTGCATTATTCAGGTCCATGTCTACATATTCAGGTTTCATAAACTCCTTGCATGGCTCCATGTCAAACCTAAAAAATTTAAACCAATATTGTTGTCTCCTTGGTATCTTTGTCACAGAAGCTATGATCTCAGGTGTAACTGGCATATTTATCATTCCAAATTTGGTAGTGGTTTCACTGAAATGTAAAGCAAACTCTTTGGACACCTGAGTGTGGCAACCCTGCAGATTTTCACAAAATTTGAGACAACCATATTTTCTAAAAGCCTACATTACCATTTGATCCTCCATAACAACATTTGCATTCTCAGGCTCGTATCTTAGACAATGTCCCCCTATGTGGAGCTTCTTCTCCTCTACCATGTTTCTTGTAAAGAAAACTTGTTAGATTCTCTAAAACCTGTAAAACAACCTCTCTTGATTTGATGAACAACCTCTCTTGATATGATGAACAACCTCGCTTGATACTGGTGAGAGTTGTCTTTGAATAGAACAACCACAAAATTATCCTTCTTGCTTTAGATCTTGGACAACATATGTGAAGGTAAATGAAACAAAGATGACTCAATTAGGCAAAAAATTCAAATTAGAGATGTCACCTCATGACCAAATGATGTTTGATTGATATCCTATCATGACTATGATGACTGTTGGACATGAAAGTACATCGAATCTGGTAACTAATTGACTCACCATACCCCTATCATGTCATTCCCCAACTGAAACTGATGAATCCCAGCTTATTTGAGACGAAAGCTAAGAAACCGTGCTTTTGTAGCGCTCACATTGTAATTTTCGCACTTTGCGCTATGAAAGTAGCAGTGCTTTTGTAGCGCAAAACTCACTTTTTGATATAACAGTGCTACAAAACTGTGGATTTGTGGCTAATTGTAGAAAATTTGCCCAAAACTTACTTAGATGATCCTTGAATGAAAAATGTGAACTTTTTGACCATGGAATGGACCTATAAAGACCTTATTTGAATTTTGATGGTGAACACTAAATCTCTAAAACTATGAAATACCCTTAACCATGCTAAAAATGACTTTCAAAACTATTTAGACCATGATCAAAACAGAGTTGACATACCATGTTTTGATTTTTTTTTTTTTTCGGTGATAACAGTGGCTCCACTTGGGATAGTGTGCTCTTGTGGTACTCTAAGAACCAGTATTTCCAGTGCTGCTATCCAGTTTCTTGACCAAAATAGTAAAAACTGTGAAATTTCCAAGCTCCTCCGCAAGCTCTAATGGCCTTCACCTCGGGCTCAAGCTTGCTTATTTTGCTTGTCATTATTAGCAGGAAAAATTATAAAATGGAATATATACAATGACATGAACAATCCATCAGATTTTAGGAAGTATAATGCTTCAAAAACCTGCCATTTATAGGCCCTCCAGCATATGGTTTTCCATCTATCTCCTGTAGTATGTAAGTATTGTTTCCATGAAAAGCAACTATTTTGAAAGGACCTTTCCATAAGTTCTCAAACTTACCATGTTTGCCTTTCTCTTCAATTCTGGCCTCCCATTTCAACACTTCATCTTGAATTTGAAAACTCTCTTCCTTGATCTTCTTATCAAATGTCCTCTTGATTCTGTTTTGAGATTGTTGATTTCTGTCATAAACTTCATTCCTTTTCTCTTGCAGAGCTATCAGCTGATTAATTCTCCTCTGGATCACATTGGTTCCTCTTCTAGCCCTTGAATCAGCTTCATAACAGGTACCCCTAGTGATGTAGGAAAAATGGCCTCAGCGCCATATACCAATTCATATGGTGAACTTACGATTGACCTCTTTGTGCATATCCTGTCAGCCCATAAGGCATACTTCAGCTTCAAATGCCAAGCCTTCTTATTCTCCTGCAACACTTTTTTAATGATCCTCACAATGCTCTTGTTAGAATATTTAGCAAGGCCATTTCCTTGCAGATAGTATGCAATAGAATGCCAAGAGTAATATGACATTGATGAAAAAAATTGATCAGCTTCTTAGACTTGAATGCTTGTGCATTATCAGTTATAATCTTCACGGGGAAACCAAACCTAGACAAGATATTATTTTCTAAGAAATAAATAATCACAGAATCATTTTCTTGCCTAGTTGGGATTGCTTCAATCCATTTGGTGAAGTAATCAGTTTCTGTAAGAATCCAATGATGTTGACTTGAAGATGATGGATGAATCTCCTCGATAAAATCTAGTCCCCACTAATGGAATGGCACTTCTACATAAATAGGCATTAAAGGCAAGGGTACAAGTTTCTTCTTACCCTTGAAAATCTGGCATTCATGGCAGGCTGCAACCCTATTGTATACATCCTTAAACATTGTTGGCTAATAAAACCCTAATCTCAAATTTTTTTTCACTGTTGCCTTCCAATAATGATGACCTCCACAATCCCCTTTGTGAAACTCCTCAATCACTTTATCAGCCTCCTCTTGTAGCAAGAAATTCAACAAAATTCTGCCAGTATCCTTCCAAAACAGATTTCTATCAAATATAAAGTATCTCTAATATTTTAGCTTGACAAACCTTGCTTTGGACTTTGTTAAGTCAGCAGGTGCTTTATGGAGCTATAGGACAAAAACAACTTCCTAGTACCAATCTGAGGTGATATATTTTTCTTCAATAGGAACTAGTTCCTCCTCATCATTTGAAATTTCTGATATTTTTGGAATCTAATTTATATCAAGATAGTCAAAGTTTGACTGTGCCATCAAATTTGCCAAGCCTTGCCCTTTGACCAATTTTTCTGGTTTAATCTCTATATCATATTCTAGCAGCTTGGCAATCTATTTTCCCCTCTTACCATCAAGGTCGGCTTGAGTGAGGATGTCTTTCACAACAATATTAGGAACAAATGCCATAATATGAGAATGTAGAATACAAATTCTGAAACATTTGATAGCCTTCACCAGATCATAGGCCTGCTTTTCTAAGATATTATACTTCAACTCAGAATTGGTTAATGTCCTACTAAATAAAGAAATTGGCTGATCAATACCTTGCTATCCTTTTTGTAGCAGAACTTCAGCGATAATGTTCTTTGATGCAAAGGTAAAAACTAGAAATTCCTTTGAGAAATCTGGACTAATCAATACTGGTGCCTATGTGAGTGCTATTTTGATATCTTCAAATGAGTTTCTTGCCTCTACTGTCCACTTAATATCAACTCCCTTCTTTAGCATCCTTGTTATGTCCTTCACAATCTCAGCAAAATTAGGAATAAATCGCCTTACAAAATTTACCTTTCCAAGAAAAGATTGAATCTCTTTCCTACTTCTTGGAAACTCTACCTTCTAAATTGCATTGACCCTGCTTGGATCAATATTAATCCCATATTTATAAATGATATGCCAAATTTATTTACCTGAAGTTAAAGCAAAATTAATTTTGGTGGGATTTAGAGAGATGCCAAACCTTCTACATTTCAGTAGAATTCTTTCCAAGTGTTTTAAGTGATCTTCTTCTTTCCTTGAGAAGATTGTTATGTCATCAAGATACACACCCACCATCTTGTCCTCTATTCAAAAAATGCAATGTTCATTACCCTTTGAAAGTTAGCTCCTGCATTCATGAGACCGAATGGTGTCTTGGCGTACATAAAAGTACCCCATGGTGTAGTAAAGGCTGTTTTTTCCTGATCATCAGGATGCCCAAGGATCTGATTATAACCTGAAAAATCATCAAGCGTAGACATTCTCTGAGAACCCACAATAGTTTGAAAATTTTGATCCATATTTGGTAGAGGATAATTATCTTTCAGGGAAGCTTTATTCAAATTTCTGAAGTCAATGCATATTCTGATTTCTCCACTCTTCTTTCTAACCATAACCAAATTTGCAAGCCAATTTGAAAATCTGATTGGGACTATGATTTTGGCATCAAAGATATTTTTAACCTCCTTCTCAATCAAAGGCATGAGAAGTGGGTTGATCCTCCTTAACTTCTGCTTGAAAGGTATTTCACTTTATTTTATGGGAATAGTGTGTTGAATAATGGCAGGATCATATTCTTTCAAATCAGCATAGTTACAAGCAAAGACATCTATGAATATTTTCAACATTTCAACATACATAAACTTCATATCAGTTGAAAGAAATTTTGAAAGTTTAATCATATTGGACATAGCTATAGTACCAAGGTTACAGCTCTCAACTTCTTCATCATTAACTTGTATCTCAGGGGATTTAAAAACATCATTCTGATCAAAATTTTTTTCTAGAGGTATGAGTCCCTTTGGTATGGAATTATTCTTTAATTGAAAAACTTCAGAACTCCCTTTATATTCAGCGAACATGTTCTGCTGATCTACTTGTATGTTTTCAAACTCTTCTTTCAGCTCAATAAATTTTTTCACTTGTTGATCATTTGTTGAGATTCAACAAGATGACGAGCTTAGTGAAAAGAGTCGCATTCAGTAAGTGGGCCTGTAAGCTATTTTTGGCGCAAGTCAATTTTTAGACTATGTCTATTTTTAGACATGATGATCATATTTCAGAAGTTTCAGGATGCTATTTGTGGATGGTTGATCAAGTTGGAAAAATAGATGAAATTCTATTTTTAGAATATTGGGCGAAGTCTATTTATAGATTGTTGATCTAAAAATAGATGCATGTCGATTATTATTAGCTCTTAATAATAATCAGACACTAAACAACAACTTATTCTCTTGGAGCACTTTGTTTCAGTGCACAGATGTGGCACATCAGTGGACTGAGGGAATTACGTAATTCCCAAGGGTTTACTGGAGCTAATGCATGGAGGACTCAGTTAGAACTCAAGTGGCAGAGTTATGACACAGTTGGAAGAAGTAGTTATGGAGTTGTATTCAGTTTAACTCAGTTAGACTCAGTTGAGCTAGTTGTATGTAGTCTAACTGATTGATACACTAGTGAGAGTGGAGTGAATTAATTATTTAATTAATTCACAAATAATAACTCATTAATCAACTAAACAATACAACAGTTAACTATAGTGCATGGCAGTTTTAGTGGAGACCAAGTGGAGAGATAGGTGAAAGGGCAAGATAGACTATCTGTTGTGACTATAGTGATGCATTGATTGCATCACACACACATTGGAGTTTCCAATGAGGATTGCATGGTCAAGGCAAGGGTAATTCAAATTCATTTAGAGTTATTCTTCAGCAGGGATTTCATAGTGGAGGCAAGCTAGCAGGAGGCAAAGATCGGTGCATGGATTTGGAAGATTGTTCCTGATTAGTGTATGATGATTGTACTGTACTGAGAGCTTGATAAGATTTCTATGAGGATTGTCATATGATTCCATGATACATAATATATAGTTGGGGTTTTCAGCTTCAGGCTTTCCCAGTTAAAAACAACTGTGTTATGTGTGATTATTTTTATTTATGCTTTACATGTGTGTGCAATTAATTTTCTGCAAAAGATTAACAAGTGGAATGATTCAGTATCTTGAAAAAAGTTAAATAGTGTGAGATCAGGTGAATCTAGGACATATGCATGCTTAGTGCATATAATTTATACATGGTATCAAAGCATTTTTGATTGAAGATTGCAATTGTAAAGTGAGTTTGTGCTGGTGTACAATTCGAATTTTCTTCAAAAGATTCTTGGTGCAGAAGTTGAGTATACATTGAAATGTCTTTCAACGGGTTGAGATTGGAGTATGCCCTTGATGGGAGCTTGAATTAAATATCCTGGAAGGACAAGATGGAGGCAGTGTTGGAGGATAATGGATTGAAGAAGTTCATTGATAGCGATGTTCCTAAGCCAGGATCTAGTGATGCTGCATTACTTGATGCATGGAAAAAGAAGACAGCAAAGACGAGGAGGATTTTTTTGGAAGGTGTGAAGGACCATATTGTTTCTAGCCTTCACAGGAAATCCACTCTATTCTTAATGTGGAATTCTTTGAAAAACTTTTTTCAAAGCAGAAGTGACTAGGGGAAGTTGGTGCTTCAAGACAAGCTCAGAAAAATAAAAATGGAGAAAGACGACAGTATTCCAAAATACCTCACGAAGTTTGTCTGTTACAAGGATGAAATGGGAAGTGTGGGGGTTACTGTTGATGAAGAAGAATTTTTGAGCTTGGCTCTCCTTGGGCTTCTGAAGAGTTGGCATAGCTATGAATACTCTGTCAATGGACAGGAAAAATTGCCAGGATGGGAGCGACTTTGGTCAGATCTTGTGCAGGAGGAGATAAGGCGGGGTACCAAGGATGGATCTTCATCGAAGAATGAAGATGAAGAGAATTTCACTTTGGCTGCCAAAGCAAGGAAAGGGAAGGGAAGAAACATCCTTCAAAATCTGATGCTAAAGGCAAGAAGCAGGATTTGTCCGAAGTGAAGTGTTTTCACTGTCACGAACATGGACATTTCGCCACTAACTGTCCATAGAAGAAGAATAAGAAGAAGGTTGTTGGATCTATAGCTGGAGAGGCCTTAGCCTTGCAATTTGAAATTTATTTCTCCTTGATCACATGCTTGGTTTCAAGCTGTATGGGATCGGTGTGGTATCTTGATAGTGGTGCGTATTTCCATATGACAGGAGACAAAGAGTTGTTTAGTGACTTGGAGGAGAAGGACCTCCAGATGCATATAGATATGGGCGATGATGGTCGGTATAGTGCGACTAGAATTGGGACCATTACCTTTGAGAGGGAGTCTAGTAATCCATTCTTGTTGAAGAATGTTATGCATGTTCCAGGTCTAAAGAAGAACTTGGTCTCAGTCGCAATGCTGGAAGACAAAGGTTATGATGTTGTTTTCAGTGAGGGAAAAGCATTCCTTCGACATAAAACAATGAGTCAAACGAAGAAGATAGGGGTTTGAATTAAGAATATCTACAAGCTGGAGGTAGATGGCTGCATTGCAATGGTGGGCAAAGCAGAAGAAGTGGTGAGCCCGGATGAGGGCGAATTATGGCACAGGAGATTGGGCCATCTTCACCATGGCGCTTTGAAGATTTTGAAAAACATTTCTACTGGACTTCCCAAGGATACTCTTGTGTAGTCAGATTAGTGCAAGGGATGTACTATGGGTAAGTTTGTGAAGACCACCTTTCATGAGAAGGAGAACCATGCTTCGGTGATCCTGGAGAGAATTCACACAGACGTGTGTGGACCTTTCTTGGTTGCTTCAACAAAAAAACACAGGTATTAGGTTATATTTGTTGATAACTATTCTCGTATATGTTGGATATTTTTCATGCAGAAGAAGAGTGAAACCTTCTCAAAATTCTGTGAGTTCAAGGCATTGGCGGAGAAGGAGTTAGGGAAGCAAGTGAAAGCTCTACAGAGCGATAATTTTGGTGAATACATCTCGGGTTAATTCAAAGACTTCTGTAGAAAAGAAGGAATTCGAAGAGAACTCATAGCACCTCATAACCCACAACAAAATGGGGTCACAGAGAGGAAGAAAAGAACGATCGTGGGTGCTGCACGAGCGATGCTGCATGACCAAGGCCTACCGATGCAGTTGTGGGCAGAAGCATGCAACACTACAATTTATGTACAAAACCGTTGTCCTCATAGAGTACTTGGCATGAGTACACCTGAAGAAGCTTTTATTGGTAAGAAGCCTAATATTTCTCACTTGAAGATTTTTGGCTCACCTATTTACATTCATGTGACAAAGGATGCCAGGAAGAATCTGGAGCCGACTGTAGAAGTTTGGATATTTGTGGGGTACAAAGAAACACCCCATAATTATCGTGTGTATTTTCCAGACAATTGAATGACTGTTGTGTGACGGGATATAAAATTCAATGAGGTGAAAGCCATGAAGTTGTTGCTTGAGAGGGAGCTACACTTGCATGCGGAGGAATAATTTTTTGTTCCCAAAGATGAGCCTCTGGATGTGGATCAGCCACAGGAGGAGATTCATGGAGTATAGGAGTCCACTTATGCAGAACAAAACATAAGACAAGGAAGAAAGAATACCACAGAAGCTGAGAGACTGAAGCTTGATGCGGCACAGAATGTAGGAGTCCCTACATCACAACGCAGATAGAGACAGTCACCTGACCGATTTACTGGAGACATGGATCTTATGAGCAAGTGTATCATGACAGAGCCATATTATTTCAAAGAAGCAATGTAGGAGCCCACATGGGTAGATGCCATGGTGGAGGAGTATGACTCCATTGTCAAAAACAGTGCTTCGGACAATGTTCCAAGACCAGTGGGAAAATTAGTTGTAGGATCAAGATGGATCTACAAGGTAAAGCAAGCTGTTGATAGGAGTGTCGAGAAGTATAAGGCAAGATTTGTTGCCCTAGGCTTCTCACAGATTGAGGGGATTGAATATGAAGAAACCTTTGCTCCTGTCGCACGATATTCTTCCATAAAAACCATCCTTGCTCTCTCAGTGCAGATGGGTTGGCACATTCATCAGATGGCTGTAAAGACTTTGTTCCTTAATGGGATCATTGAGGAAGAGGTGTACATTGAGTAGCCTGAAGGATTTGAGATCTTCAGCAGTGAGTCGCATGTGTGCAGGCCCAAAAGAGTGTTGTACGGGTTGAAACAAGCACCCCGTGCTTGGTACACTCGGATCGACAACTATTTCACTGGACTTGGCTTCACCAAGAGTGAGGCGGATGAAACCCATACCAGATTGTGGTGGAGGGTAAGATTTTAATCATTGTACTTTATGTTGATGATTTAATACTAACAAGTGATGAGCAGTTGATACACTCATGTAAGGAAGATCTTGCAAAGGAGTTTGAGATGAAGGATTTGGGCCTCCTTCATTATTTCCTTGGATTGGAAATATGGCAGCGAGAAGGTGAATTGTTTGTGTCTCAAGGAAATTATGCTTAGGAGATACTGGAGAAGTTTCACATGCAAGGCAGCAAGCCTATCAACACTCCTCTTCCAAGAAATTAGAAGAAAGAGGATGCTACATCTGCAGAGGTAGTGGCTGCCACTGTTTATTGACAGTTGGTGGGTTCGCTCATGTATTTAGTCAATACAAGACCGGACATATGCTATGCGGTGAACCAGCTTTCAAAAGTGATGGTTAAGCCTACCAAGATATTTTAGAAGGTAGGCAAGCATGCGCTGAGATATCTTAGGGGAACATATGAGTATGGTTTATGGTACAGACAAATGTATGAAGTGAAGTTTCATGGCTTCACGGATGCAGATTGGGCAGGAAGCCCAACAGACAGAAAGAGCACATCAGGAGGGATTTTCAATATCAAATATACGACAGTTTCTTGGTACAACAGGAAACAAATATATGTGGCACTCAGTTCAGCAGAAGCAGAATACATGGCAGCAAGTCAAGTTGCATGTGAGGCTATCTAGATGAGGAATATTCTGGTTGGTTTTTTCGGTTCACATTTAGATCCCGTAGTGATACATTGTGATAATTAGAGTTGCATTAAACTCTCGGTTAATCCTTTGTTTCATGATAGATCTAAACATATTGATATCCGGTATCATCATATTAGAGATTGTGTGCAGCGGAAGATCATGTTGCTTCAGTACATTCCTACGGAGGATCAGGATGTAGATATTTTGATGAAGGTGCTCACCAGGGGAAAATTCGAATATCATAGAGGCAAGATCGGGGTGAAATATAATCCCTATATTGTTGAGAGGGAGTGTTGAGATTCAACAAGATGATGAGCTTAGTGAAAAGAGTCGCCTTCACTAAGTGGGCCCGCAGGGTATTTTTGGTGCAAGTCTATTTTTAGACACGATGATCATACTTCAGAAGTTGCAAGATGCTATTTGTGGATGGTTGGTCAAGTTGGAAAAATAGATGAAATTCTATTTTTAGAATATTGGGCAAAGTCTATTTATATAACGTTGATCTAAAAATAGATGCATGTCGATTATTGTTAGCTCTTAATAATAATCAGACACTAAACATCAGCTTATTCTCTTGGAGCACTTTGTTTTAGTGCACAGATGTGGCACATCAGTGGATTGAGGGAATTAATCAATTCCCAAGGGTTTACTGGAGCTAATGCATGGAGGACTTAATTATAACTCAAGTGGTAGAGTTATGACATAGTTGGAAGAAGTAGTTATGGAGTTGTATTCAGTTTAACTTAGTTAGACTCAGTTGAGCTAGTTGTATCTAGTCTAACTGATTGATACAATAGTGAGAGCGGAGTGAATTAATTAGTTAATTAATTCACAAATAATAACTCATTAATCAACTGAACAATACAACAGTTAACTACAGTGCATGGAAGTTTCAGTGGAGACCCAGTGGAGAGATAGGTGAAAGGGAAAGATAGACTATCTGTTGTGACTATAGTGATGCATTGATTGCATCACACACACATTGGAGTTTCCAATGAGGATTTTGTGGTCAAGGCAAGGGTAATTCAAATTCATTCAGAGCTATTCTTTAGCAGGGATTGTGCAGTCAAGGCAAGCTAGCAGGAGGCAAAGATTGGTGCATGGATTTGCAAGATTGTTCCTGATTAGTGTATGGCGATTGTACTATACTGAGAGCTTGATAATATTTCTATGAGGATTGTCATATGATTCCATAATACATAATATATAGTTGGGGTTTTCAGCTTCAAGCTTTCCCGGTTAAGAACAACTATGTTATGTGCGATTATTTTTATTGATGCTTTACATGTGTGTGCAATTAATTTTCTACAAAATATTAACAAGTAGAAGGATTCAGTATCTTGCATAAAGTTAAATAGTGTGAGATCAGGTGAATCTAGGACATATGCATGCTTAGTGCATATAATTTCTACATCATCCTCAACAACTTTTCAATGAGTAATATTATCAGGGATGGCTAGCCTATGGCGGACCTCAACTTCATGGTTTTCTGTGGAGTGCATGGGAATAATGAAAATACTTGCAAAGACAACAAGAGAGTCAACAATGGAGTTTTGTTCTCTAGTTTTGACTGTGAATGAATAAGCATGAAAGTTTTCTAACATGTCAAAAACCAAATTCCTATATTCTTTCATCCTTGTGTCCTTGGTTTGATAAACACCCTCAATTTGTTTTATGACTAATTCTGAATCTCCAAAAACAGAAATGGTTTGAGCATTCATTCTTTTCAACACTTCTAGACCCAAAATCAAAGATTCATATTCAACCATGTTGTTTGTGCAATCAAATTTCACTTTATAAGAAAATAACTTACTCTCATCACTTGGATTTCTAATCTAGATCCTTGCTCCTGCTCCTTCTCTACCTACTGATCCATCAAAATGCAATGACCACCAACCTTCTTCCTCTTTATTTATGACTTGATGACTTTTTGTTTGCTGATTTTCAGACTGCTGAAATTTAGAACTCTTATTTTTTGCTTTCCTTTCTTCTTCTGCTTCATTAGTCAATTCATTGAAAAGAATAATAGAACCAAGTTCAGTATCAAGAGCATAAATTGGAAAGTTTTGGGGTTTATCTTTGCTACTCACCATGTAGGCCATCCTTGTCTCTCGATATAATCTTCTTTGCTCCCCAAAGACTGGAATGGTAGCATAAGTAAGATCCATATGCATTGCACCTTTAATTTTTGCTACCCATGACCTTGACAACAACATACCAAACTTCAGTGGAATGTTCGCCACTACAATGTCCATGAATACAGTATTAGCAGGAACTTGCGTCAGACCAACAACAACATCCTTGATTAAACCAATGCATTGAACTCTTTTTGAATCAAAAGAAAAAAAATCTTTATATGGCATAGTTATTTCTAACTGCATTCTTTCCATGATTACTTTGGGCATAAGATTGTGAGAGGCCCCTGAATCCAACATAGCATATTGTAATGTCATGTCGTGATTGCTAAGGTTCACATAAAAAGGAAGAACTTCCTCATGATGTTAATTTTCTAGTCTTGGACCCAAATATATGATCGGATGATATTCTAATACATTCAAGATATCAGCAACTCCTGGTTGTGAGTTTAGCATTTTAACAATCTTTCTTCTATATTCATCTACCTTGAGAATCTCACAAAAAGGGACTGATATTTTTATCTCAAAAATTTCATTCTCAAGATTGAAAACAAAAACATTTTTTCAGCTTCTTTGGTAGGAGGGATAGCTGGTGCATCTTTCTTACCTTCAGCGACCTTAGGAGCATCCTTCTTGCCATCAACAACCTTAGGTGCATCCTTCTTAGGTTGTGTTTTGTTTGCAATGATAGGTACATTCCTATTTCTAAGATTATATTGTTTCTGCATCTCAAAAATAACATGTTGATACCCCTTTAGGTAGTCTAATGTTTCCTCTTCATGATTGTTTTGATATGATTGATTATGGTCTTCCTTAGTCAAGAAAATTCCTAACATTTCTTCATCAAAACAATGAATAAATTCCTCAAAAAATTCAGGGTCATATTCTTCATCAACCAAATTTTGCTGAAAAGGAGATCTCAATGGAGGATCAGGCTGCTGATTTCTATTCTCCCCTGGTCTTTGCTGATTATGAGGTCTCCTGAACATAGGGTTTCTAAATTGAGGTTCATGTTATGCAGGAGGAGTAGAGGTATTCCCAAGGGCTAACCTATCCATAAATTTTTCCATTGTTTTCATCATTGAATCTAGTTTGTCTTGAGAGGTAGAGGATGAAGGTTTCTCTTATTCTTTCAACTTAGCCTTACCCATTTTTTACTTTTTAGTTGCTATCAAATTAACCTCCACTTTCACAGCATCATTTTTCATTTCAGCAAGTGTAGGCGATTCTCTTTCTCTCAACAATATGGAAAAATCATAGTCAAAAGCTTCAACATACCTCATTTGAGCTAAAGCTTTTGGTGGTTTCAAATGGGCAGGAATAGAATCTAACACTTTATTAAATGTTTTTGAAAATTTTTGGACAGTTTCATTAGCAACTCTTTTCAAAGTATTATACTAGGTGAGGACTTGTACTGGGTTAGTTCTATTTCCCCATTTTCTTAGGAAAACATCTTCAAATTCATTCCAATCATGAATGCTTCCAGGAGTAAGAGCTTTATACCACTTCCTAACCTCACCAGTGAAAATTTGAGCAAAAAATCTCAATTTAACATCTTCGTGATCAACCTCCTCCCTATATATAAAGTCATTAAATTGATCTACATGATCCTCTGCTGTAATGTCTTCATCACTTCCCCAGGTTTTAATTCTAGAAAAATATTTACTAGGGAGGTCATGTAAGACAGCAGGAAGGACAAGAGGGGCGTATCTAGCAGGTACAACAGGTGGATTTCCAGCCATGGTCAAAGGTACTGTGGTAATTTTAGGAAAGGCAGAAATAGTAGATGACAAACTGCTATGAGGAGGACTTCTTGGTCTTTGTAGGCCACTAACAATTGAGCTCTAGTTGGGAAGAGGTAAACCAACTTTACTTTTCAACAATACTTCGAAAGGATCAAAATCCTTTAATTTTTCTAGAGACTCTCTTTCCAACAACAACTCTGAAGTGACAGCTTCCCAGAATTCCTCTTTGTCTTCTTGTGTTACTAGAGCTGAGGTGTCAATTCCTCTCTTATGTAAGTCTAAGGTAATTTCAATTAGCTCATTTTCATTTTCTGATCTAAACAAAACCTCATGAATTTTGTCATCAACTCTTTTGTCTTCAGGAATTCTTGATATTTCAGAGGAAAAGGATTTTGAATGAGAAGGAGTACCTGATATTTTAGAAATTCCTTGACTACCTCTTGAAATGGTGTTTGGATTGTCCATGATAATAGGTGGATTGGGGTCAGGATTACTCCTCGTGTATCTCCTTCTTGAAGCCAGCTTTGAACATATAAAATTTAAATGGAGTCACCAAGGTAGATGCAGCCTCAAAAATATTTCTAAGCTCCTGCTACCTTCAGAAGTTCAGCTTCAAAATCTCAGGAAAGTATAATCTTCAGACTCCCGACAGACACACAAAAATGTTATCACAAAATCAGACCTGATAGGCTGCCAATCAAGTTAATCTCATGTAACTGTTTTAGACCAATATTTTGGCTAAGGCTTAGCCTCCTCAACCTGAGAGGGCTCTCTTAAGGGTTTATGATTTAGCCATCAAATTTAGCTTCGAATTTGTCAACCATTTTGGCAAGAATTCTATGCAAGTAAAATGGTAAATCTAATGATATCATACCTATGAAATGAAACAACAGTTTGAAATGATAAGTGTAGACTTTATGGTACCTGCCTTCACATGTGAAATATATTTAGATGTTGAATAGCAACTTTGCATAGTTGTCCTTGATACTGCTTCTGGGTATTGCATTGTTCATGTCCATGTCTACATATTCAGGTTTCATAAACTCATTGCATGGCTCCATGTCAAACCTAAAACCTTTAAACCAATATTGTTGTCCCCTTGGTATCTCTTTCACAGCAACTATGATCTCAGGTGTAACTGGAATATTTATCATTCCAACTTTGGTAGTGGTTTCACTGAAATGTAAAGCAAACTCTTTGGACACCTGAGTGTGGCAACCCTGCATCTTTTCACAAAATTTGAGACAACCAGATTTGCTAAAAGCCTCCATTACCATTTGATCCTCCATAATAGCATTTGCATTCTTAGGATCATATCTTAGACAATGTCCCTCTCTCTGGACCTTCTTCTCTGCTGCCATGTTTCTTGTATAGAAAACTTGTTAGCTTATCTAAAACTTGTAAAAAATCCTCTCTTGATTTGATGAACAGCCTCGCTTGATGTGATGAACAACCTCGCTTGATACTGGTGAGAGTTGTCTTTGAATAGAACAACCACAAACTTATCCTTATTGCTTCAGAGCTTGGGCAACATATGTGAAGGTAAATGAAACAAAGATGACTCAATTAGGCAAAAAATTCGAATTAGAGATGTCACCTCATGACCAAATGATGTTTGATTGATATCCTATCATGACTATGATGACTGTAGAAGAGGTAAGTACATTGAATCTGGTAACTAACTGACTCACCATACCCCTATCATGTCATTCCTTAACTGAAACTGACAGATCTCAGCTTATTCGACACGAAAGCTAAGAAACCGTGCTTTCGTAGCGCTCACATTGTAATTTTCGCACTTTACGCTATGAAAGTAGTAGTGCTTTCATAGTGCAAAACTCACTTTTTGAACTGATGGGGCTACAAAACTGTGGATTTGTGTCTAATTGCAGAAAATTTGCCCAAAAATTACTTAGATGATCCTTTAATGAAAAATGTGAACTTTATGACTATGGAATGGACCTATAAAGACCTTATTTGAATTCTGATGATGAACACTAAACCTATAAAACTATGAAATACCCTTAACCATGCTAAAATGACTTTCAAAACTATTTAGACCATGATCAAAACAGAGTTGACATACCATGTTTTGAATTTTTTTTTTTTTTTGGTGATAGCACTCCACAAGACCAATTTCTTCTTCAAACTCGAGAAAACCATGTATTGCTCTGAAAAATCATCAAATGCCAACATTTACAATGAATCCCTCATGCTCTATTTATCTTAGAAAGAGAGGGAAAAACCCCTATATAGGGTTGGAAAATGTCAAAATCACTCATAAATGTCATAAATTCCCAAGAGACCATGCAAGGCCTAAGGCACAAAATATCCCATGAAATAAATGCCAAAATAACGTTTTGCACATAATTATAGAGTGATTTGCCTCAAAAAACACTAAAATATGATTTTTCAATAAATGAGTGTGTTTTGTTTACTTTTGGCCAAAAACACACAGTGTTCTCCATAAGCGCAGCGCCACCTTAGGCAGAAAATAGGTCGTGTTGCAGCCAAATTTTGGGGGTCTTCCTGATGTCAGATTTTGCTCCGTGATGGCTTGTTGTAAATATTGCTGAGTCCTATTTATAGATATGCATTTTGATTTCTGATTGAACACCTATAACATGTTCAAAACGTCAAATCCCCAAGACTACTCTGAGCGCAGCGCCAGGCCTGAAAAGGAGGCAGAATAGTGAAAAATGAGGTGTTTTTTGACCTTTTGAGGGGTCAAAAATGCTCCAATTTCTCTACAATTTGGTGAGCATAGTGTGCTAGTCATGAGCAATAAAAAAATGTAGATTTTTCCCTCTAAGGATTCCTAAGGGAAAAGCGTAGTTCCAGTGGCGCTGTGCTTATAGGCCTTCAAAATCGCAAAAAACAAAAACTTGCCCAAATTCCTTCAAAATTGGTGGAGGTATCCTTCAAGGGGTTTGAGAGACCTGTAGGGAAGTTGATGTCAAAATTCCAATTCTAGCTTGGTCTTCTCCTCCTTTTAGTGCTTGAGTTTCAATGAGGGCCTCTTTGAGTTTGGCACAAGCAAGTTTGTTTTTCATTGCATAGTGCTTGGTTATATTTTTCTGGAGAGCAAGGCCCCTTTTTACCTTCTTAAAATACTTGTGTTCATTCTTATAATACTGAATGATATGATGTACCATGGAAAAACCTCTCTCCAGCTCCCTAATTTGTGCATCTTTGCTTTGGAGAAGTATTCTAGTGGCCACCTCCTCATCTTCATTATCACTGTCAAAGTCAATGAATTGGGGATTTTGTTTAGTTTGCCTGCCTCTCTTACCCTTCTCACCTTTTTTCATCCCTTGCCTCTTGGAGGCAGCAAACAATAGCCTTGGCCGTCTCTGGTATGTGCATGAAAGAGGTGTGATGGTGATTTTATTGGTCTCTTTGTCATGGCTATGATCATCATTTAGACTATGAGTCTCTTCCCCTTTTTCACTGTCATCATGACTAAGACTACCTTCATCTTCATCTTCTACAGTGTAATCATTGTCATTATCACTAAGGGGATGATTTTTGTCATGAATGTCATGACAAATTTCATGACTATCATGACTATTTTCTCCTTTGATGTCCTTCTCATCGTTGAGGCTGGCTTCATTTTGGTCACTGCTGCCTTCAATTTATGTCTTGTCCTCATTGTCTTTATCTTTATCATTTTAATCCTCTTTCATGTCTTCATTATTTGTCATAGCTTTATCACCATTTTCTGTCTCTGCCTCCTCACTTTCCTCTTCATTTTCTGCCTCTGCATCCTTTGTTTTATTGCTGATCTCCTCTTCATCAATGCTCATTTCATTTCCACTTTCAACCTCCTTATATTCTTTATCATCCTATTCCATTTTGTCTCTATTTTTCTCATTTTCATGCTCATTGTTTTCATCTTCATCACTGTTCTATTCACTGTCACTTTCCTCAACATTATTTCCTTCTTCTTCCTCATCATTAGTTTCTTCCTCTTCCTCATCATTTTCCAACTTCTTCATTTGATGCATCAAGAGAAGGAGGGGAGGGGATGTTTTCTTGAGGTGAGGGCACTTGTGTAGATGATGAGGGCAAGCTAGGTTGATGAGGGAGCTGTGGGCTTGTGAAGACTTCATGTGCTATGAATACCTCCCAAGGTATACCCTACTGTTCCAACTGATGTAATACCACCATCTTGATCAAGGAATGGTGGAATAAGCTTTGCATTTTTTTGGAAGGACTCCTTCTTCGGACAACAAAAGACATTTTGTCCATACTTCTATAGAAGTAGTAGGGCAAGTTAAGCATTTTGACCCTTCTGAAATGCATGAGGAGTCTAACATGGTAAGAGTAAATCCTGGAGTATCTACCCTCATAGGTAAAGTACTTCATAATGACTTTCATCAAGGGTGAAAATCTTTGTTTGAGGTGTGAGAAAGGAAAAATTGCCTTGCAGCCCATTCTGTACCTAGTTTTGACAAATGGCTCATAATAGTTCTTGTCTGATTTGGCTTTATTAAGCCACTTTTCACCAATAGTAGGGATACCAGTAGCATTAGAGATGGCATCTGCTGATAATTCAAAGTCCACTGCTGCAAGGCTTGATTTTCTGTTGTGCAAGTTAAGAATGAAAAGCCTTGTAAGCTCTGGGTGGCTTTGCACTTTCTTGACTTTCTCACAAAATTGGAAGCATCCCACATTTTGGAAACATGAGAGGATCATGGGAGATGAGGTGATATCCACTATGCTTTGGGGTTCAAATATGTTTACTTTTCCTCCTTTGTGGTTTGGCCTCATAGGCCCTTGGCCTCTATCACTACTGCTACTATCTTCTACTCCTGACATGGTGATTTAGGGCTGATGGTGGGAAAACTTGGGCAAGAGGAGTAAAATGAAAATGGTGTTGGGCAGTTCATAAAAATGAGGGTTATGGAGGTTAGGTTTATGATTGAGTTTCCTTGAGCTTAATGAGGCTTATCTTGATCATGAAGTGTAACTACCCTAATTCATTCTCTTTCACTAAAAATTGTTTAGGGGTTAAAAGAGAGGATGAATTATCTTGAAGAACTAGGGCTTGCAACTATTAGGGTTTAGTATTTTATTTAACCATAAAATGACTAAAAACACTTGTGAGGAGGAGAAATAGGGCACCTACCAAATTTTTCTCCCCTGCAAGCCTTTGAAGGCAAATTTGAGGATGTCCTTGAGCCTTCAGAAAATTTTTTTGCAACTTTGGAGGAATTTTGCATTAGCGTAGCGCCCTTCCCGCACTGTCGAGTCGGCCTGTGGGCACAACACCGGGCGGGTCGTGCCTTTGTCTGAGCACAACGCCGGGTAGAGTTAGGTCCTGGGCGTGTTGTTTTTCCTGTGTGTAGCACCACCCTCTGAGTGCAACACCACCCCTTATTCGCACAACGATGAGTAAATTTAAATGACAGAAACCCCTATTAGCGCAGCGCCAGGGTCTGTGAGCGTAGGGCCAGGCTATTCGGGCAACACCAAGGACTTGGTCCGGAAACTGTCGAGAAACTTAGAAATTTCTCCAGAAGGGTTTTCTTGCTTTTCTTTATAAATAGCAAATGAAAAATGAGTTGAGTTTTAAAATGAATTTTACTTTTATGACCTTGGGCATTGTTGGTCGCTTTAATTGTTTTAACAATTCAAGCACCACATAAATTGTCAACGCAGGAAGTTCTGTTTATTCGAAAGACAAGCACGCACTAGATATGCTCAATTCCAAAAGCAAAGAAATGTTGTAGCATCAATCATACAAATATCAATCAAACTGTTCACACCTCACTTTTAACAAAGCTGAAGCCTACTTGTGTTACAACAGAAAAAATCCCTCTATTGCAGATTTTCATTAAAAGAATCCTAGGAAAAATAATGAAAGGAAATCACACTGCAGAAAAGGAGATCAATAAACCATAACAGAGAACAGGACCCTATTCCCCCAAACAGGAATCTTCAGCACCTGTTGCCTGATATTAATCACACTGTACAAAAATACCAATCCTCGGAAAGCAGGGCCCTATTCCCTTGAACAGAAATCTTCAGCACCTGTTTCCTGATATCAATCCCACTGCAGAAAAAGAAGATCAACCTACGGGGAACAGGATGTAGAAATTTGAATAATAGCTGAGTTATTCACCGATATTATCCTGATTACACACTATTTAAGCTTCATGCATAATACATAACCTCTTCTACAATTAATCATCAATATGCGGAAATAGAAAGCAGTCGCATGCGCTCATTAAAACATAATCAAGCACACATATCAACACTGTATGTAATGGGGAAAGCAATAGCTGAAAACCCCCAACTATCTGTATAGTATAATGATAGAGAACATGTAACAATACATAGCACAATACTCTTCACAAGTACTCAGTACTATCTCCAAAAAGTTACACACAAAACTAACTGAGATTTGAACAAGTCATGGGTTCAAATCTTCTCCACAAGTCTGCCTGCCTCTACTGCACAATCCAAGAGAGTAATGAATGAGATCCAAGTTCGAATCCCACTAGCTCCAACTGTGCAATCCTCATTGGATATCTCCATCAATGTGTGTGCAAATCTCATGCACAATCATGGTCACAACTGATAGTCACACTCACCCTTTCACCCACCTCTAACATTGGTCTCTACTGAACTGTCCATGCATTGCAGTTAACTGATGTGTTCTTTAGTTGATTTATGAGTTAATAATTAGTGAGTTAATTAATAATTAATTCACACCACTCATCACTAGTGTATTTGTCAGTTAGACTAAAATACAACTAGTTCAACTAGTTTAAAAAGAACACAACTCCACCAACTGTCTCATCAACTCCATCAAACTCTGCCACATGAGTTCTAACTGAAGTCAACCATGCAATAGCTCAAATAACCCTTAGGAAAAGCGTATTTCCTTCTGTCAGCTGCATGTGCCACATCCAAGCATCAAACTGAAGTGCTCCAAGAGGAAAAGATAATGTTTATAGTCTAAATATTATTAAGGGTTAATAATATTTGACCGTTCTATTTTTAGCCCTACGCCTCTAAAAATAGAAACCGCCCAATGTCTAAAAATAGAGGTCCATCTATTTTTACCAACTCGACCAATCATCCATAAATAGTAATCCCGCAACTCATAGACCATGATCCATATGTCTAAAAATAGACTTTGCGCCAAAAATAGCCCTCGTCATGGGCCTCACTCGAAGGTGACTTCATTTCACTAAGCTCCATCATCTGCTGCATTTTCAACACTCCCTCTCAACAAGATATGGATTATCTGCAACCCCTATCCTGCCTCTGTGGTATTCGAATTTTCTCCTGGTGAGCGCCTTCGTCAAGATGTCAGCATCCTGATCCTCCGTGGGAATATATGAAAGTAACATGATTCTCCGTTGTACACAATCTCTGATATGATGGTACTTGATGTCGATGTGTTTGGATCTATCATGAAATACTGGATTAGCCGAGAGTTTAATGCAACTCTGGTTATCACAATAAATTACAGTAGGCTCCAAGTGTGACCCGAACAACCCGACTAGGATCTTCCTCATCCATATGGCCTCGCATGCAACCAAGCTTGTTGCCATATACTCAGCCTCTGCTGAACTGAGTGCCACGGATCTCTGCTTCCTGCTGTACCAAGAAACTGCTGTCGACCCGATACTGAAGATCCCTCCAGATGTGCTCTTTCGGTCCGGTTGGGCTCCCTGCCCAATCCGCATCCGTGAAGCCACACAGCTTCACCTCATCCGACTGTCTATACCATAATCCATATCCCAATGTGCCTATGAGATATCTCAATACATGCTTGCCTGCCTTCTAGTAGAGCTTGGTAGGCTTAAACATAGCTTGTGAAAGCTGGTTAATAGCATAGCATATGTCAGGTCGTGTATTGACCAGATACATAAGTGACCCCACCAACTATCGATAAACAAGGTATCCACTACCTCCTCAAGTAGCATCTGCCCTTCCTCCAACCACCAGGAGAAGGAAAGAGGAGTATCAACAGTTTGAAATATGCATGTTGAACTTCTCCAGTATCTCCCGGGCATACTTACCCTGAGAAACAAACAGTCCATCACTACGCTGCCAGATTTCCAATCCCAAGAAATAATAAAGGAGGCCCAAGTCCTTCATCTCAAACTCTCTAGAAAGATCCTCCTTGCATGAAAGTATCAACATCTCATCACCCATCAAAATCAGATCATCTACATACAGTACAATGATCATCAACTTCCCCTCCACCACAATCTGGTACAGGTTAGGATCTGCCTCACTCTTGGAGAATCCAAGTCCGATGAAATAGCTATCTATCCGTGTGTACCAAGCACGAGGTGTTTGTTTCAACCCATACAGTACTCTCTTGAGCCTGCACACATGCGACTTGCTGCTGAAGATCTCGAAACATTTGGGCTGCTCTATGTACACCTCCTCCTTAATCACTCTGTTGAGGAACTCAGTCTTCACATCCATTTGAGGAATGTGCCACCCCATCTGCGCTGAGAGAGCAAGAATCTTCCATATGAAAGAATACCTTGCGACAGGTGCAAAGGTTTCCTCATAATCGATCCCCTCAATCTGTGAGAAGCCTCGGGAAACAAATCTTTCCTTGTACTTCTCCACAACACTCCCGTCACCCGCCCGCTTCACTTTGTCGATCCATCGTGAACCTACTCATCGATTTCCTCCGGCCTTGGGACAATCTCCATGCACCGTTTCTCGATAATCAAATCATACTCTCTTCCACCATGGCATCTACCCATGCGGGGGTCCTCCACAGCTTCCTCGAAAGAGGATGGCTCACACAACACATTGCTCACAAGAGCCGTATCTAGTTGTATCGATCAGGACTGCTCTCACTGTTACGTGTCGAGGTGGTGCTACAATCTTCTCTCGCATCTTGAGCTGGCCGTCACCTTCGAGTGCTTGCGCCTCTCGATGGTTGGCGCCGCATGATTGGTCTCTTCCTCCATGAACTTCCTCTGTGGCTGATCCACATCTGGAAGCTCATCCTTAGGAACTAATAGCTCCTCATCTGCATGCAAGTGTGGCTCCCTCTCAAGCGAACACTACATGGATTTCTCCTCCTGAAATTTGATATCCCGTCGCACAACAGTCTTGCGACTGTCTGGAAAATACAAACGATAGTTGTGGGGCGTATCAGTGTACCCCAAAAATATTCCAACCTCTGCGGTCGGATCCAGCTTCTTTCTGGCATCCTTCGTCACATGCAAGTAGACAGGTGAACCAAAAATCCTCAAATGGGAAATATCAGATCTCTTACCAGAAAACACCTCCTCTGGTGTACTCATGCCAAGTATCTTGTGAGGGCAACAATTCTGTACATATACTGCAGTATTGCATGCCTCAGCCCACAAGTGAAGGGGTAGGCCCTGATCATGCAACATCGCCCGTGCAGCACCCATGATCGTTCTGTTCTTCCACTCAGCAACCCCATTATGCTGTGGGTTATGAGGTGCAATGAGCTCTCTCCGAATCCATTCTGCGCTGCAAAAGTCCTTGAATTCAGCAGAGATGAATTCACCACCATTGTCACTCCTAAGAGCCTTCACATGCTTCCCTGATTCCTTCTCAACCAGCGCCTTGAACTCACAGAACTTTGAGTATGTCTCGCTCTTCTTCTGCATGAAGAAGATCCAGCACTTCTGAGAAAAATCATCAACAAATATCACATAGTACTTGTGCTTTGCTGTCGAAGCTACTGAGAAAGGTCCACACACATATGTGTGAATTCTCTCAAGGATCGTTGTGGCGCGACTATCCTTCTCGTGAAAGGTGGCTTTCACAAATTTTCCCAAGGTACACCCCTTGCACTGATTTGACTGCACAAGAGTGCCCTTAGGAAGCCCAGTAGAAATCTGCTGCAGTATCTTCAAAGCTCCATGGTGAAGGTGGCCCAATGTCCGGTGCCACAGCTCGCCATCATCCTGACTCACCACTCCTCCCGCCTTGCATGCCATTGCTGTGCAGCCATCTACTTGCAATTGATAAAGGTTCTTGACTCGAACCCCTATCTTCCGGGTCTCTCCAGTTGTCTTACTGTGCAGGAAAGCTTTTCCCTCGCTGAAGACAACATCATACCCCTTGTCTTATAACATCACCACAAAGATCAGATTCCTCTTCAATCCTGGAACATGCATCACTTCCTTCAATACGAAGGGTTTACCAGACTCCCTCTCAAAGGAAATGGTATCGATACCGGTCGCACTATATCTACCATCATCGCCCATCTCAATGTGCACTCCAAGATCTTTCTCATCCAGATCTGAAAAACAAATCTCGATCTCCAGTCATGTGAAAAGACGCACCACTGTCCAAGAACCATACTGATCCCATCACACTTGAGACTAAGCATGCGATCAGCGAAAAATACAGCTCAAACTGCGAGGCTAAGGCCTCTCCTGCTGCAGATCTGGCAGCTTGCTTATTTTTCTTCTTCTGCGGACAATTTTTGGCATAATGTCCGTGCTGGTGACAGTGAAAACACTTCACCTTAGACATGTCCTGCTTCTTGCCTTTCGCACCGGAATGAGAAGCTTTCTTGCTCTTCCCCTTCATTGCTTTGGCAGCCAAAGCACAATTTTCTTCATCAGATGCCTTTGATGAAGATCCGTCTCTGGTATTCCGCCTTATCTCCTCTTGCACAAGATCCGACCAAAGTCGCTCCCATCCTGGAAATTTCTCTCGACCATTGACAGAATCCTGATAGGCATGCCAACTCTTCGGAAGACCAAGGAGAGCCAAGCTCACCAATTCCTCATCATCGACAGTCACCCCCACACTTCCCAGCTCATCCCTGCATTGGATGAACTTCGTGAGGTACTTCGGCATACTGTCGCCTTTCTCCATATTTATGTGTCTGAGTTTATCCTTGAGCGCCAACTTCCTCTGGTCGCTCTTGCTTTGGAATAAATCTGTCAACGCTTTCCACATCAAGTATGGAGAAGATTTTCCATGCATGCTGGATACAATGTGATCCTTCATGCCCTCCAACAGAATTCTTCGACATTTCACCATCTTCTTTTGCCAAGCCTCAACTTGAGTAGCATCAGTCGGCTTTGGGATCTCAGCTTCTATGAACTCCTTCAGCCCGTTATCATCTAATACCGCCTCCATTCGGTCCTTCCATGCAACATAATTTGAACTACCCTCAAGGGCATATTCCAGTCGCAATCCGTTGAAAGACATTTCAACTTTGGCACCAAGAAAACTACTGCAAATTCGAATTCCAAATTCTGCTGCAAATTCGAATTCCAAGCTCAAAACTCAGCTGCTTCTGGTTCTGTGAGAACAAATTATTTCTAGCACAGAGATTGAATGTAAGGGCATTTACTGGATATATCACCTTTCAAATAAAGGATGGATCCATAGGCTACATGGCCCGTTACAGACTCTGTCTACCGAAAATAATTGTAATCACTGTAATAGATCCGATGATCAATTCTGCTTTGATACCATGTATAAATTTGAATAATAGCTGAATTATTCACCGATATTATCCTGATTACACACTATTTAAGCTTCATGCATAATACATAACCTCTTCTGCAATTGATCATCAATATGCGGAAATAGAAAGCAGTCGCATGCACTCATTAAAACATAATCAAGCACACATATCGACACAGTATGTAATGGGGAAAGTAATAGTTGAAAACCCCCAAATATCTGTATAGTATAATGATAGAGAACATGTAACAATACATATCACAATACTCCTCACAAGTACTCAGTACTATCTCCAAAAAGTTACACACAAAACTAACTGAGATTTGAACAAGTCATGGGTTCAAATATTCTCCACAAGTCTGCCTGCCTCTACTGTGCAATCCAAGTGAGTAATGAATGAGATGCAAGTTTGAATCGCACTAGCTCCAACTGTGCAATCCTCATTGGAAATCTCCATCAATGTGTGTGCAAATCTCATGCACAATCATGGTCACAACTGATAGTCACACTCACCCTTTCACCCACCTCTAACACTGGTCTCCACTGAACTGTCCATGCATTGCAGTTAACTGATGTGTTCTTTAGTTGATTTTTGAGTTAATAATTAGTGAATTAATTAATAATTAATTCACACCACTCATCACTAGTGTATTTTTCAGTTAGACTAAAATACAACTAGTTCAACTAGTTTAAACAGAACACAACTCCACCAACTGTCTCATCAACTCCACCAAACTCTGCCACATGAGTTCTAACTGAAGTCAACCATGCAATAGCTCAACTAACTCTTAGGAAAAGCGTATTTCCTTCTGTCAGCTGCATGTGCCACATCCAAGCATCAAACTGAAGTGCTCCAAGAGGATAAGATAATGTTTATAGTCTAAATATTATTAAGGGTTAATAATATTTGACTGTTCTATTTTTAGCCCGGTAATCTAAAAATAGAAACCGCCCAATGTCTAAAAATAGAGGTCCATCTATTTTTACCAACTCGACCAATCATCCATAAATAACATCCTGCAACTCATAGACCATGATCCATATGTCTAAAAATAGACATAGTCTAAAAATAGACTTTGCGCCAAAAATAGCCTGCGGGCCCACTTAGTGAAGGCGACTTCATTTCACTAAGCTCCATCATCTTGTTGCATTTTCAACACAAGACCCTATTCCTCCAAACAGGAACCTTCAGCACCTGTTTCCCGATATCAATCTGTCACACATTCATCTAGTAACAAATGACTTAAAATAAATTAACTCTCAGCTTCTCAAGAATGAATGGTATAAAGCTAATGCAGTGTTAAAGAAAACAGAGTGCTTAATAAGAAACACAAAACTTTATAAATTCTTCAGCAAACAAGGTTAAATTAAGGTGCGAATAACATAACAAGGAAAAAACTACAGGAGCAATTGGGTGAATCTTGTGATGAAGGCGGGCCCTGTCCTTCTCACAAGATCCCCCGAGGACAGAAATTAAATTGAAGCGCTCAAAATGGAATTTTATTCATCTGTCAAGAAGTGATACATTACAACAGAGCAAAGGCTCTTTCTTGCTTCAAGAAATGTACTCCCGCAGTTTCTAACTCCCCCCCTAATGATGATGTCTCCTCTTTTTAAAGAGGAGACATCTATTACAGTTACATCAGAGAAATCCTATTTTTATCCAAATCTAATCTCTTGTTTTAATACAGGATCTTTTCTGTTCTTCCATCCTGGAATGCTGTTACAAATAAGTACAAAAATACTAGCTTCAAAACGGTCTGTGTAATAGCTTCCCTTGCTCGTCTTCGTCCTGCTGTCATCATTCTTAAAATACACTTGAAGATCGCAAATCATGAGCTATCTCAGTTACGGGATTTGCGTGTCTGTTGACTGTTTTAGCAACAGGTTCGGCTGTTTCAGCAACGCGATCCTTATCATGAATTATCTGTAATCCTTTAGACTTGTCTTAGCAACTATCTATCTTCGATTGATGATTAAATATAAAAGTAATGTGGAATTATATGCAAAATAAATTAAATACATAGTAAAGAGGAGGATTTCATATACCTTTGGATAAAATGGATGGAAATGATAATGTAACCTTTTAAATATGGACTATAAAGAGTAAAGTGGTGTCAAAATGTGTGGTCAAAATGGTACATTGTGAGGTCCTAACATCCCCCCCAGCTGAAAGGGTTGCATGTCCTCAGGCAACTTTTACTCTAAGTCAGAGTCTGAGTACTAACTCTTTGCATGCAAGTTACTCAAGCAATAACTATGGAAGGTGGCCTTTGTTGAAGATTTGAATCCCTGGTTACTCTGTAGTTTCTGCCATGCTGCTACCTCATCTCTGTTAGCCAATCTATAATGAGGATGATATCGTTCTGCTAGCATCCATAAGACAGGGAATTGAAAATGATAACCAATCCAATTCTTGGCGCATTGCTGAATGCATCTGACATAGTTTGTTATTCTAGACAGTGCAGTTTGAAGATTATCAGGGCTAAAGGGATTATACTCTTGTATTTCTTTACAGGACTGTTGCCAGAACATGGTGTTTGCCTTCAAAGCAGAAATCTCTTTGACCCTGATTAACTGATGACACTCTCGGAGTACTGAGGATCGCAATTTTTGTATGTACCTGCTCATTCCTGGCTTCTGCAAAAAATGACGATATTCTGCTACAAAAATGGCCAGGTTTGAAGGTTCCGGCCTTATCCATAGGAGGCGATTATCCTCATTGTGCCTACCCGCGATAAAAGCGGTTTGCCATGTGATTTGATTGGCAAGAAAGGAAACAAATGCCCTAATTTTTATATCACCAACAATCAGATTCAGGTTGACTTGTCTGTTTTCAGGCATAGCCTCATTATGAAGATAAATTTCACATAATAGATGTTGATCACTAGCGGAGGCCTCAACAAATGTTTTGACAAATTGTTCCGCTGTGAGCAACTCATGAGGTCTCCCGTCCTTAATTGATTTCAACTAAAAATAAACAAGGTGTTCAGAAAGAAACAGAGAATAATTCAAAGAAGGTTTCCTGGTGGCTAACAATTTTTGCACTAATGAAAACATCAGGACCAGTTTGTCTTTTAACTCCTTGGTTTCTTTGTTGGAATCCTTAAGTTGCTGAAGTGTCTGTTCCCAGTTATCCCAGTTGGAATACATCTGATTCTGCCATGCCAAATTATGCTGTTGTAACATTTTATCTTGATCAATAGCATACTGTTGCTTCCACTTATTCATTATTTCCAACTCTTTCCATGGTAGAGTTTGTGTTCCGGCATTATAAGTACTGGGCGGAAGCATAGTCTGAGTAGCTGAGTTAACTAATACAAGGCACGATATTTGTGGCTTGGTTTCTTTCTCCAGAATTTTTGAGGGCCCTACTGGTTCTTGTGTGGCAGTAGGGCGTTCTTCTTTGACTGCGACTGACGTGGATGCCTCAGGCACCGGGACTTTAACTATTTTGTATCCGGCCTATTGGTAAATGTTTCCACATTCATGGCACATATATTCTTTACATGGGTCATTCTTTTGTGCTGATGCTGTATGTGCCAACATGTAGAGGTTTAGTTCTTTATCAAAGGCTTTCCTTGCCGTTACCAACTCTCTTTTGTAGGCCTCTAACTCTGACTTCAAAAATTCATTTTCCTCTAATAAAGATGCCATGGTGAGTGAACCCTGTATGTTGGTTTCTTTTGCTGGAGTTGATTGCTGTTCTGCAGCTGTAGCTAGTTCTTGTGTTTCAGCTACAGCTGGTTTCCTTATATTATCATGCTGGATGTTTGGTTTTTGCACTTCAGCAGCTGGTTCTTGTGTTTCAGCTACTGAGTGAGTAACTGGTTCTTGTGGAGCAGTTACTTTTTGAGTAGAAAATGATGTCATATTACCCAGGGCATCTGGTTCTTGTGGAGTAGTGCCACAGGACGAGACGAGTAATGATTTGGGAATTTGGAATGGTGATGACGAATGAAGGTTTAGAAAGATAGCTACAGGGTCAGGGGAAATGGGAATGACATCATATTCAACAGTTGTTTTCATTTTTCTCCTAGGTAGGAAAACGGAAAAAGCAGTGACTTTATTTTTCTTTTTATGAGAAGATTCTTTTCTAGGAGAAGGGCTATCGGAAGAGGTGACAGCTTGGGATGTGGCCCTTGTTTTCCTTTTTGAGATAGAGACTGTTGCAATTCTTCTCTTTCTTTTATGAGTAGGGGGTGATGGGGGTGTTTCAGCTTGAGAGTCATCGCTAGAGATGTGGACAGTGGGGTGGGATGACTCTGCTAAATGGGATGAACTTGGGGACGGGTCAACTGGTTCTGAAGATAGAATCAATGGAGGATCAGGAATATCTTCCAGTTTCCGTTCATAAGAGCTTTCGGGGGTTTCTTGGGGAATTTCGGCTTCCTGGGGAATTTCAGGGGCTTGTTAGAGAAGTAGGGGTGGGTTATTTAGAGGGGGGTTTTGCTAGGTAAAACCCCTCTGAATTAATAATTGACACAGGCGATGATGGGTAAGGGACAATAAGGGGTATTTTACCCGTCTACAGTAATATGACATATTTTTAATACATCCAAGCATATAATAAGGAACGTTGACTAATCGACCATGCCGCAAATGACTCATTAAAACAAAATCATGTTGATAAACTACCTGGTAGCGCCCCTCGCAAGTTAAATAGTGCTTGATAAATTCAGCTACCTTTGGCCATGGGGGAGGTAATGAATGCAGACCTATGCCATGGCCTTTAATCTCAACCTGTTCATCTGGGAGAAGGAAGTCCTGCTATGCGTTTAGGATGACTTGTTTCCTACTAAACCAGCGAGCACCTGTGACCGGTAATCCCGAAACTTGTGCTATATCTTCTTCTGTGACCAAAATTCAGACCCCTTGGACTATAGAGTGATTCTCCTAAAAATTCTACACAAACTCCAAAACTTGCTGAGGATCAAATTCTTCTAGCCTCTCAAAATATGTAAACCATCCTGCCTGCTGAAAAATTTGGTAAGTGTCCAGAAATAATTCGAGAAGAGCCATCGAGCCAGGTTCATGTCTGATAGCCGGGCCTCCCATAGCTACTAACTTGATTCAAATGCAGAGGCGCAGAGAGCAGAAACACCAGACTCGATCAGACTAATCGTTGCGACTGAGGATGTGGAGTATCAATGACAGCGGAAATAATGGATATGAAGAGTGACGATGGATTGGATGGTGTGGAATGATGATTTAATTTTCGAAATTCCCCCCCTACGTGTGATGAAATGATGTTTAAGTGTGCGGGGATTGTAATCATAATGGGAAATATCCTCTCTTTAAACTATTATTTAACTGTATTACATAAAAAAATCTGTACACCTTATATTTTCGCCTCTGTTTTTATAATTCGAATTATAGATTGCTTGTTCATAGTGGCTTAATACTGATGGAAGAATCTTTAGATTTCTCTAAAATGTAGAAACAGGAGCATATTGGAGTCCACTCAATACTGGATAATATTCACCCAAGGGATCTGAAGAATAAAAGTGGGGTACTGGAAAACTTGTGTAGCAAAGGAAAGGAATGGTGTTTTAGAAATGGAAAGATAGATGACAGGTTGCTGAAAGTGGTGTTTTAGCAATGGAAAAATGAATGACATGTTGCTGAAAGTGGTGTTTCAGCAATGGAAAAATAAGGAAAATGGAATGTAATGATCTGGAATTAAGAAAACTGGGGGAAGTACTTGCTGAGGAATGATTTCAGCTTTTGATACAATTTCATCAATAAAAGTCTTTCTTCCTCCCCTTCCTTTTCCCTTGCCACCTGTAGGGTTAGTTTTCTTCTGGGTTCCGCGTCCTCTCATACAATCTGCACATCTAGAAAGAAAACATCAATGCTTTTGAAATCTATAATTGCCTTCCCCGGCAACGGCGCCAAAATGTTGGTCGCTTTAATTGTTTTAACAATTAAAGCACCACATAAATTGTCAACCCAGGAAGGTCTGTTTATTCCAAAGACAATCACGCACTGGATATGCTCAATTCCAAAAGCAAAGAAATGTTGTAGCATCAATCATACAAATATCAATCAAACTGTTCACACCTCACTTTTAACAAAGCTGAAGCCTACTTGTGTTACAGCAGAAACAATCCCTCTATTGTAGATTTTCATTAAAAGAATCCTAGGAAAAATAATGAAAGGAAATCACACTGCAGAAAAGGAGATCAATCAACCATAACAGAGAACAGGACCCTATTCCCCCAAACAGGAATCTTCAGCACCTGTTGCCTGATATTAATCACATTGTAGAAAAAGACCAATCCTCGGAAAGTAGGACCCTATTCCCTTGAATAGGAATCTTCAGCACCTGTTTCCTGATATCAATCCCACTGCAAAAAAAGAAGATCAACCTATGGGGAACAGGACCCTATTCCTCCAAACAGGAACCTTCAGCACCTGTTTCCCGACATCAATCTGTCACACATTCATCTAGTAACAAATGACTGAAAATAAAGTAACTCTCAACTTCTCAAGAATGAATGGTATAAAGCTAATGCAGTGTTAAAGAAAACAGAGTGCTTAATAAGAAACACAAAACTGTATAAATTCTTCAACAAACAAGGTTAAATTAATGTGCGAATAACATAACAAGGAACAAACTACAGGAGCAATTGGGTTAATCTTGTGATGAAGGCGGGCCCTGTCCTTCTCACAAGATCCCCCGAGGACAGAAATTAAATTGAAGCACTCAAAATGGACTTTTATTCATCTGTCAAGAAGTGATACATTACAACAGAGCAAAGGCTCTTTCTTGCTTCAAGAAATGTACTCCCGCAGTTTCTAACTCCCCCACTAATGATGATGTCTCCTCTTTTTAAAGAGGAGACATCTATTACAGTTACATCAGAGAAATCCTATTTTTATCCAAATCTAATCTCTTGTTTTAATACAGGATATATTATGTTCTTCCATCCTGGAATGCTGTTACAAATAAGTACAAAAATACTAGTTTCAAAACGGTCTGTGTAACAGCTTCCCTTTCTCGTCTTCATCCTGCTGTCATCATTCTTAAAATACACTTGAAGATCGCAAATCACGAGCCATCTTAGCTACGGGATTTGCGTGTCTGTTGACTATTTCAGCAACAGGTTCGGCTATTTCAGCAACGCGATCCTTATCATGAATTATCTGCAATCCTTTAGACTTGTCTTAGCAACTATCTATCTTCGATTAATGATTAAATATAAAAGTAATGTGGAATTATATGCAAAACAAATTATATACATAGTAAAGAGGAGGATTTCATATACCTTTGGATAAAATGGATGGAAATGATAATGTAACCTTTTAAATATGGACTATAAAGAGTAAAGTGGTGTCAAAATGTGTGGTCAAAATGGTACATTGTGAGGTCCTAACAGGCATGCAAATTTATTTTTTCCTAAACCCACTTTGTAATGTTTTTCAATCAATTTTTCCATTTGACTGATATCCTTTTTGAACTTTTGCAGGTGATTTGAAAACTTATCAGAGTGACTTTTCTTCTTTTGGTGATGGCTTATTGGAGAGATGAAAAAGGACCCTTTTAACCTTTGAGGGTCTTGGGTCTGTCAAAACATGTTTCTGCTTGCACTGATAAATTGAAAACATGTTTTTATCCCTGTTGGCATCTCTGAGTGTTAGTGAATCTAAAAACATGTTTTTCTTACCCTCTTACTGATTTTGACAGTGATGTATCCATTATGACAGAGATTATAAATTATACCTGTTATGTCTTCTCTTGGCCACTTCTGATTTGTAGCAGGTGCCATGACACAGATGTTTTTGGTACCTTTTGTCATTCTTGGAGTTGGACCACTGAGCTACTCAACAATAAACTCATGATCAAGTTATTTTTTTACCTTATAACCAAAAACCATACTTTCATTCCTTTGACCCTTTGAAGGTAATTGTATGCATTTAAAAACCTAACCTCCCTCATACTGATACTACTTTGCATATCTTCCCTTTGATGCAGTGAAGCACTGTTACCTTAGCAAACCATGGAGGTCACCTTCTGATATCTTCTTCAACCTTCTACTATCATTATGGAGGCCCATAGTCTTCATTTTACTTACTTTTCCTATCCTTCCAAAATCTTAGGTTTTAGGGCTGTAAGAGAAAAATAATTAGTGTTGTCTTCTAAGTTCTCTATAGCCCTTTCAAGTTCATCCATTTCTATTCATTTCACCTCACCTTTTCCCTTCTTCATTTATAACTTCTAAAATCCTTCAATTTGTCGTTGGTTGTGTTGATGTGCCTTTGTCCTTGTGGACTTTTGCATTGGCTTTTTGTTTGGTAACACTGTTTAGCCAATCAATCCTAAGAATCCTGATTCTCTTTAAACATGTGCCTGCTTCCCTTTCTTTGTTGTGGATGTTCTTTAGTGAGGAGCTGGCCTCTTACCTTACCTACTTTTCTACTGATAGATATCTCAATCATTCCTACAGAAATGTTTAAGATGCACAGTTATACCTTTGCAGAATGCTGTCTTGACCAAGAAGGCCTTCCTTGAATGGATTTTGATCTATTTTGGACAATCAAGTGTTGACCCCGCTTTCCATTTTATTTCATCTTCTTGGCACATGTAAAGCAGTGATTCAGAATACCAAAACAATCCTATAGCCTATGAAACCCTAAATGACCTAATGGGAGGCTATTTGGGCTGGTCTTTGGATGAAAACTTGACTTGGGGTCTTTAGGTGCAAAACAGAGCTTTATGACAAACTTTATGCATTACAGACCCAAAACTACTGATTTTGATTTATCTAAAGAGCCTAGAGAGGTAGATTGAGACCACCAATACTTGAGGCACTTGGTGAATAGGGGAAAAGGTTATACCACTTAGCAATCTGAGGTGGAAGTGGGAGGTTTATAAGTAGGAAGAACAGAGTATTGAGGTCATGAGTGTAAAAATGGGACAAACATGAGTGGCATGAGCCCATGATGGGTCTTCTGAGAGTGATAGACTAACCATTACTTGATAGAGTAGTGAAATAGTGAAATTTTTATCCTAAGGATAATGAAAGCAGTGAGATTTCTAGAACTCACAATATTCATGAATTTTGTTTCTAGAAATCTAGGATAAGTATTTAGTCATCTATAAAAAGGTAAAAATTACCGATGACTAACAGTGGCTCCACTTGGGGAGGGTAGCTCCTTTTCAGGAGGTGTCCAGAATTTCAGATCTCTGGTTTTATGAAGACCAGTGCCTCATCCATTGGGCATATTTTTATTTATTTCATTTGTTGGTGCTCCTTTAAAGGTGTGACCTCAAAAATCTGAAAAACATGATTAGCTCAACTTCATCTCTACCTACCCAACCAACTCGCCTAACATTTTTTTCTTCCCTGGGTGCACTTGAACTGGAAAACCCTTGACATTTTCTTCTTTTGAAAGAAAAACAAACTATCTACTTCTACTTTTATCACTTCCAAGAGTTCAGATTAGGCTAATGAACTCTTTTTATTCTCTACCTAGACTATTTCACTGTAAATATTAAGCTGTATGACAAAATTCATTCTCTAAGCTATTGACATGAAATTGAAAACATGGTTTAAATCAAGATTAGGCAATCTGACTTACCATGGGTTGTGGCATTAGGACAGGTTGCACACAAACATTATTTTTTGTACAAACAAAAATAGAAAAATAAGGCCGTGATTTATCATTTGGTATGCATCCCCATCTTCCTCTTTGGTTCAATTTTGTGCATGTGGAACCAATATCTTTCATTCCTAATCTATCCTTTTTGACAAGTCAAGTTTGAATGATTTGACAAGATCTCTTTCACTAAATTATCAACACAAAATTTAAAGCATGTTCAACCATGATTAGGCTAGATGACTGAACAAGATCTTCCTTTTGAACAAGTAGTGGCATTTAGGCTTGCGCACTTTCAGCAGTACTCTTTTTTGGGTATGGGGTTGTACTCTTTTTCAAATCCGCCCTCTTTTTCATCTTTTCTCTGTTTTTTTTTTTTCATTTTGGATCAGCATTCTAAAACTAAAAACTAGAAACATGCTCATAGTGCTGAGCTTATTTGCTTGCCTATCTATCCTAATATAACTTATTCATGGTATACATTCAGTCGGTGAGCTTTCTTTTCCAATACAACCAATGAAGCAGATGATTCCATGAGGGATCTTGGTTTATCTCTTTAAGTGTTTTGAAAAAATCAAAAGGCCACTCCCACCTCACTTGTGTTTGAATAGCAGTGCCTAAAATGTTCTTGAAATTCTGCATCAAATTGGTCTTTACATGTTTTACTCCCTCTTCAAATGTCTCTAACAAATTAGCAAAGGGATCGTGAAATAATACCTGAATGTGAAGATTTGGAAAATAATCTTGATCCAGGGCTGCTTATTATTCCACTTGGCTAAGCTTGAGATTATTTTGGGAAAGAAACTCCACCTCTTCCTGATGATCATCATAACTAGCAGTCTCATCATACATTGCAATGTTGTCTTCCATCAAACCTAATATGCTCTGATTTAGTGGGCTGAATATTGTGTGAAAGCCACCATGTTGATGAGTAGGAGGACTCCTTGGAAATAAATCTTCTTATGAAATAAGTGCAGCAACTATTTTATGATCATCAATTTCCAAGCCTTCATTTGCTTCCAAATTTTATAAACTTCCCTTATCACTGTAATAGTTGTTATGCATTGGCTGACCACTTTTGTCAAGTTGATGAAACTAAAATTCCTCCCACAAACCAACTGCTGATTGCTCTCCAAAATTAACTTCTGTTTGGATATCATAATCATCAACATATTGATAAAATCTTAGAGAATCATCAACATAAGTAATGTCACCAACCATACATATTGGACTATCAGATTGTTTTTCTTCGAATTGATCTACAAATCCATTTTCTGCTTTGTGGTAGCTAGGATTAGGAGGAAAATAAATAGAAATTTTCTATTCATATGAAGGTTTAGAGGCTGATTGCATGTTTATAAGATGATTTATTTCCTGTTCAGTTAAAAAAGGAGGCATTTTTCTCTTTCTTTGGAAAGAACTACAATAGTTCTCTTTCTCTTGTGAAAGCTGATTGAGAGGCTGAATGTCTTCTTGAGCCTCACCTAGAAGAGATGATGAATCATCACTTGTGCCTTTAGAGAGATCATATAGGTTCTTTTTCATTCCCTTATTGATTTCATCTTCAACCAACTCTTCTTGATTTTCGTGATAGTTAACTTGAGCATGAGATTCATGGATTTCCTCTGATAGATTCTCAGGGTGCCAATTTCTTTTGATAATCTGAAATGAATTAAAGAATAACGGTAGAGACTCTAAATGTGTTGACTCCTTCTTTATTTCAGATTTTATAATTTCTGAATTTGAAAAAGGGTTTGCATTATCCATTTCTTCCCTTACTGATTCTTTAGAGCATTCCACCTTGTTTTCATTTGCGATTTTCTTGTAATTCTCTCTTAGTAGTGAAGCAAAAGATATAGGAAAGTATCTAGTACTTACTTGACAAATTTCAACATCTTATTCTTTGTAATCTTGCTCAACATGCATATTTTTATTGTTGTTCTTGCCCTGTAATGACTGAGTTTGTTCTTCCCAAGGGAAAGGTATAATATGTTTTAAATAATCATCATCAACCTCAACCTTGTAATCTTCCTCTTTCTTGCCAAGTATATGCATCATTTTGCTGATTGTATCTGTCAACATCTCTAGCTTTACCTATGAAGATATCAGTTTCTCTTGATCTGATTTATCTTTCTCTATTAATCTTAGCTTTGCCTCCCTGTTTAGTATGTTGGTTTCCACATCAACTACTATCCGTTGCATTTCCTCCAGGGTGTAAGGATCTCTTTCTCTTATTTGGAAAACCATTTCTGGGTCAAAAGAATTGCAGTAAGAGACCCTGGGGTGGCGATAGCAAGTATTGTGTTGTACTGTCTCCCCTGGATGTCTTTTCAAATGGTTGTATTCCTTTATGATGAGAAGAACATTTCCCATTACTGCCCACCTATCTAAGAAAACTTGAGTGAATTGATGAAAATTGCTAATGCTTGCAGCTGGAAGGTCCTTAAACCAACTCTTAATTTTTACTTGTAATGATAAGGAAAAAATTATAATATGCGCATCATCTTCTTCTATTTCAAATAGGTCAAATAGATTCTCAATATTTTTAATGTTTTCTTCAACGATGACTTTTGAGTTTTCTCCATCAAATCTGGGTAGTTTATTTGCAAGATTTGTTGGGAGGGCCTAGAGGATAGGAGGAAAAATCAGAGGCTTGTATCTTTCTGGGACCTTTGTGGGTATAGGTAGTGCAAAAGGAGATTTATGACTGTTTGAGGTTTCATCAAGAGCAGGAAAAGTAGCATGAGGCTCATGTTTCACTAGGTCTTCCACAGGTGTATAAGTCTGCTCATGGTTTGCAATTTGAGGCTCAGCTTTTTGAGGCTTGAGATATTTCCAATGATCAATGTAGATCTCATCAGTGCATTCTTGATCAGGCTTAAAGTAGGATAGAACATAGCTATAGATAAAAGATTTTTTTTTTTGAATCCAATCTAGGCCTGAGTGCTCTTTCTTTCTAGGATGACTGGTCATTTTTTAGGTTCTTCCTCCAATGGAGTCTTTAGGCCTATGGAGAGTTGTGGAGTCGCCAGGTGGATGATCTTTACTATTTTAAGGATGTACTTGTTCTCTACCATAAACAATTAAGGGCTAATCTAAGGATGGTTGTGGGTTTTCTGAGGTCCTAAGGTATACTTAGATTGTCACTGAATCAAAAGGTCGCACAGTGATCGCCATTATTTTAGTGATGGTGATGAGGTGGAAATGAATAAATGGATACAAAATGTTTCAGCTTGTGACTTACTCAAAATGTCCCACCGTGATCACCAGAATGTTAGGGTCCTGTGATTTAGCAGATTGGTAGACCAAATGCACAAGGTAACATAAGACTAGTCTTTAGAATCCTAGGACCTAGCCTTCCTGGAATCAGAGAGGGATATCTCTATTGTATGCATAGGATGTGAACCTTTTGCTTCTAGGGTTTTATTTTAGGCTAGTTGTTAAGTGTATGGTTTGTTGTTTGTTTTGGTTGGGTGAGATGGTCGAGTAGAATAGGTGGAGTGAGAGGTCTTCAAATAATTGGGCTATGGAGTCTATGAAAGTCATGGATATCTCAACAATGAAACAATATGCATAACAGGGAAAATCTAGCATGGTCAAATGGATCCTTAAGGTATGTGTGAAGTGAAATGAACAATACGTTTGTGAACATAGTAGGTGTATAAGGGCAGTAAAGAATCCTTAAACAAATACTTTTAAACAAGATAGTCTCAAATACTAATTAACATGAAGAAATAATCAATAGACAGGGAAAACCAATAATTCTTTGATTCAAATTAGGCAAATAAGAATTTAAGACAAACATTCCAATGAAATATAGAAGGTGAGAAACTCATTTAACTTCTAGTGATTTCACCTTCAAGGTTTAGAAATCATTCAAGATAAAAAATAATTTTAATCAATGAAGAGGGAACACCTAAACTTAAATGATCAAGCTACAAAGAACTTTAAAGAAACTTCTCAAGCATGGAAAAAGGGCATGCTCAAAACATGGCCTCTTTGGCTAAAACCTAACAAGTAATACTTCAAAGAGAGATTCCAAAATAGAGTTTAAATAGCATCAAATAGGCAGGGCTAACCATAAAACATATTTGAACACTATTATATTGAACCACTCATGGAACAAACAAGCATAGGCAGATCTAAGGAGCAGCTAAGAATTCCTTAAGCAAACCTAGCAAAGGAAAACATCAAGGCAATAGACAACAGGAAGGAATAAGGTGCCTCCAACAACATTTCTTAGCCTATACTCTTATGTTCTACTGCAACATAGAAGTATGGAAACATAATGAAAGCATGAGAAAAAAATAACATGTAAGAGAAGCACTTCACCAATAACCAAGCTCAGGGATCCTACAAGCTTTCCTCCTTCATCATCAATCAAAGCAATCAATTCAGAAACTCCACAAGACCAATTTATTCTTCAAACACAAGAAAACCATGTATTGCTCTCAAAACTCATCAAATGCCAAAATTTACAATGAAGCCCTCATGCTGTATTTATCTTAGCAAGAGAGGGAAAAAGCCCTAGATAGGGTTGGAAAATGTCAAAATCACTCATAAATGTCATAAATTTCCAAGAGACCATGCAAGGCCCAAGGCACAAAATAACTCATGAAATAAATGCCAAAATAACTTCTTGCACCTAATTCTAGAGTTATTTTCCTCAAAAAATACTAAAATATGATTTTTCAATAAAAGAGTGTGTTTTGTTGACTTTTGGCCAAAAACACACAGTGTTGTCCATAAGCGCAGCACCACCTTAGGTAGAAAATAGGTCTTGTTGCATCCAAGTTTTTGGGGTCTTCCCGATGTCAGATTTTTCTCCGTGATTGCTTGTTGGAAAGCTTGTTGAGTCCTCTTTCCAGATATGTATCGGTTTTTCTGATTTAGCACCCATAACTAGTTAAAAAATTCAAATCCCCAAGACTTCTCGGAGCATAATGCCAGGCCTGAAAAGGAGGCAGAATGGTGAAAAATGAGGTGTTTTTTGACCTTTAGAGGGGTCAAAAATGCTCCAATTGCTCTGAAATTTGGTGAGAATAGTGTGCTAGTCATGCGAAATCCAAAAAAGTAGAGTTTTCTCTCTGAGGATGACTGAAGGAAAAGCTTAGAGCCAGTGGAGTCGCGCTTATAGGCCTTCAAAATCTCAAAAAACAAAATCTTGCCCAAATTCCTTCAAAATTGGTGGAGGTCTCCTTCAAATGTTTTGAGAGACCTGTAGGGAAGCTGATGCAAAAATATCAATTCTATACTGGTCTTCTCCTCATTTTAGTGCTTTAATTTCAATGAGGGCCTTTGTGAGTTTGGCACAAGTAAGTTTGTTTTTCATTACATAGTGCTTGGCCATCTTTTTCTGGAGAGAAAGGCCCCTTTTTACCTTCTTAAAATACTTGTGTTCATTCTTATAATACTAAATGATACGCTGTGCCATGGAAAAATCTCTCTCCAAATCCCTAATTTGTGCATCTTTGCTTTGGAGAAGTATTCTAGTGGCCACCTCCTCATCTTCATTATCACTGTCAAAGTCAATGAATTGGGGCTTTTGTTTAGTTTTCTTGCCTCTCTTACCTTTCTCACCATTTTTCATCCTTTGTTTTCCATTGTCAAGATTTTGAGCTGAGGTGGATGACATGGTCCCTTGCCTCTTGGAGGCATCAAACACTAGCCTTGGCCCTCTCTGGTATGTGCATGAAAGAGGTGTGATGGTGATTTTGTTGGTCTCTATGTCATGGCTGTGATCATCATTTAGACTATGAGCCTCTTCCCCCTTTTCAATGTCATCATGACTAGGACTACCTTCATCTTCATCTTCTGCACTATCATCATTTTCATTATCACTGAGGGGTTGATTGTTGTCCTGAATGTCATGACAGCTGTCATGACTCTCGTGACTATTTTATCCTTTGTTGTCCTTCGCATCACTGAGGGTGGCTTCATTTTGGTCACTGCTGCCTTCAATTTATGTCTTTTCCTCACTATATTTATCTTTATCATTTTCATCCTCTCTCAGTCTTCATTATTTGTCATAGCTTTATCACCATTTTCTGTCTCTACCTCCTCACTTTCCTCTTCATTTTCGACCTCTGTATCCTCTGTCTTATTTCTTATCTCTTCTTCATCAATGCTCATTTAATTTCCACTTTCAACCTCCTCATATTCTTTATCATCCTCTTCCATTTTTTCACTGTTTTGCTCATTGTCATGCTCACTGTTTTCATCTTCATCACTGTCCTGTTCACTGTCACTTTCCTCATCATTATTTCCTTCTTCTTCATCTTCATTAGTTTCTTCCTCTTCCTCATCATTTTCCTCTTCATTAGTTTCTTCCTCTTCCTCATCATTTTCCTCTTCATTATTTTCTTCCTCTTCCTCATCCTCATCATTTTCCTCTTCTTCATTTGATGCATCAAGAGAAGGAGGGGAGCGGAGGTTTTCTTGAGGTGAGGGCACTTGTGTAGATGATGAGGGCAAGCTAGGTTGATGAGGAAGATGTGGGCTTATGAAGACTTCATGTGCTATGAATACCTCCCAAGGTATACCATGCTATTCCAACTGATGTAATACCACCATCTCGATCAAGGAATGGTGGAATAAGCTTTGAATTTTTTGGGAAGGACTCCTTCTCTGGAAAACAGAAGAAATTTTGTCCATACTTCTATAGAGATAGTAGGGCAAGTTGAGCATTTTGACCCTTGTGAAAAGCATGAGGAGTATAACATGGTAAGAGTAAAGCCTGGAGTATCTACCCTCACAGTTAAAGTACGTCATAATGACTTTCATAAAGGGTGCAAATCTTTGTTTGAGGTGTGAGAAAGGAAAAATTTCCTTGTAGCCCATTCTGTACCTAGTTTTGACAAATGGCTCATAATAGTTCTTGTCTAATTTGGATTTCTTAAACCACTTTTCACCAACAGTAGGGATACTAGTAGCATTAGAGATGGCATCTGCTCATAATTCAAAGTATGCTCTTGCAAGGCTTGATTTTTTTTTGTGCAGGTTAAGAATGAAAAGCCTTGTAAGCTCTGGGTGGCTTTTCAGTTGCTTTAATTTCTCACAAAATTGGAAGCATCCCACATTCTAGAAACATGAGAGGATCATGGGAGATGAGGTGATATCCACTGTGGTCTAGGGTTCAAATCTATTTTCTTTCCCTCCTTTGTGGTTTGGCCTCATAGGCCCTTGGCCTCTGTCACTGCTACTACTATCTTTTGCTCCTGACATGGTGATTTAGGGATGATGGTAGGCAAACTTGGGCAAGAGGAGTAAAATGAAAATGGTGTTGGGAAGCTCTTGCAAATGAGGGTTATGGAGTTTAGGTTTATGATTGAGTTGCCTTGAGCTTAATGAGGCTTATCTTGATCATGAAGTGTAACTACCCTAATTCATTCTCTTTCACTAAAAAATGTTTGGGGGTTAAAACAGAGGAGGAATTATCTTGAAGACATAGGGCTTGCAACTATTAGGGTTTAGTCTTTCATTTAACCATAAAATGACTAAAAACACTTGAGAGGAGGAGAAATAAGGCACCTACCAGATTTAGCTCCCCTACAGGCCTTTGAAGGAAAATTTGAGGATGTCCTTGAGCCTTTGGGGAAATGTTTTGCAAGTTTGGAGGACTTCTGCATTAGCACAACGCCCTGCCCGTAATGTCGGGTCGGCCTATGGGTGTAGCGCTGGGTGGGTCGTGCCTCTGTCTAAGCGCAACGCTGGGCAGAGTAAGGTCCTGGGCATGTTGTTTCACCTTTTCGTAGCGCCACCCTCTAAGCGCAGCGCCACCCCTTATTCGCGTAGAACTAAGTAAATTTAAACGACATAAAACCCTATTAGCACAACACTAGGGTATGTGAGTGCACCACCAAGATATTCATGCAGCGCCAGGAACTTGGCCCAGAAACTATCCAAAAACTCGAAAATTTCTCCAGTAGGGTTTTCTGGGTGCCTAATATGCAACTTTAATCCATCGAATTGAAACAGTATGGTTAGGCCTCTTACCTACAACCGATGGATGTCGATTCCAATAGTCAGTTTATCCACTACAATTGCCACAATATTTAGGGCCTTTTCTCCAGTCTACATTCACAACAACTACACTTGCAAATGAATCAAACTGGAGGGAAAATGCCTTATTAAAAGAGAAACCCCATATTTTTCTTGCGCCAGCTGCGACCAAACCATAGCTCGGTTTGAAAAACCATCAACACCATTGGAAAGCACTCTTCGAGCTCTCAAATGGGTATCCTTTAGATTTTTGTGATTTGATACTTCACCCAGACACAATTTTTTTCAAGAAGGGTCATTTCACCACTCTTCAAAATCGAATTTCTTCACTTGCAAAACTTGTACTTGGGGAACCACTTTTCCTTCATCCTTGTCCATGCTCATGTCTATTTTTGTCGTGAGTAACCATATTTTACTCATGTTTTTATGGTCCCCACCTGTTGGCTCGAGGGGTCCTAACCCAGGTTCAGAGGTTAATGTTTGCTAAATAACCCCTATACTACTAGCCCTTTCGGCAGTGACCTGCTTGTGCAGGTCAAAGTCTCACCTGAAGTAGTATGGGAGGGTGCTGGAATGAGGTTTCCACACCTTGAAAGAGAGTAGGTAATTCAATCAAATCTGCATTCGCAGCCTATCGATTTCACACCAAACAGATCTATTCACAGGGTTGTTAACAATATAATCACAATATACATATATAATATCATGCACAAAGCTAGTTAATAACTCCATATCCACGTGAGTATCAACAGTAATCAACACATATAATTATAATGCATCATCAACATAGTATAGTTATACCATAATATAGATAGATTCGCAGCATAAAAAGATAAAAAATAGCATTCATAATAGATCCAATAGTTTGCATCAACAGAAATACCTTAGATCAGATAACACATAAGTACTCCCACCATATCCGCATATAGTAGTATCCAAAACTTAATACAATCCAACACAGCCTACGCACATAGCCAGTAGGGTCCACACACAACAGGACTGAGGATCTTCGTGCACACAACCAGCAGGAGTCCTTACCCTAAAAACCAACAACAAATCGAACAATTCTCACTTAGCATCCAACTTAATTCTTCTCTACTTTAAGACTAAAAAAGGTTCAACTATTTGTATCAACTTAGCCTACACTTCCAAAGGTCTGCATACTGTGGTTTGTGGACTCTTGGTCTTCCCTTGACCCATTAAATTACATTCGGGTCTTTGACCCACCCCAAAATCCCTGCACTAGACTAAATAATATAAAAAATATACAAAATTATACAAAATTCGCAGCTTTTAGGGGACCCTGTTCCAACACCACCGAGCCTGTTCTGTGTGGGAGCATCATTGAGTTTCCCTTATTAGAGCATATGATTTGAGTCATCATCACATTCATGGAGTCTATCTCAAGTTCCTTTATATCCTGATATATTCCTCTCTCGTGTCGCACATTTTGGTCTCCAGTCATACTATCTCCTATCCCCTCTGGTGTCGAGTTAGTAGCTGCCAGGTTATCCATGCCCTTTATGTTCTAACAAGGGAAGTCATCAACCCGCTACTCAATACCCCCCATTCCACCATCATCCTTGGTGTTAGTCTATCAGTCACTGTATATTTTCTCTCGTGCTTTAGTTGAGGATCCCTTATTGCCTCACCTATGGCGGACCTCCTTCTATCGACATCAACTTATTCATTCTAGAAGATAGGTCTAGAGGGTGGTGTGCCTTTGTTCCAACTTCCAATCTTGTTTGGTGCCTTGGATCAGGCAAAGGGAATCTTTATTTCCCTTTGACTTGATTGTTTCTCAGCTCTAGCTCCTTATGGCATGATCGAGATCCATATACTTGATGGTTCAATCATGCAACATATTGCACTGGTGATTCCCGGTTGTGTGTGTGATGTTTCAGACCTCATGAGGCGGTGGCCCCTACCTAGATGACCTCTATACTATAGCCTTAGATGCAACTCCATAGATTTAATGGTTTCGGCCTCAGCCGCTTGCAACGCCTCTTTAGTTTGCATGTATCATTCAGACTTTCAAAGCCCTTTCCTGTTTTACAGGGCCTTTTTCGTTGTACTTATATCTCATGTACTCAGATAGTATTTTATAAGTCCTGGCTATTTTCCTAGGCACAATATGTATGTTGGATCCATTATCATGTTTGTATCTGGCCCATTTTTATGCCAGCATATACTATATAGTTCATTCCCTTGTTTTTTGGATGCATTATTCTTTGTACTTTGTTATCTCGGTAGGCATAGGTATCCCTCCCCCGCCTCATGTAGAACAGGTACTCACTCATAAAAGAGACTTGTCGCACCTGTAAGTCTTGCCTCCTCAGGGTATTTTCCTCTTGCGCTTTAGTCTACCTTATATTTCTCTCTCTTTGACTCCCTATTCGATGTCTAGTGATTGAGTTCTTACAATGTACTTCATTCATACGATTAGCTCCTAATGCTCGCATGATGGGGGGAAATCTGTTACACCAATTTTTGGTCATATAACCTATTACTATTATATGGACCAAAGTACACCATGTAAGAGCAATTTTACCCTACTAAAATTTCTTTCACCATGAAAAATAACTTAGTAATCCATAATTTATTAAATTGTTTATGGTCTAATAGGAAACCCCATGAGGAATAATTGATTAAATCCTTATTTGTTTTATTTTCCTCAAGGGAAAATTAATTATACAACAGTTTAATTAATATTCCTGGTCATATTTAACCCAAAACAGGAAAATTAATTAGATAAATCACTATTTATCTTATTATTTTCTAGGAATAATTATTTAAAACATTATTTAAATAATATTCCTTATTAAATTTGACTAAATCAGTTATAAATAATTGAATAAATCAATATTTATTTAATTATTGCTCAGCCACATTCTTAAAATAATAAATAAATCTTTTATTTATTTATTATTTACAAGTAAAGGGATTTGACCAAATTTAAATTCTTTTTCCCTCAATATATATATATATATTCCATAAAAGTTGGATCGAGATTTAGTTAACAATATTTTAATTATACACCAATATCTAGACTAACTCAATATTTTGTTATAAATAGAAGGGTTTTTCCATTCATTCGCTACCTTTTGTTGCCTAAAGATAACTCTGGATGTATACTTTTGGTCTGACTTTGATCCTCCATCATTGTCATATTTTTCTATCTTTTTGCTTGTGAGCTCCCTTTGAGTTCCATTTTTGTCTGGGTTTTCTACACCATCAAGAGAGAGAGATCTTAGATTTGAAGCATTGAGGACATACAAGAACCCATCCCATTGAGGAGGATTGGTAACATATTTCTATGTTCCCTTCCGAGGTGTCATAAATACAAAATTCTTTTAAAATATTCTTGTCTTTTCTATTGGATGTATGGAGCAACTCTTGCTTTTATTTGATGTTTAATGTATTTAATTTCATAGATTTGGATTTTGTAGCATTTTTTCTGATCAAATAATTGCAAATCTAAGGAAATTTACAACCATCTTTGATGTTAGGGTTGTTTGTTATGCACAACTAAAGTGAGTTTTTTCATACGCATGCGATTAGAATTCACACTAACACTCATCAAATGGAAGAACTTACCCGCTAAAGGTTCCACGTGGGAGGATGAGAATTCTATACATAGGCATCCAAAAATGCTCAAGCATTGATGAAAACAATTTTTGGAAGGAGAGGGGAATGTTACATCCCTATAATAATAGTATAACCCATTATTGTTATTTTTAGTGTAGACCCCTTATTGTTATTGTTGTGCCCATTTAATCCCAATATTGTTATTATTGTGCCCCATAGAAGCCAACTATTGTTATTGTTCTGCCTTTACATTATTATTGTTATGTAGGCTCTGATTATATTGTGACCCCTTAGACTCCTATATATAGAAAGGAGGACTTGTCATTTGCATGATCCAAGAATTGTTCATTTATGTAATGTAAATGAGGTACCCCATCGAAGAGGATAATGTTTAAGTCGTTAATATATATTTTCTTCCATTTTGTGAGCTGGTTGCATAACCTATTCATCTATACTTAGAGAGCAAGATAAGGATGACTCAAGGGATTTGGAACCATAAATAATCTTAATTGTCTTAGGTATTTCTACATCAATGTGATTTCTAATTTTTTTAGTATAGATATATGATTTTATTTTCCACCTCTAAACAACGTGATTTATTTTATTTGACACTAATTTGGTATGTATAATCTTAACTTGAGAATATTAGATTAGAATTAAGCATATATTTGTTTTTTCTCATGTTAATTAGGTTTGAGGAAGGTATATGTTGGTGTATATGTGTGGATGTACATAGTTGCAAAGTTTAGATCTAAATCTAAGGACTACCTTAGGCTTGGATGCATGGGACAACCAACGGGTTGAGGTAAGATATCTCTTCTTTCCCTGTTTACATTTAATGAACTTATGAATTCGATCTAGTGAAAGATAACATTATTGTGTATCCATCTATCAGTATTTGGTATCCAGTGGATCAGAGGGAGAACCCTCTTGTTCATAGGAGGAATTCTCTATCAGTAAAACTAGCGTCTCTAGTGGGCATAGCCTAATTTCCTTCACTAGTTGAATAAGTTCCTTTATCTATCTCTCTATTTCTATGTGTTTTGCTAACTTAAGGCTACTTTTTATTCTTGATTGGGTGTCTAAAACCACTAGATCTATCAGATCCATCATTGATCGTTTTAATTTTTTGAGGATTACATATTCATATCTAAAGGTTTTAACCCTATACAAAAATTACCTGGAAATGAATTCTTAAAAAAAACAGAAAATATACAATGGCGAGAACAAAAATTAGACACAAGTATTTTTCTCCTGAAACCCAAAACTAGTAAAACAATATTGATTTTTCATTATGTTTCTTTCAATTTTACAATACATTATATACATGTCAAAGCACTCATAAACCCCAATCCATTAACCCTTTATTATAACATAACTATAGTTCCCTTTACCGAATCTACAAAATACCATGGGCAAAAACATCATGCCCAAAACCATGCACACGACCATGGGTGGGTCCTCCCCCTATCCTTGGGTCTACATAAATTTTTTTTTTTGGGTGTTTCCCTAAATGTTGTGTAGAGGGGATACCACCCCCACTGTGCCTAAAACAACATAACAATGCCTGTGGATATTCATTAAAAGAATATAACACATACCCAACAATATATATTTCCCTAACAAAGGTGACAAGTCACTTCTTGTATTTTAACAAGGCATTATTTTCACTGGTTCCATATTGGAAATGGAAATCATGTCCTGTAGTTGATGTTTTGAGAAATTCACTTAGAAATATCTTATATCTAATTTCCCTTACCTTAATGAGTTAAGGCTGCAAGTGATTTGTAGCTATTCCTCTAATACTTGGATCGTTAAAATGTAAATGTATTAATTATTTCCTAGTGGTGTTTTAACCAAGTTATTCTTCAACAACTTACAATATTGTAAAATGGGCTTATCCCACATGTATTATGAGAGAATATCTCCTTTCACTCTCTCATAAATAACTAAGGTGAAAGCGGTTATATTGAGTGCAACAGTGCAATGTAATGAGCTATATTTCTTATAGGGGGTTGTGGCCTTCTATGGTTTGGAATTTAGCTAAAGAATAGTTTCCATGGATGTTTCCCACACTGGGGTTTAACAACATAATCATTATCTCTCCTTTCTTTTTGTATTGCATTGATTATTTATTGTTCTTGTCTAATGATTTTTTTACATATGAGATTAGACCATATATATATATATATATGTTAATTCATATTTGTAAAATCTAACATGGTATCTAAGTAGGTTACCAAGATTTTTCTCCTTGAATAATTTAGTTATTGAATTTTTTGCAGTATAATTCAATAGATCTATGTTTTTCTGGCTCCCCTTTCTTATAGGTTTGCATTCAAATTTGGACAGCCACATAGGTTTTCACTGAATCTAAGTATATCTCACTATTTCAGTGCATTTTTTACAATTCTAAGCTCACTGTTGGCTCCAGAATAGGGAAATCATTCGAAATCAACTATTCACTTACTAAATTTATCTTCTATTTTCCCAAAATTTAAATAATTTATGTAGCTTAGTCTATTTAAATTTATTTTATATTTTTTGATCCTAAATTTTTTTGGGGATTTTTAGGTTTTATTTTGAAACTCATATCCTTTGAACCGAGAGGTTGTTTTTGATGATTTTTTTTGTTGGGTTTATTTTTTTCCCAATCTACCTTCCCAACCATTTTTATCTCAATATCTCACACTGTACATCATTTATATCTATACAACAACATTTTTCTGTTGTGTCCTTTTTTTTTATGCATTCTGATTTACTATATTTTATGTTTCTTTAATAGCATATTATACCATGTATATCTTTGTTATATGTTTATGCATACTTTTTCATATTATTGATTACCTTAGATGCAATTTACCAAGGCTTGACTAGAAATGTTCGTTGATTGGGGTAGCAACTGGTACTTGCTAATATTGACTAAAATATGTTCATCTAAGTTCTTAGGAGATATAGTTGTGTACTACCACAAATTTTAGTCCCTTGTCTAAGGATTAAAAAAGACTGTATTTGTGGATAGAGACATTCTATTATTCTAAGACTATATTTTTGGATAGGTGACGTGACAACTTGTTTGATAATTTCTTTCATTGCTTGTGTTTTATTAGCATTCATAGTGATAGTGTTCATACTTAGAATTTTTTTTCTTATATTGGTGATAATGCTCATATTTACTTAAGACTATTGCTTTTTTCTAGTGATAATGTTAAGACTTATTTAGAAGTATTGTTGTATTGTGGTTGATCATCGTTTGTAGCCATACTATTTAAGGGGGATGGTTGTGATATGCACTTTGTTTTCCTATAAAATAATTTTAAATAGGGGTGTTGGAACCAAAGGTTCTTTTTGTTATCGTTCTGTAATTTACGATATTGTGAGAATAAACAAAGAGGACAACATCAAAACCACTTTGGAAGCTGGGATCTAGCCCTGCTAGCTTCATAGAGGGATCTCTCTGTAAAATTTAACTTTGTTTTTAATAAATTTTAGGTTAGTTATGATTATGCTTGATTTTTTGTTTGATTTTTTTTTTGATTAAGTGACCATATTCCCATTGGGCTATGGAGTAAAAAATATAATTGTTTTTTCATCAATATTTAAAAGAGTTATCACAGGGCAACCTAGGTTGAATTACTAGATCCTTTAATATTTTAAATGGATTATAGAGGTGGAAGAAAAATGAAAATCAATTAAGTATTCTTCAATATGACTTCAGTAGAAAACATGTAAATTTCAAAAGCAACCATAATAAGGTGTTCTTATTAACATGTCCTATTCATCACACTTTCTGTTTTACAATTAAGATTTTTCAGATTTACAAAGTGTTAGCACCCTGTAATTAGCAAGATTGGAAAAAGTCTGACCGCAGGGAGAACAACGTTTCAACCACTTTGGGATTCTAGGATCTAGCCCTCCTAAATCCGGAGAGGGATCTCTCCAATAAGTGCAAAGATGGATTTGTCTTTGAAGTTTTGGGTGATGATATTAGGCTAGTTATGAAGGTCAAGGTTTTTGTTTGTTTTTGGATGGTTGAGCATGATTACTGTTTGAGGTGGAAATTTATAAATGCAAATAGTTTCAAAGGTGTGAAGTTGCAAGTAAATAGAACAAGCTTTGGCCAGGAAGATAGATAATTGTAGGTTTTAGTCCATTGGGCTATGGAGTCATAATAGGGTTTAATTGAAACAGCAAGAGGCAAGAGTGATCCATGGGGCAAGTCATCTATGTCTAAGGATCTCTTTAAAGTTTGATTTATGGAATGAAATGATACAACAAGAAGGGGAATTAAAAAAATTAAGAACAAAGAGCAGCCTAAGATCTGGTAAGTACTTTTAAACTAGCCAGCTTTTGACATACGATTAAGAAAGACATGAAAGTAAACTAGGATTTGGTAAGTAATTTTAAACTAGCCGTAATTTGATACACTTTCAATAGAAAACATATAAAAACAAAGGGAAACACTAATGATAACAAAGGATGGTCTAAGATCTGGTAAGTACTTCTAAACTAGCCAGCTTTCAACACATTCCAAGGGAAACATTCAGACAGTCTTTGGGGATAAAACTAGGATCAGGGCACACCATATATTCCTTAGTTCATCTCTACTTAACTAATACTGAACATAACATTTAAGAATAATATTCAGATAAGACAATAAGACTAGGGAACGCCAACATTCCTATGCTTAAACTGAATTTAATTATTCCCAAATAACATAGATTGGAAGAAAACATTCAGATAAATATTTTCAGTCAGAGAAGGGTAATGGTATACAGTAGGTCCTAACTCCATGCATGCTATTCTTTATAAGAGAAGATGAATTACAGTTAAAACAGAAACAAAATAACAAGTTACAATGAAGAAAACATCACCGTCAACATGGAACAGGATCCCATAAATCAACTTGTATTGATGCTCCAAACCAGTTACAGCTTTAAGTCCAATGCTTTAGTTTAGCAGTCATCTACACCTCCCAGACTAACTTATCTATTACAAGCAAAGCTCCAAGAGCCAGTGAAAGCTATTTACAAATAGAAGTCTCAAGGTCAATTACATTTCAATGTTTAGTAGCCAAATCAACCAACCCCTCTCTCATCTTCTCCAGAAGTATTTATAGAAGAATGAGGAGGTGAGATCTGATAAAAGATCTCCAAAGACAATTAATACAGACTTAATGGCTTCTCGGCCTTTGGGGGGCTTGATGAAGAAGCTTTCATAGGTGTCCTCTATATTAAATAATTTACATTAAGATTTAAGCTCGGTGGGAGCTCGTTTTGACTTTTGAGGCTCTGTGTTGTGTCAAAGTAACTCTGCTGATATTTTGTCATTAAGTTTGTTTGTAGAATTTACTCTCTAGCTATGCTTGAGACAAGTATATGATCCTGGTCAATAACTACAACCTCTGATATGAATGCTTTAAGGTACAGGTGGCGCTGTGGTAGCTGGGAGGAATCAATTTGCCTCAGATGTGGCGGTGGAGGCTTTCCTGTTGGCAAAAAACTTATGATTTTCTTTGAACTATGTTTTAATAGGGAGGATTAGGCTTTTGATAAACCATCTTAGCCGTAATACCCACAGATTTGTCTTCAATCTTCTGTTCTAGTATATTTTGGTCTTCGACATTGATTCTCTTTGATTTGTGCCTGATTCACTGTGTTTGTTGGTGTGCAGGGCTGCGCAAGGGTCGTGTGGCATCAATGCCTCATGAAACATTGACGAAACATGGATTTGAAACCTGCAAATGATTCCTTTTGATGAATCAAAGGAGGGAGGATCGTCGCCCTCAGCCTTTGAAATTTTCTTCAGTATAGCAGAAAAACCATTTAAACCCTGCAAAATATGAACAACATTATAAAATCCTAAATATATAGGTTTACTGCTTCAGAAGGCGAATGGAGAGAGCATGACCATTGGATGGCATCTTCCAACGGTTGAGATTGATTAGAAGGGGTCAAAGGGAAATGGAGGAGGAATTAAATTGGAGCCGTTGATCGTGCAAAGATCGACGGTTGGGAGCGGAGGCGAAAAGTCAAAGCGAATAAGTCATTTTTTGGAAAAATGGAGAAAATGGATAAAAACCTTTGTTTCAAATAAAAATGGTCACAAAATCAAGTTTGGGGGTTGGGACAAACGCGGGCCGTCGGATGAGATTGGCCTACGCGAACAACAGCGGAGAACGAGCGCCAAAAAATCTTTACAAAAGACGACCGTATTTCAAGCCTCTAATAAATTTAGGATGAATAAAAACCCCCAGGTCCATAACTGCTGACTAGGTGAGCAAACAGAGTGATCGAGCTTGGGCCGTTGACCTGCAGATCAGATTGACAACAGAGATTCTTACATGACCACATTGTACCTTTGCTTATTGCATGGGCCTCTTCAGAGTGCGATCACCATCCGATGAGCTAGCCTTAGATCGGATGGTGTGCTTCGATATCATGCTTAATCCACATTCGACCTTGAACACCTGGGGAAAAAGGTATCGCCATACCACCTAGGCCACGTGTTGGCCGACGGCGTTAATCACTGCCAATCGGGGAAAACTGCTTTCCTCTCAAAAGCAGTGCGATGAAAACCACTTTCGATATTTCTTTTAATATAATGAAAAATAATTATATGGGCGAGTCAGACTAGAACTTCGGGTAAGTGGGTTTATACAGTGTTTTAGCGCGCGATTGTGGGCACCGGGGTTATATGGAATAACAATATGATCGAAGTTTTACATATGAAGGGCCAATTGCAATCGGAGCTTTTAACATGGAAAACTATTTGCGCGCTCAGCTCTTTGCGATGTGATAAGTGCTTAAAGGCTTAGCGCCTGGTTACAACACCAGGGCGTATGGAGGGGAAGGGTTAAAGACTTAGCCCAAGGGGGCTTAAGTCTATAATAAAAAAAATGTGATTTTTATGCAATTTCGATGCTTTTAATGGACGTTGGGGGTTTTCGATAAGGCAAAGAAAGGGTCTTAAACCTTATCAAAGGGGTTTCGATGGAGGAAAAGGGGGAAAAGATGAAAATGAAAGATTTCATGGGGGATGAAGGGGTTAAAATGAGGTTAGTTTAGAAAGAGGAAAGGAAATGGAAAAGGAGTTTGCAGCAGTATTTTGTCTTGGATAGAGGCATGAGGCCTTCAAGAGTCTTTAGGAGCCAACACTTTTTTGCAATAAAATTTTTTCGTTGAAGGCTCCAAAAATGATTTAGCCACCTTTTGGTATAACAAATTTCATAGGTGGCTAACAGTGGCTCCACTTGGGGATGGTGCCTTCTTGAAGGCATCAAGAACTTCAGACTTGGATTCTCTGGGAGGCTGATCAGTGTCTTATCCATTGGGCTGCCTTCCTTTCTGTGTATGATATTGTTTTGCTCTAAAAACATATTAGAATCCATAAAAACAATGGATCCTCATCAATACAACCTGTCTACCTACCCAATCCTATTGATCTACCATTTTTTCTTCTTTAGAGTGCACTTGGATTGACAAACTCTTTTTCAACATTTTATTCTTTTGAAAGCAGGAAAAATAATCTATTTCTACTCCTTATTTCTCCATGGACTCAGATTAAACAGTTGATCCCATATGATTCTCTACCTAATCTACTTTCTTTTGGGATTAAACTGTCCAACATACTTTATTCTCTAAATTCTACAAAAGAAATTTAAAAAGCAATCAAGTCAAGATTGAATAGTCAAACTTGATGTTGGTCTATGGCATAAAAACAAACTGTACATAGACATTATTTTGCACAAAATTTAAAACAAAAATGGAAGGCTTGAGATCTGAAATTTCAAAGTATTTCCTTCACCTTTTTACAGCTCTGTTTTGACTCTTACTTGAGCTGTCTTTCCTTTGCTAACTGGTTTAGATTTTAAGCTGTTCAAAACCATATTTTTACATCTTTTGACTTAGAATTTGAAACATATTTGAGTCATTTTCTCTTTGAAACTTTAGGTTCATATTTTGAGCATGTTTGAACCTTTAATTTCTATCATAAACTATCTAGTGATAAGCCAAGATTAAACAGTTTGGAAAATCGAATTCACTATCCTATCAGCAGAAAATTTAAAGCTAATTAGTCAAGATTAAGTTGTTTGACTAACTAGAAGTGTGTTCTTCAGGAGTGGCATTTGAGCTTGCAAACTTTCAAATTTTTTTCTCTTTTTTGGTATGGGGCTATACCTTTCTTGTTTTCACAATCTGCCCTCTTTTCTTTCTTTTCTTTGTTTTTGTATTTTTAAATTTTTTATAACTTTGAATGAAATGATAGGTGGAGTATTTACAATGGGAAAAAAGATAAAAAGGCCTTTTAAACATAACATGGATCAAGAGAAGTAATGCTTAAGCATTCTTCCATTGACAGGACCCCCAAACAATTCTGCTCCATTCAACTCCTGCAAGAAAAATGCATTGTTACCAACAGCTGAATGGATAGAATAAGGGCCGAGCCATAAGTTGTCAAATTTTCCATGCTTGCCCTTGTCTTCCCTCCTTGAGTCCCACTATAAAACTTTGTCCCCAATATTGAAATTGCTGGCCTTTGTTCTTCTGTCAAAAATCTTTTTAATGCTGTCCTGCTTCTATAATGCTTTGTTATAAAATTCCTCTCTGGTTTGCTGAAGATGAATGGTCTGATTTATTCTTCTGATTATGTCGTTTTCTTCAGTTTGCAACTCTTGAATCAACTTCATCACTGATACACCAAGGCTATTTGGAAAAATTTCATTAGTACCATACACAAGTTGGAAAGGTGACATGCCAATAGATTTCTTCAAAGTCAATCTTTCAACCCAAAGTACATGAACTAACTTTGTGTGCCAAGACTTTTTGTTGTCCTCCAACAGTTTCTTGATTATGTTCACTAAACTCTTGTTTGAGGATTCTGCAAGTCCATTACCTTGAGGGTAATAGGCTGTGGAATGCCCCAATGTTATTTGATACCTATGACAGAATTCAACCATCTTATTTGATCCAAATGCTGCTGCATTATCAGTGATGATCTTGGTAGGACAACCAAATCTAGAGAGAATGTTAGTCTCCATGAATTTTATAATAATAGAATCATTGGCCTGCCTACAAGGTATGGCTTCTATCCACTTAGTGAAATAGTCTGTGGCAGTGAGAATCCATCTATGCTATGTTTTTTAGACCCAAATAAACAGGAAAATTTCAACCAGGTATGACAGTCTTTGAGAGGTTAACTAGTCTGTTTACACAAATTTTAATCCTGCAGTCCTCTAATTGAGTTTGAATGATATTATAATGATAAGGGTTCTTCCCAGTGGAGTCTTAAGGTCTACTCAGGATTGTGGAGTTGCCAAGTGGAAGTTTTTATCTCATAAGAAGGTAAAAGGTTTTATGGTCCACCACCATGTTTATTGGATACCAATCTGAAATATTTTTGGGTTTCCTGAATTATTTTTCAGTTGTGTGGTTTCTAAGAATGTCCTAACTTTGTTTCAAAACTTAGCTATGGTTATGAGACAAAGACAGTTTACTCTTATGGAAAAGTTAGCTGATCTTTCAAGGTTAGATAAAGACTCATGAGAATTCTAGGGTTTGCCTAGTTTGTCACTGATTCAAACAAGTTTCATCATGATTACCATTTCTTGGTAGTGTTTGAAAAGGATGATTTTTACTTACAAGGTTTTATGAAGTTTAAGGGGAACCACAGATTCTGGGTTCGATTCCCCAGCGGAGTTGCCAGAAATGTTATTTGCTGATGGCTCAGCTGGTTAATATAGAAAATTTTTCTTTGAAGAAAATCTCCAATATCCTATGGTTACCTTAAAATGAAAATGATTCTGGGTTTGGTCCCCAGCGGAGTCGCCAAAAATGTTAGCACCCTGTAATCAGCAAGATTGGCAAAATTCTAACTGCAGGGAGAACATCGTTTCAACCACTTTGGGATTCTAGGATCTATCCCTCCTGAATTCGGAGAGGGATCTCTCCAATAAGTGCAAATATGGATTTGTCTTTGAAGTTTTGGGTGATGATATTAGGCTAGTTATGAAGGTCAAGGGTTTTGTGTTTTTTTGTATGGTTGAGCATGATTACTGTTTGAGGTGGAAAGTTCTAAATGAAAATAGTTTCAAAGGTGTGAAGTTGCAAGTAAATAGAACAAGCTTTGGCCAGGAAGATAGATACTTGCAGGTTTTAGTCCAGTAGGCTATGGAGTCATAATAGGGTTTAATTGAAACAGCAAGAGGTAAGAGTGGTCCATGGGGCAAGTCATACATGTCTAAGGATATCTTTAAATTTTGATTTATGGAATGAAATGATACAACAAGAAGGGGAATTAAAAAAATGAAGAACAAAGAGCAGCCTAAGATCTGGTAAGTACTTTTAAACTAGCCAGCTTTTAACATATGCTTAAGAAAGACATGAAAGTAAACTACGATTTGGTAAGTAATTTTAAACTAGCCAGCCTTTGATAAAATTTCAATAGAAAACATATAAAAACAGAGGGAAACACTAATGATAACAAAGGATGGTCTAAGATCTGGTAAGTACTTCTAAAATAGCCAGCTTTCAACACATTCCAAGGGAAACATTCAGACAGTCTTTGGGGATAAAACTAGGACCAGGGAACACCATATCTTCCTTAGTTCATCTCTAATTAACTAATAATGAACATAAAATTTAAGTATAATATTCAGCTAGGACAATAAGATGAGGGAATGCCAACATTCCTATGCTTAAACTGAATTGAATTATTCGAAAATAAAATAGATTGGAAGAAAAAATTCAGATAAATATTTTCAGTTAGAGGAGGGTACTGGTATACGGTAGGTCCTAAATCCATGCATGTTGTTCTTTATAAGAGAAGATGAAACACAGTGAAAACAAAAACAAAATAACAAGTTACAATGAGAAAAACATCACCGTCAACATAGACCAAGATCCCATAAATCAGCTTGTATTGATTCTTTAAACCAGTTACAACTTTAAGTCCAATGCTTTAGTTTAGTAGTCATCTACACCTCCCAGAATAACTTATCTATTACAAGCAGAGCTCCCAGAGCCAGTGAACACTATTTATAGATAGAAGTCTCAAGGTCAATTACATTTCAATGTTTAGTAGCCAAATCAACCAACCCCTCTCTCATCTTCTCCAGTAGTATTTATAGAAGAATGAGGAGGTGAGATTTAATAAAAGATATCCAAAGACAATTAATAAAGGCTTAATGGCTTCTCGACCTTTGGTGGGCTTGATGAAGAATATTTCATAGGTGTCCTCTGTATTAAATAATTTACATTAAGATTTAAGCTCAGTGGGAGCTCTTTTTGACATTTGAGGCTCTGTGTTGTGTCAAAGTAACTCTGCTGATATTTTGTCATTAAGTTTGTTTGCAGAATTTACTCTCTGGCTGCGCTTGAGACAAGTATCTGATCCTGATCAATAACTGTGGCCTCTGATATGAATGATTTTAGGTACAGGTGGCGTTATGGTGGCTGGGAGGAATCAATTTTCCTCAGATGTGGTAGTGGAGGCTTTCCTGTTGGTAAAAAACTTATGATTTTATTTAAACAGTGTTTTAATCGGGAGGATTAGGTTTTTGATAAACCATCTTAGCCGTAATCCCCAGAGATTTGTCTTCAATCTTCTCTTCTAGTATATTTTTGTCTTCGACACTGATACTCTTTGATTTGTGCCTAATTCACTATGTTTCTTGGTGTGTAGGGCTGCGCAAGGGTCGTGTGGCATCAATGCCTCATGAAACATTGACGAAACATGGAGTTGAAACCTGCAAATTATTCCTTTTGATGAATCGAAGGAGGGAGGAGCGTCACCCTCAGCCTTTGAAATTTTCTTCAATATAGCGGAAAAACCATTTAAACCCTGCAAAATACGAACAACATTGTAAAATCCTGCATATATAGGTTTACTGCTTCAGAAGGCGTGTGGAGAGAGCATGGTCGTTGGATGGCATAATCCAACGGTCGAGATTGATTATAAGGGGTCAAAGGGAAATGGACGAGGAATTAAATCGGAGCCGTCGATCGCGTAGAGATCGACGGTCGGGAGCAGAGGCGAAAATTCAAAGTGAATAAGTCATTTTTTTGGAAAAATGGAGAAAATGGATAAAAACCTTTGTTTCAGATAAAAATGGTCACAAAATCAAGTTTGGGGATCAGGACAAACGCGGGCCATCGGATGAGATTGGCCTATGCGATCAACAGCGACGAATGGGCACCAAAAAACCTTTACAAAAGACGACCAGATTTCAAGCCTCTAATAAAATTAGGATGAATAAAAGCCCTCGAGTCCGTAACTGTTGACTGGGCGAGGAAACAGAGCAATCGAGCTTGGGCTGTCGATCTGCAGATCAGATCTACGACGAGGATTCTTACATGACCACGCGGTACCTTTTCTTATCGCGATCACCATCTGATGAGCTGGCCTTAGATCGGATGGCGCGCATCGATATCGCGTTTACTCCACATGCGACCTTTAACACCCAGGGAAAAGGGTATCGCCATACCGCCCAAGCCATGTGTCGGCCAGTGGCGTTGATCGCTGTCGATCGGGGAAAACTGCTTTCCTCTCAAAAGCGGTGCGATGAAAACCGCTTCCGGCCTTTCTTTTAATATAATGAAAAATAATTATATGGGCGAGTTAGACCATAACTTTGGGTAAGTGGTTTTATACAGTGTTTTAGCACCCGATTGCAGGCACCAGGGTTATATGGAATAACAATATGATCAGAGGTTTACGTATGAAGGTCCAATCACAATCAGAGCTTTTAACATGGAAAAATATTTGCGTGCTCGGCTCTTTGCAATGCGATAAGCACTTAAAGTCTTAGCGCCTGCTTACAGCACCAGGGCGTATGGAGGGGAAGGGTTAAAGACTTAGCCCAAGGGGGCTTAAGTCTATAATATAAAAAAATGTGATTTTTATGCAATTTCGATGTTTTTAATGGACGTTTGGGGGTTTCGATAAGGAAAAGAAAGGGTCTTAAACCTTATCAAAGGGGTTTAGATGGAGGAAAAGGGGAAAATATGAAAATGAAAGATTTCATGCGGGATGAAGGGGTTAAAATGAGGTTAGTTTAGAAAGAGGAAAGGAAAGGGAAAAGGAGTTTGCAACAGTATTTTGTCTTGGAAATCAGCAGGATTTCTAAGTGTAAAATGAGCACAACAGTGAAGATTTGGACAGAGGCATGAGGCCTTAAAGAGTCTTAAGTAGCCAACACTTTTTGGCAATAAAATTTGTTCCTTGAAGGCTCCAAAAATGATTTAGCCACCTTTTGGTATAACAAATTTCATAGGTGGTTAACACAAAGAAAGGAAAAACAATGAAAACATAGTTATAGAAGAAGAAACTTCACCAGTGAATACACCACATGAATCATATAATAATTCCTTGTATTATTGATTCTCCAACAAAAATTGAAAATTACAATTTCTCAGTAGGAAAAATATACTCAGAAATCAACCTAGAATAATTCGATCAATGAATTATTTATACTAATATTTTATAAAACTGATACATTAATGTTGTCTCAATAGATAGTGTATTATTAGCAAAAATTGAATAATAAATTCTTACTGTGACAAAAAATAGGCTCGGTGGAGGTGTTCTAGAATGCTGGCACTATTGTGGGTTGTGCTGGTTGTTGTGTTGGCTGATGTTCTAGCTGCGACTGACTTTTCTCATTTACTTTTTACTCATGTAGTTCACAAAATTTATCCCATCGATCTTCATCTGGGATGGTTAATTTGATTTCCTTTCGATAAATCTTAGAAAACTCAGTATATCTAGCAAAATTAGGTTTTACGAGAAAGATGTGATTTACCTCATGCTGAATAAAAATGTCATTGCTGATTGCTTCCAGGAATGATCTACCTGTCATACAGCCTTTAATGCCGAAAAATTTAGTGTTTTCCCTAGAAATTTCTTTCACTTTATTCACATAATATTCCTGAGCTATTATCTTATCATTAATAACAAACAGAGAAGGCAGACCCTTCTATGTTAGAGGTTCAATCCCGTGAAGAATCTATTCACTGTTATCTCTAAACCATGACATTTCTCATACAACTGAACCACCAGATTCTTCTTGGTAAGAATATTCTTCTCTTCTAAGATGTTCTTTGTTCTGTCATCCACTCTCAAGTAATCTAGCTCATATCTGTTCATGGATATCAGGAAATTGATGATGTTATTTTCTGTAACCGACATATCTCCAAGTTCTTCTTTGATAGTTGTGATAGCATCATTTTATTTCTTAATCAATTCCTTCTGTTCAAAAATAATCTGGATGCAGGTTTAGATTTCATTAATAGAGTTCATAATATCTTCCCAGATGATTTCCTTGGCTTGGGTCAAGGTCTGTCTAATGGTTGATTCTCTTTCTGATTTCTGTTATGTCTCTATTAATTTATGTTATCTCTGAGTCTCTGCTGAATTTGAGCTTCATTCCTTGATATCTGATCCTGTAACACTTTGACATGATCTTGCAGCTTCTTGATTTCCTTTGTCTGGATAGACAGATTCTCCACTGCCTTTGTCAATTATTTTGCACCATCTATTGTTTTTGTTGTAGAGGTTGTAGCTGTGGGGATGGATGTAAGAGGTACTACATCCAACGGAACCATGGAACGTTTTGCAGTCTTCTCCCTCTCCTTGATCATATTTTCCATTTCTGTCTCCATTTGTCTCAACTGTGCATTTTTCTCCATAATGGGCTTCATCATATCGGTCTTTTGAGACTCTGTTTCTTCAATGTATTTGGTGAGGGGTCTTCTGTTGCTGAAAAATTTAGTTTTTTCCTCAATGATGTTATTTCAACATTCTTCTTATTTATTATCTCCTCTGCAACATTCATGTTGGAGGGATCATGCCTTATCTTAACTACGAATTCCTCCAAATATTTATCCTTGTATCTTTGGCAAGAGAGGAGATTTTATCCATCTTTAGCTATGACTGAATGTTTGCCAATGAAACCTGAAATTTAGATAAACTCATGGCTGTATTATTTAAGGTAGAGGAAAGCATTTCACCTGTTTGTTTGTACATATCCATTTGATCAATGGGATGAATATCTTTGATGTCAAACTCAAATGAAGTATTCTTGTAATCAGTTGTTGTCTTAGGCTATGAAATATGTGCTTCAAGAAAGGCCATTTGCATTGTACCTTTCTCAGAGTCAAATGATGACAACGACCTACTCTGAGAACTGGAAGTTTGCTTCCAAAATTGGTTGTATGTACTATTATTCGAAATCTCATTCTTCAATTTGATGTCCCTGAATGTATCAAACATTGTTTTCTCTTTCTCCCCTGAGACAACCTTAGTTGTCTGAATAGCTTGTTGTTGGTGTTGTGAAGCTGTAGTAGTAGGAGAAAGGGTGGATTGGCCACCAAATTGAAAGGATGTAGGTGTCTCCTTAGTGATTATGATAGCCTCCTATTCTGAATATTTATTTGGATTGACTTTAGGATTAAGTTTTTGTTCTTTTCCTATACATTATCTTGAACTATTTTCTTGTAGTATCAGTCACTGAAGGTGACTTTTCTTCTCTCAGTATTTTTCTTGCTTTTTCCTGTGGGATAGGAGTCTGTGAAGTTGATGTTGAGATTAGGTCCTGCTCAATTTCCTTCAAATTGTTTTCAGCCCACTCCATCTGGGTCATGTACTTCTCTATCTCTAGCCTATGAGTATGTATATAAGGAGTAGTCTTGTTTTCTACCCTTAATTTTGAAATGGTTCCCAATGGATCATAGACCAAGTAAAGCTGATATTGAACTTAATTTCCTTCAAGAACTTGTCTGCTTCCTCCCCTACTGACCTGTTGTTGCAAATAAATGGCCCAATCCATGTTTTAATCCTGAACTATGATTTCTTCTTTGCTTATACAAAGTGGATTTCATCAACATTCAACATCTGCCTGATGTATTCTAAGGCACAAATCCTCATTGGGAGGAATTTTGGAAGATTGTAAGGAGCAAGCTCACAACCATAAACTCTCAACTATGTGTAGTTTTGGTATAAATACCAGTATCCTATCTTTCCATGATCTGATAGACATAGAATCCTTTTTATGTCCTCACTGACTCTTAATTCAACTGTACTACTAAGAAGGATCATTACTAGATGTGCAAACAATTCAATGAACTATTTGCATGAATACTCATTCCACTCTTTCATCACCATTTTTGTCCAAAAGATGACTAATTGTTGATTGCCATCATCATCCAATTTCTGCATCGCAAATTTAAACCTATCTTCCTGGAAATATAGAAACGTGTACACTAAAACAAAGGAATATTTAAACACCTCTTTGTAGAAATTATACAACAAGCATGTATATCATGGATTCAATCTGATCTAAAAATAGACTAATGTTAAATATTGAATAACTTCTACAAATAAATTACGGAATTAAAAAAACACAATCTCCAATCACATGAAGCAAAGAAGAATCAATCAAGCCACAACACAGATAATTTCCCGGGGAAAGCTTGCTACTCAAAACCCCACTATATTCTATTGTATATTCAGCATGGAATCATGAAACAATTACATACAAATATTCTCACAAGAGCCCTCCTGTACTCAGCTAATTGTCTCACACTGTCACACATAAAACTGACCAATACTTAAAGCCAATTTATTACCTCCAGACAGTCTGCCTTGCTTGTGCAATCCCTGATGAATGAAATTCCTATTATTTACGAATTTTGGCCTTCCTTGACTGCGCAAGTATCATGGTCACTCCAATGGGTGTTTGGTTGCATGGGTGCAACCCAATAATCCTACAAATGATAGTCAACTTCCCTTTCACCTAGATCTCAACTGGGTCTCCACTGGGTCTCCACTGGATTTGACATGCATGCAACTAATAATAGTAAATCCTCAGTTGCATGTGAGATCACTAATTGTGAATTAATTCATATTTAATTCACTTGATCTCTCACTAGTGTATCTAATAGTTACAACTAGCACAACTGAGTTTAACTCACTTAACTTAGTTAAATTGATTACAACATGCATTAACTAATGCACCACTGCACTTTGGACTCTGCTACAACTAGAATTACTCTGCATGCCTCACCAAATACCTCTATCTCAAAATTCATAAGTTAAATGATTTTTTCACACTTATTTAACTATTACAAGTTATTTTGAGACTAGATTACATTTTATTATCCATATTAACTAAGGGATAACTAAAATAGACATGCACCAAATTTAGCCCTATGGGTCCCACCCTAGTGTAGGTGTTGAATGCACTAGGCATGGGTGCTGAAATTTTCTTGTTGAATTTCAACACTCCCTCTCAACAAGAAAAGGATTATCCTTCACCCTGACCTTGCCTCTATGGTATTCAAATTTTCTCCTAGTGAGCACCTTCGTCAGAATATCTGCATCCTGATCTTTCGTGGGAATGTACTAAAGCAACATTATTCTTCTCTACACACAATCTATGATATTATGGTACCACATATATATGTGCTTGGACATATCATTAAAAACAAGATTAATCGAGAGTTTAATGCAACTTTGATTATCAAAATGTATCACTGTCGGATCCATCTGAGAACCAAACAAACCAACCAATATCTTTCTCATCTAGATAGCATCACATGCAGCTTGACTTGCTACCATGTACTTTGCTTGCACTGAACTGAGTGCCACATATTGTTTCTTCCTGTTGTACCAAGAAACTGTTGTCGATCCTATGCTGAAGATCCCTCCTGATGTGATCTTTCTTTCTGATGGACTTCCTGCCCAATTTGCATCCATGAAGCCTTGAAGCTTCACTCGCTCTGTCTGTCTATAACACAGACCATACTTTGATGTGCCCCTCAGGTATCTCAAGACATGATTCCCTGCATTCCAAAAGATATTAGTAGGCTTAACCATAGCTTGACTCAACTGGTTAACTGCGTAGCAAATGTTTGGTCTGGTGTTCACTATATCCATCAGTGAACCAACTAACTTCCTGTAGACAGTAGCATCCACTACATCTCCAGAAGTATCATCCTCTTTCCTCCAATTTCTTGGAAAAGGAATATCCATGGGTTTGTAGCTCTCCATTTGAAACTCACCCAGTATCTCTTTGGCGTACTTGTTGTGAGACACAAAATTTTTACCATCTCACTGCCATATTTCCAATCCAAGGAAATAATGAAGGAGTCCCATGTCCTTCATTTCGAACTCCCTTGAAAGATCCTCCTTGCATGAGTGTATCAACTACTCATCACTAGTCAAAATTAGATCATCAACATAAAGAACAATAATCAATATCTTACCCTCAACCACAATCTGGTACAAGTTTTCATCTGCTTCACTTTTGGTGAAGCCTAGTCCGGTGAAATAACCATCTATATGAGTGTACCAAGTAGGAGGTGCTTGCTTCATCCCATACAATGCTCTTTTGAGTCAGCACACATGCAACTCATTATTGAATATATCGAAACCTTTAGGCTTCTCTATGTACACTCCTTCCTCAATGATCCCATTGAGAAACACAATTTCACATCCATCTGATGAATGCCCCAACCCATCTGTGCTAAGAGTGCAAGGATGGAACTAATGGAAGAGTACCTTGCAACAGTTGCAAAAGTCTCATCATAATCTATCCCCTCGATCTACGAGAATCCACAGGCCACAAATCTAGCCTTGTATTTCTCCACACTCCCATCATCAACTTGATTTACCTTGTAGATAGATCTAGATCCAAACACTGATTTTTTGACTAGTTTTGGGACAATCTCCCATGCACTTTTATTGACAATGGAGTCATACTCCTCCACCATTGCATCAACCCAAGTTGGTTTTTGCACTACTTCCTGAAAGGAAGATGGTTCAGTCACAATAAATTTTCTCATAAGAGCTATGTATCCAGTAAACTTGTCTGGAGACTCTCTGTCTGAGCTGTGAAGTAGGTGCTCCTACATTCTCTGCACCATCGTCTCAATATATCAGATTCCATGGTGCGCCTTCTGCCATTTCTGATGGATGGCTCTGCATGAGTTTTTTCCTCCACTCCATGATCCTCCACATGTAGTTTCTCCACATCTTGAGGCTCATCCTTGGGAACCAAAAGTTCCTTCTCTGCATGTAAGTCCAACTCCCTCTCAAGGGGCAACCGCATGGATTTCTCCTCATCAAATTTTATATCCCGTCGCATAACAGTAATTCTATTTTTTGGAAAATAAACTTGATAGTTGGGGGGTGTTTTAGTGTACCCCACAAAAATCACGATCTCAGTTGTCGGTTCTAGCTTCTTCCTGGCATCCTTGGTCACATGCACATAAACAAATGAGACAAAAATATTAAAGTGTGAAACATCAGGTTTCTTACCAATGAAAGCCTCTGCAGGTGTACTCATGCCAAGTATCCTATGAGGACAACGGTTTTTCTCAAATACCATAGTGTTACATGGTTCCTTCCACAGATGCATCGGTAAGCCTTGATCATGCAACATCACTCTTGCTGCACCCATAATCGTTTTTTTCTTTCTTTCAATGACCACATTCTACTGTGGGTTATGAGGTTTTATCAGTTCTCTTCAAATTAATTCTTTGCTACCAAATTTCTTGAGTTCGTCATAGATGTATTCTCCACCATTATTGCTCCTAAGAGCCTTCACTTTCTTCCCCAACTCTTTCTCCACCAGTGCTTTAAATTCAAGAAACTTAGAGAATGTCTGAACTTTCTTCTGCATGAAGAAGATCCAACAATTATGAGAAAATTCATCAACAAATATCACATCGTACTTATGTTTTGTTGTCGAAGCAACAAAGAATGGTCTACACACGTCTATGTGAAATCTGTCAAGGATCCCTGAAGCTCGGTTCTCCTTCTCATGAAAGGTGGCCTTTACATATTTTCCCATAGTATATCCCTTGCATGTGTCTTATTTCACAAGCATACCCTTGGGAAGACCAGTAGAAATCTGCTACATGACTTTCAAGGCTCCATGTCAAAGATGACCCAATATCCTATGCCATAATTCACCCTCATCCCGGCTCACCACTTTGTCTGCATTTTCCATCAATGTTGCACAACCATATACATCTAGCTTGTAGAGATTCTTAACTCGAACCCCCATCTTCTTGGATTTTCCTATTGTTTTGTGTCACAAGAAGAATTTTCCTTCACTAAAAACAACATCATAGCCTCAATCCTCCAACATTGCAACTGAGACTAAATTTTTCTTCAAACTTGGTACATGCATTACATCTTTTAATTGAAAGAGTTTACTTGAATGCCTCTGGAAGGTAATGGTACCAATCCCGGTAGCATTGTATCGACCGTCATCACCCATTTCAATATGCATCTGGAGATCCTTCTCCTCCAAGCTACTGAAAATTTCCTTGTCTCCCATCATGTGAAAAGGAAGTGCCACTATCCAAATACCACATAGATCCCAATGCACTTGAAACCATGCATGCGATCAATAAGAAGTCAAGCTCAAATTGTGAGGCCAAAGGCTCACCAATTGAAGATCCTCCAGCCTTCTTGTTCTTCTTCTTTTTGGGACAATTAGTAGCATAATTCTGGTGCTCGTGACAGTGAAAACACTTCACCCTGGACATGCCCCACTTCTTGCCCTCTTTGGACTTAGATTTGGAATGGAATTTCTTCCTCTTCCCATTCTTCGCCTTGGTAGCCAAAGAAAAATCTTCTTCATCTTTATTCTTAGATGAAGATACATCTCTAGTGTTTCATTTGAACTCCTCCTGCACCAAATCCAACCACAGTTAATCCTAATCTAGCGACTTTTCCCTTCCATTGACAGAAAATTGATAACTTTTCCAACTCTTGGGAAGTCCTAGGAGAGCCAAGCTCACCAAATCATCATCAGCAACAGTTATTCCAACACTCCCCAGTTCATTCTGACATTGGACAAACTTTGTTAGATATTTTGGTATGGAGTTCTCCTTTCTCCATCTTAATCTTCCTGATTTTATCTTTGAGCGCCAATTTCCTATTGTTGTCGCTTCTCTGAAATAGATCCGTGAAATCCTTCCACATTGCATATGGTGTGGATTTCCCATGGAGGCTTGAGACAATGTTGCCTCGTACTCCCTCCAATAGGATCCTCCTCGCCTTTGCCACTTCTTTTTCCATGCATCCAGATTTGCATCATCTGTCACAACAGGTTTAGGAACATCATTGTCAATGAATTACTTCAAGCCATTGTCTTTGAGTAATGCCTCCATCCTGTCCTTCCAAGAAATATATTTTGAGCTTCCCTCGAGCGCATACTCCAACCTCAAGCCATTGAAATCCATTTCGATCCTGAATCAGCTGTAGCACCAAGAAGGTCCTCCTGCAAATTCGAATTATATCTAGTCACAAACTCAACTCCTCCTTCAAAATTGTGATTTTCTGTGCTCTGATACCATGTAGAAATTATACAACAAGCATGCATATTATGGATTCAATCCGATCTAACAATGTACTAAATTTAAATACTAAATTTCTTCTACAAATCAATTGCGGAATTAAAAAAACGCAATCACCAATCACATGAAGCAAAGAAGAATCAATCAAGCCACAACACAGATAATTTCTCGAGGAAAGCTTGCTGCTCAAAACCCCACTATATTCTATTTTATATTCATCATGGAATCATGAAAAACTTACATACAAATATTCTCACAAGATCCCTCCTATACTCAACTAATTGTCTCACACCGTCACACATAAAACTGACCAATTTACTGCCTCCAGACAGCCTGCCTTGATTGCACAATCCCTGATGAATGAAATCCCTATTATTTAGGAATTTGGCCCTCCTTGGCTGTGCACGTATCATGGGCACTCCAATGGGTGTTTGGTTGCATGGGTGCAACCCAATAATCTTACAACTGATAGTCAACTTCCCTTTCACCTAGATCTCAACTAGGTCTCCACTGGATCTGACATGCATGCAACTAATAATAGTAAATCCTTAGTTTCATGTGAGATGAATGATTGTGAATTAATTCATATTTAATTCACTTGATCTCTCACTATTGTATCTAACAGTTACAAACATCACAACTGATTTTAACTCACTTAACTGAATTAAACTGATTACAACCTGCATTAACTAATGCACCACTACACTTCAAACTCTGTTACAACTAGAATTTCTTTGCATGCCTCACCAACTACCTCTAACTCAAAATTCATGAGTTAACTGAGTTTATCACAATCAGTTAACTATTACAAGTTATTTTGAGACTATATTACATTTTATTGTTAGGATATTCCAACACATAGGAAATATTTAAGAATAACTTAGTCTAGTGTAGAGTTAGGTAAAGTGTGTTTCTTTACCATGTACATTTGTAACTTATAATCCGATGGTCACGATTTGTAGTGATCCGACGGTTATCTCTCACCTTGGTATTAACGGCACTTGATTCGTGGCTTAACACCTGATTGGTCCATGATCTCTATTTAAAGAGCATGGAGGGTCATTTGTTCGGTCACTGTTTATGAGAGAAACATATGTAACCTTTATTGTATATTAATAAATTCCCTGAAGTGGTCGCGTTGGCTCAGGGCATGGACTGTTTCCCTCTTTGAGGGTTTTATCCATGTGATTATACTGGTGTACTGATTTGTGATCTATTTGTGAGCGGTGACTTTGGTTCTTGATCTACGGAACTTACCTTGTAAAGATGCTAAATGGGAAAATAAAAAAGATCGAGCATGAGGGTTGATAGGAATGTCCATTTCTCAAGATCTTTGATTTCATATCCTTGACATTGACACTCCTGATGAGGCCCTAGAAAAGCTAAAAATTGTTTTTGGCGTTCAAAATCAAATCCGGGCCCACTAGCTTGAAAATAAGTTGCTTACTTTGGACCCCAATAATTTCTCCTCCATTGAATATTTTTTGTCCAAATTTAAGACCCTCTGAATTCTTTTAGAAGGTCGTAAGATCAAAAAGGATGATGGTAGCCTCATATATTGCATTCTTGCTAAGCTTGGTCTTGCATACTCTGTATTTGTTTCCGCTTTCCATTCCACTAGAGAAGCCATCATTTCTTCAGGAACCACCTACAAGAATCCATTTTTTGATGCCTTTTATGATTCTTTGATAAGAGAACAAGAAAAAATTCACTACTGGAAACGCTTCTAAGAAAGCCTTAGCAGCCCAACAAAAACCATATCAAAATAATCCCAAGAATCAGTATCCTAAAAAATATGGTCCTAAACCAAACAAGGGCCCTAAGAAATTTCAGTTGCAAACTAAAAAATCAAATCACCAAAATAATAAGGCAATTCAAAACAAAGGGAAGAAGACAGAGAGACATTGCAACTTTTTCAACCGGGATGGCCATATAGAGTCCAAATGTTTTAAGAATATGGAAGCCTTAGAAGAAGCAATGAACAAGAAAAACATCAATTTGGAGCACTCTTCACATTCATCTTCATGCATGGCACTTTCTTCTCGTGGTTGTAAAGCATAAAAATATGGTTTTTCCTTAAATGTATATTCTTATTCTCCTTCTCATGAGTGGCTCATTTTTTAGTATGAACCTTTCATCGTAAAAGATCACTTTAGCTAAGCATAAAAAATATCCCTAACATCGATTATGGCTGCAAAATATCTTTAAGTCTGCTGCACAAATTCAGATCTAAGCACAAAAGACATTAAGCAGATAAAATATAATATGGCTCCATGCATCCAATAGACAAGACAAGAAAAAAGTGTTTAAAAGAATGATTTGTATTATATTAAAGAATGGGGCACCTAAGAGGAAAACAAGAAAGGTGTTTTCTGGTTCTCCTCAATGGGATGGGTTCTTGAAAGTCCTTAGCATTTCAACTCTAAAATTCCTCTTTCTTATTGTGGTAGAAAACCCTAACAAACATAGAACTCAATGGGAGTTCACAAAGCAAAAATGGAAAATGGTGACCAAGAATAGATCCAGTGTGATCTAATGCAATGAAGGTGACTAATGAATGGGGAAAACCCTTCTATTTATAACAAATAATTGGGGTGTTCTAGAACTCGGTGCATGAATAAAATATTATTAATCAAATTCTAGAATCACCCTTTAGGAATTTTTTATTATATTTGTTGGAGGGAAAAGGTCTTTTGACTTGGTTAAATTCATTTATTTATAAACAATAAATAGATAAATGATTTATTTATTATTATTTTTTTAAACTGTAATGGATATGGATTTTATTTATCTGAAAAGTTTATGGGTCATTTCCGGAGAGACCCCGATTACAATGCAAATTTCTAACTGTTGCTGCTTTTAATCTATTACAATTTTCAGGGCATTTGAGCAAAGCTTTCATTGTTTACAATTAGCAGCCCTTTCATGAGTGAGCTTCCTTTGTTTTCCATCTGATCAGATTCACTATTTGAATTTCTAAGAATATGATAAAATTTACACATGTCAAAGTCTAGAAGAACTCTCTTCAATCTGTCCAAGATTTTGTTGAGGCTGACATTGTTGAACCGAGCCTCCAAGTTTAAGTTTTTAATTATTATCTCTGAATCACTGAAAATTTGAAGATCTTTTACTCCTTTGTCTCTTGCGATAAGGCAAGCTTTGAGAAGCCCGAGGATCTCTTCTTGATTGTTGGATTTCTGGCCTAATCCCCAACAGAAACAGTCTATTGAAGAGCCGTCCGGAGAGTAGATGACCCCCCCAACACCAGCGACATCGGGGTTCCCTTTGGACGCCCCGTCAAAGAATATTGTGGTTAATTTTTGAGTCTGCCACCAAGATTGAAAGGAATCATCATTATCTCTTAAGCACCAGTCCGGATTGCCACTTTGAGGGGAGAGGAGATACTTGCTCGGATAAGGCACTAGAGGGCCTAACCACATCTTTTCTTCGGACAGTAACAAAGGGTCTTATTTTAAATACTGTTGTTGGGCCACTTCTAGGAGGAAGGATTTGGCTTTTGCAGTGACTTGCAACGGGGAGTGCCGCACCTCTTTGAAGATCAGCTGATTACATGCCAACCAAAGCTGCCAACATACATATTTGGGGAGCGCTATCTAGATTTTGTGCCAAAATGATTTGGGGGGGATTCGTTGGGGATATAAATGAATCCAAGAGGCAAAGAGATCTGAAACAGAATTTTAGGAAGGGACTGGAATCTGAAGGTCCTGTAAAATGAGCCCCCAGACTTCTTTAGCAAAAATGCAATCCATAAATAGGTGCTGGGCAGTTTCGGCATTGTTGCTGCATAACACACATCTGTGAGGCCCTACTATGTTCCTTTTCTCCAGATTATCTCCCGTTAGAAGTTTGTTATGGATGAGGGTCCAGAAGAAGAGGTTCACTTTTGGTAGTGCAAGAGATTCCCAAACATTTTTCCAGAAAGCCAGTGTTTGACTGCTATTTCTTGTGGCCTGCAAATCTCTGTATCCTGCTGCTGTGGTATAAACGCCGGTTAGACCCCAACCCCAGCTATCTTTCATGGATCTATTAACAGTGGCAGTGTCCTCCAGCAGCTCTGTTAGCAAGGTTTGTTGATGTGCTAACCTGGTTGGGACTCCGTGAAAATCCCAACCGGCCCAATCTCCACGCTGATCCCATTTCGATAGGTCGTGTATGCTATTCACTCCTACTCGCTCCAGCCAGTTTCTGAGGTCTGATATGTCCACATTTTCTGCCAGAGGTTCATTCCCCATGATAATATCCAGCCACAGATGAATATGTTTTCTGCTTCCAGGTATTCTGTAGATCTGTTTTTTAAAGAAGTTACTGCTTTTGCAGCATAAATTCCAAACCTGCGTGCATTTTGCTGTGTTAACGTTGTGCAGATTGCTGAGAGATTTGTTGGGACCATACTTTGAATGCAGAGTGACACTTACCAGGTGTGTGGGCTCATGGATCAGCTTCCACAAAATCTTACCTCCCAGCGCTAAATTGACAAGTGTGGGATCTCTTATTTGCAGCCCTCCCTCCGCCATCGATTTTTTGACTACTTCCCAATTCACCAAATGCATTTTTTTTCCATTTCCCTTCCCTCCTTGCCACAAAAAGTCTCTGAGAAGTTTGGTGATCTGCTCCATCACATTTCTTGGTGCTAGTAGAAAGGCAACCTAGAAAATTGGAAGCGCAGATAGCAATGATTTGATCAAGATCACTTTGCCTCCCCTGGTCAACCAGTAGCCACCCCACGCAGCAATCTTAGTTTTAATTTTAGAGGTTATTTCACTCCATAGCGATCTTTTATTAAATCCAGATATGATGGGAAGGCTGAGATACTTATATATATCCCAATTTTCTTGGCCTTTGAACCCAAGGAGGGTGGTAATGCCTGTAAGTTCATGCTGGTCTATATTCCAGCTGAAGACTTCGCTTTTAATCTCATTGACTAAAGCTCCCGAAACTCTGCAATAATTCTGAGAAATGTGTCAAAATCTTTGTCTATTCTGATGGAGGCTCCACCGAGGAGGAGTGAATCGTTAGCAAAATGTGCGTGATTCAGGGGGTCAGCTCCGTTGGAAGGTTTGAGACTCGAAATGTTACTAGCTAATCTTTCAGCAGTGAGCTTTCGACTAAGGGAGTCTGCCATTAAGATGTACAGAAAGGGGGAGAGTGGGAATCTATGCCTGATGCCTCTCTGAGCTTGGAAAAAGTTTGTTGGTCAACCATTGACTAGGGGGAAATCCACGGATTGTCAATGCAGGCTTTAATGAGATGAACAAAATGAGGCGAAAAGCCAAAGGAAAGAAGAACGTTGCTAAGGAATGTGCGATTAACTCTGTCAAAAGCATTTTCCATATCTAACTTTATCAACATACCTTTCTCTTTCCACTGTTTACTAGAGTGAATTGTCTCCTGGACCTAGATTACGTTGTCCAGAATATGCCTACCTTCCACAAAACCACCTTGAGAACTGGAGATGAATATTTTTAGCAATGGCTTGATCCGATTTTCTAACAGTTTTGCCAGAATTTTATAAGAAGCATTACACAACGATATAGGCCTGAATCTAGCAAATGATTCAGGGTTAGTGTCTTTGGGGATTAAAGCAAGGTAAGTGGAGTTGTTTCCTCCACCTATCTTGGATTTTTTCATGAATCCACTTATCATTTTATGAAGGTCTACCTTGATAATGTGCCAAAAAGATTTATAGAAGTGGATTGTGAATCCATCAGGCCCAGGTGCCTTGTCTGCTTCCATGGACCATATTACATTAATGATTTCCTCCTCAGTGGTAGGTCTACAAAGGATTGCGTTGTCTTCAGGACTGATGAGGGAAGGGATGTTGGAGAGGAAGTTAGCAGTATCCTCATCGTTACTTTGAGCTCCTTCACTGTATAGGTTCTTGAAATGGGATTCGGTGGCTACTTTGACTTGATTGAAGCCCTTGCAGACCTGGCCCTCAGCTATTTTGATTTCTGCTATATAATTCCTTGACAGTCTCGCTCTGTATTGCCGGTGGAAGAAGGAGGTGTTCCGGTCCCCAGCCTTCAACCAAAGGCTTCTGGATTTGAGTCTCCAGTATTCTTCTTCCTTTTGGAAAGATTGATATGCTGTTCATTGGACTTTTATTTCTGTTTCCAACAAATCTGCTATGATATCTTTGCTTTCCATATCAGTTTGCAGGGACTGCAATGACTGCACTACCTCTTTTCTTTGTTCGGTAGGAGTAGGGGTAGGTTTCTTTATCCAATATTTCAGGGCTTGTTTTGTGGTTTTCAACTTTTGTTCCCAAAAATAACTTGAGGATCTTGTGAAGGATTTGGACCATGCTGCTTTCACCATTTCTAAGAAACCATCTCTCTCAATCCAAAGAGGGTTGAATCGAAAAGGGATGAGACCTAGGTCTTCTTCATCTTCCAGGAGGACCTGAATTGGCTTATGATCAGAGGTAAGTTTAGGCAGAATTTTGGTGATGATGATATTTTTGTTCATCATTATGGAGCTTTGCACCAGAAAACGGTCTAATCGAGCAGAAATGTGGCCCGATCCGACCCGATTATTGGTCCAGGTATAAATTCCTCGGACAGGATTAAAATATAAAATATCCCAAAGCTGAGAGAGCTCCTCCACCTTGGGCAGCATGGAGTCTCTGATGCTGGACCCCCCCCTCTTCTCTTTTGCTTTCATTACAATATTTAGATCCCTGGCTATAATGATATTGGTGGGAGAAGACTGCTCTAAAAAGGCAGAGAGAGTATTCCAGCATTCTCGTTTTTCAGAGTAAGAAACAGGTACATAAAGATTGAAGAGTGAGATGGATAGCTTACTTGCATTGTGCTTCAGTTCTGTGAAGATCTAGTGCTGGGTTTCATGATAGCTATTCAACTGGAATAGGTCTTCAGTCCAAAGAGTTACCAACCCACCAGAGGTTCCCCTTGCACTGACTGCTTTGCCTGTTCTTTTATTCCACTTTGAACTGCTGATCTCTAGAAGGGCTTGCCCTTATAGTTTGGTCTCTTGGAGCATGAGAATGTCTGAGGGATATGCTTTCAAAAGGTCCTTAACTGCTTCAATTTTGGAGGGATTTTCCAGTCCTCTACAGTTCCAAGAGACGAGTTTCATTATTTACTGTAAGGGGGGTTGGGGCCTCCCTTGGAAGGCCTTGGTTTGGTATTTCGTCCAATAGAAATTTCTATTGTGGGTTGACTTCCTTGTGTTTTGAGCCTTTCTGCCTCCTCCTCCCTCTTTTCTTTGCAGGATTTCCTTCCTGCTTTTTTCGATGGCCGCTCATAGGTTTCATCCTCTGAAGAATCAATGCTTTCCACTGATTTTTTCCTTGCTATTTATGCATATGAAGGATTGGTGGGACTGCCTTGATTGGTATCAATCTGTGTTGCTTCCCCTTCCTCTTTGTTTGAAGGTGGAGTATCTACTTGTTACACATTCTCCTGAGTTATATTTACTTGGTTGATCTGCTACACACTTTCTGTCCCATTTAGTGTTGCTTCCATTTCTTGGTTGTTTTTGGAGCTGCTAGGTCCTCCAATCATATTGCCTTTACCTATGCCTTTTTTTGAGTTTGCATTTTTCTGAACTAGGGTCCATTGTTCCCCGTTTTTTTTGTCTACTTGTTCCTCAGCCTTCTTCTTGCAGTGCTTTGCAAAGTGACCGTGTCCGTGGCAGTGTCTGCATTTAAAAGGTAGCTATTCGTAATCCAACTCTTGGACATGCATCCACCCAACAACAGTGAGTTTGATTGCTTCCGGTAACCCCTCTTCTAGATCCACTTATACGCAGATGCGAGCGCAAGAATACTGATCCTTTCTTGCAGCTTGGTCTATGTATTTTCCCAACGCATTACCTATGATCTAGAGGGATTTTTGATTCCAGCAATGGAGAGGCAAATGAGGAAGCCTAACCAAAACCGGGACAGCAAAGGGGAAATCCTGGGTGGGATCGAAGTTAGGGGACCATTTTTTTAGGTAAAGGCCTTGGGGACCCATGAAATAAGGTCCATTTCTGAAGATTAAGCCTCTATCGCCGGAGTTTTCGAAGACAAACACAAAGAAACCCTTACCTACGAAATAACTTTTGACTCCCTCTTTGATCAGAGGCTTCCAATTCCTTTGAGTCCATTCCTCAACCAATTTGGGAGAAGGCCAGAGGCCCGTGAACTGACCTATGAGGCCACTTTCAGCCAGATTCAATGCCGCTTTACAGGTATCTTCTTCAGGAAGGGCCACAGAAGGGATTGAGTCCAATTTCTTAACAAAATTCTGCTGTGACGCTGAGGGAGGGCGCTTAGGGCCGGAAACTACCAATGATCTGAAAGCAAGAACCTCCGGAGGCATAGGAGGGGGACCAGGATCCCCGCAGGCATCCATGATCAGACAGAGCTCGAAGCAGGCCGAGAAGAAGGGCGCAGAGGCCTCAAGGGCACGCTAGAGAAACCAGCAACCCAAGCGCAAGCAGGGCACAAGGAGGCAAAGCAGAGGTGATTTGAGGAGACTACCCCCAGCTAGAGCAGTAGCAAAACGACCAAGAACGCGCCCAAAGAACGAGACCAGGAAAAAATGAAAAAAAGGCGCAAAAAGAGAGTTCCAGCCCGATGCGCCACGCAGCCAAACCAAAGCGCCATGCCCAACCGATGCGCTGTGCAGAGACAAAACAACTTCCACAGGAACCGACCCTGTGCACCGCGCACGCCTGATGCATCACGCCGGCAACCCAGTGCGCCGCACACTGCAACAAGCCACAAACCAAAACCGTTGAAAAATTTGCAGAGCTTCTCCAGGTCCTTGAAGAATTATTAATTCGATGATTTATTTATTATTTTAGGGACATGATGGGAATATAATTAAATAAATAATGATTTATTTAATTATTTAAAAATGATTTAGTCAAATTTAACTAGGAATATTATTTAAATAATGATTTGAATAACTTATTCCTGGGAAATACTTAAATAAATAATGATTTATTTAATTAATTTCCTTGTTTTGGGTTAAATATGACCAGGAAATATGGATAAATGTTATTTTATATGATGAAAGCAATTTTACTTAGAGTAAAATTGGTCTTACATGGTGTACTTGGGTTCATCTAATGATAATGAATTAAATGGCCAAAAAAATGGTGTAACAGATTGCCCCCCAACGTAGGAGTGTTAGGAGCAAATCGTATGACCGAAGTACGTTGTAAGAACTCAATCACTAGGCATCAAGAGGGAAGTGAGAGAGAGGAATGTAAGGTAGTATAATGTGCTAAAGGACTAGACCCTGAGGAGACAAGACTTACAGGTGCAACAAGTCTCTAGGTGATGAAGTAGTACCAGTATGAAAGGCGGCAGGGGAGGCATACCTATGCCTGCCGATACAATAGTACAAAGAATTAGGCACCTGAAAAAACACTGAATGCAAGGATGAAGCATATGCTGGCATAAACATGAGCCAGATAAAAATGATGAATCCCACATACATGTGATGCCTAGAATAACCTTCAGGACTTATACAAGAAGAGTTTAGTACAGGAGATACAAATATACCCAAATGCCCCCGACACATGGGGAAGGGCTCACAAAATATGACTAATATATGCAAATCGAAGAGGCGCTGCAAGCGGTTGAGGCTGATATCATCAAATGAGAGGAGCTGCATCAAGGGCGGAAATGAAGAAGTCATCCGGGCATGTGGGGGGCTACCTGCAGGGCCATCCCCGCATGAGGGTTGAGACATCTCACACACGCCCGGGAATCACCAATAGCTGCTACTGCATCACTATACCATCAAGTGTGTAGACCACGATCAGGCTGAGAAGAGCTCAAACCAAAGTACACTGCCCCCTAGACCTGGCTTCTAGAGTAAATGAGCTGATGTCGACAGAAGTAGTTCCGCCATAGGTGAGGCAATAAGAAAACCCCAATTGAGGCACGAGGGAAAAGAGTAGAGCGATGAAAAGAGAGAGACTAATGATGATGATGGAATGATGGATGATCCAAAGGGGATCATAAAGAACATGAGTACAAAATGGTATCTCATGACGGAAATTGACACGAACAGGAATGAGTGTGGAGGCAAGGTGGTGCCCCCAATGACATGTGTAGTAAGTGAGAAAATCCAATTTTGAGGGGAGGTGAAGTAATGATTTGTGGAAAACAGGTGTCCTGGTGAAGTAACAAAATGAAAAACAAACAGATGCTGGCTATCTAGAAGAGAAGAAAACCCGCATTTCGCAGGACAAATGATAGGGGTAATATCTCTTAAGATAGAGTGCATTGCGAGGATTAGGAAGGATATGGCCTCCAAAGTCCTCTAAAAGATATGCCCCTTTACCAAGGTCTTTACTGATGATGTAAGGACCTAGCCATAATGAGTCGAACTTCCTATGACCGAGGGTATCGTGGGCTTGGTCATATACTAGAACGAGGTCACCTTTGTGAAAGGTACGAGGGTGGAATTTTCGGTCATACTGAGCTTTGGTGCGCTTTTTGGTCGCTTCAAGAGTTTTCAATGAAACACGACGGTCTTCAGAGGCATGCTCGAGCATGATAAGTTGTTTTTCTAGAGGTGGGGTATCAGGGAGAAGTTCAATAGCTAAGTGAAGGGAAGGGATTTCACACTTGATTGGTAAGACTGCCTCCTCGCCAAAGACAAGGTGGAAAGGAGTGAAACCGGTGGCGGTTTTAACAGAAGTACAATAAGCCCACAAAGCAGGGAAGAGCATGAGATTCCAATTGGTTTTGTGCTTATTCACCGTTCATTGAAGCATGGTCTTAAGAATTTTGTTAATCGCTTCAACTTGGCCATTACCTTGGGGATAATAAGAAGATGAATATTGGTGCTCGAAACCCAATAGGGAGGATAGCTCCTACCAAATCTGATCTTCGAAATGTCGGCCATGGTCCGAGACTAAATGTTTTGGAACTCTGAATCGAGCGATGACATGGTTAAAGAAAAAGAGGGCTGCAATGGCTGCCGTATTGTTAAACGTTGGCATAGCTTCGGCCCATTTAGTGAAATAGTCAACCGCCACGATGATATATTTGTGGTTACTAGTAGATGGAGGTCAACATTCCATAAATTCAATGGCCCATTTACAAAAATGACCGGCGGTGACGACAGGATGGAGAGGAGCGGGAGGAGCTCGCGCCTTGGGGGAAAAATGTTGGCAATTGGAACAGTGTTTGACTGCTTCAATGCAATCACTGAAGAGAGAAGGCCAAAAATACCTAGCACGTATGATTTTTTGGGTGGTGGCAAGGCTGGAGAGGTGGCCACCACAAGCGCCGCTATGACATACATTGAGGACTTTCTCGGCTTCAACGTGTGTGAGGCAACGATGAAGGAAGATATCTACTCCGCGACGATAAAGGTCATCACCGATTAGAAGGTAGCGAGAGGCATGGTGTCGGATATGTCGTCGGGCATCTCGATCGAGATGAAGGGTGAAATTTTGGGTTCGCAAGTAAGTAAGGATGTCACCGTACCAAGGATCGTCGATGGTGATGGCAAACAAATGTTCATCGGGAAAAGCATCATTAATTGGAGTGACTTGCATTTTTGTAGGCAAATCAGAAATGAGTTCAGCGAGGACTAAACCTTTCTTAATTTTTGGGGTGACAAATTCAAGGTCGAATTCTTGGAGGATAACGACCCAATGGGCATACTTCCCATTGAGGTTGTGGCGACTCAATAGGAAAGCCATGGGATTGGAATCAGTCACAACCTTGGTGGAACGCATGAGGATATAATGATGCAGTTTTTGGACCGAGAACACGAAAGATAGTGCTAATTTTTCTTCATGCGAGTAGGACACAGGTGGACCGGCAAGGTTCTTACTGACATAATAGATCACATGTTTGATACCATTATCATCCTCCTAGATAAGGACACCAGCAACCGAATAGGTAGAAGCAGAGATGTATAGGATGAAATCTCAGTCAAAGTTAGGGGGATGGATCAAGGGAGCGGATGTGAGATCATGCTTGAGGGCGTCAAAAGACTCTTGAGCGTACGTATCCTAGACAAAAGGGGTGTGAGATCGAAGAAGTCTAAGAAAACCATGTGCGGTAGTGGCGTAGTCAGGAACAAATCGGCGAAGAAAATTGGCTTTGCCTTGGAGACTTTGTAGCTGGCGTAAGATATGAGGCATAGGAAGTTCAAGAATGGCTTGAAATTTCAAAGGGTCGAGAGTTATCCCGTATTTTGACACGATGAAGCCAAGGAGATGACCGGCGGGAACACAGAAGACACATTTCAATGGGTTAAGGTGAATGTTATACTTGCGGCATTGGAGAAAAATGGTACGTAGGTCATGAAGGTGTTGTGCCCGATGTTTAGAACGAGCAGTAAGGTCATCTAAACAGGCAAGGATAATATGGGCTAAGTCATGGAAAAAATAAGACATGGCTCGTTGAAAGGTAGCGCGAGCGTTTTTAAGGCCAAATGGCATGACTCGGTATACGAAAGTGCCCCATGGACTAATGAACACGGTTTTAAGTTGATCAGCATGACGGATAACAATTTGGTTGTATCCAGAGAAGCCATCCATAAAGAAGAGAATCTCGTGCCCCGCAAACTCATCTATTATTTGGTCAATAAATGGTGTGGGGAAGTTGTCTTTGGGACAAGCTTTGTTCAGATCGCGCAAGTCAGTGCAAACACAAATGGTGCCTTGTTTTTTGAGGACAGGAACTGGGTTAGACACCCAAGTGGTATATTCGATGGGGTAAATGAAACCAGCCTGCCGGAGCTTATCGATTTTAGTTTTGATGGCTTCACGTCTAGAAGGATGAATGGGTCTCAACTTTTGACGGACCGGAATGGCATCAGGCCATGTGTCAATGTGATGTTCGACAATGGCAGGATCGAGTCTGGGCATTGCTGAGTAGGACCAAGCGAAAATATCACAAAATTCTTTAAAGAGTTTGGTGTAGGCTTCAATTTCTTTCGGAGTGCATTGGGCGCCCATGGTGATATGTTCTTCAATACCGGGTTCAACAAAAATGTCTATTTTAATGGTAGGAGAGATATTAGCCATATTGCCTTATTCGAAAGCGTCAGGTGCAGGGATGGGGTTTTTGAACCAATCAACTTTATCGAGAATGAAGTCTTTAGATTCAAGGACATATTGGTCATGGGACTAGTGTGGTAGGAAGTATGCACGGTGGTGCATATCATCCCACGAAAAATCTGGTGCGGTCATAGCTTCCATGATGTCTTCGTCGGTCTGAAAGATGGGAAGGGTGGGAGGAAGACGAGTATCGGAGGAAGTAGAGATATGAGACACCTGATTTGGAGGGGGAAGGCTCACATGCGTGTCGGCATGAGGGGTGACAGTGGAGCGAACAGATGAGTGATTGAGTGAACCACCGTCGGAAGGCACTAAGGGGTTGGGTGCCGAGAGACGCGGGGATGAGGAAAGGTAGAGAATAGTGGTTGAAGTTTCGGTCATTTTAGTATCAAGAGGAGGAATGGTAATCGGGGGAGACATGGGGTCAGGTGGTAGGGAAGAAGGATGGTGGGCAAGCGCGGCTTCGAATTTGCGGTATGTGGCTAAAGAAGCGCGATACTCGTCAAGGCGGGGGAAAATATGGGTGTAATGTCCATGGAAATTGCACAAAGAACAAGGGTGGTTGGTGCGCAAGTGTTTAAGTTTAGGAAGAGAATCAGGTATGGTGACAGAGACTTCAGGGAGAGCAGATTCGGGAAACGTCTCATTGACCATGGTTTTGAGATGTGGTAATTCAGGACAAGTATGGGTAGCATGTCCGACAATATCACACAAAGCACATTGGATGGGATGCTTTGGATGTCGAGGATGGGCAGAAGTTGTCGGGGTGGCTTTGTCCTTGGATGCCCCCCTGCGAGCTTGGCTAGTGGCACCTAGCATGGTTGCCATAGGGAGTGGTTCCTAATGAGGGGACTGAGGTATAGGTGCAGTGGTAGAAACCATGGGTATCGGTTGAACCGGGGTCAAAGAAAGATAAGGTTTGGGTTGGCCAGGCAGAGTAGGGGCTGGGGGGTCTAGGTACCAGACGGGTATGCCCAAGGTCAAGTTAGGGAGGGATAGGGTAGCCAAGATAGGGACGGAATGAGCGCTAGGAGGGGGAGCAAGGAAAGGAATCTGACCAACAGGGAAATGGCTGGGAGGAGTGTGTGGGGAAGGAGATTCCAAAGGAAGAAGGTGGGCTAGTGGGGGTGAAGGGCTAGGAGCTGGTGGAGTTGGGTGAGGGTGTGTTTGCTTACTAGCCAGGATGAGCTGTGCAAGGTCAACTCATGAAGATTTCATCATGCAAACATTCGCCATGCTAGGATCGGGTACGGAAGGAAGGTCTAAAAAGGTTCCAAGCAAGGAGGAGTCTTTATATATGCCAGGGGAAACACTGGTCAAAGAATCAACAGTTGGTTTATTGGTGACAGTAGAGATGGTGGACTCAGGGGAGGTCTGAGATTTGGGTTCATGGTATTTCAACTGGTCAATGGTGACAATCGTGCCATTATGAGGGAAGAAAATTTTGTGGTAGACTGCGGATGGGACGACATACATGGCATAGGTGTAACTACGCCCCAAAAGAATGTTGTAGTCAAGAGGGGTGTCGATAACTTCAACATCGACACAAATATTTTTTCCTGCAAGGGTGATAGGACAATTACGAAAGAGGCCAGTGGGCTGGGAGGCATGGCCATCCCACGCATGAAGGGTGATTGTGGAAGGGGCCAGCTTAGGGGATCCAATTTGTTTCCAAACCGAAGCAGACATCACACAGGTGGATGCCCCCTCATCAATAATACACCGAGCGACAGTGGCATTTCTGATTTTGATGGGGATTTGGAAAGCAACAGAAGGAGGAAGAGGGGGAGGGTCTGACTGACGGGCGTCGAAAACATTCAATTGGTCATCAACAGGATCTACAATGCCCACGACAGATAGTAGAGCCCTCTTTTGAGAAGGACACAACTGGGGGAGTTCCAGTGTTGAAATGGCAACAGGAGTTTGGGCCAGATCATCTACTATGTTGTATGAATGGGCAGCCTGACCAAAGGCAGCATTTCGGCGTAATGGTCCCTTAGGAGGCTTGGGATGAACCTTGACTTTGAGCAGAGGGAGTTGCGAGGGACTATTGGGTGTCGATAGAGGCTCTGTAGGACCTGACGATGGAGACTCGGAGACAGATGGAATGGGAGGTGTGGAATACTGACGAGACTGAGTTTGAAGGTTGAGGTCGACGGTGAGAGGTGGGTCAGAGGCCATCATGAGAATCTAGTAATCAGAGGAAACAGAAGGGGAAGGTTGAGTGGTTACCGGGGCATGAGGGGGTTGAGTGGCCACAAATCCTTGTTGAGGGAAAGGATCGGTAAACACAACGGGTTGAGAAGTAGCTGGAGTGGGAGGGACAGTAGGGGAGGAATGTTGTCCCTGCACGGTGGCCTGAGAATCCCACATCTGCCGCATTTGTGATAATAAGGGACAATCGTGAGTGTAATGACCATAAACACCGCAACAAAAATAGGGCTTATTGGTGTGAAGTGGCCTGTTTGGCTTGGGCTGAGAACCCTGTGGCTGGTTAGCAGTGTGAGGATCAATACTTGAAGGATTGGGTCCACGATTACCAGGGGCAGATTGATTGCGTTTCCTCTTTCTTTTATAAGGAAGAAAATTAGGTGCCCCCTGCTGTGCAAAGACTTGCCCTGGAGGGGGTAGTAAGTGCGGTTGCAGGGGTGGAAAAGGCAAGGGAGTGGGTGGTCCAAATGCTGGAGGAGCTGGGACACCAGGTTGCGGATACGGATAAGGGGTAGGGTGGGCAGCATTGAGGTAAGCAGGAGGGTGGGTAAAAGGAGGAGGCATGCCGTAGCCTGAATACATGCTACCTGGAGGGGAAAAAGTGCCGGAGGAGCTAGCCCCTGGAGGGAAACCATGGCCCGGAAGAGGTTGGGTAGAGGTATGTGACATGGCTCCAATGATACCGTTGGCAGAGTGAGATGCCCCCGAGGCATTAGGGCCACCGGGCTTGGGAAGGTCAGGAAGGATGGTATAAACATAACCAGATTGGGCATAGATAAGGTCATATTTCAAGGCTATTTGGAGGGTGACTTCTTTGGTTTGGGGAAAATGGGATGCAACATATTTTCCAATGGGACGTAAGAGAGAGCGAAGGAACCAATCCATGTAAACCCGATCTTCAAAGGGGGGAGCACGACAGAAGCTCCGTCTTCACCGCCATTCCTGGACATGAGCAGAAAGGTAGGTTGAAGAGGATTGATGGAAAGAAGTTAAGAGTTAAGTGCCAGTTTCGTATTGAAGAGGGAGCTGGAAATAGGATAAAAAGGCTTGGGCAATGGTCACAAAGGTGGTATGGGAGGAGGTGGCTTGATCAACATACCATTTGGAAGCTTCACCGGTAAGCGTGCATTGGAACAAATGAAGACGGATGGAGTCATCGGTGATGGAATTGGAGGAACACCACATGTGGAAATATCAGATATGGTTAGAGGGATCATCACTAGCAAGGCCTTCAAACTTGGGAATGTCGGAGGGGAGCTTGGTTGGCATAGCAGGCCAACTAACATCGTGGCGAATAGGACCATTAATCAGCTGATTGAAATCGGGGAGACTGAGGCAAGCCATATAAGGGAGTAATGGGGTAGTCAACGTAGGTCCCAGGAGAAGTGCCTTGGGGGCGCAATGATGATGGGAAGAAGAAAAACCGACAAGGGCAGGGAGGGACAAAATCAAGTGAGGTCAAGGGTGGAGAGGTGTAGTGACAATTGATTTTAAAGTCTTTGCGAGGCAGTGTTAACCAGGATCTTCTTCACTTAGGGTCAGTGTGTGGCGTGCGTTAATTTTAATTGTTTAAACCCAGACATTTTGAGAGTAAAAGAAAAAGTGTGTTGTGTAACTGAAGATAAATCTGCAGTAAATAAAATGAAAAGAACAGAAAATTAACAACTACTAATGCATCAATTTAACCCAAGAAGGCGGGTCTCTCAAAACTAGTCTATAAGAGGGAAAAAACTAAGCCAAGCACGCAAAAAGGGGGCCAATAGATCTAATGTTAGGAGGGACTAGGATCTAAAGGAGAAATCTGCTGAAAAGTGGTGCAAAGAAAAGCAAATAGGCAGAGGCAAGGTTGCTGCTAAAAATGAGGAGATCAGCTAAAAAGAGAAGAGACAAGGCGGTGGCCATGGAAATGAACCCAAAAAAAATGATATGAGGTGATTTGAGAGGGAGAAGAGCTGATCTAAAGGGATCTAAAAAGGAGGTATCAGATCTGAGAAAAATAAGGCTAAAAACTCTGAAAATTTAGACTTCTGAAACAGCAAAGACTCTCCCACAAAAAGTGGAGGGTACTAGAGCCTTAAGGGGCAAGATTCCCTCTTAGTTGAGTGAAGCAGATCAGAAACAAGTCTAAACAGGTAGAGACGGAGGCTGGAAAACCCTGACAGAAGCTTCAGACAAACCTAGAAAAAGTGCTGAAAAATTTGCAGAAAAAGTGCAGGTCGCGGTTTCTGACTTGTTTTCAGTCCAGGTCATAGGTTTGGGGCAGAAAAGTGCGTCCTCAAGCTTAGGTCGCACTTTTTGGGCTGATAAGTGCGACCTACAGATCCGTCTCTTTCGGCGGAATATTTCAGAAAAATTTGTCGTCTCAGCTGCGGTTGATGTCTGTCACCTGCGCAATAAGGCCAGAAACGCATGGAAGTCAAAAATTTGACTGTTTGAGGGTTTTAGAGGTGAAAAGCACCATAAAAATAGGAAAAACAGGAAACTGAAGAGAAACCCTAGGGTCTGAAACAACTGGATATGCAAGAATAGATAAAACGACAGCGGTCGTAAAATAAAACCAGTATGGAGTCGCCAATTGTTAGTATGAATCTTTCATCGTAAAATATCACTTTAGCTATGCATAACAAATAGCCCTAACATCGATTATGGATGAAAAATATCTTTAAGTCTGCTGCACAAATTCAGATCTAAGCACAAAAGACATTAAGCAGATAAAATATAATATGGCTCCATGCATCCAATAGACAAGACAAGAACAAAGTGTTTAAAAGAATTATTTGTATTATATTAAAGAATGGGGCACCTGAGAGGAAAACAAGAAAGGTGTTTTCCAGTTCTCCTCAATGGGATGGGTTCTTGAAAGTCCTCAGCATTTCAAATCTAAAATTCCTCTCTTATTGTGGTAGAAAACCCTAACAAACATAGAACTCAATCGGAGTTCACAAAGCAAAAACGGAAAATGATGACCAAGAATAGATCTAGTGTGATCTAATGCAATGAAGGTGACTAATGAATGGGGAAAACCCTTCTATTTATAAAAAAATATTGGGGTGTTCTAGAACTCGGTGCATGAATAAAATATTATTAATCAAATTCTAGAATCACCCTTTAGGAATATTTTATTATATTTGTTGGAGGGAAAAGGTCTTTTGACTTGGGTCAATTCCTTTATTTATAAACAATAAATAAATAAATGATTTATTTATTATTTTAGGGACATGATGGGAATATAATTAAATAAATAATGATTTATTTAATTAATTTCCTTGTTTTGGGTTAAATATGACCAGGAAATATGGATAAATGTTATTTTATATGGTGAAAGCAATTTGACTTAGAGTAAAATTGGTCTTACATGGTGTACTTGGGTTCATCTAATGATAATGAATTAGATGACCAAAAAAATGGTGTAACATCATTGATTCTAGAGCTTCTTACCACATGGCTAAAAATAAATCCTTTTTTTCTTCTTTAAATGATTGTAACACCAAACATATTTATGTTGGTGATGATAGATCTCTTAGTGTTGTAGGATCTAGAACCATTCATCTAGATAATGGTTAGTTTAATGATGTACTATGTGTTCCTACCTTTTCATGCAACCTTATATATGTTTATCAGATAACTCATTCAGGTGAAGGGAAAATAGTAGAATTCTCACCTCATGATGTTGTAATCAAGGACCTCAAATATCCTAAACATATTTTAGCTACTGGCACTGCTGATGATTCCACAAGGTTTTATAAGTTTGAAAACTTTGGGTCATCATCTCTTCCCTCTGTTTTTGCTGCTCATAACGATGATGTGAGTAAACTTTGGCATGAGCGATTTGGTCACTTAAACTGTCGCTCTCTTCAAACTCTATGTAAGGAAAATATGGTGACGGACCTTCCTATGGTATCTTGCTAGGATGGTGTTTGCTCCGGATCTGTACTTGGAAAACATCATCCGGATAGTTTTGACAAACGTGCCTCTTGGCATGCTTCAGCCCCTTTGCAGCTTGTGCACAGTGATTTATGTGGTCCACTTCCTGTTGTTTCTTTCTCTAGTTTCAAGTACTTCTTAACTTTCATTGATGATTTTTCCAGACGCACTTGGGTATATTTCTTAAAACTCAAAATTGAAGTTTTTAACACGTTCTTGGTGTTTAAGGCCTTTATTGAGAAACGATCTGGACATCAAATTCTTAAGTTAAGATCAGACAATGGCGGAGAATATGTTAACAACAAATTTATCAACTTTTGCACTAAGCGTGGCATTCAATTGAAACATACTGTTCCATATACTCCACAAAAAAATGGTGTAGCTGAAAGGAAGAGTTGCACCTTAAAAGAAATGGCTAATTGTGTGCTTCAATCTAAAGGAATTGGTCTCAATTTTTGGGCAGAAGCCATTAACTGTGAAAATTACATAGTAAATCACACTCCTACTAAGATTTTAAGGAATATAACTCTAGAAGAAGCTTGGAGCTCAATCAAACCAGATGTAAGTCACTTTCGTGTTTTTGGAAGTGATGCTTGGGCCCGTATTCCAGATGCGAAACACAAAGCCTTAGAACCTAAGAGTGAAAAATGTATTTTGTTGGATATTCTGAAGATGTCAAAGGATATAGACTTCTTCAACCCAAATCCAAAAATATAATCATTAGAAGAGATGTAAATTTTGATGAAAATATATCGGCCTGCGAGCCTAGTTCATCGGGTGTGCCACCTTTGGCCTGCGAGCTTGATTTGGCATATGTGCCACCTCTCTCTCTCTCTTCTATTTTAAATATAATTCCTTCTAGTTCAGATGATGACAACGAGGATGAAAATCCTCCTCCAGCTCGTGAAATTGTTCCTTATACTCCACCTCTTCCAAGATGGGTTCGCTCTACTCGGTATGCAACAAGTTCTCTTGCAGGTGACCCTGCCAATCGACGACATACACGTTCTCAGTTCGAAAGAGCCTCTTCCTTATTAGCTCAAGTTCCAGAAAAAATTGATCCAGAAACCTTTGAATAAGCCTCCGGTCATCCAGATTGGGATGAAGCTATGAATGAAGAGTATTGTTCCTTATTGGCAAACAATACTTGGGATCTTGTTCCTCTTCCAAAAGGAAGAAAAATTTTCAGATGCAGATGGGTTTACAAAACAAAGTTTGGACCAGATGGAAAAGTGGACAGACATAAAGCTTGTATTGTCACTAAAGGTTTTTCACAAGTTGAAGGCATTGACTATACTGAAACCTTCTACCCTGTTGCCAAAATGAACTCTATCCACCTTGTTCTTTCCCTTGTTGTCTCCTTTAAATGGGAAGTCCATCAGATGGATGTTAAATCCGCCTTCTTACATGGAGATTTGCATGAAGAAATATACATGGAACAACTCCCTAGCTCTATCCAAAAAGACTCTAGCCTTGTTTGTCACCTTAGGAAGTCTCTCTATGGTCTCAAATAGACTCCTTGGGCTTGGTATGCCAAAATGGATAGATTTCTCTTAGATAATGGCTTTTCTATGTGTCATTCTGACAACACTGTCTACACCAAGAAGGTGGGTAATTCCTTCACCATCCTTGTTCTTTATGTTGATGATCTTATCCTTACTGGTAGTGATCTAAATCATGTAAACCATGTGAAGTCTAGCCTCAAGAAGAAGTTTTAAATGACAGACTTAGGACACTTGCATTATTTCCTTGGTCTTCAAGTCTTGCAATCCAAGGAAGGCAATACCCTCTCTCAGTCCAAGTATGCCTGTGATATTCTACACCAATTTCACATGGAAGACTGTAAGTTTTCCCCTTCTCCCTTTCAGTTTGGAGTCAAGCGTTCAGTCAACTGTACTACCCCTGAAGTTGATGCTACCTTATACCATCAACTTGTTGGTAAAATTTTGTATCTAACCCATACCCATCTTGACCTTTCCTTTGTCATTATTCTTGTTGCTTTGTTTATACACCAACCTCATGAAATTCATTGGAAAGAAACTAAAATAATACTTTGATATATTCAAGGTACAGTTCAGTTCGGGATTCATTACAGTGCAGGAGCATCTCCCTTGTTGATTGGTTTCACTGATTCTGATTGGGCTGGTGACCCTGATGATCAGAAGTCCACTGCAGGATATGTATTCACTCTTGGTTCAGGAACTATTACTTGGTCTTGTAAGAAAAAAATTTCCATCTCCCTTTCTTCAGCAGAAGCAGAGTATCGTGGTGCAGTTGAAGCCAGCAAGGAAGCCATGTGGCTTCGTCAGATCCTATCTGAATTTGGTCTTCATTAGCAGCATCCAACTACACTTTGGTGTGATAATCAGAGTGCCATTAAGCTATTTAAAGATCCAATTCAGTATCAGCATATGAAACACATTAAACTCCACATAAACTTCATCAGAAATCTCATTCATGATCATGTTCTTGAAGTGCAATATTGTCCGACCAATGATCAAGTAGCCGATATCTTTAAGAAGGCTCTCATAGAAGTGAAGTTTACCAAACTTCGATCCATGCTTGGAGTTCAAGAAAGTTGTCATTAAGGGGGGATAGGCTCTAATTCCTCCTTCCTTCTCCTATTGTGTCACTTTTGTAAATCCTTCAATCCTATCTCAATTTTTTCTTAAGGGGGGATGTTAGGTTATTTCGACACATAGGAAATACGCTCGTTTTGTGTCACCTTTGTAAATCCTTCAATCCTATCCCAAGTTGTTTTTAAGGGGGGATGTTAGGATATTCCAACACATAGGAAATAGTTAAGAATAACTTAGTCTAGTGTAGAGTTAGGTAAAGTGTGTTTCTTTACCATGTACATTTGTAACTTATAATCTGATGGTCACAATTTGTAGTGATCCAATGGTTATCTCTCACCTTGGTATTAACAGCAGTTGATCCATGGCTTAACACCTGATTGGTCCATGATCTCTATTTAAAGAGCATGGAGGGTCATTTTTCCGGTAACCGTTTATGAGAGAAACATATGTAAATTTTCTTTTATATTAATAAATTACATGAAGTGGCTGCATTGGCTCAGGGCGTGGACTGTTTCCCTCTTTGAGGGTTTTAACCACGTGATTATACTAGTGTACTGATTTGTGATCTGTTTGTGAGTGGTGACCTTTGGTTCTTGATCTATGGAACTTACCCTGTAAATTCCTACATTTATTTTCCATCTTGATCAAGGGATAACTAAAATAAACATGCACCAAATTTAGCCCTATTGGCCCCACCCTAGTGTAGGTGTTGAATTCACTAGGCATGGGTGTTGAAATTTTCTTGTTGAATTTCAACACTCCTTTGTCTGAAATTTGACAAATTGGTCATGAATACTATTTGCCAGGAATTGACTAAAATTAAAAAGGATAGATGGTTTAGAATCTGTAGAAAATATGGAGAGGAAACCTATGATTGGATCATCTATCCACTGGTTAGAATAATAGCCAAGGAGATATGAAATGACTGTGATGTTTTTCTTGAGTTTGTTAGGAAAATTGGAGGAAGAGCAAGGAGGGTTCTTTTTAGGCAACTAAGTGTCTTCAGCTAGGAAAAGTTCAAAGGTTTTAGCCCTTTTGGAAAAATATAGCTTTTGATAAAATTCATTAAGGGCTTAAAGGGAGAAAGGGATCCCATTTTGTACAGAAGGGGCCTGCATCATTTGATCAATGGATTGTGCAGTGATGGTGAAGAGAATTTCACCTATGGGGGAAATTATGGCTCTTTGACTAGGTATGTAGCAGGCCTGACATTTCTGGATGAATTCAAGGGACTGTGGGTATGGGGGAAAATATAGTGTGGCAAGTTTGACTCCCACCGTTCCAATTTCATTTGTCTTGTTAGCCACTAATAATAATTTGAAAAAGAAAAAAGGTGGCTAAATTTGTGACCAAGCCTTCAAGTGTATCTTTTCTTCGAAAATATATCATTCTTGAATTCTCATGTGACTTTTATCATTCAGAAAATATTCACTGTTGTTTCTATCAAAGGTGTTCAAAGCCTGTTATTCTACTATGAGGAGAAATTGTTTAAAAGGCCTTCATCTTCACCATTTCATCCTCTAATTTACCCTCCCCATATTCCTCTTTCTCACTTATTATTACCCTTCAAAGCCCATTTTATCCATATTTTCCCTTTAAACCTTGTATCTCCCTCATATTTGGATTAAAATCCCCTTTTCCACCTATCGGAACCTTCATTCAGCTTGAAAAACCCTTTTTAAGGCCTAAAGCAGCCTTTTTTACAATATGGAGGTATTAGCCCAAGGACCTAAATACCCTAGCCCCTCTCCACATACGACCCGCGCTATGACCAAGCACATAAGGCCTCCTCGAAATTGCAAACTTTTTCTTCCCGAACTTCCCTTTATCCTTTTCCTTGATGCGATAAGCGCTTTTCCCTCCAAACCCCTGGTCCACCTACTCCCATGGGACCACGCCCCGACACTTATTCCAGCCCATACCCATCGCATCAGTGAATTTCAATTCATCGACCCTTGTCTTTTCCTTCCGCAAAGAATGATTACCCGATGCGATCCCAATTGTCCACTCAACAGATCTGACGGCTCACGCTTAATCCGACCACTACCCCACCGTTCGCTTCGCGACAAAGAATATTACGTCACCTACCTGGCCCACGATGTTAGTGTCCTGTGATTTGGTTGATTGGCAAGCCAAGTGACAGGGTAACATCAAACCAATATTTGGAGCCCAAGGACCTAGCCTTCTTGGACTCAGAGAGGGCTCTCTCTATTTGTGTAAGGGATATCTATGTGTTTTTATTCTTGTGTTTCTGATTTTAGGCTAGTTATAAAGTAGGTTTTTTGGTTTTGCTTTTAGGTTTGTGAGAGAGGAACTGATCAAAGACTAAGACAGATAAAAAGATTGTCAGAAAAACTAGGGTATGGGGTCAAAAAGGTCAAGAAAGCTTTCAGATGGTGATACAAGGTTGTTGAAGGGCCGATTTGATCGAGGTAAAATGGATCTTTGGGTAAAATGGAGTGGGATGGACACTAAATTTGTGAAGAACAAAGGATTTCAAACATAAATAGTTTAATAGTTGACATAAACATGATAGGGCTAACCATTAATCATGAGATATGTAACTATAAACTGATAAATGCATAGAAATAAACATTCAAGCAATGCATAGAGATATATGACTCTCTAACTTTAGGAAATTGCTATCAGACTTTGGGGAAAGAAAATTAATACAAAAAAACAACTCAAATCACTACGAGAAAATGCCTAGGAATATTATTTCAAGCTATTGGGCACTTTGAAGCAAGATTGCATAGTTTTAGGCAAAGGTCAAGATCAGTACAAGACCTCCTTGGTTCAACTAAGACAATCAAAAAATCAAAGAAAGGTTTCAGAGGTGGAGCTATGTCCAGCCATGAGTAAGCAGGGCATACTGTGAATCATACTTAGCATGCATAAAACCATAAATGAAACAAGCAAACAATTTCTTCAGTTATCAAAGAGCAATCAAGGATTCTTTGATATGACTACGAAGGAGGAAAACATAGAAGCTATAAAGAAATAGGAAATCTGAGGTGCCTCCAAGGGCATGTCTCAAATCTATTATCTATTATCTTATAGCAAGAAAGAGCATGAAAAATGAATGAAAACTAAGAAGCATAACAAAGAGGGACACTATACCATTCTACGATGTCAAGGAATCCAACAACAGTCCACTTTCATCATCCAAAAGCATTCAAGAAACCATCCAATGCATGAGACAAGTATTTCTTCCAAGCTTGTATAACCATAAATTTCTTTATATCATCAAGTTCAACCTTATTTACAATGAAATCCTTCGGAATATATAAGCCAAAGTGAGGAGAACCTCCTAGTGCAACTAGCAAGCTCATTGGCTCATCAAAAATATCTGATTTTGTCCTTGAGGCTTTGCAAAGCCCAAGGCACAAAATATCTATGAAAATATATAAAAAATGCTAAAAAAGGGAAATATATTGAATTTTCATAAATAATTATGCCCAAAAATAGCTAAACGCACATTAGGAAAAGCCACTTCAGAAAAGTGTATTTTTCACAAAAATACTTAAGAAATATATCAGCAGAAAGTCCTCTGTCTTGCGGGTAGCTTTTGGATGCCTTCCTGATGTCGAAACGAGGCCCGTGATGGCTCGTCAGAAAGGTATGAATGTCTATTTTTTGAAAAACCCAAAAAATAGACTTTGCTAATAAACGAGGCAGAGTGTGGAAAAAGTGATTGTTTTTCGTCATTTTGGGGGAGAAAATCATCTTCAATTGATATAAAAATCACTAAGTAGATGCCCCTAAAATTATGGCATCCAATGATACCATTTTCATCCTTTGAGGATGTCCCAAACAGAAATGGCGATGCCCATGAGTTTTTAGCCAAAAACCCAAAAATGACAAAAAACCAAAACTTGTTGAATTTTGCCCAAATTTGGCGAGCATGAACCTCAAGGATTTTCAGAAACATGCTAAGAAGATGTGGCCAAAATTTGGAGCTTTGAGGTGTCTTTCTTCATTTTTGGTGCTGGGCGCCTCCTTTGAGCTTCCTTGAGTTTTTCTTGTGTGGCCTTCAATTTCCGTCGGGCGAACTGATTGAGCTTTTTATAGTGCCCGATCATTCCTCCTTTGAAGGTCCATATCTCTATTGGCCCTCTCCAACTTCTTTTCCATGTGATCATTCACCCTCTCAAGCCATGCTTCTCGATTGTTCTCTATTTCTTGGGTGAGCAAGGTAGTGAGAGGAAAAGATTGGAGAAGGGCAGCTTCTTCCTCCTTTTGTTTCTCAAGTGCTCTTCTGAGTCCCATGGTCCTTGGCCTCTTTCTCCAGGGTGGATCTTCATCTTCACTATCATTGAACTCACCCATGAGTTCTTCCAATTTAACTTGCGCCTTGGAGGCCTCTTTTTTATTTTTGATGGTCCGTGTCTCATATACCGCCATGTGGACACTCATCTATTTATTTTGTGTTTGCAAAAAGTGACTGAAGTTTCCAGCCCTGTCTAGATCTGCCCTCAAAACATCAATTTGGCTTTCTCTATTGATCAAGAGAGACTCTAGGATTCGGGCCTCATTGTCGCTATCATCACTTTGGATTTGAATTATGTCAAAGTCTCTCTCCTTTTCATGGTTGCTTTCTTCTTTCTCCTTTCCCTTCCTTTGGGTGGCCTTCTTGGTCTTCCTCCTCTTGGGTAATTTGGCAATGGGTTGCTTGGGAAACTTCCCCTTGCTTCAGAGGGCCCTAGTAACATTTGGATTTATAATTTGAGCCACCCTTTTCCTTGATGTCTGGGGCTTGGCCACCTTTGGAGAAGAAAGCATGGCCCCTTTCCTAGAAGAGGCAGCTAGCACATGCTCTATTGGCTCTTTTCCCTTGTTACTTCCCTAATCATTCTTGCCACTGTTTTGAGTTTCTTCATGAACGCTGTGACTATCATTTTGCATGACTTTTTGAGGGTTTCCCTCTTTTTTCTTGTCTTTGCTGTCTCTAGGACTTTGAGGCTCTGTCTCCCCAATTTTTTGGGCTTCATATTCATCTTTTTTTCTGCTGTGAGGGCTACCAATATCCTCATCAAACTGTTCAATTTCCTCATCATTTCCCTCCTCACTGTTTTGCTCTTTTTCATGGTGCTACTCTTCATCACTGTGCTGTACATCATCACTGTGTTTTTCTTCACTTTTCTGCCCTTCCTCACTATGATATTTTTCACTTTGCTACACTTATTCATCATGCTCTTTTTCCCCTTGCTTCCCTTCGTCATCATGCTATTGTTCATCATGTTGATGTTGTTCATCAACATGTTGTTGCTCATCTTCATCATGGTGCTGCTCATCTTCATCATGCTGTTGTTCATCTTCATCATGAAGAAGGCGAAGGATGGTGAGTGGAAGGTGAAGGAGATGCATGGAATGAAGGAACAGTGGCAAAATCTGGATGTGCAATGAAAGTGTCCCAAGAGATTCCCTTCTTCTCAAGCTGATGAAGAATGAAAACCTTGATGAGGGAATGATGGATAAGGCAAGCTGACTGTTGAGAAGGAGGTATTTTCTGAACAATGGAGGCCATTTTTTCAATACTTCTATGGAGGAAGAAGGGGAGATTTAACAATTGGGCTCTTGTGAAATGCATGAGAAACCAGACATGGTAAGCATAGACCCAAGAAAATCTTCCCTCGCAAGTGAAGTATTTCATGACTATCTTCATGAGGGGAGCATAACTAGTCAAAAGATATGAGAAGGGAAATATGGATGGACATGAACCCTGATGCTCCTGCTTCAAAAAGGGTTTGTATTGTTTTGATTCTAGGTGGATATGTTTAAACCACTTCTCTCCGACATAAGGGATTTTGGTGGCTTTGGAAATGGATCTAGGAGAAAACTTGAAATCCAAGCCTGCCAGCTGAAAGTGTTTCCCTTGAAATCTCAAAGCACAAAGATGTGTCAAGGGGAGATAGCTTTTCACCTCCTACACCCTTTGACAAAAATCTAGACATCCAACTTCATGAAAGTTAAACAAGACTCATGGATGAGCATTTACCTCTTCAGTTGAAACAGGTTCAAATATCCTGTGAAGGCCACTTCTACTGTCTTTCCTGGGAGGCATTTTGTTTTAGATACTCTTTTCTAACTGAAAAAAACAAGATGTCTCAAATGATCCTTGAAATGGTTTCTCAACAACACCCCTATCCTCCTTATAAGTCACTGTTTAATCCTCTTTGATGCCAATCAACAAGTGTTCGTCAAATGAAAAGCAAATAGTCGATTTATTACTATGCTTGGGAAAAGGTCTTGAAAGGTGTGTTGGTGGTCTCTTGGTAAAGAAGGGACTCTTGTGTTTTGACAAAAACAAACACCCTTTCCTGAAACAATGTTCTTTTGTTTATTCACTGTTTCTTTTACAAAAGTAAACAAAACACCCTCAACTAATTTGAAAAGCCTTTCACACACTCTGTTTTTGGAACTATAGAGGTTGCACAAAGTTTACTATTTCACCATACAGAGAGGGCTTTAAAATGAAAAAGCTTTCAAATTATGATCACTTTTTTCCCCTTGGAAATTCAAACAGAGTTTGCTCTTGTTTTAACACTGTTAGGACACTCTTCAAATTGATTTGAGACCTCTACAACTGTGTATGTCTATCGAGTAATTAGTGTATGGTTTATCACTGTTCTTGAAGGCAGTTAAGGCCCTTTAAGACTAATGAAAACACCCACCTATCACTGTACTAATCCTTGGCATTCATAGTAAAAAACTCAAATTTTTACCAAAAACTCCACTCTCTAATCACTGCTTCTTTCTTGGAAAATGCGGTATCAATACCCCCTTTAGAATTTCAAATGTACTAAGGGGTAATAGAAAATACCTTAAAGATGGCTTCAGACCTTGTTTGATTGATTGGAGCTACTCCACATAGTTTTTTGAAGGCATTTGGTTGAGCGGCAGGTTCAGAAAAAAGAGCGTCGCGCGGTCGGGTCAGACTCGGGTGGTGGCTGAATGGGTGCTACAGGTGTGCCACGCAGCCATTGAAAACCTTTGTAATTTCGCTCACAAGCATGCCATGCACTTTTCCAGGCGTGCTGCACACTTTTCCAGGTGCGCCGCACAGGCTTGAGACCTTAAAAACTCTAAAAAAAAGCCAAAAAATCTTGTCTTCTCCAGCGAGTAGCTAAGGGACGCTTGTCTCGTGACTTTGAAAATGCATAATGGGCCTTTAAACAGTCTTCCCACCTTTAAATTAACTTCAAAACATTTGTGTTTGTTTCATAAGGGTTTGAATGCCCTTTGAGAAGCTTTTGTCATATAACAACACAACATGCTGTTCTTTATCATTTCATTACCTTTTTAAATATCATTAAGCCTTCCTTTTGAACGAGTTTATGAAAAAATGTCGTGGCCAACCTTTTTTAGGATACTAGAGACATGACCCCCTTTCACTGCATTTTCACTGTTTCTTCACTTAGAAAACAACCCTGTCACCTTTGTTTATTTCTTACCTTTAGATGAGCATTGTTTAAGAGTCATAATCTAAGGTTTTTGATGTATCCTTTGCCATATCTTGGAAGGAGATGATTCACATTTCTAAAACTTACTTTGACAATTTCTGCTCTCCTGGTGTTTTGATGATAATTATGCCCACTGTGAAGTTGATCAAACTGTTAGGTGCCCTTTGAGATTTTCTTTTGAATGTGGGTGAAGAACCTCATTTGTACTCCCCAGATTTTACCTATATTTGTTTATCAAGGAAGAAAGGCCTTTAGAGACCCTTGGGACTCATATGCAACAGCAAGGTTTTTTTACATGTTTCATAAACGACCTTTGACTGTGATAGTGATATGGCTTGATTCTTCGAATATTGTCTTGAATTTGAATCATGGTGTCATACCATTTCCTCACATTGATGAGCCTCTTTGATTATCATAGTACCACTGCTTTCCCTCTATTTTTAACACAATTTTTCTATTCATATGCCTTCAGTTTCTTTCTACTGATTTCAACTCTGCCTTTGAAATAGTGAAACCATGTAAGCACCCCTTAAAATACCACTGCTGTGTTAGTGGTTTCATCCATTGGAGGAAAAGGTGTAAACAAGGTTTTAAGGCCATTTGCAGCATTGTTAGCTTTGTGCTTTTTGAATGAAGTTACACCTCTATTCCTGACCCACTGCTTGTTAAATGAAGGAGGCCTTTATCACATTTCCAAACCATCTGCTTTTTAAATGAAAGAGGTTTTCAACCAATGACCTAACCATCTTCTCATATTTGGAGGAGGTTTTACACAGTCACCCAACCATCTTTTTTCAAACTGTGTCATCTTTCCTTTCACTGCATATCTTTGCTTGGTACATCACAATAAGTAATAAAAAGTGAAAAATTGAAAAAATGCCATGAGGGGCATGCTCTGAGATGTGTATTTCTGTTTTATAGAATACCCTTATGCATCTTTAGAAAACAGGAGCAATCCTGACCTATGTCTGCAGAGTATTACTTGCTAGTCATAGGTCACTAACCTTTTGACTATGTTTGCAGGAGTTCATTGAATTACCTCTCTGACTAGTACTTGCATCCCAGGCTCAAAACCACATGAGAAGCAACTGTCTTCTCATGTTAAGTTTAATAATGTCTTCTGGAACACTGGTACGCTTCTGATTTTGAAAGAGACATTGAAACACTATAGATCAACACAACATCAGTTTGGCTTTTGAAACATGCACTGCTGAGACACCAAGACTTGTTAGCGACCTAAGGGTGTATCAAGCTTTGTTTGAAGAATAGGAGGGCTATCTATGACAGGTTGGTGTTAGATAGAGGTTCTTTTGGCTTAGGATATTTTTCCAAGGGAGGATTGCCTAAAGCGCCACTACCTAACTTAGGGCAGATTTTTGACAGATTTGGAGTATTCTCTTTGGAGCTGATAGACAAGTTTGTATGATCAAGACTGGATGGGGCTTGACAATTAGGTTTTTTCTCATCATAGGCTGATTGAAAAGGTAGGAGGGAAAAATGTTTATAGGTGTTTTCTAGCTAACAAGTTTGATAAATTGGAGATCAGCTGCTAGAAAACTTGGCTTTAAAAACTATTCATCATCAATAGGTGAAAAATACTGATGACTAATAGTGGCTCCATTTGGGGAGGGCAGCTCCTTTTCAGGTGGTGTTCAGAATTTCAGATCTCGATCCTTTGAAAACCAGTGCCCTTATCCATTGGCACAAATTTCTTTCTTCCTTGATGCTATTTCTGAAAATTGACAGCATGATTAGCATCAAAGACATTTCTACTTACCCCACTATATTTCCTAACATTTTTTCTTCTTTCAGGTGCATTTGGACTAGCAACCCTTTGACATAATATTTTTGAAAAATGAAACTATCTAATTCTACACTTATATCCGCCGGGAGTTCAAATTAAGCTGATGAAATCCTTTGTTTCTCTACCTATGCTGGATCAACTGTCAAGGTTAAGCTGTTGGCATGATTTTATTCTCTAATCTAAAACATGAAATTGAAAAATGAACAAATCAGGATTAGACAGTCTGATTTGTCATGTACTTGTGGCATGAAAGACAAGCTGCACACAAATATCATTTTGCATAAAATGAAATCTAGAAAATCAAGGGTAGGATACTCATTTTGTTTTTCATCCCTGTTTTCCTCTCTGGTTCTGTTTTGAGCATGTGGAACCAGTATCTTTTCCTAATATATTTTCTTTGACAAGTCAAGCTTACACAATGTTGACTATCCTTCCTCTCACTAACTTATCAGCAAATAAATTTAAAACATGTTCAGTTATGATTAGGATAGATAATTGAACAAGACATTTTGAGCACTAGTAGCGGCATTTAGACTTGCTTTCTTTCAACGTGACTATTTTTGGGTATGGAGCTATACCATTGCTTTTAGAAACTGGCCTCTTTTTGTACTTTATACTGTTTTTGTATTTTCTTCTTTTTCACTTTTTCTTCAAACAATCTAAAACTAAAAAGATGCTCACAAGGCTGAGATTATTTTTCATAGCTATTTATCTATCCTAATCTAAACTATACACAACATACATTCATTTGGTGAAATCTTCTTTCCACTATAGCCAGTCAAGTAGATGATTGCAAGTTTGATCTTGGTTCAACTCTTTGAGGATGTTGAAGAAATGAAAAGGCCACTTCCACCTCACTTGTTTTCGGACAGTAGTGCTCCAAATTTTCTTTAAGCTCTGCCACAAATTGTTCTTGGTATGTTTTACTCCCTCTTTAAAGGCCTCTAAGGAAACAACAAAGGGATATTCAAATAATAATTGGCCTAGAGGATTTGAGAAATAGACCTCATTTAGGATTACTCCCTTCTTTACTTGACTAACCTTGGGATTCTTTTGAGAAATAATCCCTTCTCCCTCTTTATGATTATCTGATTTGGAAACTTCAGAAATTAATGTTATGCTACCTTCAAGAAATCTTGGTATACACTAATTTAGTGAGATGATTCCTGTTAGTGAGCATTTATCCTAATGAGTAGGACTATTCTTTGGCACGAGGTCTTCTTGAGAAGAAATTTTAGTATCAACATCAATTTGTTCTATACTTTTAGTATGAGAAAATGCATTAGTAGATAAATCAACAGTAGAACACATATACCGATCTTCTTTACAAAAAGTTTTGGGTGTTGGCTGTATGCTTAGGATTTCATTGGTTTCTTCTTTTGTTGAAAGGGGTGGTGTCTTTCTCCTCTTCTGGGTGGAACTATGATGTCTCTCTTCCTTTTGTGAATGCTCACAAGGATGAAGGTCTTTTTGAGGAAGCATTTCAACCTCAACAACAATTTGTTCTATTGTTTCTTTATGAACAATTTCTTTAGTAGGTAAGGTTGTAGTGGATAACATATGATCTATTTCCTTTTTAGTTAAAGGAGGAGGTATTTTCTGTTTTCTTTGGTTTGGGGAAAATTTCTTTCCATTTTTTGTGGAAGTTGATCTTGTGGTTGAATGTCCTCTTGTATTTTACAAGGAAGGGAAAATGGATTGTTATTTGTTTCAACCTTTTCAAAGAGATCTTGTGGATCCTCTCTTATTTTTGGATATATTTCATCTGGGATCAACTCTTCTTGGTCATATTGATGGTTAGTTTGGGTAAGAAAATTATGGATCTCCTCTAAATAATCCTCAGGATGCCAGTTTCCTAAGTTTTCATCAATGCTTACAAGGTGTTGTATGAGGTCTTCAGACTGATCACAACAATTTTTAGCCAATGATAGAGATGGAAAATTCCCTATATAGTGTTTACAAAATAATTTGTGGAAATCCTTCAAAGAAAACAAGATGCCAGGTTCTAGGCCTTCATACCATTCTCTTGCCTTTCCTTCTAATGTACCCATGAACATTTTCATGAGGCAATCCTCATGCCATTAAAACTTTAACCTCCATACATGTATATGAAAATTGATGAGATGTAACAATGGGTCATCAAACTTTTCATCTCGAAAGATAGGTAGGTTTTCTATCCAATTTATGTCTTTAGGCATTTTGTGTGGGAATCTAGGGATATGTTCTCTGCTCATCAGAGCATATCTCCTTTGTGTCCTTGGATCCATATTTGTTAATCAGAAAGGATCACTGTGTCTTTTCAACCAATATAAAGTTCTCTACCAGTGGAGTCTTTTGGTCTAATGAAGGTTGTGGAGTCACCAAGTGGAAGATTTTAACTATGTTTTCCACCATCAGCATGATTGGGATTTCTTGATGCATTCCCAGGAGATTTTATAAGGACTAGTGGAGTAATAGGCCTACTAAAGGCTAGTGGAGTCGCCAGGTGGATGTTTTTAGTTTTTTTAGAGATATGTGTATGTTCCACCACCAATACTGATAAAAATCCAATCTAGGGATGTTTTTTTGGGTTTTCTGAGTTTCATGTAGCCCTAAGGTTTGTAAGAGTTTCCTATAGTTGGGTCATCATTTTTCTAGGATGGTGAGACAACTAGATTCTACTCTTTGATAATACTTCTAGGTTGAGAGATTTCTAAAGTTCTAAGGTATACTTAGTTTTTCACTAACTCAGAAGGTCCCACCGTGATCGGCATTATGTTAGAGAGCGGTGGGATAAGTCCAGGAGATGGTATTCTCAAAGGTCTCTGAAGGTTTAGGAAATCTAAGCTTGTTTATCACTCAGAGTCCCACTGTGATCGCCATTATGTTAGTGAGCGGTGGGATAAGTCCAGGAGATGGTATTCTCAAAGGTCTCTGAAGGTTTAGGGAATTTAAGTTTGTTTATCACTTAGAGTCCCACCATGATCACCATTATGTTAGTGTGGCGATGAGGTGGCTCAATAATATAGTGCGTTTTAGTTCAAAAAGGGGCTTTCCATGAGTCTTGAAAGGTATTTAGATAAAAATGAACTCAGAAAGGTCCCACCGCAATCGCCATTATGTTAGTGTCCCGTGATTTGGCTGATTGGAAAGCCAAGTGATAGGGTAACATCAAACCAATATTTGGAGCCCAAGGACCTAGCCTTCCTGGACTCAGAGAGGGCTCTCTATATTTGTGTAAGGGATATCTATGTGTTTTGCTTCTTGTGTTTCTGATTTTAGGCTAGTTATGAAGTAGGTTTTTTGGTTTTTCTTTTAGGTTTGTGAGGGAGGAACTGATCAAAGACTAAGATAGATAAAAATATTGTCAGATTAACTGGGCTATGGGGTCGAAAAGGTCAAGAAAGCTTCAGATGGTGATACAAGGGATGTTGAAGGGCCGATTTGATCAAGGTAAAATGGATCTTTGGGTAAAATGGAGTGGGATGGACACTAAATTTGTGAAGAACAAAGGATTTCAAACATAAATAGTTCAATAGCTGACAAAAATATGGTAGGGCTAACCATTAATCATGAGAAATGTAACTATAAACTGATAAATGCATAGAAATAAACATTCAAGCAAGACATAGAGATATATGACTCTCTAACTTTAGTAAATTGCTATCAGACTTTGGGGAAAGACAATTAAGACAAACAAATAACCCAAATCACTATGAGGAAACGCCTAGGCATAGTATTTCAAGCTATCGGGACTTTGAAGCAAGATTGCATAGTTTTAGGCAAAGGGCAAGATCAGTACAAGACCTCCTTGGTTCAACTAAGACAATCAAACAATCAAAGAAAGGTTTCAGAGGTGGATCTATGTCTAGCCATAAGTAAGCAGGGCATACCATGAATCATACTTAGCATGCATAAAACCATAAATGAAACAAGCAAACAATTTCTTCAGTTATCAAAGAGCAATCAAGGATTCTTTGATATGACTAAGAATGAGGAAAACATAGAAGCTATAAAGAAACAGGAAATCTGAGGTACCTCCAAGGGCATGTCTCAAATCTATTCTCTACTGTCTTATAGCAAGCAAGAGCATGAAAAATGAATGAAAACTAAGAAACATAATAGAGAGGGGCACTATACCATTCTACCATGTCAAGGAATCCAACAACAGTCCTCTTTCATCATCCAAAAGCATTCAAGAAACTATCCAATGCATGAGACAAGTATTTCTTCCAAGCTTGTATAACTATATATTGCTTTATATCATCAAGTTCAACCTTATTTACAATGAAATCCTTCAGAATATATAAGCCAAAGTGAGGAGAACCTCCTAGTGCAACTAGCAAGCTCATTGGCTCATCAAAAATATCTGATGTTGTCCTTGAGGCTTTGCAAAGCCCAAGGCACAAAATATCTATGAAAATATCTAAAAAATGCTAAAAAAGGGAAATATATTGACTTTTCATAACTAACTATGCCCAAAAATAGCTAAACGCACATTAGGAAAAGCCACTTCAGAAAAGTGTATTTTACACAAAAGTACTTAAGAAATATATCAGCAGAAAGTCGTTTGTCTTGTGGGCAGCTTTTGGATGCCTTCCCGATGTCGAAACGAGGCCCATGATGGCTCGTTGAAAATATCTGAATTTCTATTTTATGAAAATTCTTAGTTTTATTCAAACTGATCACTAGAATTTTGTCAAAAGCTGACCTATGTGTAAAAACCCAAAAAATAGACTTGGCTGATAAACGAGGTAGAGTGTGGAAAAAGTGAGTGTTTTTCGCCATTTTGGGGGAGTAAATCATCTTCAATTGATTTGAAAATAACTGAGTATATGCCCATGAAATTTTGGCATCCAATGATACCATTTTCATCCTTTGAGGATGTCCCAAATAGAAATGGTGATGCCCATGAGTTTTTAGCCAAAAACCCAAAAATGACAAGAAACGAAAACTTGTTGAATTTCGCCCAAATTTGGCGAGCATGACCCTCAAGGGTTTTCAGAAACATGTTGAGAATCTGATGCCAAAAGTTGGAGCTTTGAGGTGTCTTTCTTCATTTTTGGTGCCGGGTACCTCCTTTGAGCTTCCTTGAGTTTTTCCTGTGTGGCCTTCAATTTCTATCGGGCGAACTGATTGAGATTTTTATAGTGCCCGGTCATCCTCCTTTGAAGGTCTAGATCTCTATTGGCCTTCTCCAACTTCTTTTCCAAGTTATCATTCACCCTCTCAAGCCATGCTTCTTGATTTTTCTCTATTTCTTGGGTGAACAAGGTAGTGAGAGGAAAATATTGGAGAAGGGAAGCTTCTTCCTCCTTTTGTTTCTCAAGGGCTCTTCTGAGTCCCATGGTCCTTGGCCTCTTTCTCCAGGCTGGATCTTCATCTTCGCTATCATTGAAATCACCCATGAGTTCTTCCAATTTAACAATAGGTTTCTTGGGCAACTTCCCCTTGCTTCGGAGAGAACTAGTAACATTTGGAGTTATAGTTTGAGGCACCCTTTTCCTTGATGTCCAGGGCTTGGCCACTTTTGGAGAAGAAAGCATGGCCCCTTGCTTAGGAGAGGCAACTGTCACATTCTCTATTGGCTCCTTGCCATTGTTACTTCCCTCATCATTCTTGCCACTTTTTTGAGTTTCTTCATGAATGCTTTGACTATCATCTTGCATGAATTTTTGAGGGCTGCCCTCTTTTTTCTTGTCTTTGTTGTCTCTAGGACTTTGAGGCTCTGTCTCCCCAATGTTTTGGGCTTCATATTCATCTTTTTTTCTGCTATGAGGGCTACCAATATCCTCATCAAACTTTTCAATTTGTTCATCATTTCCCTCCTCACTGTTTTTCTCTTTTTCATGGCGCTGCTCTTCATCACTGTGTTTTTCTTCACTTTGATGCCCTTCCTCACTGTGATCTTTTTCACTTTCCTGCCCTTCTTAATCATGCTCTTTTTCCCCTTGCTACCCTTCTTCATCATGCTACTGTTCATCATGTTGCCGTTTTTCATCATCATGTTGTTGCTCATCTTCATCATGCTGATGTTCATCTTCAACATGCTCGTCTTCCTCATCATGCTTTTCTTCTTGTTCAATCATGGGAAATTTTAGCTTCTTGGGAATGGGCTTACTTGAAGAAGGTGAAGGATGGTGAGTGGAAGGTGAAGCAGATGCATGTAATGAAGGAACAGTTGGGAAATCTGGATGTGCAATGAAAGTGTCCCAAGATATTTCCTTCTTCTCAAGCTGATGAAGAATCAACACCTTGATGAGGGAATGATGGAAAAGGCAAGCTAACTGTTGAGATGGAGGTCTTTTCTGAAGAGTGGAGGCCATTTTTTCAATACTTCTATGGAGGAAGAAGGGGATTTTTAACAATTGGGCTCTTGTGAAATGCATGAGCAACCAGACATGGTAAGCATAGACCCAGGAAAATCTTCCCTCACAAGTGAAGTATTTCATGACTATCTTCATGAGGGGAGCATAACTAGTCAAAAGATATGAGAAGGGAAAGATGGATAGACATGAATCCTGATGCTCCGGCTTCAAAAAGGGTTTGTATTGTTATGAGTCTAGGTGGCTCTGTTTAAACCACTTCTCTCTGAAATAAGGGATTTTGGTGGCTTTGGAAATGGATCTAGGAGAAAACTTAAAATCCAAGCCTGCCAACTGAAATTGTTTCCCTTGAAATATAAAAGCACAAAGATGTGTCAAGGGGAGATAAATTTTCACCTCCTGCACCCTTTGAAAAAACTCTAGACATCCAACTTCGTGAAAGTTAAACAAGACTGATGGATGAGCATTTACCTCTTCAGTTGAAACATGTTCAAATCTCCTGTGAAAGCCACTTCTACTGTCTTTCCTGGGAGGCATTTTGTTTTGGATACTCTTTGCTAACTGAAAAAAACAAGCTGTCTCAAATGGTCCTTGAAATTGTTTCTAAAAGACACCCTTTTCCTCCTTATAAGTCACTGTTTAATCCTCTTTTATGCCAATCAACAAGTGTTCGTCAAATGAAAAGCAAACATTCAATTTATTACTGTGCTTGCGCAAAGGTCTTGAAAGGTGTTTTGGTGGTCTATTGGTGAAGAAGGGACTCTTATGTTTTGACAAAAACAAACACCCTTCCCTGAAACAATGTTCTTTTGTTTATTCATTGTTTATTTTACAAAAGTAGACAAAACACCCTCAACTGATTTGAAAAGCCTTTCACACACTCTATTTTTGGAACTATAGAGGCTGCAAAAAGTTCACTATTTCACCATATAGAGAGGACTTTAAAATGACAAAGCTTTCAAGTTATGATCACTGTTTTCCCCTTGGAAATTCAAACAGAGTCTGCTCTTGTTTTAACACTTTTAGGATACTCTTCAAATTGATTTGAGACCTCTACAATTGTGTATGTCTGTCTAGTAATTAGTGTATGGTTTATCATTGTTCTTGAAGGCAGTTAAGGCCCTTTAAGACTGATGAAAACACCCACCTATCACTCTAATAATCCTTGGCATTTGTTGCAACAAAATATTTAATTTTTTACCAAAAGCTCCACTCTCTAATCACTTCTTCTTTCTTGGAAAAAACGATATCAATACCCCCTTTAGAATTTCAAATGTACCAAGGGGTAATGGAAAATACCTTGAAGATGGCTTCGAACCTTGTTCGATTGATTGGAGCAGCTCCACAAAGTTTCTTGAAGGCGTTTATGTGAGCGGCACATTCACAAAGAAGAGTGCCGCACGGTCGGGTCAGTCTCGGGCGGCGGTTGAACGAGCGCTACAGGCGTGCCATGCAGCCATTGAAAACCTTTGTAATTTCTCTCACAGGCGCGCCGCGCACTTTTCCAAGCACGCCACACAGGCTTGAGGCCTTAAAAATTCTAAAAAAATGCTAAAAACACTTGTCTTCTCCAGCGAGTAGCTAAGGGACGCTTGTCTCGTGACTTTGAAAATGCATAATGGTCCTTTAAACGGTCTTCCCACCTTTAAATTAACTTCAAAACATTTGTGTTTGTTTCATAAGGGTTTGAATGCCCTTTGAGAAGCTTTTGTCATATAACAACACAACATGTTGTTCTTTATCATTTCATCACCTTTTTAAATATCATGAAGCCTTCCTTTCGAACAATTTTATGACAAAATATTGTGGCCAACCTTTTTTAGGATACTAAAGACATGACCCCCTTTCACTACCTTTTCACTGTTTCTTCACTTAGAAAACAACCCTGTCACCTTTGTTTATTTCTGACCTTTAGATGAGCACTGTTTAAGAGTCATAATCTAAGGTTTTTGATGTATCCTTTTCCATATCTTGGAAAGATATGATTCACATTTCTAAAACTTGCTTTGACAATTTCTGCTCTCCTGGTGTTTTGATGATAATTATTCCTACTCTGAAGTTGATCAAACTGTCAGGTGCCCTTTGAGATTTTATTTTGACTGTGGGTGAAGAACCTCATTTTTACTCCCCAGATTTTACATATATCTATTTATCAAGGAAAAAGGCCTTTAGAGACCCTTGGGACTCATATGCAACAACAAGGTTTTTTTACATGTTTCATAAAAGGACTTTGACTGTGATAGTGATATGGCTTGATTCTTTGAATCTTGTCTTGAATTTGAATCATGGTGTCATACCCTTTCCTCACATTGATGAGCCTCGTTGATTATCATAGTACCACTGCTTTCCCTCTGTTTTTAACACCATTTTTCTATTCATAAGCCTTCAGTTACTTTCTACTGATTTCAAATCTGTCTTTGAAATAGTGAAACCATGTAAGTACCCCTTGAAATACCACTGTTGTGTTAGTGGTTTCATCCATTGGAGGAAAAGGTGTAAACAAGTTTTTAAGGCCATTTGCAGCATTGTTAGCTTTGTGCTTTTTGAATGAAGCTAAACCTCTGTTCTCGACCCTCTGCTTGTTAAATGAAGGAGGCCTTTATCACATTTCAAAACCATCTGCTTTTTAAATGAAGGAGGTTTTCAACCAATGACTTAACCATCTGCTCATATTTGGAGGAGGTTTTACACAGTCACCCAACCATCTCTTTTCAAACTGTGTCATCTTTCCTTTCACTGCATATCTCTGCTTGGTACATCACAATAAGTAATAAAAAGTGAAAATTTGACAAAATTCCATGAGGGGCATGCTCTGAGATGTGTATTTATTTTTGATAGAATACCCTTATGTATCTCTAGAAAACAAGAGTAATCCTGACCTATGTCTGCAGAGTATTACTTCCTAGTCATAGGTCACTAACCTTTTGACTGTGTTTGCTAGAGTTCATTGAATTGCCTCTCTGACTAGTACTTGCATCCCAGGCTCAAAACCACATGAGAAGCAATTGTCTTCTCATGTTAAGTTTAATAATGTATTCTAGAACACTGGTACACTTTTGCTTTTGAAAGATCCATTGAAACACTATAGATCAACAAAAAATCATTTTAGATTTTGAAACATGCACTACTGAGACACTAAGACTTGTTAGTGGCATGACCTAAGGGTGTATGAAGCTTTGTTTGCAGAATAGGAGGGCTATCTATGACTGGTTGGTGTTAGACAGAGGTTCTTTTTCCTTAGGATAGTTTTCCAAGGGAGGATTGCCTAAAGCGCCACTACCTAACTTAGGGAAGATTTTTGACAGGTTTGGAGTATTCTCTTTGGAGTTGATGGACAAGCTTGTATGACTGAGACTAGATAGGGCTTGACAATTAGGTTTTTTCTCATCATAGGCTGATTGAAAAGGTAGGAGGGAAAAATGTTTATAGGTGTTTTCCAGCTGATAAATTTGAAAAATTGGAGATCAGTTGCTAGAAAACTTGGCTTTAAAAACTAGTCATCATCAACATGTGAAAAATACTGATGACTAATAGTGGCTCCATTTGGGGAGGGTAGCTCCTTTTCAGGAGGTGTCTAGAATTTCAGATCTTGGTCCTTTGAAGACCAATGCCCTTATCCATCGGTGCAAATTTCTTTCTTCCTTGATGATATTTCTGAAAATTGACAGCATGATTAGCATCAAAGACATTTCTACTTACCCCACTATATTTCCTAAAATTTTTTCTTCTTTCGGGTGCATTTGGACTAGAAACCCTTTGACATAATATTTTTTAAAAATGACACTATCTAATTATACACTTATATCCGCCGAGAGTTCAGATTAAGCTAATGAACTCCTTTGTTTCTCTACCTATGCTGGATCAACTGTCAAGGTTAAACTATTTGACAGGATTTTATTCTCTAATCTAAAACATGAAATTGAAAAATGACCAAATCAGGATTAGACAGTCTGATTTGTCATGTACTTGTGACATGAAACACAATCTGCACACAAATATTATTTTTCATAAAATCAAATCTAGAAAACTAGGGGTAGGATACTCATTTTGTTTTTCATCCCTATTTTCCTCTTTGGTTCTGTTTTGAGCATGTGGAACTAGTATCTTTTCCTAATCTATTTTCTTTGACAAGTCAAGCTTACACAATGTTGACTATCTTTCCTCTCACTAACTTATCAGCAAATAAATTTAAAACATGTTTTGTTATGATTAGGCTAGATAACTGAACAAGACATTTTGAGCACTAGTAGCAGCATTTAGACCTGTGCGCTTTCAGAATGACTATTTTTTTAACATGGGGCTTGTACCATTTCTTTAGAAAATGCCCTCTTTTTCTACTTTTTACTATTTTTGTATTTTCTGCTTTTTCATTTTTTCTTCAAAGAATCTAGAACTGAAAAGATGCTCACAAGGCTGAGCTTTTTTTTCACAGCTATCTATCTATCCTAATCTAAAATATACACAACATACATTCATTTGGTGAACTCTTCTTTCAAATATAGCCAGTCAAGTAGATGATTACATGGTTGATCTTGGTTCAGCTCTTTGATGATGTTGAAGAAATGAAAATTCCACTTCCCCCTCGTTTTCAGAAAGCAGTGCTCCAAATTTTCTTTAAGCTCTGCCACAAACTATTCTTGGCATGCTTTATTCCCTCTTTAAAGGCTTCTAAGGAAACAAAAAAGGGATCTGTGAATAATAACTGGCCTAGAGGATTTGAGAAATATAACTCATTCAGGATTACTCCCTCCTTTACTTGACTAACCTTGGGATTCCTTTGAGAAAGAATCCCTTCTCCCTCTTTATGATTATCTGATTTGGAAACTTTAGAAAGTAATGTTATGCTACCTTCAAGCAATCTTGGTATACCCTGATTTAGTGAGATGATTTGTGTTTGTGAGCCATTATCCTGATGAGTAGGACTATTCTTTGGCACCAGGTCTTCTTGAGAAGATATTATAGTATCAGCATCAATCTGTTCTGTACTTTTAGTATGAGAAAATACATTAGTAGATAAGTCAGTAATAGAAAACACATACATATCTTCTTCACAAAAAGGTTTGGATGCTGGCTGTATGCTTAGGATTTTAGTGTTTTCTTCTTTTGTTAGAAGAGGTGGTGTTTTTCTTTTTCTTTGGATGGAACCATGATGTTTCTCTTCCTTTTGTGACTGCTTACAAGGATGAATGTCTTCTTGAGGAGCTATTTCAACCTCAAAACCAATTTTTTCTATTGTTTCTTTATGATAAATTTATTTAGTAGGTAAGGTAGTAGTGGATAACATCTGATATATTTCCTTTTCAGTTAAAGGAGGAGGTATTTTCTGTTTTCTTTGGATTGGGCAACAATTTCTTTCCATTTTTTGTGGAATTTTATCTTGTGGCTAAATGTCCTCTTGTATTTTACAAGGAAGGGCAGATGGATTGTTATTTGTTTCAACCTTTTCAAAGAGCTCTTGTGGATCCTCTCTTATTTTTTGATGGATTTCATCTAGGATCAACTCTTCTTGGTCATCTTGATGGTTATTTTGGGTAAGAAAATTATGGATCTCCTCTAAATAATCCTTAGGATGCCAATCTCCTAAGTTTTCATCAATTCTTACAAGGTGTTGTATGAGGTCTTCAGATTGATCACAATAATTTTTATCCAATGATAGAGATGGACAATGCCCTATATAGTGTTTACAAAATACTTTGTGGAAATCCTTCAAAGAAAACAAGATTCCAGATTCTAGGCCTTCATACCATTCTATTTCTTTTCCTTCTAATGTACCCATGAACATTTTCATGAGGCAGTCCTCATGCCATTCAACCGTTAACCTCCATACATGTATATGAAAATTGATGAGATGTAACAATGGGTAATCAACCTTTTCATCTCAAAAGATAGGTAGGTTTTTTATCCAATTTACGTCCTTAGGCATTTTGTGTGAGAATACAGGGATATGTTCTCTAATCATCGAAGCATATCTCCTTTGTGTCTTTGGATCCATCTTTGTTAATCATATAGGGTCATTATGTCTTTTCAATCAGTCTAAATTTCTCTACCAGTGGAGTCTTTTGGTCTAATGAAGGCTGTGGAGTAGCCAGGTGGAGGATTTGAGCTGTGTTGTCCACCATCAACATGATTGGGATTGCTTAATGCATTCCCAGGAGATTTTATAAGGACTAGTGGAGTAATAGGCCTACTAGAGGCTAGTGGAGTCACCAGGTGGATGTTTTTAGTTGTTTTTAGAGATATGTGTATGGTCCACCACCAATACTGATAAAAAGCCAATCTAGGGATGTATTTTGGATTTTTTTGAGTTTTTTATGTGCAACCTATGAGGTTTGGAAGAGTTTCCTATAACTGAATCATCATTTTTCTAAGATGGTGACAAAGCTAGCTTCTACTCTTCAGACAACACTTAATTTTTCTAAGTTTGATTGAGACTTTGAGAGTTACTAAGGAGTACTTAGATTGTCACTAACTCGGAAGGTCCCACCGTGATCGCCATTATGTTAGTGAGCGGTGGGATAAGTCAATCAGATAGTATTCTTAAGGCTGCTAGAAATTTTAGGGAATCTAAGTTTCTTTATCACTCAGAGTCCCACTGTGATCGCCATTATGTTAGTGGGCGGTGGGATAAGTCAATCAGATAGTATTGTTAAGGCTGCTAGAAAGTTTAGGGAATCTAAGTTTGATTATCACTCAGAGTCCCACCGTGATTTCCATTATGTTAGTGTGGCGATGAGGTGGCTCAATAGTATAGTGTGTTTTAGTTCAAAAAGAGGTTTTCCATGAGTCTTGAAAGGTATTCAGATACAAATGAACTCAGAAAGGTCCCACCGTGATCGCCATTATGTTAGTGTCCCGTGATTTGGTTTATTGGCAAGCTAGGTGACAGGGTAACATCAAACCAATCTTTGGAGCCCAAGGACCTAGCCTTCCTGGACTCAGAGAGGGCTCTCTCTATTTGTGTAAGGGATATCTATGTGTTTTGCTTCTTGTGTTTCTAATTTTAGGCTAGTTATGAAGTAGGTTTTTTGGTTTTGCTTTTAGGTTTGTGAGGGAGGAACTGATCAAAGACTAAGATAGATAAAAATATTGTCAGAACAACTGGGCTATGGGGTCGAAAAGGTCAAGAAAGCTTTCAGATGGTGATACAAGGTTGTTGAAGGGCCGATTTGATCGAGGTAAAATGGATCTTTGGGTAAAATGGAGCGGGATGGACACTAAATTTGTGAAAAACAAAGGATTTCAAACATAAATAGTTTAATAGCTGACATAAACATGGTAGGGCTAACCATTAATCATGAGAGATGTAACTATAAACTGATAAATGCATAGAAATAAACATTCAAGCAATTCATAGAGATATATGACTCTCTAACTTTAGGAAATTGCTATCAGACTTTGGGGAAAGAAAATTAAGACAAACAAACAACTCAAATCACTATGAGGAAATGCCTAGGCATAGTATTTCAAGCTATTGGGCACTTTGAAGCAAGATTGCATATTTTTATGCAAAGGGAAAGATCAGTACAAGACCTCCTTGGTTCAACTAAGACAATCAAACAATCAAAGAAAGGTTTCAGAGGTGGAGATATGTCTAGCCATGAGTAAGCAAGGCATACCGTGAATCATACTTAGCATGCATAAAACCATAAATGAAACAAGCAAACAATTTCTTCAGTTATCAAAGAGAAATCAAGGATTCTTTGATAAGACTAAGAAGGAGAAAAAAATAGAATCTATAAACAAACAGGAAATCTGAGGTGTCTCCAAGGGCATGTCTCAAATCTATTCTCTACTGTCTTATAGCAAGAAAGAGCATGAAAAATGAATGAAAACTAAGAATCATAACAGAGAGGGACACTATACCATTCTACCATGTCAAGGAATCCAACATCAGTCCTCTTTCATCATCCAAAAGCATTCAAGAAACTATCCAATGCATGACACACGTATTTCTTCCAAGCTTGTATAACAATATATTGCTTTATATCATCAAGTTCAACCTTATTTACAATGAAAGCCTTTGGAATATATAAGCCAAAGTGAGAAGAACCTCCTAGTGCAACTAGCAAGCTCATTGGCTCATCAAAAATATCTAATTTTGTCCTTGAGGCTTTGCAAAGCCCAAGGCACAAAATATCTATGAAAATATCTAAAAAAATGCTAAAAATGGGAAATATGTTGACTTTTCATAACTAGCTATGCTAAAAATAGCTAAACGCACATTAGGAAAAGCCACTTCATAAAAGTGTATTTTTCACAAAAATACTTAAGAAATATATCAGTAGAAAGTCCTCTGTATTGCGGGAACCTTTTGGATGCCTTCCTGATGCCAAAACAAGGCCTGTGATAGCTAGTTGGAAATATATGAATGTCTATTTTATGAAAATGCTTACTTTTCTCCAAACTGATCACTAGAAGTCTGTCAAAAGCTGACCTATGCGTAAAAACCCAAAAAATAGACTTTGCTGATAAACTGGGCAGAGTGTGGAAAAAGTGAGTGTTTTTCACCATTTTGGGGGAGAAATTAATCTTCAATTGATCTAAAAATCGCTGAGTATATTCCCCTGAAAGTTTGGCATCCAATGATACCATTTTCATCCTTTGAGGATGTCCCAAACAGAAATGGCGATGCCCATGATTTTTTAGCCAAAAACCCAAAAACGACAAGAAACCAAAACTTGTTGAATTTCGCCCAAAATTGGCGAGCATGACCCTCCAGGGTTTTAAGAAACATGCTGAGAAGTTGAGGCAAAAATTTGGAGCTTTGAGGTGTCTTTCTTCATTTTTGGTTCCGGGTGCCTCCTTTGAGCTTCCTTGAGTTTTTCCTGTGTGGCCTTCAATTTCCGTCGGACGAACTGATTGAGCTTTTTATAGTGCCCGGTCATCCTCCTTTGAGGTCCATATCTCTATTGGCCTTCTCCAACTTATTTTCCAAGTGATCATTCACCCTCTCAAGCCATGCTTCTCGATTATTTTCTATTTCTTGGGTGAACAAGGTAGTGAGAGGAAAATATTGGAGAAGGGTAGCTTCTTCCTCCTTTTGTTTCTCAAGGGATCTTCTGAGTCCCATGGTCGTTGGCCTCTTTCTCCTGGGTGGATCTTCATCTTCGCTATCATTGAAATCACCCATGATTTCTTCCAATTTAACTTGTGCCTTAGAGGCCTCTTTTTTATATTTGATGGCCCGTGTCTCATATACCGCCATGTGGACACTCATCTGTTTATTTTCTGTTTGCAAAAAGTGATTGAAGTTTCTATCCCTCTCTAGATTTTCCCTCAAAGCATCAATTTGGCTTTCTCTATTGATCAAGAGAGACTCTAGGATTCGAGCCTCATTGTCTCTATCATCACTTTGGATTTGAATTATGTCAAATTCTCTCTCCTTTTCATGGTTGCTTTCTTCTTTCTCCTTTACCTTACTTTGGGTGGCCTTCTTGGTCTTCCTCGTCTTGGGTAATTCGGAAATGGGTTTCTTGGGCAACTTCCCCTTGCTTCGGAGGGCCCTAGTAACATTTGGAGTTATAGTTTGAGGCACCCTTTTCCTTGATGTCCCGGGCTTGGCCACTTTTGGAGAAGAAAGCATGGCCCCTTTCCTAGGAGAGGCAGCTAGCACATGCTCTATTGGCTCTTTTCCCTTGTTACTTCCCTCATCATTCTTGCCACTATTTTGAGTTTCTTCATGAATTATTTGACTGTCATCTTGCATGAATTTTTGAGGGCTGCCCTCTTTTTTCTTGTCTTTGTTGTCTCTAGGACTTTGAGGCTTTGTCTCCCCAATGTTTTGGGCTTCATCTTCATCTTTTTAGCTGCTATGAGGGCTACCAATATCCTCATCAAAATATTCAATTTCCTCATCATTTCCCTCCTCACTGTTTTGATTTTTTTCATGGTGCTACTCTTCATCATTGTGTTGTACATCATCACTGTGTTTTTCTTCACTTTGCTGCCCTTCCTCACTGTGATCTTTTTCACTTTGCTGCCCTTCTTCATCATGCTCTTTTTCCCCTTGCTACCGTTCTTCATCATGCTATTGTTCATCATGTTTTTGTTGTTCATCATCATGTTGCTGCTCATCTTCATCATGTTGCTGTTCATCTTCATCATGCTCTTCTTCCTCATCATGCTTTTCTTCTTGTTCAGTCATGGGAAATTTTAGCTTCTTAGGAATGGGCTTACTTGAAGAAGGCGAAGGATGGTGAGTGGAAGGTGAAGGAGATGCATGGAATGAAGGAACAGTGGCGAAATATGAATGTGCAATGAAAGTGTCCCAAGAGTTTCCCTTCTTCTCAAGCTGATGAAGAATGACAACCTTGATGAGGGAATGATGGAAAAGGAAAACTGACTGTTGAGAAGGAGGTCTTTTCTGAACAGTGGAGGCCATTTTTTCAATACTTATATGGAGGAAGAAGGGGAGATTTAACAATTGGGCTCTTGTGAAATGCATGAGAAACCAGACATGGTAAGCATAGACCTGGGAAAATCTTCCCTCGCAAGTGAAGTATTTCATGAATATCTTCATGAGGGGAGCATAACTAGTCAACATATATGAGAAGAGAAATATGGAAGGACAAGAATCCCGATGCTCCGGCTTCAAAAAGGGTTTGTATTGTTCTGAGTCTAGGTGGCTCTTTTTAAACCACTTCTCTCCAAAATAAGGGATTTTGGTGGCTTTGGAAATGGATCTAGGAGAAAACTTGAAATCCCAGCCTGCCAGCTGAAAGTGTTTCCCTTGAAATCTCAAAGCACAAAGATGTGTCAAGGGGAGATAGCTTTTCACCTCCTTCACCCTTTGACAAAACTCTAGACATCCAACTTCATGAAAGTTAAACAAGACTCATGGATGAGCATTTACCTCTTCAGTTGAAACAGGTTCAAATCTCCTGTGAAGGCCACTTCTACTATCTTTCCTGGGAGGCATTTTGTTTTAGATACTCTTTGCTAACTGACAAAAACAAGATGTCTCAAATTATCCTTGAAATGGTTTCTCAACAACACCCCTATCCTCCTTATAAGTCACTGTTTAATCCTCTTTGATGCCAATCAACAAGTGTTCGTCAAATGAAAAGAAAACAGTCGATTTATTATTGTTCTTGGGCAAAGGTCTTGAAAGGTGTGTTGGTGGTATCTTGGTAAAGAAGGGAATCTTGTGTTTTGACAAAAACAAACACCCTTCCCTGAAACAATGTTCTTTTGTTTATTCACTATTTCTTTTACAAAAGTAGACAAAACGCCCTCAACTGATTTGAAAAGCCTTTCACACACTCTGTCTTTGGAACTATAGAGGCTGTACAAAGTTCACTATTTCACCATACAGAGAGGACTTTAAAATGAAAAATCTTTCAAATTATGATCACTTTTTTCCCCTTGGAAATTCAAACAGAGTTTGCTCTTGTTTGAACACTGTTAGGACACTCTTCAAATTGATTTGAGACCTCTACAACTGTGTATGTCTGTCTAGTAATTAGTGTATGGTTTATCACTATTTTTTAAGGCAGTTAAGGCCCTTTAAGACTGATGAAAACACCCACCTATCACTGTGCTAATCCTTGGTATTCGTAGCAACAAACTCTTTAATTCTTTACCAAAAACTCCACTCTCTAATCACTACTTATTTCTTGGAAAACATGGTATCAATACTCCCTTTAGAATTTCAAATGTACCAAGGGGTAACGAAAAATACCTTGAATATGGCTTCAGACCTTGTTTGATTGATTGGATTAGCTCCACGGAGTTTTCTGAAGGCATTTGGGTGAGCGGCACGTTCACAAATAAGAGCACCCCGCAGTCGGGTCAGTCTTGAGCGGTGGTTGAATGGGCGCTACAGGCGCGCTGCGCAGCCATTGAAAACCTTTGTAATTTCGCTCACAGGTGTGCCGCGTACTTTTCCAGGCACGCCGCGTAGGCTTGAGGCCTTAAAAACTCTGAAAAAATGCCAAAAACACTTGTCTTCTCCAGTGAGTAGATAAGGGACACTTGTCTCGTGACTTTGAAAATGCATAATGGGCCTTTAAATGGTCTTCCCACCTTTAAATTAACTTCAAAACATTTGTGTTTGTTTCATAAGGGTTTGAATGCCCTTTGAGAAGATTTTTTCATATAACAACACAACATGCTGTTCTTTATCATTTCATCACCTTTTTAAATATCATGAAGCCTTCCTTTTGAACAAGTTTATGACAAAATGTGGTGGCCAACCTTTTTTAGGATACTAAAGACATGACCCCCTTTCACTGCCTTTTCACTATTTCTTCACTTAGAAAACAACCCTGTCACCTTTGTTTATTTCTGACCTTTAGATGAGCACTGTTTAAGAGTCATAATCTAAGGTTTTTGATGTATCCTTTTCCATATCTTGGAAGGAGATGATTCACATTTCTAAAACTTACTTTGACAATTTCTGCTCTTCTAGTGTTTTGATGATAATTATGCCCACTGTGAAGTTGATCAAACTGTCAGGTGCCCTTTGAGATTTTCTTTTGACTGTGGGTGAAGAACCTCATTTGTACTCCCCAGATTTTACCTATATCTATTTATCAAGGAAAAAAGGCCTTTAGAGACCCTTGGGACTCATATGCAACAACAAGGTCTTTGACTGTGATAGTGATATGGCTTGATTATTCGAATATTGTCTTGAATTTGAATCATGGTGTCATACCCTTTCCTCACATTGATTAGCCTCTTTGATTATCATAGTACCACTACTTTCCATCTGTTTTTAACACCATTTTTCTATTCATAAGCCTTTAGTTGCTTTCTACTGATTTCAACTCTGTCTTTGAAATAGTGAAACCATGTAAGCACCCCTTGAAATACCACTGTTGTGTTAGTGGTTTCATCCATTGGAGGAAAAGGTGTAAACACGTTTTTAAGTCCATTTGCAACATTGTTATCTTTGTGATTTTTGAATGAAGCTACACCTCTGTTCTTGACCCTCTGCTTGTTAAATGAAGGAGGCCTTTATCACAATTCTAAACCATCTTCTTTTTAAATGAAGGAGGTTTTCAACCAATGACCTAACCATCTGCTCATATTTGGAGGAGGTTTTACACAGTCACCCAACCATCTCTTTTCAAACTGTGTCATCTTTCCTTTCACTGCATATCTCTGCTTGGTACATCACAATAAGTAATAAAAAGTAAAAAATTGACAAAATGCCATGAGGGGCATGCTCTGAGATGTGTATTTCTATTTGATAGAATACCCTTATGCATCTTTAGAAAACAGGAGCAATCCTGACCTATGTCTGCAGAGTATTACTTGCTAGTCATAGGTCACTAACCTTTTGACTGTGTTTGCAGGAGTTCATTGAATTACCTCTCTGACTAGTACTTGCATCCCAGGCTCAAAACCACATGAGAAGCAGTTGTCTTCTCATGTTAATTTTAATAATGTCTTATAGAACACTGGTACACTTCTGCTTTTGAAAGAGACGTTGAAACACTATAGATAAACAAAACATCAGTTTGGCTTTTGAAACATGCACTGCTGAGAGACCAAGACTTGTTAGTGGCACAACCTAAGGGTGTATCAAGCTTTGTTTGCAGAATAGGAGGGCTATCTATGACTGGTTGGTGTTAGACAGAGGTTCTTTTGGCTTAGGATAGTTTTCCAAGGGAGGATTGCCTAAAGCGCCACTACCTAACTTAGGGGAGATTTTTGACAAATTTTGAGTATTCTCTTTGGAGCTGATGGACAAGTTTGTATGACTGAGACTAGATAGGGCTTGACAATTAGTTTTTTTCTCATCATAGGTTGATTGAAAAGGCAAGAGGGAAAAATGTTTATAGGTGTTTTCCAGCTTACAAATTTGACAAATTGGAGATCAGCTGCTAGAAAACTTGGCTTTAAAAACTAGTCATCATTAACAGGTGAAAAATACTGATGACTAACACACGGTTCATTCCACCCGCGCACCTTACCACTTGTTGCGCTCACTCCGCACCGTCGGATTTGGCACCCCGGATCCAACGGTCGCCATTCAATATCGCAAAATTCTTGTGCTCGAGGTTTAACATTTCAAAATTTTGCGAAATGGGCGGTATTGAAAATCCACGTGTCAAAAATTTTATGGAATCGCATTACTTTCAGGCAAAACCACTAACCGCTTAATAGTCGCGCGATAACCACTCGGGGTTTTCTTAAACCATTTTCCCTCCTTTCGCGCCATTCCACCAAATTGAACCTATTTTTCGCCCTCCGCCATGGTTTCGACCCTTTGGCCGCTGCATTCACCATCTCTGCACTTCTCCTTCACCATCCCGAGGCTCTGTTGCAGTCATACCCCGCACGCAGTTTTTATTTAATTGGTTTACCTTATGTTTGCAGGTTTAATGGTGATCACTGTCAATTTCCCACGGTCATAGACAGGTGACAGAGAAGGTCCAGGGTGATGATTCTGTTTCCTGAAATCAATGCAAAGGGGATAGAGGGGGGATGAATTATGTGTCTCAGCCCTGTATCATGATCACTGGCCGAACGAAGAAACCCTCCGACGCTAAAGCCACCTGTACAATCAGCAGTGCAGAAGAAACAACAAAGATTATCAGAAAGGATTAAATTTTAATGCATAATATTGAAGATTTTCCACTCAATCCGAATATTAAATGCAGATTATCAGTGATCAAAGTAACAAAGGAGACCTATCAACAGAGCGTTCTTTTCCTAAGGTAGGACAAACTCCCACAGTCTACCCCATTTTTCATCGAGCCCCAGAACAGTTATTACTTTGAAAAAAATTCCTAGAATGTCGGTACATTGGTTGCACAACATGGAAGACCTGAAAGCCAGATTATCCACCTTACTTGTCACATAGGATTAAATAGAGTACTACCGCCAGAAAGTATTTCAAAGAACATACCCTAAGAGTTATTTTCAACCTGACAAAGATTCCTAATTCATCTAAAGGGTATGCACAGTTAATGTAAAACCATTAAGCAGAGTGGGCATCTGAATACTTCTTCCCCACTGTCTTAATGGATCATTTAAGTCCTATCTACCACTACTATCACTCATTCACGTATAAGAGCTCATCGAAAATACATTGTAAGAGGTTGGAAATTAACTGATTGTAAGTTGTTTATTGAGTTAGAGTTCCCTGAGTAGTTGTTGTAAATAGGCTGGGAGATGATTTCTGGATTGTATCAAGCTGTTGGAAAAGAATGTATGTGACTGGTTTTTCTCTACTAATATGACGAGCATGTTCATCGGATTCTGATCTAAGGCATTGGTGATGTGTCTCTTCTCTGTTATTGTTTTCCCTCTGTGTTACATTATGTTCATTTTCTCTGATAAGAAACAATAATTTTGGCTTAGGATATACTGTTGCAAGTACCCTAATGCTTCCTACACATTCTTATATTTATGTTTTCTGCTATTTGTGTATCTTAGAAAAAATTCAACATAATTTAACCAGTTGAAGAGTTGGCTTTCCCATGCTTACTGATGTATGAATTTAGAGTTTGTTTCTTAGATGTTCTTGTCTGGTTCAGCTGAAAGAATAGGAAAATAGGGAGATTTAGTGATTAGCCCTGTCCCCTAAGTTTCCATTTCCAACAGTTAACTTTCTAAGATCCCTTTGAGTTGGATGTCAAAAGCAGAGAAGGTTAAAAGTGTTTCTCTGATCTTAGGCTTCACTTTGTGTTTGAACTTAAGTGTTTTCTATTATTCGAAATTAGTCAGGAGGACTGCTGGATTGTTGTCTTTGGAGTTAGCCTCATTAGGAGTATTGATCATAGAGGTATAAGGTATGCCCTGTCCCTTAACTTACTCCGAAGTGGTCACCTTGGAAGGTTTTCCTTGTCATTACCATTCATTTCCATATTGTTTCATTCCATACAATCATCCTAAGAGATCCTCTGTTTTAGATGACTAGCCCTTTGAAAGCCTTGGATATTTGAATTGCAAGTAAACCCTTTTACGACCCCATTGCCCAATGGACTTGTAATCTCTTTTGATTATCTCCCCATTGCTGAAAATATTTCACTACTCATTTCCTTTACCTTACACTAAACCCTTCTGTCAATGTTTCCCAACCAAACAAACAAAACAAAAACCCTTGTGCTCTATAACTATCCTAATACCTTAAATTGAATTTCAAAGATACATTATTCTTTACCTTTATAAAGAGATCACTCTCTAGATCCAGGAGGGCTAGATCCTGAGATCCCAAAGTGGTTCTTATGTTGCCTGGTCATTTGGTATGCCAGTAGACTAAATCACTAGGACCACAACATAATGGCGACTCCACTGTGGAAATTAATTTGAAAGGTTTTGAGAAGTCTTAGTTTTTTGTCACTCAGAATCCCACCTAGAGTCACCAACATAATGGTGACTCCACTAGGGAATACTCTGAGTAAACTGCTATTTTAGACATCCTTAAGAACTCAGAGAATGAACAAGCCTCATACTGGTAGTTAATTACTGTGGTGGATAGTAAATTCTTGAACATTTGAAATCATCCACTTGGCGATTCCAAAACTCCTAAAAGATCAAAAGACTCCACTGGTGATCACTAGGCCTGTTGATTATTCTTGGTTTCACAAAGACTCCACTGGGGCAACCCACACTACCATAAGAACATTGTTCACACCCACGATCAGGAAAATCTGAGGATTAAGTTCTTTTGTTTAAGACTAGTTGGCCTCTTAAAGATTGTTATACCTGGCTAACTTTCTTCTTTTTGGATCTGAAACTTAACATACTGGCTTCAAGAAGAATCCATACCAGAGCTTATCCTGATCCAAATCCTCCTGAAATAGTTGATAATCCAGAAAGCATTCTTTGGAAGTCTCTCACATCTGGGGATCCAACTATTATCAGACCCGTTCATAGAGCTAACTCAGTGCCTGAAAATCTTAGAGCTCTATCAGGTACTCAAGTTGACTTATATTTACCAACTAATTTACCAAGAACTAAGTCATTCAGTGGTATAGATCAGACAAACTTTGAGCCTCCAATTTCACCACCACATAGTGGTCAACATATTAGTGACAGAGAAACCCCTCCATCAACACCTCATGATATCCATCTCATTCATAACTTAGGTCTCTCTCACCCTAAATTTGCTCAACAGTATGTTGTTGGTCCAATCAGTTCTGCCATCCATATACCTGCTGCTCAAGCCACTCCTTTATTCCCACAAAACACTATCATGGCAGCATGGTATGCTCCCCTAGTGTTACCACAGACTCTGGTTCCTTTACCCAATGAATATAAGTCCAAAATTCCTCCTTTCACTGGAAGTGAATCCACTACTGCTCAACAGCATTTGGACAAGATGAATGATGTCTTCGATTATATGGAAATAGAGGATGAGACCATTAAGATGAGAATATTTTCCCAAAGATTAGGAGGAGAGGCCAAGAAATGGTTTAAGAGTTTAGCTCCTCATAATATCAATGATATCCCTTATTTACATCAAACATTCACAAACAAATGGGAAATTAGGAAGAACCCACTCCAAATACTTTCAGATTACAATAACCTAAAGAGAAGACCTGGGAAGAGTGTTCAAAATTACTGCATCAGATTAAATAGTGTGTATAATACACTGCCCCCAGACTTGAAACCTCCAGAAGGATCAGCCTTGGCCAAATTTCCTGAAGGATTTGATCTTGAAATGGCCTATTATCTTAGAGAAAGGGATCCCTTAACTTTATAAGAGATGCAGAAGGGAGCTCTTAGTGTGGAAGCTAATATGATTGAAAAAAGAGCTAGGATGAGGGCTGAGAAGAAGGTAACCTATAGGGCGGACACTGCACCTTCTACATCTGACTCAAAATTAGACCATCTAGCCAAGAACATAGATAGGTTAGAAAAAATTATGGAAAATTTAGCTATCCAAGAAAGTGCCCAAAACAGGAACCAGACTCAAAATCAAAACCAGAACTTTAGGAGAAACACCCCTCAGATGAAACAAAGAGATTTTGATCAACAAGTCAGACCTCCATTTCAAGAAAATTATGTTGATGAAGAGGAGGGAATGATAGAAGAGTCAGAGGGAACTATTATAAACATGTTGGGAGTGGATAACCAAGATCACACCTTTTTCACAGAAGACAACCAGACCTCATACACACATTGTGATGAAGAAGAGTTAGGATCTGAAGACTATAGGTTAGGATTCGAGAATGCCATCATGCAGGTCCATGAAAAATATGATATTAGAAGAAAAAAGAACCCATAAACTCCCAAACCAAAAATCTCTGAACTTACTATTAAGAAAAGACCTGAAAAGACTCCTAAAGAGGCTGTTGAAAACAACAAAAAAACAGCTGAAAGTTTTGACAAAAGCAAAGGTAAGAATGCCCAAACCATTGATAAACCAAGTCAAAAAACCAATAGCACTAGCATTACAACTAATTCTGTTGATAAAATAGTTTCAACCGAAATACATAGTGAAAATCAGTAAGCTGATTTTTCCAATAAAAAAGTGACCAACAAAACATAATTGAACCTTTCAAAGAACCAGTTCCCATTTAATTTGGAAAGTGAAATTTCCAAAATCAAAATTTATGTCCCTCTGACTGAGTTGGACACCCAAGATGTACATAAATTTCAAATATTTAAAGCTTTAAACTTAGGAGAAAACAATGACTCTCTCAACTTAAACGATGATCAACCAACTCTCTTGTTTAGCCCAAAAATTGAAGGGAAATTCCAGGAAGGAGTAGTGCCTTCTTTCTATGTCACTTTAAATATCCATGAAAAAATCCTACATAATGCTATGCATGACTCAGGGGCCTCACATAACCTCATGCCAAAAGTGATCATGGAGAGATTAGGCCTAGAGATAACCAAACCATATAAAGATTTATATTCTTTTGACTCTAGCAGAGTAAAGTGTTTGGGCCTGATCAAAGATATCTGTGTAAATTTGACCCAAATACTAGCCAAGTGCATAGTAATGGATGTTGTAGTGGCTGATGTACCTCCCAAATATGGCATGTTGCTATCAAGATCCTGGGGTGTGAAGCTGCAGGGTACAATGCAAATGGACATGACATATGCCACTATCCCTATTTTTAGCCAACTTAGAAGAATCTATAGGGAATCACACATGAAATTCATGGTGAGCAGCCCAGAGAAACTAGAGAATGCCCCTCTTTATTCTGTCCATACAAACCTAGACTCTTTTATCATTTACAATGATGAATTCACTAATGAGCAAGAACTGGAGGATAAAAATTTAACCAACGAAGTAGGGGTCACAAATCTGAACATGACTACAACTCTGGAAATAGAGGAAAACAAGGGAGAAGTACTTGAACAATTTTCTAAATCATAAAACCAGAGTGAATAGAGCCAAGACTATAAACAACAGATTACCCATCAACCTAAACTCCATGAAAATTCTGAGGAACAAAACGTAACACAACATAGTGCTGGCCTCAGGAAACAACATAATGATGAACATGGAATTAAGGATGAAATTGATAACAAAACTACAAACAACCCCTTATGGAGCATGATTTTTGATGGGTCTTGCACTAAAAAGAGTGCAGGAGCTGGGGTATGGTTGCACAACACTGAAAGCAACTATGTTGAAAGCCATGCTTTCAAGCTAAATTTCAAATGCACAAACAACATAGCAGAGTATGAAGCTCTCCTCTTAGGACTACATCTATTGAAAAAACTAGGATCCGAGAGGATAGTTGTTCATGGAGACTCAGAACTGGTCATCAAACAAATAAATGGAGAGTACACTGCCAAACATCCTAGATTAAGAGCATATAGAAATGATGCCATGGATCTTTTGAAAACATTTGTAGAATATGAGCTTGTGTTTGTCCCTAGAAGTCAAAACATACTTGCTAATGGTTTGGCTTGTGTTGCTAGTTCATATCAAAGACCACATAATGATAAACAGTTCATTATTCAAACAAAATACAGACCAGAAGTACCAGATAATGAAAAACATTGGCAGGTCTTTGAGGGTGATAAACATATAGAGGATTTCTTGCTTTCCAGGAATGAGTTTGAGTTGCCTAATTCAAACTCTAGGTCTGATGAAGACTGTTTGGATGAAAAACCCCTCGATGAAGAAAAACCATTCCCCATTGTAGAAATAAACATGCTGACCATTGAATTCAAAAGCCAAATAGAAGAATACATAAACACAGATAAGGAATACATAGAGGTACTGCAGTCCAAAGACAAAGGTATACCCCGAGGGCTGGCTCCTCTAGAAGACCTCTTCGATTTTAATGATGTGGCAAAGAAGCCAACAATAGAACCCAGTGAATCTAATATTGAAGAATGCAATATAGGCAGCAAGGACCAGCCTAAGATGATCAAATTATCTAAAACATTGCTAGCACATATCGAACTGAAATACATTGATTTATTTAAAGAGTTTGTTGATGTTTTTGCTTGGAGCTATGAAGATTTGAAGGCCTATGACACAGAGATCATACAGCATAAGATACCATTGAAAGAAAACCAGAAACCCTTTAGGCAAAAGCTGCATAGAATAAAACCTATACAGTTACCTCTGGTGGAAAAGGAAATTAAAAATATGTATGATGCTAGAATCATAGTCCCTGTGAGGTTCTCAGACTGGGTATCTAACCTTGTGGCTGTAAGGAAAAAGACAAGAGAAATAACGTTGTGTATCGATTTCAGAAACTTAAACAAAGCCTCATTAAAAGACAATTACCCCTTTCCCAAGATGGAACACATCCTACAAAGGGTAGTTGGTTCTAAGAGGATTTCCCTATTAGATGGATTTTTAGGATATAACCAGGTATTGGTACTCCCAGAGGATCAGCTCAAAACAACCTTCACAACTCCTTGGGGCACTTTCATGTATGTGAAAATGCCTTTTGGATTAATGAATGTTGGTGCCACCTTTCAAAGAGCCATGGAAATTGCATTCTCAGAAGAGATAGGGTATTTCATTGTAATTTATCTTGATGACATCACAGTCTATTCCAAAACTGATGAATAACACCTTAAACATTTGAGAAAATTCTTTGAGAAATGCAGAAGGTATGGGCTATCTTTAAATCCCAAAAAGACATTGTTCGGTCTCCAAGAAGGTAAGCTTCTTGGTCATATTATATCTAAAAAGAGGATTAAAATAGACCCAAAAAGGGTTGAGGGTATATTGCAAATTAGTCAGCCTAGAAACATCAAAGAATTGCAATATTTCATTGGAAAGATTAATTTCTTGAGTAGGTTCATACCCAACCTTGCAGAACTCCTTAGAAACATGAAAAATATGCTAAAAAAGGAGGTGGGAGTTAAATGGACTCTAGAAGCCAAGAAGTCCTTTGAACTGATAAAAAATGCACTCACCCGAGCACTAGTTCTCATCAACCCCGATTTTACTAAGGATTTCCTCATCTTCTCATTTGCATCAGAACATACTGTGGCTGTTGTCCTATTACAGAAACATCCAGAAGGGCAAGAGCAGCCAATTTATTTTTTCAGCAAGGCATTAAGAGATGCACCTCTGAAATATAATATCATGGAGAAATAGGCCTATGCCTTGGTAAATGCCTTGAAGGATTTCAAAGTTTATATCTTACATTCTCATATTATTGCCTTTATGCCTAATATAGTGGGAAAAGACATATTGTCACAAGATCCAGATGGCAAAAGAGGCAAGTGGATCGTTGTGATACTAGAATATGATTTGGAAATCAAATCCACCAAACTCATCAAGGGTCAAGGCTTAGCACAATTGATGGCTAAATATAACTTACAAGCCCTTGACATAAATATGGTAGATGCATTGGACGAACAGGAAGGGTTACCAGCTCCCATTGTTGAAGAACAGTTCCAAAACTCACCTTCGTATGCTAATATTTTGTATGTGCTTACCAATCTAAATGCTCCTCCTGATTTATCTAAGACAAAGGCAAGGTTTTTAAAGTTGAAAGCTAGAAATTATTGCATTTTAAATGAATGTTTGTATTGGAAAAATGCCAATGGTTTATTGCTTAAATGTTTTCCTGAAGTTGATGCAGATAGGATCAAGCATGAGTTTCATGAAGGGAAATGTGGAGGCCATCTCTATTGGAAGACCACTGCCAATAAAATCCTTAGAGCTAGCTATTACTGGCCCACCCTCTTCTAAAATGTCCACAAGATGATAGTTTCCTACCACAAATGTCAAATCTTTGAGGGAAAAAGAAAACTCCTTCCTCTACCTTTACAACCAGTCACTATTGAAGCTCCTTTTCAATAGTGGAGCCTAGACTTCATTGGGGAAATCCACCCTGCTTCATCTACCCAACATAGATGGATACTCACAGCCACTGATTATTTCAATAAATGGATAGAGGCCATCCCTTCTAGGAATGCCACAGACTCAGTTATCATAAAATTCCTTAAAGACCATATCCTATCTAGATTTGGCTACCCCAGGAAAATTATCACTGACAATGATGTTGCATTTGGTTCCAAAAAAATGATTGATTTTTTCCACAAGTATCAGATTGTACTTGGTCATTCCACTTCTTATTACCCCCAAGGTAATGGGCTAGTAGAATCATCAAATAAAAGTTTGGTGAACATCATCAAGAAGCTGCTGGAAGATAATAAAAAGTCATGGCGTAATAAGCTAGTGCATGTTTTATGGGCAGACAAATTGACAACAAAGAAATCCATTGGAATGTCTCCCTATTTGCTAGTCTATGGAGCAGATGTAGTATTCCCTACCAGTTTAGGAGTACCAGTGATAAAATTGGTACAAGAAATACAATCAGAAGAAGATAGCATGGTGAGGAGGATCAATCAAACCATACATCTCCAGCAAAAAAGGGAAGAAGTCTACAACAAAGCTCAGAAAATGCAAGAGAATATCAAAAAGTTGTTTGATAAAAGGACAAAGGCCTGTGATTTCAAGATTGGAGACAAGGTAATCAAATGGGAATCTAGGAGGGAAGATAAGGGTAAGCATGGAAAATTTGACAATTTATGGCAAGGCCCTTACATCATTCAATTTTCCCTTGGTCCCAATGCATTTTTTCTGCAAGAAATGGATGGTACAAACTTGTTTGGGGGTCTTGTCAATGGCAGTATTCTCAAGCATTACTTCTGCTGAAACCAGTTTAAAGTTTTCACTCTCATTGTAAATACCATTTATTTTCTTTTTTTTGAAAAGAAAAGAAAATTATAAAAAAATAAATAAATAAATAGAAAGAGAAAGGTTCAGACAAGCTCAAATCTTGGACCTATGGAATTCTAAAAATAATGGCTCAAATTAGATCAAAACCTGAGCCAAAGAAAAGGAAAAGGATTGGTTCTAACATGCTCAAAATTTGAACCAGCAAAGAACAAGAAAATATCTCTAACAAGGTCAAAACTAGAGCTGAAATGAAGGAAGAAAGGTGACTCTAAAAAGCTCAAAATCTAAGTCACAAAAAGAAGGAAGAATGTTTTTGAATTTCAGATCTTTAGCCTTCAAATTTTGGTTTTTAAGTTCTGCAAGCTTCAGTTCATGTGTAGATTGTCTTTATGACATGGACCCATAGAAAATCAGACAGTCTAATCCTGGTTTGGCTATGTTTTCAATTTCCACTTTAGAATATAGAGAATGAAAATCTTTCAAACTATTTAATCCTGACAGATGTTAGATTAGGTAGAGAAGCTATGAGTTCAACTGTTTAATCTGGTCTCATGGAGGAATAAGGTTAAACTTAGATTAGTTTCCTGCTTTCAATAAAAAATGATGATGTGAATGGTCTACAAGTCTAAATGCACCTTGAAGAAAAAATGTTAGGACAGTAGGTTGGGTAGGTAGTTGTTGGGAAAAGAATTGTCGCTGACATAATACTCATCATGTCTGTAACAGCTGAATCTGAGAAAGAAAATATGGTCAGATACAAGGCTCTGGCCTACTTCCAAAGATTTTATCTAAGATTCTTGACACCTTCAAGAAGATGCCATCCACATGTGGAGCCACTGTTAGCCACCTATAATAATTTGAAAAAGAAAAAAGGTGGCTAAATTTGTGACCAAGCCTTCAAGTGAATCTTTTCTTCGAAAATATATCATTCTTGAAGTCTCATGTGACTTTTATCGTTATAAAAATCTTCACTGTTGTTTCTATCAAAGATGTTCAAAGCCTATTATTCTACTATGAGGAGAAACTGTTTAAAAGGCCTCCATATTCACCATTTAATCCTCTAATTTACCCTCCCCATATTCCTCTTTCTCACTTATGATTACCCTTCAAAGCCCATTTTATTCATATTTTCCCTTTAAACCTTATATCTCCCTCATATTTGGTTTGAAATCCCCTTTTCCACCTATCGGAACCTTCATTCATCCTGAAAAACCCTTTTTAAGGCCTAAAGCAGCGTTTTTTACACTATGGAGGTATTAGCCCTAAGTACTTAAATCCCCTAGCCCCTCTCCACATATGACCCGTGCTATGACCAAGCACATAAGGCCTCCTCGCAATCGCAAACTTTTTCTTCCCGAACTTCACTTTATCATTTTCCTCGATGCAATAAGTGCTTTTCCCTCCAAACCCCTGGTCCCACCTACTCCCACAGGACCATGCCCCAACACTTATTCCAGCCCATACCCATCACATCGGTGAATTTCAATTCATTGGCCCTTGTCTTTTCCTTCCAAGAAGAATGATCACCCGATGCAATCCCAGCTGTCCACTCAACACATCTGAGGGCTCATGCTTAACCTGACCGCTACTCCACTGTCCGCTCCGCGACAAAGAAGATTATGTCACCTACCTAGCCCATCGCTCATTCCGCCCACGCACCTTGCCGCTTATCGTGCTCACTCCACACCATCGGATCTGGCACCCCAGATCCAATGGTCTCCATTCAATATCAGAAAATTCTTGCGCCTGAGGTTTAATATTTCAAAATTTTGTGAAATGGGCGGTATTGAAAATCCACATGTCAACCATTGTATGGAATCACATTTCTTTCGGGAAAAACCACTAACCGCTTAATAGTCGCGCGATAACCACCAGTGGTTTTCTTAAAACATTTCCCCTCCTTTCGCGCCACTCCACCAAATTGAACCTGGTTTTCGCCCTCCACCATGGTTTCGACCCTTTGGCCGCTGCATTCACCATCTCCGCACTGCTCCTTCACCATCCTGAGCCTCTGTTGCAGTCATACCCTGCACGCAGGTTTTATTTAATTGGTTTATCTTATGTTTGCAGGTTTAATGGTGATCGCTGTCAGTTTCCCACAGTCACAGAAAGGTGACAGATAAGGTCCAGGGTGGCGATCCTGCGGCCTGAAATTAATGAAAAGGGGACAGAGGGGGGATGAATTACGTGTCTCAGCCCTGTATCATGATCACTGGCTGAATGAACAAACCCTCCGACGCCAAAGCCACCTATACAGTCAGCAATGCAAAAAAAACAACAAAGAGTATCAGAAAGGATTAAATTTTAATGCATAATATTGAATATTTGACACTCAATCCGAAGATTAAATGTAGATTATCAGTGATCAAAGTAACAAAGGAGACCTATCAGCAGAGCATTATTTTCCTAAGGCAGGACAAACTCCCACAGTCTACCCCATTTTTCATCAAGCCCCAGAATAGTTATTACTCTGACAGAAATTCCTAGAATGTCAGTACATTGGTTGCACATCATGGAAGACCTGAAAGCCAGATTATCCACCTTAATTGTCACAAAGGATTAAACAGAGTACTACCACCAGAAAGTATTTCAAAGAACATACCTTAAGAGTTATTGTCAACTTGGCAAAGACTCCTAATTCATCTAAAGGGTATGCACAGTTACTGTAAAACCATTAAGTAGAGTAGGTATCCGAATACTTCTTCCCCACTGTCTTAATGATCATTTAAGTCCTATCTACCACTACTATCACTCATTCACCTATAAGAGCTCATCGAAAATACATTGTAACAAGTTAGAAATTAACTTATTGTAAGCTATTTATTGAGTTAGAGTTCCCTGAGTAGTAGTTGTAAATAGGCTGGGAGATGATTTCTGGATTGTATGAATCCGTTGGACAAGAATGTATGTGACTGGTTTTGCTCTACTAATATGATGAGCATGTTCATCAGATTCTGATCTAAGTGTTTGGTGATGTGTCTCTTCTCTGTTATTGTTTTCCCTCTGTGTTACATTATGTTCATTTTCTCTGATAAGAAACAATAATTTTGGCTTTGGATATACTGCTGTAAGTACCCTAATGCTTCCTGCACATTCTTATCTTTATGTTTTCTGCTATTTGTGTATCTTAGAACAAATTCAACATAATTTAACCAGTTGAAGAGTTGGTTTTCCCATGCTTACTGATGTATGAATTTAGAGTTTGTTTCTTAGATGTTATTGTCTAGTTCAACTGAAAGAATAGAAAAATAGGGATATTTAGTGATTAAGCCTATCCCCTAAGTTTCCCTTTCCAACAGTTAACTTTCTAATATCCCTTTTTGTTGGATGTCGAAAGCAGAGAAGGTTAAAAATCTTTCTCTGATCTTAGGCTTCATTCTGTGTTTGAACTTAAGTGTTTTCTACTGTCTGAAAGTAGTCAGGAGGACTGCTGGATTGTTGTCTTCGAAGTTAGCCTCATCAGGAGTATTTATCATAGAGGTATAAGGTATGCCCTATCCCTTGACTTACTCCGAAGTGGTAACCTAGGAAGGTTTTCCTTGTCATTCTCATTCATTTCCTTATTGTTTCATCCCATACAATCATCTTAAGAGATCCTTTGTTTTAGATGACTAGCCCTTTGAAAGCCTTGGATATTTGAATTGCAACTAAAACCTTTTGCGACCCCATTTCCCAATGGACTTGTATTCTCTTTGAATTATCTCCCCATTGCCGAAAATCCTTCACTACTCATTTCCTTTACCTTACACTTAACCCTGCTGTCAATGTTTCCCAACCAAACAAACAAAAAAAAAACCATTGTTCTCTATAACTAGCCTAATACCTTAAATTGAATTTCAAAGATATATTATTCTTTACCTTTATAAAGAGATCCCTCTCTAGATCCAGGAGGGCTAGATCCTGAGATAAAAAAGTGGTTTTGATGTTGCCTAGTCATTTGGTATGCCAATAGACTAAATCACTAGGACCAAAACACGTCTTATCTATGTATTTGTCCTCTAACCTACAATACATCTCGAATAGTTCAAATTCACAAAGAGTTTCATGGATTTTATAGTCTCTGTCAGCTAGAGGGACATAGTCTAAATCAACAGAAGGATGGATCAGAGGGTTAAATGACTCCTCCTGGCCTTACTTCTTAAGAGGCATTATGAATTAGTTTCGGAGGAATTCAAAGGATTTTTAGCAGGGAACATGTTTACTGGGACTATGTAATGCTCTGGATTGGTTGGATAAAGTGTAGTGAACACAGTGCTAGGGTCAGTGATGAATGGATGAATCGAAGAGGAGCACTATAAAACCTATAAAAACCAATGGAAATGGCAGAAAAATGAGCATAGTAAAGGTTAAATTGGTTTGCAGTGCCTAGTTTTATACACAATTGGATTTTTCGATTGATTATGGTGTGGATCCGTTACATTAACTGCCATTTGTTTGGTTAAATGCTTTAACAAATTGATTTTTGCAGGAAGGGAATTGATTGGAAATGGGAATATGTGAGTTGGCCCAGCGGGATTGACGAGCGCAATGGATAGGTGAGTGGTTTAGGAATAGCAGAGAAAGTAGTTTTCAATGGGGGGGGGGGGTATGAAGTGGTAAGTGGTATGAGCAGAGGGGGGTACGAAATGTGAAGAAGTTGCTGTGTTTTCATGGTCCTGTAGCTTACATCAAAAATTTTAGGACCACCACCTCTCCCTCCCCTCACTGACAATAAAGCTTAGATGGAGGGGGGGGGGGGGGGAATTGGATGTGTACCATTGATCTGTAGGCAGCAGAAGATAATGGGAAGATAGGTGTGGGGCATTTAAAGTGGATTGATTTGATGGGTGGTCGGGTAGTGGCATGCTTTACTCAAAGTAAAAACTTAGGATATATGGTTGTTATGCCAAGATTTTAATTTATGCACCCAAATACTTAGAGTTAGGATAAAGTAATCGTATCAACTGTTCCTTTTATATGCATAGATACATTTGTAAACCAAAATTTAGGATAACCATTTTAATCCTTTCTAAAGCTCCAAAAACACTTCTACCTACCCATTGAATTTGATTTCTTTTGTTAGGCTAACATTTTTTCTTCTTTCTTCTTAGGGTACATTTAGGCTAGCAAACCCACATCATTTTTTTTATGAGAAAATATAATCTACTCTATCACTTATTTCTCCTATTGATTCAGATTAAGCATCTGAATCAATTTCATTTTCTACCTAACTACTGATTTTCCAAGAATTTGGAAAATATTTATTTACTAACTTAATTAAAAAAAATTCACAATTTTTCTATCATGATTAAGCCGTATGATTTGAACAAAAATCTAGTGATTGTGGCATTTTTGAACAAGATGCACACAATCTTATTTGATGATGATATAAAGAAAACTAATCTATCAGTAGTGGCATTTGTATTTGCAACACTTTCGGTGTTATTTCTACTTTTTATTTTGTGGGTTTCTTATTTTCTTTTTATTCTCTTCAATTTTTCTTCCTTTTTGATATACCCTCTTTTCATTTTATTTTATATATAATTTTTTTTGGAAATCATTTGCACATTGAAAGTTATTTACAATGTAATATTACTGAAACGAAATACTCAATCACCTTGAGATCCTATAATTTATAGGACCCTAACACTTTGAGCAGCTGAAAAAGTAGCGTGGCTCCAATTGTTTCACTAAGCTAGGATGTGGCAATCAATTTTCTTTCTTAAAATTCAATATAACACTCCAATACCAAACATGTTGATATTAATACTCATGTGAAATGTGGTAGCTAATGGTGCTTTTTTTTTTCTCCAATACCTAACACATTAATCTTAATACTCATTCGAGATATGGTAGTTGATGGTGTTTTTTCTATCAAGTATTGTCCTATTGAACAACAAGTTGCAGATGTATTCACCACATTTGTCACATTGGTGAAGTTTCTATGACTTCTTACCTTATTGGAGATGTAGGAACTCTTATAAAGGGGGAATGTTAACTAATGACATCTCCCTCATGTGATTATATCCCTCTAGTCATCATTAAGGGGGAATGATAAAATGTGAATTTATTATTGATTGCATAGTGATATTTTGACTAAGTTATTATTCAACAACTCACAATATTGTAAAATAGATTTATCCCACATGTATTATGGGAAAATCTCTCTTTTCACTCTCTCATTTATAATTGAGGTGAAGGAAGCTATATTGAGTGCAAGACTATAATGTAATGAGGTCTATTTCTTATGTGGGAGTGTCTCCTTATATGCTTTGCTCGAAGAATAAAGAAGCTACTTTTGTGGATGCTTGTGGGTGGATCTTCAAGAATAATTTCCCTATTGCCAAAGATTAAATTCAAAATTAATTATAATTTTGAAAATAATTACTAAATAAAATATGTGAGTTAAAATTAATAAGTATCACATGTCAAAAAATTATAAAGATACCCTTAAGGGTTGAGGTCTTTCATATGACATCTTATCTTTTCGCTCTCTTATTGACTATAATGCTCTCATATTAATCTCTTGCTCCTGACAAAATTTTTTCTCTTGGCTTAGATTTGACATCGGTCTTGTCTCACTATTACGACATGGTTTCTCTCGTGTATATGTCATGTCATAACTTCACATTAGTAAGACAAACTTGCATCCCTATTCCTCGATCTCTCATTTGATCTTCTGCGGCATCTTTGTGTCATATATATATATTCATCGCTTCGATAAAGACATCTTGATATGTATTGTCTCTATATTAAGGATATTTGCGGTTATGATCTCTGTGATATATACGTTGTATATAGATATGATCTTAGCATTTTATATATTTGCGTTATGTACGAATATTGAATATCTATTGTATGTATCACATCGCATATCTATGGACTCAACACTATATGTGTGTGTGTTGGATGGGTCTCAGCTTTGTCTCAAATGCATAGGTATTTTCACTGTTATGTAAAATTATTTTGGATTTATCTTGTCCTATTATTAACACTCATATATATGTTAGATTTGGAACAGTGATGTTGTGCTAAAATTTACAGTCTCACATCTCTGTAATCTATGATTTCTTCACCTTCATTGTATCAATGGAGACATTGACATGACATTTCTCCTTAGTAGTTTGGTCTCTCAATGATTTAATATTACAGTGGTATGGTAGCTTAGTTGGAATCACAATTATGTTTGACATCACATATGTATTATATGTTTGATGCTACAGTTGGAATCTTAACCATGAATGTATGGTATGTCAACAATTCAAATGTGTATATGTTTGTATGGCAAGTATTTCATCAAATTTGGGTTGTCTACATGGAACTACATACCATCGTTGTATCATTATAATTGATATTACAGTTTTTTTATCACATTTATGGATTTACAATTTGATGTCATCACTAATGTATGGTGGCATCCAATATTCCTTGTAATCTCCAAGTGATATGCAAATTCCTATCTCCAACAAAGATAAGACAACATATTGGTATTAAAACTATAGGAAGTATTGGTATATGTATGGCATCTTTGTAGTCTAGAGGAGATGACGGTATTTTGGTAAATTATTGATGTTAGTATTATATGGAAATTCTAGCGGTGAGACTTGTTCACAAATGAATTTGTGAACAATCCATGCCCTTGGGTAGTCTATTGGAATTTGTACCTTGTACCTCTCCATTGAAACATCGATGACAATCTATTAGAAGAATAATTTGGAAGGGTTTTCCCCCTTTTGGGTTTTTCCCCTGGTCTCTGACCAAATTCCGATGTCCTATTTTGTGCATGCTTTTCTTATAATGTGTTTTTTAATGTTCAACTGCATTGTTGATGATATTGTTCTTTCTACATAATTTCTAATGATGTAATGAATTTATGATGTTGTGGGGTGAATTTAATGTATAAAGATCTAATGTAATTATCTGAAGCAAAGAACAATGTATTCCAAAGGAAAATTAACATGGTATCCAAGTTAGGTTGAAGAAACGTCATGGATATCACCCCTCTGAAGACACTAATGATGGAAGCAAGTGAAAAAAAAATGTTAGGGTTTGAAGTGAACCCTAGGAATATTTGTTCTAAAAAGAGAAGTTACGGATTGAGGGTTAGGGTTTGGAAGAAACCCATAAAGTGTGGATATAATAAAGGCTTGAGGTCTTGAAACCCTAGCATAATCAATTGATCCAACAGTTGTGGAAAAATTTATGTAACCCTAGGGAGTTTAGTCTCACTCCAGGAGATGGTATGATGATTATTGGACTTGGTTGTTGAGGAAGAATATTAAAGGAAACATTGACATAATGAATCTAGGATGTTGGATCAAGTGGGAGTTGATCACCTCTCGTTAAAGATAAGTAACTTTTATATGTATGTTATGACACTGCACTTGTTTAAATTTATTTTGATTATTATTTATCTTCCTTGGATGAATATTTGAGTATTTATAACCTGTTTATGAATATGTGAATAGCTAAACCTTCTTAAGGATAATTTGGATGTTAGCTGGTGCAGGAAGAAGAAGTTGAAAAGGAAAAAGGAAGTTAGAGAATAATTCAAAGCTCTACTACCACCAATGAAAAAGCATATACGTTATTTGAATGCTATAATTTGATAAAGGTATCTGAAAATTATGAGGTAAGTATAATATATTGTTTAAATTTAGATGCAATGTTGGATGGCAAGTTAAGCATAGAGGTATGACAAGAATATCTTCTTCATAGATGACTTAATGCATACATATGAGAGCAAGTTTTATCTTTGGTACATGTGATATATTGCATTTTATAGTAACAACTAATATGATCTCTTTGATCTAACGAATCAATACCTATTATATGACCTTGATGGAAATCCTATTTTTTTTCTAAGATAAATGAACATTGACTTTGATATACGGTAACTTGATGTTGTTGTCAATGCTTGTAATTACTAAGGTAGCCCTGATGGAATTAATGTGGCTATAATATTAATACTCTAGATTCACTTAATAATTTGTGATGTCCTAACAAATATGACATTGTGAAAATGGATACCCTGACTTAATGAAAGGATTATGATGAAATATTTGTATAGTATGATAATGAAGTGATAAAGTGAATTTACCTTTAATGACATGTTCATATGTGACATTGAACCAGTTGGCTATAAATTTTCATGATTATGATGTATATATGTATGAGAACCTGATATAGTTAGACTATGTGATCTGACATTTTTTTTGGTACATGACATATGTTAGACATGTTGATTTCTTGATTAATGATGTGTGAAGAAGGTTCCCATTCAAAGGGGGGAATTCTTAATGATATCCCAACACCTACTATTTATTTGTGATGGATGATTAGAAGTTCCATGATTGCAAAATGAAAAAAATAACATCTGATGGTATTTTTTATTATTGATATAACAATTCTTTGATGATAGGATTGGTTTACCCCATGAAGTATCATATTCCAAATCTCATATGGAAGTGTTATTATGACATGTTGGATTGCATTAATAATTCATTTTTATTAATGGATCCTTGTATGCATTCTGAGTTAGACAAACTCTGGTCATAGTTGGGACAACAACATAATGTTGTTGTATGAGACAAGCTTAGACTTTTGATTGTTGCCTCCCTACATGAGAGGGAGAAAAGATGAATATGGTATTCCTTTATTTACATTATATATTTTCTCTAACATTTCATGTCTTATATGAGCAGGAAAAAAAATAACAACTTATCCTAGTAATGTATGAGGCAGACTGGTTGAACACTTCAATAAGTTATTTGAGATGGCACCAAATATGATCACTTTGATAAGAGCACATTGATATGCATTGTATATATATTGAGTATCTTTGTGGTTATTATCTCTGTGATCTCTACGTTGTATATAGATATGATCTCATCATTGCATATCTTACATCGCATATTTATGGACTCAACAAAATAAATAAATAAATATATATATATATATATATATATATATATATATATATATATATATATATTTGGGAAAATGGTATTGGTATCGTGTTAACAAACACAGTATCACATCTTTGCAGTCTATGTTTTTTTTACCTACATTATATTAATGGAGTCATTGGCATTGCAGTACTCCTCGGTAGTTTGGTATCTTAATGGTTTAATATTACAATGGAATGTAAGCTCAGTTGGAATCTCATCATTGTATATCTCTATAATGTTCTATATGATTATGGCATATCTATTGTATGTCTGACATCACATATATATGGACTCAAAACTATATATATATATATGTGTGTGTGTGTGTGTGTGTGTGTGTGTGGGTGTCATATCACTCTCAAATCTATCTCAAATTCATAGGTCTCAACACTGTTATGTAAATTGATTTTGGATTTCTCTTGTCCTATTCTTGACACTGGTATATATGTTATATTTGTCACAATGGTATAGTGTTAAAAAATACAATATCACATCTTTTCAGTATGTGCTTTATATATATATATATATGTGTGTGTGTGTGTGTGTGTGTGTGTGTGTGTGTGTGTGTGTGTGTGTGTGTGTGTGTGTGTGTGTGTGGGTCTCATATGATTCTCAAATCTATCTCAAATTCATAGGTCTCAACACTGTTATGTAAATTGATTTTGGATTTCTCTTGTCCTATTCTTGACACTAGTATATATGTTATATTTTTTCACAATGGTATCGTGTTAAAAAATATAGTATCACATCTTTTCAGTCTATGTTTTTGTCATGTCCATCGTATTGATGGAGTCATTGGCATCACAATACTCCTCAGTAGTTTTGTATCTCAATGGTTTAATATTACAATGGTATGTAGGTTGAGTTGGAATCACAATTATGTTTGGCATCAGAAATGTATTATATGTTTGATGCTACAGTTGAAATATCTACCATGAATGTATAATATGTCAACAATTTAGTTACGTATGTGTTTGTATGGAAAGTATTTCATTTCGTTTGCATTGTATACATGGCACTACATACCATAATTGTATCATTATACTTGGTATTACAGTTGTTCTATCACATGTGTGGATTTATAGTTGGATGAAATCACTAATGTATGACAACATTTGATATTCCTTGGCATCTCTAAGTGGTATGCAGAGATCCTATCTCCAAAAGAGATAAGACAACATATTGGTCTTTACACTATAGGAAACATTGGTAATGTATGGCATCTTTATCGTCTAGATGCAATGACGGTATATTGGAAAATTATTGATCTGAGTATTGTATGGAAATTATGTCTGTGAGACTTGTTCATAAAAAAATTCATGAACAAATCATTGTTGGCTTGATGGGGCCTAGACTCAGGTTCAAATGTGGTTGTGCGAACCAACAAAAATCACTATTACCGGCCCTTTCAGCAACGATATGCTTGTGCATATGGAAATATCACCTGAGGCAATATAGGGGGATTCTAGAACCAATTTTATGCATCTAGAGGGACAATGGAATGTGGCTTTAGGTATTTTCTTCCCTAATAGATCTTCACGGAATATATCTATAAATTATGCAAGCACAGTTCAACACATTTGTTGAACTTACTACCAGACTACGCAATATTGCTTAGTCATACATAAAACAACATAAATAATCATAAACCAGACTTCGCTATGAAATTACAGATCGAAAGCCCTATTAAGCATAGATATTCATAAACAACAAGTAAAGTAAAACACATCAACATAAACACAGATATGTCTTCAAAGGAATTTCATTAATTTATTATATATTTTCTCATACATTCACTTTCACCCTGTGCACTCAGGTATAGGGGTCTACAGACATAGATGCAAACCTCCTAAGGTCTCTATGCACTCAACTGCAGGAGCCTTTCCTCTAACCCAAAACACAGAATCTGACTCAAAACAGTCTTACATCCAATTGCATTTCATCAACTTTTTCTTGACTCGGAATTTTATCTAGACTCCTTATATAGATTTTTCATTAACAATACCATGGTCCGAAACCATGGGTGGAGTTCAACGTTCTCAAAATATTCCCATACCATTACATAATAAGGGGCTTTGACCCACCCCAAAGCCCCTAAGTCTCAAAATGGACTCCACTCTATGTGCTCTGCTCCTCAATCTATGGAGTATTTTTATACTACTTACTTCGAGGGGATCCCATGTCCAACATGCCCCCCACACAACACTATGACTCATCCAGAGTCACAAAGGTTGTGTGCCATTGATATTCTCTTTGATGCTTCTCAAGGCACCCTTCAATGGTGGAACCGCATTAGCGCCTAATTTATTTCCCAAAGTGTTGGTACTTGCTCGCTTGAGCCACGCTCTACTCAAGCTCGCTCGCCTATAACTCATTTATAGTATTATGCCTGTCATCAACTGTGAGGTGCATTAAGACTCTACGCCAGCCATATAGTCATTGCAAACTTCTGGGGACAAAATCATCTTTGTACAACTTCAATCAGCTTCCACTAATATGACCAAGGAACAATTCTCCATTCAGCTTCGTGAGCTGAACTGTGCCTCCTTCCGACACATTCTAGACAATGTAAGGACCAAAGCAATGCATTTGTAGCTTTCTTGGGAACTTTGCAAACTTGTTGTCATATAAATAACTGGGTCTCTTTCCTTGAATGTATTTTTATTAATATGGCAGTCATGCCAAGCCTTCTCCCTCTCCTTTTAAACCTGTTGATGAAACATAATGATGAACCGATCCTTTTCCAACTTGAGCAGTTGTGCCAATATCTACTCCATAATGTTTACGTCTGTCATATTTTTCACTACTACGATGTGAAGACTAGGGACAATATTCTCCATCGACATCATTGCTTCCTGTACATATACTAAACGGAACAGGGTTTTACCTCTCAGCTTCTTACAGATAGTTCGATAGGCCAATAAAACCACAGGAATGCATAGATCCTAATCATTTATGTTAACATTGCATACCTTTGTCAGCGCATTCTCCAGTATTTTGTTTAAGGATTCAACTGTGCCATTCTCCTAGGGGTGATATGGTGTGCTCTTTTGGTGACCCACTTGGAATTATTCATTCAAGGCTTCAATAGTGCTATTCAGAAAATGGGTACCCTGGTCACTCATCAAGATTTTCAGACATCTGAACTGTGACAAAATATGTTTGAAGATGAACATTTATGTTGTATCTATAGTACAATTTTTCACTATTTGTGCCTCAGCCCACCGAGTGAGTCAATCAGTTGCAATAATAATGTACTGCTTACCTGTTTTCTTTCCTGGCAGATCAATTGGTTCCAGAAATTTAATCTCCCATTTGTTAAAAGCTTGCAACATAAATTGGGGGTGCAACACCATTTCATCTCTTCATGATGGTCTCTTAGTCCTCTGAAAAACATCACATGTGCTACAATACTCCTTCGAATCTTTATGTATTGTATTCCACCATAATCCAACACGCAAAATCTTCTAGGCAGTAGCTTTTCCTACGTAGTGACCTCCACCCACTTCGCCATGTGCTTCAACCAATATGATGTGGCATTCATGCTTAGGAACATATCTTTGCAGAATCTCATCAAACACCATTTTATATAGATGTCCTACAATCAAAGTAAAATCTTTCACTATTATGACCAACTCTTTCTGCTACTGCATAGTGTATTCCACAGGTGTGATTCCCATTGAGAGAAACTAAATGATATCTAGGAAATTCTTATCTAAAACCTTGATAGCAAACAACTACCCATCAGGTAATCCTTTCTTAATATTTTTTGGTTCCTCTCCCATCTCGATCCTAGACAGATGATCTGGTCTAGAATTTAAACGTCATGGCTTGAAAATTACTTCAAAGTCGTACTCTTGGAACAAAAATAACCATCAAAAAATATTCCCCCCCAACACAGGCTCATTGACCAAGTAATTAAAATCATAATGATCTATAAAAAAATTTAAGTGCGCACCCAATAGATAGTGTATGAATTTTTTTAGTGCATATACCATTTCCAACCGTTCACACTCTGTGGTGGAGTAGTTCCTTTCCACTTTAGACAAATTCCTGCATCCAAAAGCTATAGGGTGATAAATATCTCCTTCCCCAGGCTGTGCTAACACAACTCCCAAAGCTATGTAGGACACATCGATGTGTACATGAAATCCCTTATTCCAATCTGGGAAGATGAGAATAGGCGTGCTCCACTCCTCGATCTACGAAGTCTTTCTCTACTACTTTCTTTGAGGGGATACCATGTCCAACATGCCCCCAACACAAAATTGTGACTCGTCCCAAGTCACAAAGGTGGTGTGCTATCTATCTTCTCTTTGATGCTTCTCAAGTCACCCTTCAATGGTGTAACAACATCAACACCTGCTTTATTTCCCAAAGCATTGGTCCTTGCTCACTTAAGCCACACTCTCCTGAATCCTGCTCTCCTGTAACTCATTTATATTCTTATGATCATCATCAACTATGAGGCGCATTAAGACTCTACGCAGACCATATAGTCATTGCGAACTTCCAGGGATAGAATCGTCTTTGTACAACTTCATTCGACTTCCACTAATACAACCATCGAAAAATTATCCATTCAAATTTGTGAGCTAAACTGTGCCTCCATCCGACACATTCCAGACAATGTAAGGGCCCAACCAGTGAATTTGCAGCTTTCCTAGGAACCTAGAAAACTTGTTATCATATAAGGAACTAGGTCTCATTCCTTGAACGCATTTTTGTTAATATGGCGGTCATGCTAATCCCTATCCCTCTCCTTATGAACCTGTTGATGAAACCCAATGATGAACCAATCCTCTTCCAACTTGAGAAATTGCACCAATCTCTGCTCCATAATGTCGTTATTTTCCATATTCATCACTGCTATGATGCGAATACTAGGGACAATATACTCCATCAACATCTCTGCTTCCTGTCCATATACTAAGCAGAATAGGGTCTGACCTTTCATCTTCTCACAGGTATTTTAGTATGCCCACACAATGGAAGGAATGTATAGATCCCAATCATTTCTATTAACATTGCACACCTTTGTCAACGCATTCTCCAGTATTTTGTTGAATGATTCAATCGTTGCATTCTCCTGTTGTTTTCAAGATAAATCCCTTTTGCAGACAATATCGATCTCTCTAGCCTTAGAGTGGGTCTAGAAACATGAGATACTTTCTAATGCAAATCTCTCTTAATTAACATTAAGAATGCGACAAGGAAAGAGATATAATTACTTTTTTCCCAATGCTACGTTTGAATCCATTGATGATGACATTGATCCATGATCCTTTTAAGCTCACTCACTGCTATTGATGGCACACAAATACCTGCAGATGATCAAGAGTAAAAAACAAACATAATACAATACACAATAATCGTAAACATTATCTATCTAGTAGATCAAGGAGTACCAAAATATTTGCATAAACAATTAGACAAATATAGAAAGAAAACATCATATGTTTTATTGATAGATATAAAAGGAAGAGCTTACAACCCAAGCCTTGATGTTGAGGGACTCCATTGGTGAAAATATGAGTCCTTCACCGAATCTCTAAAGCATTCCTTCTCCCGAACACTTAAGCATTATCACAATGCAAGGATGCAAAGGGAACGAGAGTTCATACTAGCCCGACAATGACCAACCAGCCTAACCTTATTGGAATGAGGGGTATGAATTTATAGGAAGGTAGAAGAGGTTGGGAGCCCATGAAAGGAGGAGAAAGTTCCAATTTCTAAGGAATAAAGCCCCATGGATGAGATCAAAGCTCTAAAATTGGAGAGCTCGACTCTATCACCACCATTTAACAACCAACTCATCTCCCTAGAACTTCTAGAGGTCTAAGCTTATCCTCCATTTGAGGAAACACTTCCATAAAGGGATCAATGTAATTTTCCAATAAATAAGGGGGCTGGTAGGGCTAAGCCATAATTGTTAATATGACATCAGCACGAGCATGACACGAGGAAACATGCTGACCTAGGAAACTAGGATTTTGACCAAATTTCTTTAGTAATCTTCCAAGGAATATTTATTTGAATATTCAGGGGTTGTCTTAATATATTTCTTCATGGTGGAAACATTGCATAGGGTATGTCAAGGGGCATTCAAGATCATGGACAGTTTTGGGTGTCATATTTGTAATCATTCCCTACATTTTCTTCCCTCATTTCTACCTTTTTGACCTCCAACCTTGGGACTACCTTTGCCTTTTTCCCTTTCCTTATCTTAAAATAGTGTAAATTTACCGTGTTTCATTATATTTCTGTTCTCATTAATTATTATGATGTATTTTTTCATTTTTGTGGCTAACTGGGATGAATATTGGAGGAAGTTCTTTGGTATTTTTGCTACTATTTCAGATATTATTTAAGCACAAGGGACCTAGAAAATACAAGCGCATAGAACCAGTTGGAAGCATGATGTTATAGTTTTTTGTTACATGGCGTTGCTACCACATGAAGATTCAACACCTTCTTTGTCATGACCTCTGTTGTTACACTGCAATGCTGTTACACCACAATGTTGTTACAAATTTGTTGATACATACTGCTGTTATAGTCACGTTGTTGATTGCATACTCTCAACTTTCGGATGTTGATTTGTCTTCAAAGACTGTTACTCTACAGTTGTCGCATTCCAATGACAGTTGTAGGAGTCATCATATATTTCCAATTAGAATAATAGCTTTGGCAGTTTTGATTGAAATCAATATTTTTCCAGTCAAGACTCTTATTGAGGGAACCGATTGTAACTATATTTACTTTATTTTGATTAGCATGAGAATCATAAGATTCTCATGACTGATATGTTCCTCATTTTCTGGACATGTAACTATTTAATCATTCTGACCTTTAAGGTCGGGGGTTTGCACAAAATAGTATCGCCATTTTTACTCTGTAATTTTGATCACCATAATACATAATATCATATTGTTGATGTTATATGTGTTGACAGATTTAATTTTTACTTAGTTTTCATCTTCTCTTGTGCCCTGTTAGGGAGGAAGGGCCCTCCTCTTTAGCAGGGATTGTAGTGATCAAGTAGTTGTAGTATATCTCAAATTTTCTTCTGCATATTTCTGGAGTGATATTGTTGATGTGTCAACTGTAAGTAGATGTTCTTCAGTTTCAGGTATTTATTATGTTGTTACACATATTCAATTAGAAATACCAGATGGTGTAGTTATTATGTGGCGCGCTACATACCGATTTATCTAAAGTGTGATTACATTCTTGTAGATCCCTTTTTATTCCTGCATGGGTGTTAATTTTTAGCAATTGGTTCAGCAATGATTTCTTCTTGTTTTATTTCTACTTCTGGTATGATGTATCGACACAGACAGTGAAACTGTCACTGAAATAAAAGACGTCCCTGGATTGATAATTTATTTGTACTGCCTTAGTCATTTAACAATGATTAATGTTGAGATTCAACAAGATGATGATCTTAGTGAAAATTAAGCACCTACACTAGGTGGGGACCACAGGCTATTTTTAGGTGTATGTCTATTTTTAGAATGGATGAGAAAATTCTATTTATATCAGAATTCAATTTATAGATGTTGAGTAAATTCTATTTATATATGATGTTCCATTTTTAGATGTATGTGCAAAATATATTTATAGATCGCATGTCTATTTATAGATGCATGTCAACTATTAATATCCCTTAATAATAGTTGGAGAATAAATATTAATCTATTCTCTTGAAGCACTTGAAATCAGTTAATTGAAGTGGCAAACTAGCTAGTTGAAGGAATTTCGAGTTCTAAGGTTGGTTGGTGGGACATGAAAGTGGACTTAGTTGTAACATAGTTGGATGTGTAGTTATGTGAGTTGTAAAGTAGTTAACTCAATTAAGTGAGTTAAACTCAGTTTTGCTAGTTGTAACTGAAGGTACACTAGTGAGAGATCAGTGAATTAAATATTAATTAATTCACATGGAGTGATCTCACATGCAACTGAATATTTACTATTGTTAACTACATTCATGTCAGATCTAGTGGAGACCCAGTTGAGAGATAGGTGAAAGGGACAGTTGACTATCAGTTGTACTATATTGGATTGCACTCTTACAAGCCAAACAAAAATTTGATATGCTCATGAGGATTGCGCATTCAAGGATGGAATGATTGAATCAAATTGGTATTTGTAATAAAATTGGATTGCGCAATGGAGGCAGGTTGTTGTGAGGCAGAAAATTGTCTAACGCATTTGCCAAATTTCTACATGACAATATGAGACTATTGTATATTGTATTGAGAGCTCTTGGAGTAGAGTTTTGTATGATATCGTTTCATGATCCATGATATAAAAATAATATATGATAGTGGGGTTTTTATCTTTATTCTTTCCCTGTAAACATATGTGTTATGTGTGAATGATATTTCCTCATGTGTTAGCAATTGGCGATCGTGTTTTAAATTTCCGCAAAGATTTTTGTAGAAGCGATTCTGTATTTAATAGTGGCATATAATTGTTAGATGAGGAGAATCCAAAAAATAAATAATTGTATTAAAATTTCTACATGGTATCAGAGCACATAAGACTGCAATTTTGAAGCAGGAGCTGATTTTGTTGGTGGAAACAATTTGAATTTGCTGCAAGAAGTTTTGCTGCGACAATTGAGTAAACATCGAAATGGCTTTCAATGGCTTGTGGCTACGGTATCCACTCGAGGGAAGCTCAAACTATATTTCTTGGAAGGATAGAATGGAGGTAGTTCTTGAAGATAATGGCTTGAAGGAATTCATTGACAGTGATGTTCCTAACCCCACCTCGACGGATGCTGCATTACTTGACGCATGGCAAAAGAAAGTAGCGAAGACGAGAAGGATTATGTTGGAAGGAGTACAGGACCACATTGTCTCTAGCCTTCATGGGAAAGACACTCCATATGCTATGTGGAAGGCTTTGATAGATCTTTTCCAAAGTAGTAGCGACCATAGGAAATTTGCGCAGAAGGATAAACTCAAAAATATCAGGATGAAAAAGGGAGAATATATTCCAAAGTATCTCACAAAGTTTGTCCAATGTTAGGATGAACTGGGGAGTGTGGGAATCAATGTTTTCGGTGATTATTTGGTGAGCTTGGATCTCTTGGGACTTCCTAAGAGTTGGCACAGTTATCAGGACTATCAATGGATGGGAAAAACTGTCAGATTGGGAACGATTGTGGTCGGATCTAGTGCAAGAGGAGTTCAGGTGGAACACTAGAGATGGATCTTCATCAAAGCATGATGATGAAGAGGATTTTTCTTTGGCTGCCAAGGCAAGGAAAGAGAAGGGGAAGAAATTCCACTAAAAGTACGAGTCTAAAGGCAAGAAGCTGGATTTGTCCAAGGTGAAGTGTTTTCACTGTCACGAACATGGGCATATCTCCACTAACTGCCCACAGAAGAAGAAGAACAAGAAGGTTTTTGGAGCTGAAACTGGTGAGGCCCTTACCTCACAATTTGAACTTGATTTCTATTTTATTGCATGCTTGGTATCAAGCACAATGGGATCGATGTGGTATCTTGGTAGCGGTGATTCCTTCCACATGACGAGAGATAAGGAGCTTTTCAGTGACTTGGAGGAGAAAGATCTCCAGATGCTGATAGAGATGGGCAACGATGGACGATACAGTGCAACCAACATTGTTACCATTAACTTTGAGAGGGATTCAGGTAAACCATTTCAATTAAAAGATGTTATGCATGTTCCAGGTCTAAAGAAAAACTTGGTCTTAGTCATGATGTTGGAGGATAAAGGCTATGACGTTGTTTTCAGTGATGGAAAAGCTTTCCTGCAACACAAAAAAATGGGTCAAGCCAAGAGGATATGGATTCGAGTCAATAATATCTACAAGTTGGAGGTAGAAGGCTGTGCTGCCATGATGGGCAAGGCAGAAAAAGTGCTGAGCCAGGACGAGGGCGAATTATGGCAGAGGTGATTGGTCCATCTTCATCATGGAGACTTGAAATTCATGCATCAAATATCTATTGGAATTCCAATGGGAACACTTTCTCAGTTAGATTAGTGTAGGGGTTGCACCATGGGGAAGTATGCAAATTCAAACTTTCATGAAAAGGAAAATCGTGCTTCGGTGATCTTGGAGAGAGTTCACACAGATATGTGTGGACCATTCTCGGTTTCCTCAACAGCAAAACACATGTATTATGTTATTTTTTTTAATGACTTTTCTCGTAAATGTTGGATCTTCTTCATATGTTTGTTCTGTGAGTTTAAGGAATTGGTTGAGAAAGAGTCAGGGAAGTAAGTGAAGGCTCTATGAAGCGATAATGGTGGAGAATACATCTCCAACGAATTCGAAGACTTCTGTAGCAAAGAAGGAATTCGAAGAGAACTCATAGCGCCTCATAACCCATAGAAAAATAGGGTAGCGGAGAGGAAGAACAGAATGATCGTGGGTGTAGCACAAGAAATGTTGCATGATTAGGGCCTACCAATGCATTTGTGGGTGGAACCATGCAACGCTGAGGTTTATGTGCAAAAATGTTGTCCTCATAGAGTACTTGGCATCAGTACACCTGAAGAAGCTTTTACTGGTAAGAAACCAAATGTTTCTCACTTTAAGATTTTTGGCTCATCTGTTTATGTGCATGTGATCAAGAACACCAGGAAGACGCTGGAGCTGACTACTGAAGTTGGGATATTTGTGAGGTACACGGAAACTTCTCATAATTATCATGTGTATTTTCCTAATAGTAAGATTACTACTATGTGGTGGGATATAAAATTCAATGAGGGGAAAGCCATGCAGTTGTTGCTTGAGAGGGAGCTGGACTTGCATGCGGAAGAGGAACTGTTCGTTCCCACAGATGAGTCTCTATATGTGGATTTGATCCGGATTTATGCAAGAACGTAATAGAATACAGAAATATACATAAACACAGAGATGTAGAGGAAACAATACTTCATTTTATTTAAATCAAATGACTAAAATATTCTTAGAGACATAATGGAAATAAAAATAGCTAGGGTGTTGGTAGCGTATCTCTGAGAAGAGATGTGGCAAATACAGACCTTTGAATTGTGTTACAATGAGGCTCGAGGGCCTATTTATTATTGAGAAATAATGGATAATTCTAAATGTCCAAAAACCTAACCCTAGGAGATGAGGCACCAAAGCTATGGGCCCCATTTGGGTAAATTGGTGTTTCAACTTCTCGGGGACTTAAATTTGGCATATGATCTCCATTTGACGTGCTCAATAGCTCATTAGAAAGATATATCCGAGGAGAAAAATTTTTGGTGGACCAATGTTGCTCACAGGTTTCCCAAAAAACGTCGTTTAGGGCCTCAAAATGGCTCTGGAAGTTCAGGACCCGAAAAACTGCTAAAATAGTAAATTGTGATGCAACTTGAAAACTGAAAGAACCAATGGTGGGGGTTAAAATGGAATATTTATGTGGCCACCAATATCCACCTAGATCATTAAGGCCCCAAAATTGCTCTGGGAGTGCAGGGCCTGAAAACCTGCTAAAAATAGTAAGTTGTGCTGAATGTGAAAAGCTGCAAGAATTGATGGTGCGGGTCCAAATGGAATAGGTGGGTGGCCACCGATATCCACCTGGATCGTTCCTCCCTCCTTAGGAATTAATGGTCCCCATTGCGTTGAGATCCTCCATGATATGAGGAAAATTATGTTGAACTGGGTATTAGATTTGTTGAAGATGTCATGGACCTGTGGGCGGACATGATGGATGCACTTAGTAAACTTGGTTTCTTTATTAGCCTAAGAAAGTACATGTGTGAATTCTGTATGTCTAGTTGCTATAGGTACGGCAACATCAGGCGGTGGTGCATTGGGGGTCAGATCAATGGAGTGCTTATCTTGACAGTGTAGAGGAACCTCTATGAGTGAGGAGAAAATGTCCTCGTATTCCTCCATGACTTTGTCCATCTTTTGTAGCCGTGCAAGGGAGCCCTATTTCAAGGTTGTGGCCATAGTATTCTTCTTTTCCTGTGAACGAGTTGTAAGGAAAATAAATTTCATGGTTTGGGAAACAATCTTACTACGTTGTTTTGCAGTATTCAAAGAGATAACAGGAGACAGTACTACCTCAGGTATCCTATACAAGTTATTTCCCAAAGTAATAATAACAACACGAGGCCTAGACTCATACACAACATGTCGCCTCCACAAGTATGGTTGGCCCAATAATACATAAGCTACATCAAGAGGAGCAACATCACATAATACCTCATCCGTGAATGGCTTGATGTTGTATGGAAGGCGGCATTATTGGCAGATGCAGATATCTCTCCTTGGGTGGAGCCACCCGATGGTATATGGTTGCAGGTGTGCTATGGTTTGTAGGCCGAGCCGCTTCATGACCTCAGCTGAAATAAGGTTCTTTTGGCTTCTGATATTGACAAGGAATTGCAATGGAGAACCCTTCAACCACATCTGTGAATGGAAGAGGCACTCCCCCTCCTCTGGATCCTTAGAATCCTCCCTCTGTATCCTGGTGGTGGAAACAACGACACTAGGATCCACCTCAATGATTTTCTTCCCTTTGTCATTGCCTTTGTCTAGTTCTGACTCAGGATCATAAAATGCATCTGATTCAATTATTTTCTTCCCTTTGTCATTGCCTTTGTCTGGTTCTAACTCAGGATCATAAAATGCATCTTATTTAGGTGCCTTTAGTTCGGCCACCAACGACTGTTTGGCCCAACACTCGTTTGTGCTATGAGTGGGGCTATTATCAAATTCACACCACTTCCCCATGTCCTTCTTTGGATTTGTGGTGTTTTTCTGAGTCGCCCTGCTTTGGCCTTTCCCCTTGTTCTATGGTTCGGGATCACCTTTCCCTGGCTTTGGATTCGCAGATCCAAAGTCTCATTTATTCTGCTTAAATTTCTACTCGATCTTGGCGACATAGCGATATGTCGTGCCAAGCGATTTAATGTCGAGGAAATCCATTTCCTCCTGAATGTGTTTGTACAGACAGCTGTGGTACTTGAGTACCAAATGTCTCTCTGAATATTTAATACCCAACTTTGTGCGCAGGGTATGGAACAAATTCGTCATTTCATGCACATCTTGATCCCTTTGCTACTGCAGCGTGCTGCATTTGATGTATTTGTCCTCATAGCTCCCCAAGGGGTAATATTATTCCTTGATGTTCTCTCAGAATGAATTCCAAGTGGCTGTGGCCAAGAATATAGAGGGTTCCCCTTCATCCTCTTGCTCACAGTAGGTTTCCCACCAGTATTTGACATGGGGAGCGGCTTTGACGAGGGAAAAAATAATATTTTCTCGGTCGGAGAAATCGTGGACTGAGAAATACCCTTCCAGATAATTTAACCATCTATCTACGATGTCTACATCTATCTGGACTTCAAATACAAGAATTTCAAAGTTTACCTGTACCTTGAAGGGATTGGTGCCTCCAGAGTGGTTGTTGGATGCAGATGCGTCGTAAGTGGGTAGTCGTTGAAGGATCTGAGAAACTTTATCCATCATCGTGTTCCTTTGTTTCTCAAGGGGCTCCTTGAGAAATATTTTGATAGTATCTCCTTCTCCCTCGTCTTTATTTTCTTCCTCCATGGGAGGTCGTCGAGGTTTGCAAGGCTGATCTTGCAAGGGTTCAACCAGATCAAGCCCTAACTCCTTATACCCTGACCGCATTGGGGACATGCAAAGAAAAATAGAGAAAGAGTATACCACTCTGATACCACTGATCCATATTTATGTAGGAACACAATAAAATATAGAAATAGACATAAACATAGAGATGTAGCGGAAACAATACTTCATTTTAATTAAATCAAATGATTGAAATATGCTTACAGACATAATGGAAATAAAAATAGCTAGGATGCTGGTAGCATATCTCTGAGAAGAGATGTGGTGGCTAAATAACTTTGAAATGTGTTACAATGAGACTTGAGGGCATATTTATTATTGAGAAACAATGAAGAACTATAAACTTCCAAAAACCTAACCCTAGGAGATGAAGCGCCAAAACTATAGGCCCCGTCTGGCTAAATTGGAGTTTCAACTTCCCAGGGACATAACTCTGGCATCTGATCTTCATTTGACATGATTAATAGCTCATTATAAATATCTAAATGAAGAAATCTAAACTTCCAAAAACCTAATCCTAGGAGATGAAGCGCCAAAACTATAGGCCCCGTTTGGCTAAATTGGTGTTTCAACTTCCCAGGGACGTAACTCTGGCATCCGATCTTCATTTGACGTGCTCAATAGCTCGTTAGAAAGATCTATCCGAGGAGTACAATTTTTGGTGTGATAAAATTCAGTCCATGGACCCATTTTGCTCCCATTTTTCCCAAAAAACATCGTTTAGGGCCTCAAAATGGCTCCGAAAGTTCAGGACCTGAAAAACTGCTAAAAATAGTAAGTTGTGCTGCAACTTAAAAAATGAAAGAAATGATGGTGGGGGTTCAAATGGAATATGTGGGTGGCCACCAATATCGACCTGGATCATTAAGGCCCCAAAACGGCTCTGGAAGTGCAGGACCTGAAAACTTGCTAAAAATAGTAAGTTGTGTTGAATGTGAAAAGCTACAAGAATTGATGGTGCGGGTCCAAATGGAATAGGTGGGTGGCCATCGATATCCACTTGGATCAAGATTAGCCATAGGAGGAGGTTCATGGAGTGGAGGAGTCCAATCACACAGAGCCAAACATCAGAACTAGCAGAAGGCGTACCATAGAAGTTGAGAGGCTGAAACTTGATGCGGCACAGAATGTAGGAGTCCCTACTTCACAAAGCAGACAAAGAAAGTCTCTTGACCGATTCATTGGATACATGGCTCTCATGAGAAAATTTAATTTGAATCAGCCATATTCCTTTTAGGAAGTAGTGCAGGAGCCCACATGGGTAGATGCAATGGTGGAGGAGTATGACTCAATTGTCAGAAACAGTGCTTGGGAAATTGTTCCAAGTTCGGTTGATAAATCAGTGGTAGGTTCAAGATGGATCTACAAAGTAAAGCAAGCTACTGATGGGAGTGTTGAAAAATACAAGGCCAGATTTGTGGCCCGGGGCTTCTCACAAATCGAGGGGATTGATTATGAAGAAACCTTTACACCAGTCGCACGGTATTCTTCCATAAGGACCATCCTTTCTCTCTCAATGCAGATGGGTTGGCACATTCATCATATGGATGTGAATACTGTGTTGCTCAATAGGATCATTAAGGAAGAAGTGTACATTGAGAATCTTGAATAATTTGAGATCTTTAGCAGCGAGTCGCATGTGTGCAGACTCAAAAGAGCGATGTATGGGTTGAAGCAAGCACCCTTGTGCTTGGTACACTCGGATCGACAACTATTTAACCGGACTTGGCTTCACTAAGAGTGAGGCAGATGCAAACCTATACCAAATTGTGGTGGAGGGTAAGCTTTTAATAATTGTTCTTTATGTTGATGATTTAATACTGATTGGTGATGAGCAGTTGATACACTCATGCAAGGAGGACCTTGCAAACGAGTTCGAGATGAAGGATATGAGCCTCCTTCATTATTTTCTTGGATTGGAAATATGACAGCGAGATGGTGAAATTTTTGTGTCTCAAGGAAATCATGCAAGGGAGATACTGGGTAAGTTTCACATGGAAGGTTGCAAACCCATGGGTACTCCTCTTCCAGGAAACTAGAGGAAAGAGGACACTACATCTAGAGAGGTAGTGGATGCTACTGTCTATCGACAGTTAGTGGATTCGCTAATGTATTTAGTGAATACAAGGCTAGACATATGCTATGCAATGAACCCGCTTAGTGAAGCAATGTTTAAGCCTATCAAGCTCTTTTGGAAGGCAGGCAAGCATGTCCTGAGATACCTAAGAGGCACATCTGAGTATGGCTTATGGTACAGACAAACGGATGAGGTGAAGTTGTATGGCTTCACGGATGCAGATTGGGCAGGCAAGTCAAGCTGCATGTGAGGCTATCTGGATGAGAAATATCCTGGTTGGTTTGTTTGGTTCTCATTTATATCCTACAGTGATTCATTGTGATAATCATAGTTGCATTAAACTCTCAATTAATCATGTGTTTCATGATAGATCTAAGCATATACATATCCAGTATCATCATATCAGAGATTGTGTGTAGCAGAAGATCATGTTGCTTCGGTAAATTCCTATAGAGGATCAGGATGCAGATATTTTGACGAAGGTGCTCACGAGGAGAAAATTCGAATACCATAGAGATAGGATTAGGGTGAAGGATAATCCCTTTTTGTTGAGAGGGAGTGTTGAGATTCAATAAGATGATGATCCTAGAAATTAAGCACCTATACTAGGTGGGGCCCATAGGCTATTTTTAGGTGTATGTCTATTTTTAGAATGAATGAGAAAATTCTATTTATAGTAGAAGTCTATTTATAGATGTTGATATAATTATATTTATAGATGTGTTGTCGCCGCTACAACACCCTCCAAAAATTTCACCCTCTAAAATTTTTTGAGCCCCCGAGCATGGAAAAGCTAAGTCAAAACCTTAAGTTCAAATATTTTCACAAGCTTTAAGTCGTCAAATAGGTCATTATCTCCAATTAATGACCTAGCAACCTTGCGACCTATTAGGTCGCCAAGTCGCTAAGTCACGTATCTCACTCAAATTTAAACAATTGCAACCTAGCGACCCTGTGACCCCGCGACCCCCAGGTCGCAAGGTCGCACATATCATCAACGTAGACTATTTGCGACCCAGCGACCTCATTTATTTCCCGCACGTGTGACCCCTTTATAAATAGAAAGGTCACATATATCACATTTCACTCATGCGACGGAGAGCAAAAACGCTTCTAACATGCCAACTAGAGCTCGATTTTCTCAGATAAGTTGCCTAATCCTCCTGATGTTTCCATTTTTTCTATTTTTTGCCCCTTTCCCCTTATCTTAGCCCTTTTAATGCCACTTGCTATCCCCCTTTTCAGATCCTCTTTGAACCTGAGTCTTTTCCAATCCTCCAAACCCTGCCATTCTTACACAGACTTGTAGATGAAGCAAACCAGCCTCCCCTATATCTGTCTCTTCCTCTAATGACCAATTCATCCTCATTTATAGTTTTTCCTCACTCACTTCCTTTATTTTTTTAATTTAAAAATGAATCAAAAGGTCGCGCCGCCGTCGAAATAGTTTGCCTAGCCCTAGCGTGACCTCCGACCCCGCGACCTTGCGACCAAGCAACCTCGGTTGCTAATTTGCTAAGTCACATCTTGCTCAAAAATGGATGTTTTCGACCTTGCAACTTAATGACCCAGCAACCCGGTCGCAAGTCGCTAAGTCGCAAGGTCACATCCTCATGAATTTTTAGACCAATGCGACTCAGCGACCTTGCGACCTAGTCGCAAGTCGCCAGGTCGCAGGGTCACTTTCCTCTGAAGTTTTAAGCTAGCGTGACCTGGCCACCTAGGAAATGGGTTGCTAAGTCACATTTTCCCCCCTTCCTTGACCTTAGTTGGGCAGAGTTAAAAGAAGTATTGAGCATTCATTAATATGGCATTTGTCTTATCTTGGGACTGTTTTATGGATATGCCAGGGAACCTCGAAGCAGAGTTAGAGTGCGTCTCCATCTCTTTAGCCTCAAGTGACATGGGGCCCCCGGCGGTTCGCAGGAAAAACAAGAGCCCAGAGATAGATATCACAGAGAGCGAAGTACTTATGTCCCCTCCCCCTATCTACGGGGACACCACATGTGTATTTAGAAGAGGAGAAAGCATGAGTTGGTATCAAGTGTACCAAGAGTTTGCACAACCTGAGTTCCCAGAGGACCTCCCAGACTGGGAAGTATATATGCAAGTTAAGAGGTCGAAGATTCATTACGCAGGGGCCCACCCATCTATCTTCCCATGCACCGAAATTATTGAATGGATCATACAAAAGATCAACCCCAGGATGTGGGTGATTCGGGATCATGAGGAAAAAGCTTTTGCAAATATAAAAGGCCAGGATTCGGAGTACTACTACGTGCTTCCAGAGTGGGAATAGACGTTCACAGAGGAATGGGCCATTACCCATGCAGTTTCCATAACAGACACCCTGAGAGGATGGTAGGAATAACTGGAGAAGTTCAAAGTCAAGAAAGACTAGGAGTATCAAATAGCAGGCCTCAGAAATGTCTATAAACTCATATCAGCCATGCTTTGTAGAATATATGGTCATCCTGATGCCACCAATTTCAATGGTTCTTGGGTATCCCTGATGCACTTAGTTACCGTATATGGCACCCGTTTCAATTGGGCCAAATTACTAATAGCGGCCCTCAAAACCAACATATCTACAGCACTAGCACCCAAGGAGGGATACTCATCCAAATTTTACATGGCCTCCTATCTATTGTATGCAGTTTATTCCAGGTGCCACTTTGAGGGATGGACTCACAACTGGGATCAGGAGTGAGAACGCCCAATTCACAAGGAGTTGCAAGTATTATGGGACTCCAAATATAAGAAGTATATAGAGCCAATTGCACATAATTTCATCCCTGCACTCTAGGGAAATTATTCGGTCAAGAGACCCCATGCATGTCCTGGTGAGCCATGGAAATGATAGTCAAGGTAGCACGTTGGTTTCCATTTGGAGAGGGCACCTTCATCCGAGTCTTCGATTCATTCAAGACTCCTCATGCTCTACCCCGATTCATCACTGACAAGATGCTACTTTAGGAAGTATGTTATCGGATGACTTCCGGCTTCTCGAAGGTCCTTACTAAAGGTAAGAAAAAGCCATGGCCCACACTGCCACTCACCATTGGTGCTTATACGGTCAAGGATTTTAGAGAAGTGGAGGCAGAAGCTGAGCAAATCAGAGGATTTTTCCTGGCACCTTTGGATTACCAGACATACGATCCTGAGAGGATAGTCCTTTCTCATTGCAAATGGGCCAAGTTCAAATGGAGCTACCAACATACTGAACGACCAGCTAAAGATGGGGTAAGAAACTGGTACAACAAGGATAGAGAACTTGCCCCAGAAGCATTAACCGATCGAAAGGACCAAGATGATCAAACTCTGGAGGAGAGAATACACGAGTTAGGATGCACCTCGTCTTCCCAGGCCAAGAAGCCCTAAACTAACACAAGCCATAGCTCTTCCGCCCAACAGAAAGAAAAGGAAGAAAAAGCTCAGCGAGAAGCTAAAAAGAAGGCAGAGAGGATGAATATAAGCGTAAGAAACACCTGAAGGTAGAGCAGAGAAAGAAACAGGCGGAGGACGCCCACAAAATAAAGGAAGAGCAGGAAGCGAAAGTAGAAGTTGAACGGCAGCTCAAGAAAGAATTAGATCAGGTGGAGGCCGAATGCAAAAGGAAGGAAGAAGAGGAAACAAAAGCAGAAGCTAAATGCAAAAGGAATGAAGAAGAGGAAACAAAAGCAAAATCTGAGAGTGGAAAAAAGGAAGAACAGGATAAGGCAGAGGAAAAGAGGCTATTGAAAGAAGAAGCAGAACAAAATAGAAAAGAGGAAGAGGATCGAATATCGAAAGACAATTCTTCCAAAGACACCGAGACACCTCCTCCAGTAACAGGGGTACAGACAGAGCTACTGCCCATCAAAGTACCTGCAATTAACACACGCTTTGCACTCTTAGAATTAGGTACCTCTAAATGACAGGAGGAGGAAGTGCTCAATCTGACGAGACTCACTTACGATCAATTCACTTTCAAAATCAAGCAGGAAAAGAGGAGATACCTAGCACGAAACCCTGTCGCACCATTCACAGCCATGACGGAAAAGGATATAGTCCTAGACACTAGGACCAATCCAGTGATGATAGCTTCAGCCGGCACTGCTTTCGCCACAGCCACAGAAGAAAATGTGAGCCAGATGAGTAGGGAAATCCTCTCGCTACAAAATATATTACAAGACTCCGAACAAAGGGAAGCTAGGTTGGAGCAAGAAAATAAAGCACTAAGGGAAGAAATCCAACAGCTCCAAGATAAAAACACCCTTATTAATGAAGTATCATTCACCATCCAAAGAGAGTTGGTGACGCTGGAAGCCACCATGAGGTAGGTATACGAGGAAATGTTTACCATAAAGCAAACAGTCTCACCTTTACTAAGAGCTCAAGCAGAAACTAAGAAGAGAAACGAGCAACTAAAAGAGGCCTCCACCGCCTTAGATAGAATGATAGAATGGACAAACAGATATCCGCAGGCTACAAAATATTTTCTCAAGAAATATTAGATTCACACTCAGAATGACAAGGTCAAAATTCACATAAAGGTGCAATCCAAGGAAAAGTTATTCAAAGAACTAGAAAAGGTGATGACCGCCTATGAGAATTTGATCAGTGGCATCGAATCGATGGCTAATATGCACCATATTCCTTCTATAGGTACATTGTGTGAAGACAAGACATGGGAATAGGTAAATCAAGAAATTCAGGCATTCCTGCAACCTATCAAACAAGCCGCCGCCACACCTGATCTTCCAGCATCGCAGGAGAACTTGGTTAAGTTCGTTGTGACACCAGTTTGGATTTATACCAAACTGGCTTCCTTATCCAACCAGGTCACAATCAAGAGAGAAACTCTGATCCTGAATGCCCTAGAATTCCTGCACAGGTTAAGAGAAGATACTCCTCTGATCTCCCCAGTTGTTGCAAATTATCATGCATGGCAAAATTTCCTCAAAGAGAAACAAGTAGATGTTCCCGACCTCGCAATCACACACACGCTCCCATGATCATATTGAAAGGTACAGCCTACAGGAAGGGTCGCAGGTCACATCTTACATGTTCAAGTGGCAGGTCACATCCTCCATCAGGTCGCAGGTCGCACCTTCCATCCAGGTTGCAAATCATACCAACAGACGGGAAGGTGAAGAGTCAAGACACCTAAGCGTCACTTTTGTCTTATATATACTCCCTTCGGGGACTTGTACAAGGATATTTTTTTTGGACTCCAAAGGAGAGAAGAGAGTTGTAAAGCATTGAATAGCCCCTTATGAATGAATACAAGAATTTGTTTTAAATCCACTATTGGGTCTGATGAGAATCAATGTGTCAATACTATGAGTATTTCTTCGTATATGTCTGATATCTTATAATTATTTGATCTGTGTTTTATTCTTATACCCTTTATGCATTCTATCTCATTGAATGTGTTAAGGATGGTATGTTTTTTACATAGGAGATGTTTGTAGCTTTATTATTGACATCTATCTTTTTCACAAAAACGCTCAAGTATGCATAAGTTGTTTTTGCTAGGCAAAACTATTTCTTCTATGGTTTGAACAACTTTCACAAACACAACCTTAATGATATGCTGCTAACAGCATCCCCTTCAGCTACGTGTTTTCCTTTTATCTTGCTATTTGTAGTATTTATGCTCATTGGAAATCATCAATATTTTTCCTTGTATCATCCGATAATTGTATGCCTATAACTCTGCAGGGCTCATTTGTGTCCAGGAGAAGGAATATTCAGCGGTAGCTGGACCCACACCCTAGACGAGATCCCTATCAAAAATGGTTCAGAGTCTAATTGGGATTTTCTTACCGGGGAGATCCCCTACTGCTGGCAGGACACATTTTCCCATCAACAAGATGATGTTATTTTTTTAGATGTATGTGCGAAGTCTATTTATAGATGCATGTCGACTATTATTATCCCTTAATAATAGTTGGACAATAAATATTAATCTATTTTTGCGAAGCACTTGAAATCAGTTCACTGAAGTGGAAAATCAGTTAGCTGAAGGAATTTTGAGTTCTACGGTTGGTTGGTGGGACATGCAAGTGGACTTAGTTGTAACTGAGTGATTCAAAATTGTAACAGAGTTGGATGTGTAGTTATGTGAGTTGTAAAGTAGTTTAACTCAGTTAAGTGAGTTAAACTCAGTTGTGCTAGTTGTAACTAGTTGTAACTGAAGATACACTAGTGAGATATCAGTGAATTAAATATTAATTAATTCACATGGACTGATCTCGCATGCAACTGAATATTTACTACCGTTAACTACATGCATGTCAGATCTAGTGGAGACCAATTTGAGAGATAGGTGAAAGGGACAGTTGACGATCAATTGTACTATATTGGATTGCACTCTTGCAAGCCAAACACGCATTGGATATGCTCATGAGGATTGTCCAGTCAAGGAGGGTATGATTGCATCAAATTGGTCTTTGTAATCAACTTGGATTGTGAAGTGGAGGCAGGTTGTTGTGAGGCATAAAATTGGCTAACGCATTTTCCAAATTTCTACATGAGAGTGTGAGACGATTGTATATTGTACTGAGATATCTTAGAGTAGAGTTCTGTATGAGATTGTTTCATGATCCATGATATATACATAATATAATATAGTGGGGTTTTTAGCTGTATGCTTTCCCAGTAAACATTTGTGTTATGTGTGAATGATCATTCTTCATGTGTTTGCAATTAGCGATCATGTTTTAAATTTCCGCAAAGATTTTTGTAGAAGCAATTTTGTATTTAACAGTAGCATATAATTGTTAGATCAGGAGAATCTTGGCAATACATAATTGTATTAAAATTTATACAATTAAAATAGTCCAACATTTTGGCGTCTTTTCCTGGGATGGCAATGACGACACAATCAGCCAGAATTGTTTGTTTGATGGTAGGGTGTTCCTAGTCAGCAATTGTTGGGCAGTAAGACAAGAGGTAAGAACCTGCGCAGCGCTTTAACATACTTGAGAGGGCTCACCATTGCTACAATGGGGTACTTAGAAGTGTGAGTTTTGGATGTTTTTTTTTCTAGAACGTGCCTTTAGCTATACAGTTGTTGGGCGGTAAGACGAGAGGTAAGAACGTGCACATCGCTTAACATACTTGAGTGGGCTCACCACTGTAAAATTGAGGTACTCATAGTAAATATTGATATGCATAGGGTCCATGTGTGCATTTAGGATAGTAGAGAAACCAAAACACCCCCACTAAATAAATACAGGAAATAAGGGTCATAAAAAGGAAAAGAAAAGTGCAGATTTGGGAAGGAAGACATTCTTTGGGGATCTAATTTCAAAAGCAGAGAAAGAATAGTCCACTTCATACAAGGACAATAGGAATACAGGACCACATAAAGCTGCCACTATATCAAGGCCGAAGGCATCTACACCTTCAGTATCTGGACTTCATCATCCTTCACACATCATATCCACTCCTGAAATTAAGAACCCGATTTAGAAACAACAGTGAAAATTTGCTGATCAAAACTTGAGAAATGAAGGAAAAAGGGAAACCAATGAGGGGAAGCCAAGGCCTAAACCAAAACAAAGCTTACTTGATTATCATCATCTGGATTCAGGTAGTGAGTGAAGCAGCAGACCCTGGAACAACCTGATCCCTTATCCATCTGTCAATCCTATTAGTCATCAGTATTTTTCACTATTCGTAGTTGACTATAGATTGGTTCTAGATTTCTAAAAACAAAATTCCTTGAACATTGTGAGTTTTAGAAATCTCACTACCTTCATTATCCTTATAGAAACTTTTTCACTATTCTATCAACCTTGCCATTTCATGGTCACCCTGCCACTCCTAAAAGACTCCTTAATGGCTTGTGCCTATCATCTCCATCATTTTTCCTACCTATGACCTCATTACTATGTTTTTCACTTGCCCATAACTCCAATTTCCATCTAGGGTTTCCACTTTCCTACCCCTTTCCATTTTCGCCAGGTTCCTCAAGCATTGATGGTCTCAAAACTATCTCTGTAGGCTTTTTAGATAAATCAAGTACATTGGATTTTAGATCTTCAATACAACACTTTGACAAATACTCTATTTTTCACTTGAAGCCTCCAATCCAATTTTCAGTCAAAGATCATGGTCAAAGGACCCTCCCACTAGGTTATTAGGGTTTCACAGGTTGTAAGGTCATCATTGATGTTTCAAACATTGTTTTTCTCCTTTTCTAGAAGCTGACTCAGATGTAATAGAAGGTTTGTACATGTTTATTTCAAGGAATACTTGAGAGTTTCCAAAGAAGCACTACCCTATTAGCTCAAAGTCTACAAGAGGTAAATGTGAAGAGGTCCATCAGCAGAAGGTGTTGGTAAGAAAGGAGGTCTGCTCTTAAATCAAGACAACTCACAATAGAAGAAAGGGAAATACTTGTTCTTGTAGAGAATTAGGGTTTTGAGCTTGATTGGGCCAGCAGTGTGCCAAGCAGGGATCAAATGCAAAAATTACCATGGAGAAAGGACACCCACAAACCAAATATCAAGAGAAGTTTATCAGAGATTATAGATGAGATAGGGAAAAGGGTGAAGGTGAACTAGACAAAATGAATGAACTTGAAAGGGCTATAGAGAACTTAGAAGACAACACTAATGATTGTCTTAAAAGCACTCCAAACATCTAAGGTTTTGGGAAAGTGTCCAGAGAAGGCGCAACCATGAAATTGAACTCCATGATGATAGCAGAAGAAGGTTTTTGAAGGGTTTGATATATGAAATCCTCTCGGAGGTGTTTCCTGAACTGGTTATGCCTCAAGGAGAAAAAGGAGGTGGAAATTCATCATTTAAATCACCTGCCAAAGAAAATATGAGGTTAATATCTAAGATATAAGTAAAGGAGTTTTCTAAGGATGCTGCTGTGTCAAAATAAACATCTCTAAGTTTCCAAGATCAAAGGGAAAGGAAAATTTTATAACTTCAACAATTTGCCAACCAAGGTGAAATTGATCAACTGAGTATTGTAATGAGACCCACAAAAAGTTTTGAAGGTGCCATCATGTGTAATATAGCACTGAAGTTGTCAAAATCAACTTATTATGCCTCAAGGATTAGAAGAAAGGTAGATGTCGTAACCCCAACAAATTACAAGCAAGAAAAGGTAAAAGGGTTAAGTGGAGTTTCATGATAGATACCAAGGAGGTTTTTGAAGATGTTGGTACTGTGTGCAATCATCACAAAATCATCAGAATAGACATTTCAAGTCTCAAAGGAGTAAAAGCAGAGGATTAACTTCATCTCTTCAGTCACCTGCAAGAAAAAGGTCAGAGAACATCAGTGAAAGAAAGTGAAAAGGACTTTAAGCATTAGGAACTGGGTTATCCAATTTTAATAAAAATTCCTAAGTCCATGAAAGCCCATTCTACACTTCAAAAAAATCATCGTTGCCTTACAAATGATCAAAAGCACTAAGGAGAAAAGAGTTTGTCAATTTTCAAGTTAATTTGGAAAAAATTGTCCAGCGTTTCACGCCTGGGAGGTGGCGCTGCGCCCCTGGAAATTTTTTCCCATGTAAATTACACAGAGGCTACGCGCCTGGGAGGTGGCACTGCACACTTGGTAGAGCGTTGTGCTCTTGGCCAGGAGGGCCTTCAAAGTAAAACCTACACTCAAAACACCTCTAATTGCTTCCATGCCTCTGCTCAATGGTATTCCAAGCATTCTCAAGGGTAATTACATGATATAACCCCACCTTCAAGAAAGTTTGGTGATTTTTTATTAAATGATAAGAAAACACTAGGAGGCTACCCTAAGACTTAAAACTTGACATCACTGTTGAACCTCATTCTATTTTCCTATAAATAAAATCAGTGAGTGACAAGGGTGCTTACATTAGTTTAAGGGTTGTCATCAAGTTATTTAGCCTCTATTTCAACCTAACATACTTACACCTTCACTCATTCATCTCATTCACAAGAAGACTATCAATCCATTACCCTCTTCCATATCGGTTTCATTTTCAGTCCTAGGGTTGCAAAGGCAGAGTGTTCAAAATGTCAAGAGAAGGAGACAGTGGAAATGAAAGAGAAGGTCAGATGTCAATAAGACAGAGAGAAATGAGGCAGAGATAAACAGGGATGATGTTGGCAGTAATAATTTAGTGAACATAAATGATGATGGAAATAGGTTAGAAAGCCAAGATGGCAGTGAGGCAAATAATGATGAAGCATTCATGATGAAGATGATATCCATGAGACAAAGATTAATGTTGACCTTGTTGATTTAGATGATAAGCATGATAATGAGGCTTATGAAGGCTATGAAGGAACCAATGAGGAAAAAGAGAAAGAAAATCTTTGTATCCTAGCTAATCCATCCCCTACAAGCATCCCAAACATCATCAACAAAACAAAATCCAATTTAGGGCTTATTTTTGCAAATTTGAAATTTTGACTGTTTTCAAGGGCCAAAGGCGCAACACCACTGGCACTGCGCTCTTTTTTGGGGCACTCTTTTGAGGAATGGTTTGCATTTTTGAGTTTATAATTCCAAGGACATTATCCACAAAACATTTCAGCTCGTTTGGAGTAGAAATAGTACTCCAAAAGTGCTAAAAACATTAAAAAAAAGTCACCTTTCTGCCCTATTTTCAGAGCTGGTGCTGCACCCTGAGAATTCTTGGAATATTGAGTTTTTGAGTAGGTAAACGAAGTCCAATCATCAAAATAAAGGCATTTTTGGAAATTATACTTTACCATTTTTCCAATGAGCTATCATGGAGCTCATTTGGACACCTGGAAGGCCTCCAAACCTTGATCACAAAATAGAAACTTTTCTGGTGCAGGCGCTACGCCATTTCCTACAAAGTCAACAAAAGACACAAATTTATTGAAAAAATATATTTTTGAGGAATTTTAAGGAAAATCATGCCTATTTAGCTCAAAATTTATGTTTGAAGTTATTTTTCATTTATTACATTAGATATTTTGTGCCTTGGGCCTTTCATGGTCTCTTTGGACAAAAATGGCATTTATGATGTATTAATGACATTTTGGAAACCCTAGTTAGGGTTTTGGTCCTCCTTGCTAGTTAAATACTAGATTGATGCCTCATTTTACATGTTGGTTAATTGTAGAGAAAAACCTCATAGACTTTGAGTTGTTCGGATTTTTTGGCTTTGGAGCATTGTGAATGTTTTGAACGAAATATCAATGAAACAAGCACTTTCCAGGATTCATGAACATGGATGATGGTGATGTCTTTCTCATTTTTTTCTTGCTATCTTATGTTTTACATATTGTGTCATCTTTCTCTTGCAGTAGAATATAAATTTTATCTTAAATATATGTTGTCAAAAGCACCTTAAGTCTGTCTTCTTCTCCTGCTTTCATGTTTTCATTTACTAGGTCAGTTTAGAGAATTCTTAGTTGCTCTCTAATCCCACTCAACTTTTTTTATCTCAAGAATGATTTAATGGAGTCAATGCCAAAGTAGTTTATGGTTATCCCTGCCCTTTGGAATAACTTAAACATTGTTTTTGAGGTCTTTTCTTAAAATTATTGCTAAATAGGGTTTGGCTGAAGAGGTTTATGGTTTTCCCTACCCTTTTTGTCCATATTGAATGGTTGCTTTGAAGTTCTTTGTATTTTGATTAAGGAATTGGGAGTTCCCTACTCTTTGATCATTACTATATGTTATCTTAAATCTTTTCTTTGCCTGAAGGTGAAATCACTAGAGACCTTACAAGTTTATTGCTATCTAAGCTTTGTTGGATTGTTGTCTTAACGTTTACTTGTTAGGGTTTGGTCAAAGAAGTTATTGGTATGCAATGTATTTGTTTATTTATTTATGAATAGTGATCTTAAAGGCCCTTCTTGTTAAAGTATTTATCAAATGATTCTTAACTTCCCTTTGCACCTACTTTGTTCACAATTAATTTTCACTTCACCCACATAAGCTTTGAAGATCCATTTAGCTTTGTTATACTTGCCCTCCGAAGCATCCTTGACCTATTTTTGTACCTTTCGAGACCTTTTGTAGACTCCATAGCCCAATGGTATAAACCTCTCTTACTCTATTTGTTCTGCTTGACAACCCACCCAACCAAACAAACAAACCCTAATCCTTATAACTAGCCTAAAATCAAAACCCTAAAATCAAACAAGTTACATCCTTTACACAAACATAGAGAGAGCCCTCTCTGAGTCCAGGAAGGCTAGGTCCTAGGACTCCAAAGACTGGTTTGATGTTACCCTTCTACATTTGGTCTTGCCAATCTGAAAAATTATGAGGACCTAACATAATGGTGATCATGGTGGGACTTTGACTAAGTAACATCCTAAGTACTCCTTAAAAACTAAGAAAACCCAAAAACTTCCTTAGATTGGTATGTAGTTGTTGATGGTGGACAATAAGTAAATCTTTAAAACCCTTAGCATCATCCACCTGGTGACTCCAATGGTCTTTAGTAGCCCTGTTGACCCCACTATTTCTCACAGAATCCCCTGGGAATGTATCAATCAGTCATAACAGTGTAAAACCCAGCCACTTACTGTATGAATTCAGTCATTTTTCAGATAGGTCTGCTTCCCAAAACTCTTGCAAAATTTCAACCTCTCTTGCTGATGGTGGACAACAAAGTTGAAATCTTCCACCTGGCGACTCCACAACTCTCAATAGACCTAAAGAATCCACTGGTAGAAGAATCCAGACTGGTTATAAAGATGCAGTGATCCCTTCTCTCTGACTGATCGACAAAGATGATTCCAAGGATACAACGCATCTAAGCTCCAATGAACAGAGATCACATTCCTAGATTACACCACAAAATGCCTCAAATAAATTGGTACACAAACCTACCTATATTTCAAGATGAAAAGTATGATGACCCCTTGTTACATATCATTAAATTTCATATACATACATGGAGGTTAAAAATTGAATGGGATGATGACTTCCTCATGAAGATGTTCATGCTAACATTACAAGGGAAGGTAATGGAATGGTATGAGGGTCTAAAACCTGGTATTTTGTTTTCCTTAAAGGATCTTCACAAGGTATTTTATGACCATTATAAAGAAAATTCTTCATCCTTATCATTGGCTGAAATTTTTTGTGATCAATCTCAGGATATCATACAATACCTTGTAGATATTGATGAAGATTTGGGAAATTTGCACCCTGAAGATCTCTTGGCAGCAATTCATGAATTTCATTCTCAAATAAACTATCATAACAACCATGAAGAGTTGGTTGAGGATGAAATAAATCAGGAGATGGAAGAAAACCCACAGGATCTCTCTAAAGAGACAAGTGATGATCCACCATCTCTTTTGTGTAAGGCTCAAGAAAACATTCAGCGTTATGATCAGTCACAAAGGGAAGATAAACATCATGGTTCTATCCAAAGAAAGAGAAAAATGCCTCCTATTTTAACCAAAGAGGAAATAAATCATATTCTAAACAGGCAGCGAGCCTCTAAACTTTCAAGTGAACAGAACATTTCTATTTATTTTTCTGCTAATCCTAGCTACCAAGGATCAGAAAATGGATTTGAAGATCAATTCGAGGAGAAACAATATGATAATCCAATAGGTATGATTGGTGAAATTACTTATATTGATGAATTTCCAAATTTTTATCAGTATGATGATGATTATGATCTCCAAACAGAAGCTAATCTTGCAGAGCAATCAACAATTGGTTTGTGGGAGGAAGTTCAGTTTCATCAACTTGAAAACAGTAATCAACCAATACATATCACCTATGACAGTGATGAGGAAATTCTAGAAATTTTGGAAGTAAGTGAAATATCTCTTCTTCTTTGTTATACTTCATTTCAGTCCATCAGAGATAACTTTCATATGATTAGAAATCAACAGCCTTTCTGTTTTGATGTTGAGGTTGGGGAAGATGATGAACTTCTTGAGCAAGTTGTTAATGAGAAGCCTTTTCCTGAAATGGTTGAGGAAATAATTTGCAACATAGAATCCTCCTTAACTCCAGATCTGTAGCCACCAAGTCCCATTGAATTTAAAATTGCAGATGAAGTCTTGGAAAATGATAATCACAGGAGAGTTGTTGCAATACTTTCTCAGGAAGACCTACTGCCAGAAAATGCTCTTAATGATGGTTTTCAGATAGAATTCAACCCAGTCAATCAGAGCATACCAGGATTTCTTGAGGACAACAGGGTAGTACATTCTGAGGCTTCCAAGTCAGATGATCATGAGGGGATAGAGATTCTTTCTCAAAAAAATCCCAAGAATAGCCAAGTGGAGGAAGGAGTAATCCTGAATGAAGCTTATTTCTCAAATCCTCTAATCCAGGTATTAGTAAAATATCCTTTTGATGATTTCTTAAAGACATATAAATGAGGACTGTATTAAACCAGTAACAGTTTGTTGCAAAGTATAACAAAAATTTTAGGCACTATTGTTCAAAAACTATTAAGGAGGGAGTGGTCTTTTGATTTCTTCAGCACACTCAAAGATATAAACAAAGATCACTCATGGAATCATCTACTTGATTGGTTATATTAGAAAAGGGAGTTCACCAAATGAATATATATCATATGTAAGTTAGATTAGGATAGATAGGTATGCAAATAAGCTCAGCACTATGAGCATCTTTCTAGCTTTAGTTTCAGATTGTTTTGTCTGAAAAATGAAAACACAAAAACAGAGAAAAGAAGAAAAAGAGGGCATGAAAAAAGAATAGGTACAACCCCATACTAAAAAAGCGTATTTTTGAAAGTGTGCAAGCCTAAATTCCACTACTTAAGAAATATAGTCTTGTTCAGTCATCTAGCCTAATCATGATTGAGCATGTTTTAAATTTTAGCTGATAGGTTAGTGAAAGAGGATTTTCCAAACCATGTAAAATTGGCTTATCAGTAGGTTAGATTAGGAAAATAAATTTGGTTTCTATGCTAAAATCTGAACCAAAAGAGAAAGAGAGAGATGCGTAACTAATTATGATGTTGAACACCTGAGCGAAGAAATCAGTCACATGTCATCGGTATTCAGGGATTTAGGTTATAAAGAAAGAGATATCAAAAAAAGCCCTGAAAAAATCTGAGGGTTCGATCATACCTCGGAATCACCACAAACCACAAGAAAACAGGGGGAGGATTTTTCTACCATACATTAAGGGTGTTACTAATAAAATCACCAAGGTTTTGAGAAAGAACGATATTTTCGCACAATTTTCAGCATCAGGGACTATTAGGCAAATAATGCGATCAGTTAAGGATGGCATAAGCCCTGAACAACTCAAAGGAGTGTACAATATTGACTGTTCATGCGGGAAAAGTTATATTGGTGAGACTGGGCATTCACTTTGGAAAAGACTTAAAGAGCATGGAGTTGATATCAGGTATGAACGATCACGCACCTCAGCCCTTGCAGAACACTCCTAAAAAACCAAACATCAAGTACGTCTTGGGGATGCAAAGATCATTGTGAGAGAAGAGCACTATCAAAGAAGAAAGATAAGAGAGGCCCTTGAGATTATAAAGCATCAAGATAATCTTAATAGGGATGGGGGAGTTGAAATTAGTGACACTTGGAGACCTCTTCTTCGACAAATCTGCTCCTCCAAAACACCATCCGCTGAGGCAGAGTTTTTCAGGTATAAGAATCTCAGGTATGTTCCTCCTCTTTTGAATTCTAATTTCGTATAAAAAATTAAAATTCTAATAATTATTCCTATTAATTGATTTTTATTTTGGTTAAAATAAAAATTAATTAATTAAACAATAATTATTAGTAATTTTTACTATATTCCTATAAAAATTATTAATTATATAAATAATAATTAATTAAAAAATAATTAATTAAATAATAATTAATTAATATAATTGATTAAAGTAATTAATTAATTATAAATAAATAATTAATTATAAATATAATTAAATAAATAAATAATTAATCATATTTATAATTAATTAAATTATAATTAATGATATCTAATTATATCTTTTTAATTTAAATTAATCAAATAATTAATCAATAATCAATAATTCCTATTAAAATTCTCCCAACAAATTAGATTTGTTAGTAAATTAAAAATAAGCAATATTCATAAATTAAAAACCAAATAATTAATATATTATATTTTTAACCTACCCAAAATTATTTAGAAGCTAAATTAACCAATTTAGTTACTTTATAATATAATAAATAATAAGCTTAAAAATTAAGCCAACTAATTAGTAAAATAAAATAAACAAAATAAAAATAAAAATGCAATTAGAAATGTAATTATTAAAATTAATAATAAATTTATTAAATTAGAAATGTAATTATTATAATTAATAAAAAAAAAATAGAAATACAAAAATACAAAACCTTGGTTGGCTCTTTTCAAGAAATTGATCTCTACTAATGGTCTGAAACCCTTCTCTTAAATTCTTCATTCTAAAGTCATGATGATGGATCCCAGTTGGGATTCGAAACGTCGACACATGTTCCTCAATACTGTGGATAATCCGGGAAGCTTCTTAAAAAATGATCACCACAGGAGTTTAAAAACCAAAACTCTTAGGTTTCTAGTTTCACTTGTACAAAAATAAAATCTGTGTGCAGCTTGTCCAAAATTCCACAGCCCATGACAAATCAGATTTCTTAAACTTGGTTTGATCATGTTTTAAATTGCATGTTAGTAGGTGTTTAGCAGGTAAATCCTCTTTGCGAACAGAGACGATCTCTCTAGCCCTAGAGTGGGTCTAGAAACAAAGGGACATGATAGAGTGTAGGTTCCTAATTACTGAATGAAAATAGGACATAGTAGATGGACCTACCTGGAGTCCAATGCTGTCGTCGCAGCTGTAGTGGTGGTGGCCTCTCGCTCCTGCCTCGACAAGTCACAATCCTTCTGCAATCATGCTGGGATACTTGCACATAGATCAGCAAACGAGAACAACATATGAGATAATAAATTCATTCATAACTACTAGCCAGTCAAAGAGGGCTAAACATATTGCATTAAACAAATAACATAACACAAAATGGGAACCAAACAATAGTCATGTATATGTATTGATATAAGGAAGAGTTACAACCAAAGCTTTGACATTGCAGTCTTTTCTAGCAGGGTTTAGCCGAAGCGCATCTCAGATGCTCATCAGGGGATTAGGAACAGATGAGGGGATGGACTTAAGCTCTCTCAACAAATTTCCTTCTTGTTCTATCTCTTCCACAGTTCAGCTATAGTATACTCAGTTCTCCATGTTCAGCTAGCTTATGCAAGGAGAGATAGCTTCTTTCTATAGAGGAAAAGAAGGAGATTGGGATCCCTAAAAAGGTTGAAGGGAGGCCTATCCTTTAGGAGGTTCCCACAAGCGGTGGAAACCATAAACTAAAGGAGGGAGTTCGTGGTTATTCAGTCCAACCACTCCCAATGACTCATCCTCGAAGTTGTTAGAGTGGAATATCCGCCTCTATTTTAAAAAATCATTCCATAAACAGCTCAGCAAGGGTGGCTAACTAGGACAGAGCACCCACTAGCATGGGGTCCAGCGTTAATCTTCCATATTGGCGCGAGGATAGAATTGGCTACTCGCGCCAAGGAAAAAACATGGGTTTCTAAAGCTCTACTTAGGGAATTTTTAGCAGAAGGAATATTTCTCTCATGTAAAGGGATGCAATGATGGTTTTTACAAGGCATGACACTTCTTATTAGTCACAAAAATTACCCTCCAATGTGCGAGATGGGGATTGCAAGGACAATGACAAAATGCTATGTAACAAATGCCCCCTAAAGCATGAGGTTCGAGGGAGAGGGAGGGGTGAAATGCTTTAAGAGAACGCATTCGAACTAAGCACCACTGTCAGAAAACTTGCAATTAAAAATACAACTGATATCTCTGATACATGAACATGTGGTATGGGAGCAGCCATCCATAATAGAGTACATAAAAACTGAGATCCGAAGTATGGACGCAACCATCCAGCAGTAAGGATCAAAAAATATACTTAGGTATGGTCGCAACCATCCAATAAAAAGATTCATGCAATAAGTCATGATAATCCACAAGAAACCGCAGCCTAGATTTTATCAGAAAAAACCCTGGGTCTTGCGCTCCATCTCGACCCGAACAAGTACAAATTAAAACATGCGAATATATGAGCTAAAGTCGAACATGCAAGAAAATTGTCGAATTACTAGCCAATGATGAAAGTTGTTAACAAACGTGAGAGAAACCACCAATAATGACAATGGCCCTAAAGGTACGAGAGGTACAATCCATAGAATGTGAATAGTGATCTGGCGTCGAACTCCTGCCGAATCACTCGATCAAAGGCCAATGATGTGGACCTTGCGTCAAATGCGAAGAACCTGCCATTGAGGCATGCAGGCTCCCTGAAGGGAGTCTCTAGATTAAATTCCTGGATAATGAGCTAAAGTCGACAGGAAGTGACCTAGTCGAAGGAGGGCCATAATGTTTCCCACATCATTGACACGAGACAGAGGAACATGATGATAGTGAATCAGGACCAACAGAGAATCAGAGGGAGGTTGAAAAATGTAGAGGCAAACTTCTCTTGAACATATCAGCAACACGAAACTGTATTTGGAAGTATTTGAAATTAAGGGATCTGAGGTCATGATGATGTGGAAAAGAACATATGAGAGGCCAAAAGAGGTTACCCAAACCCATGGATGCAAAAATGACGAAATGAGATGTCCCCAACCCGACATGAATGTAGACAAGTGCCATGTTCAAGAGCGACATACTTCCAACATAACTAAAAACTGGTTCCATTTTCCTCCACCATTTCTGGCGAGTACCCCAATTATTTTCTAAAACAAGCTTGAAGGGGATAGCATATGCTTGTAATGTAAGTTTGTCCTTCGGAAAAATCCAACTTAGTACATTTTATGAGCCCTAGGAAGGAGGAACTCGAGTAACGTCATGGAGACGAAGTCCAATGTCATCAGGGTTTAACGAGTCTGACAAAGGGAGAACTCGACATCTTTTCATGTTTAGAGAGTTTGAAAAGAAGGCGGAAAAGAAAACTCCAACATGACCCTTTTTGTAAATAGTCTCTCAGATTCGAAAGGGTAGAAAACAATATCTGAAAGAACCTCTTAGTCACGATAGGCTAAGGTATTCCTTATTCGTAAATAATCCATCCCAGCCCAAAATAGGGGTAAATGTATACTGGGTAGATATCGTTTCGCAAAAATTTAACGAGTTCAAAACGACAAGAGTCTTGACAATGTTTTCAATTTTTGAGAGTCAGAAAAGAGCTGAAAGATGACTCCTCCTAGAGCAACGAGTGGTATTAAGGGTAGAAACTGGTTCTCGTGATGGTGGAACTGCTTAGAACAAGTAAAGGTTAAGAGGGTTGCTAACAAGACCACTCATTACAGCGGTTCCTGAAGAATGGGTGAAACAACCAAGTGAAGGCATATGATCGGACAAGCAGATGGGGACAATGGAATGAGAAAACCAAGGTTCATCTGGAAAAATAGGCTAAAAAAATGGCAATCACGAGAGGTAAAATAAGAATGGTTTCATTTTTACACAAGCTTGAAATCAGGAAACTCTACTTGAAATTGGTTTCATTTTTACACAAGCTTGAAACAAAGAGTAAACTATTCTTGGGATTGGTTTCATTTTTACACAAGCTTGAAAACATGGGAAACTTTGCTTGTAATTGGTCTCATTTTTACACAAGCTTGAAACAAAAACAAACTATGCTTGAAATGTAGGCATGCCCCCAACATGGGGACTTAATTCGAGGTACATCCCAAGCTTCAGTCCAATTGCAATTAATGAAAAGCAGATGGAGTGAAGGTTCAATTACGAGATCAAGAGAAAGACTCGACTAGGATTTTACGAGATCGTATCAAAGACTCGAATGGGATTTTAGGAATGTGTTTCATTGTTTTAGCAAGTTTGACACACTAAAAGAACTATACCCATGAGCTAATTTAATTTTTAATGAGGTTGACATAGAAGATGAACCATCCTCATGACATCTTGTTTCATTTTTTACGGAGCTTGACACAAGAAAATGAACTCTGCTCCATTGATCCTATTTCATTTTTTAAGCAGCTTGACACAAGAAAATGAACCATGCTCTAAAGAGCTTGTTTCATTTTTTAAGGAGATTGACACAAGAAAACAAACTATGCTCCAACGATCTTGTTTCATTTTTTAAGAAGCTTGACACAAGAAAATGAAATATGCTCCAAAGAGCTTGTTTCATTTTTTAAGGATATTGACACAAGAAAATGAACCATGCTCCAAATAACTTTCATCATAGCGAATAAGAAGTCATGGCTTCCAATAGGTTCTCATCTAATTGGAGAAAAACATCTCAAAAATCAGGATCCAATGGCCCCAACACATGATGTACAACGACACTATCGCTGGATGAGGGCAATGAACAAGTGGCCACATAATTAACTCGTGATGGGGAAGATAAAACCGGCAGATAAAATTCCAGAAGAGATGATGGCAGGCCAGCTGCCACTTCAAGACCAAAGAATGAAAGTTTATCAATGGTCACGACCTGACCTTTGTTTGGAAAACAGATCACACGAAAGAGGGAAGAGACAAGTGCACCCATGGAATAAGCATATTCACACCCCAAGAGTAAATTAAAATCTAAGGGGCCTGGAACAATCATCATGTCTATATAGATGGTTTTCCCTCCCAAAGTAACAGGAAACTTCAGAAGGATCCATAATGGTTGACTGGTTCCTTTGTTAAATGCCAAAAAATTCTATGTAACAGGCATAAGTGGTGGAGAACCAAAATATTTCCAAGTAGTTGAAGAAAAAATACTAACAGACGCGCCTTCATCTATAATCATGCTAGGTACGGCCACATCATAGACCTATACCGTGATCTCAAAAGACACATAAGAAGGAAGGCGGTGTTAGTGTCAGCCTTTGCAGCCTTCCTCCAGTGATCAAACATGCTCTTACAAAGTGATTTTAAGGTGTCAAGGTCAAATTTTGTCATTTCAAAGAGTCTTCAAGCAAAATTTGGTCACTAGGCATTAAGTCTAGGGTTTGTTTTCATGCTTTTCAAAGTTGTCCAAATGTCGGTCCATGTCACTATTCAGTTGAGTGTACCATCATTCAGAGGGTTGTCATCATCATGTCAAGTTCCATTGGGTTATTTTACAACTTGTTCATGCTTCAGTTGTGCCTAGGTAAGGTCCATTTCCCTCTCCTAGGGTTTTGGAGGTAATTTCTCTTGGATGGTCAAATCATCGGAAAAACTTGTATCCTGATGTTCAAAAACCTTCCCCTATCCTTAATATACCTCATTAAACACTTCCCATCACTGAGATCCCTCAAATTCCTCATTTTTGCACAAACCCTAGTTTCTAGCCACAACTTGGCAATTTTCTAGGCTAGGCCTGTGTTTTGCCCTTTTGGACCCCTTCCCCTCACTCAATCTCTGTGATTCCACTTCCCCATGCTTCCTAACATCCCTCCCTACTTCCCAAAATTTTCCCAAGAATTTAGAAGCCCCTTATCCCCTTCATTTCGCTTCATTTCGACAAAATCCCTTGTTTCACACATCGGGATAAGTTTCACTCAAAAGATGTTTCAGAGCAATAAAAGATGAATTTTGGAAAAATGAGAGATTTTTTTGTCCAAAACATGCCAAGGAAGAAAAACCTCCTTCACTTTTTACACAGGTGTCATGGTTTTAGAGAAATGTCAAAAATACCGTTGCCTCAAGGGAATTGATGCACCTGCTGGAAGTAGTGTTGGGAGATTTGAGTTTTGATAGGGTAAATGAGCTCCAAATTGAGAAATTCCACTTGGATTAGAAATTAGACTTCAAGAGATTTCCAACGAGCTATCATGAGCTCAATTTGGATGCCGGGAGGTACTTCAAAATCAGGCTGAAAGTCATGCGACCCACTTGGCTCAGGGATGCGACCCATATGATTGGGACACTTGCTGGAGGAAAAATTTATATTTTTGGATTTTTCATGGAAATTTATGCATGCTAAAAGTATTACTGAAGCATTTCATCAGGTTCTGGATGGTCAAAAGGCCCAAAAACACCATGAAAATCACTCTGCCACCTTTTGCACCAGCAGAAAGTACTTCTGGGAGAATGAAGTTTTGGAGGGTCAAATGAGCTCCAAATTGGGAAATTCCACTTGGGTTGGATAGCCAACATCCAGATATTTCCAACGAGCTATCATGAGCTCAATTTTTATGCCGGGAAGTACTTCAAAATTGGGCTGAAAGGCATGCGACCCACTTGGCTCAGGCATGCGACCCACTTAAATTTTTGGCTGAATTTTCAACTTCCAGCTCAAATTTTCAGCCAGTTTGGACCAGTTTTGCTTGTGGATGAAATTTTTGGGTTTTCATGATGTAAATTTATGTTTGGCATGTAAATTTGGCTTATTTTTATCTATTCTAGAAGATTCACTCTCAAAAAAGTAAAAATCATGTAAATGGATCAGTTCCCACTCTTTTAGAGGCAAGTTGTTAGCTGCCTAGAATGTAGTTCCATGATTAGAATTTGTTGAAACTGATTCCTGAAGGAGGAATTCGACCCCTAGAGGTGTGGGAAGGGGTTAGAGTGATCTATATATTGTAATTTCTTAATCATTTTCAGAGGTTGGAGAGGTTGGACTCTTGGGAGACTTTTGGCACCATTGTACATATTTTTTTCATATTTTGGCTAAGGAAAGATCAGAGGTTTTGCGGCACTTGTTGGGATTCTTGTGGTGTTCTGTTCTTGATGGTGTTTTCTCTCTGTTTACTGTAAGTTTATTCATGTTTAATGTACGTCATTCCTTTCATATGCTTCTGAACTAAAGTGAATGAGTAGATGAGGTTGAATCCATTGTTTATAGTGCTCTGCCTTTGAATTCATTTAGTTTTTCATGTTTTCGACTGTTTGAAGAGGATCCAAGTTCTTCTTTGCCCTCTTCAGCTCCTCATCGGTCTGATCTGTCTGTATATCCAATCAAAAGCATCAAGACAATCACCTACCTCGCCCCAACTCGAAATCTGCAAAGGTCTGACCTTATCCCCGGACCCAAAATTTGTTTTTCCCATTTCTCCAGCGAAAACCCAAAAATCAAAAATCAAACATACCTATCTCTTTACTAGCCTAAAATCAGTTCCCTTTTAAAGTCATCTCGCACCCTATTGTTCATTTTATCGAGATTGACGGAGAGAGCCCTCTCCTGTCCTCGTAGGGCTAGATACGAGGCTGAGCGTGGTTTGATGTAGCCTTGAGTTTTACCTCATTTCAGCCTGAGGTAGATTTGAGCGCTAACAGGCGGTATCCCGCAAATCGACTCCAATCAAAGGAAGTGACCAAACTACTTGGATGGGGTACCATTGAATTGAGATGGTCTTCCCTTGGTGTTACCATATCAAGAGGAGCATCCTCCTAGACCACAGACATGGGAGCAGGAAGAGAAATTTCTTGAGTGACAGGGATGGAAGGATCTTTCTCCAAGTCTGAGGAATCTGGAGAAACAAGAAGAACGTGAGGGGGATGAGATCCACTCTTGACGGAAAAGACCTGATGAACCATAGGTGGGATCAGATCGACTAATTCCTTGACCAATGGTCAATCGGGAATGGATTCCTGAATTTGAATTTCCAAGGGAGTGGGATTGACCAAGGATGACTCTCGACCGATCATGGAATCAACTAGTAGAGGACTCAAAGAAAGTTTTTGGTAACCAACCAGAAGGCAGGGTGCAGAAATAGTAGGGTTTTCCAACACTCTTGTGGCTTCATCCAGGTATAGACAAAGGTGAATGGGATGATTCCCTTCACACAACTTATAGGGATTGGTAATATTACCCTGTTTCTTATGAATCTTATTATGGCTAGTTGAAGATGTGCCACCAATATGACTTCCAGAAGCCAAAGGAAACAGTGGACGGCCTTCGGACCATGCCTTGAGCACCTTGGGGATGCCAGGGCTATCTAGAAGGAAGTGGTCACCCTTGCATAGCTTGCAAGGGAATTTGACTTTCCGTGGAAGGCTGGATGGTTTATCGATGGAAGGTGTCTTAGGAGCAACAACTACAACATTAGCCTCTTGCTTATCTGACTTCTTCTTTTTCGTCTTCTTCTTCTTCTTCAGGTTGAAATGAGCGTGAAAGGACAAGTGCTCGAAGATCTTTTCTCTTTTAGAGAGTCACGAAAATATAAAAATGACTACTCAAGTAAACTAAGCAAGAGGGTGTACCAAGTTTTCGTGAACTGCCATATACACCTTGGTGATCAAATGAAAGAGAAATGACCAAGGACTTGATGTACGTGTAGGTAGTCTCCCCGAATGTTGTGTTCGATGTATCACGGTTACAGGGCAGCAGACTCGGCTTCCTATGGATAAAATGATTGCAACCTAGAGGGGTCTCCCTTTATATAATCGATGGTACAAGTAGCACAAGTCCGTACTAGCGTTGTCTAAAGCCAGATGATGAACAACAGCTACTAGGTTTTAAGATGCCGAAACACTTCTCTAACCTAGACCACTAAAGATGTTGCATTAGGTTCCAATTCTTCCTTAGGTTAATTGAATGAATTTTAAAGTTGATATTGGATTATGTTTCAGTTTCAAGGCCCTACCAAATTTGGATCTCAAATATCCTAAATGCAAGGTATATGCAAAAGAACACCATCTTCCATTCAACGAATGCTAATTATGAGAAGGATAGAGATCTTTCAAACAATAGAAAACAATGAGAATATGTGAAGAAATCCACTAATGCATCTAATGCAATCAAATGAAAATGAAAAACTCTTTCCTAGACTATCAAATGCTATTTATGCAAAAGAAATTTTCACTTTCGATGCAAAAGAAAGAATGCAAATTTTTTTTTTTTTTTCCCAATGAAATGAAGCACACAATGCACTAATTACATGAAAAACAAAATGAACATTAGCCTAAGTATTTTGAATGTAGGAATCGAAATTGAATGACTCAATCAACGCAAAACAAACACAAGAAAATGCTCAAACTAAAGCTACAATCTTCCAAACCAAAAGAAACTTTTCAAAGCGACCCAAACAAGCAATGTAATCTATGCTCGGAGCAACAACGAGAAGAATCAAATGAAAAACGAAATGATCATCCAACCAAAGCAAACACTCAAAAGGATCAAGAAAACTTAGCACAATCAACCCAGGAATGAGACTGACAATAATAAAAAAGACTTGATTTCCAAACAGAAGGCTCAGTGCACCAACACTCAGAAACCCTAAGTCCTTAAACTACACTGATAAGAAAATAGACAAACAACTGAGAAAAACAAGCCTACAACATTCAAAACAGTCCCAAATGTTCAATTACACACAAAAAACAACCCAGAGTCAAGCACAATTGACCAAAAGACTCATCAAGGAGGTAAAACCAAATCCTACAGGATTCAGCGCGACTGTAAGGCGGTAATCCGCGCCAAACAGGGGTTGGCACGATTGCAACAAAAGCAACTTGTGCCAATCGACATGACTGTTCAAGTGAAAAGCATGCCAAGCCGAATAACTATGGGAAAAGGGGAAAACCAATGAGCAGAGGTCAATCTTAACACTCTGGAGCTGAACAGAGGATTTAAAACAAGCAAGAAAACTAGAAAAAAATAGATAAGCAAGTCAATGACCGAAGTCGACCCAACAAGCTGAAACGACAAACTCACACTGATCCATATTGAAGTCACCAATTTGTTAAGCAAGTAAATCCTCTCTGTGAATAGAGATGATCCCTCTAGCCCTAGAGTGGGTCTAGAAACAAAGAGATATGCTAGAGTGTAGGTTCCTAATTACTGAATGAAAAGAGGACATGGTAGATCGACCTACCTAGAGTCCAATGCTGTCATCGTGGCTGTAGTGGTGGTGGCCTTTCGCTCCTGCCCTTGAAAGTCACAATCCTTCTGCAGTCATGTTGGGATACCTGCACATATATAAGAAAACGAGAACAATATATGACATAATAACTTCATTCATAACTACTAGCCAATCAAAGAGGGCTAAGCATATTGCATTAAACAAATAACGTAACAAAAAATGGGAACCAAACAATAGTCATGTATATGTATTGATATAAGGAAGAGTTACAACCAAAGCTTTGACGTCGCAGTCTCCTCCAGCGGGTTTAGCCGAAGCGCGTCTCAGATGCTCATCATGGGATTCGAACGGGATGAGGGCATGGAATTAAGCTCTCTCAATAAAGTTCCTTCTTGTTCTATCTCTTCAATAGCTCAGCTATAGTATACTCAGTTCTCCATGTTTAGCTAGCTTATGCAAGGAGAGATAACTTCTTTTTATAGAGGAAAAGGAGGAGGTTGGGGTCCCTACAAAGGTGGAAGGGAAGCATATCCTTTAGGAGGTTCCCACAAGAGGTGGAAACCATAAACTAAAGGAGGGAATCCGTGGTTATTTAGTCCAACCACTCCCAATGACTCATCCTCGAAGTTGTTAGAGTGGAATATCCACCTCTATTTTTAAAAACCATTCCATAAACAGCTCAGCGCATGTGGCTAACTGGGACAGAGCGTGCATTAGCGCGGGGTCCACCGTTAATCTTCCTCATTGGCGTGAGGGTAGAACTGGCTACTCGCGCCAAGGAAAAAATAGGGGTTTTTGAATCTCTGCTCAGGGAATTGTCAGCAAAAGGAATATTTCTCTCATGTAAAGGGATGTAATGATGGTTTTTGCAAGGCATGACACTTCTTATTAGTCACAGAAATGAACCTCCAATGTGCAAGATGGGGATTGCGGGGGCAGTGACAAAATGTTGTGTAATAGTAGGTTAGGGAATGAAAATTTGTCAAACAGCTTAACCTTGACAGATAAGTAGACTAGGTAGAGAATAGAAGAGTTCATCAGCCTAATCTGAACTCTTGGATGACATAAGGGTACAAGTAGATATTTTTTATCATTTCAAAATAAAATAATGTCAAGGGTTTTCCAATCCAAGTGCACCCAAGAGAAGAAAAATGTTAGGAAAAATATGATGGATAGGTAGAACTGATATTGAAGCAATCATGTCTTTTCAGATTTTTGAGATCATAGCTTCAAGGGAGCATCAAAAAATTAAGGAAGAGGGATTTTCCAAGTACAAGTAAGGTACTAATCTTCAAAACTTAGAGATCTGAACTCTGAGGTTCTTGACACCTCCTGAAAAGGAGCTGCCCTCCCCAAGTGGAGCCACTGTTAGTCATCGATATTTTTCACTATTGGTATATGACTATAGATTGGTTCTAGATTTCTAAAAACAAAATTCCTTGAACATTATGAGTTTTAGAAATCTCACTACCTTCATTATCCTTATAGTAATTTTTTCACTATTCTATCAACCTTGCCATTTCATAGTCACCCTGCCACTCCTAAAAGAATCCTTATGGGCTTGTGCCACTCATCTCCATACTTTTTTCCTACCTATGACCTCATTACTCTATCTTTCCTTTGCCCATAACTCCACTTTACATCTATGGTTACCTATAGCCTAACTCATTCCCATGATCCCCAAGTTCCTCAAGCATTGACGGTCTCAAAACTACCTCTGTAGGCTCCTTAGATAAATCAAGTATATTGGATTTTGGATCTTCAATAAAACACTTTGAAAATTACTCTGTTTTTCACTTGAAGCCTCCAAGCCAATTTTCAGTCAAATATCATGGTCAAAGGACCCTCCCACTAGGTCATTACGGTTTCACAGGTTGTAAGGTCATCATTGATGTTTCAAACATTGTTTATATCCTTTGCTATAAGATGACTTAGATGTAATAGAAGGTCAGCACATGGTTATTTCAAGGAAGACTTGAAAGTTTCCAAAGAAGCACTACACTATCAGCTCAAATTCTGCAAGAGGTAAATGTGAAGAGGTCCATCAGCAGAAGGTGTTGGTAGGAAAGGAGGTATGCTCTTAAATCAAGACAACTCACAATAGAAGAAATGGAAACACTTGTTCTTGTAGAGAATTAGGGTTTTGAGCTTGATTAGGCCAGCAGTGTTCCAAGCAGGGATCAAATGAAAAAAATGACCATGGAGGAAGGACACCCAAAAACCAAATATGAAGAGAATTTTATCAGAGATTATAGATGAGATAGGGAAAAGGGTGAAGGTGAAATATAAAAAATGAATGAACTTGAAAGGGCTATAAAGAACTTAGAAGACAACATTGATGAATGTCTTAAAATCACTCCAAACATCTAAGGTTTTGGGAAAGTGTCCAGAGAAGGTGCAACCATGAAATTGAACTCCATGATAACAACAGAACAAGGTTTTTGAAGGTGTTGATATATGAAATCCTCCCAGAGGTGTTTCATGAACTGGTTATGCCTCAAGGAGCAAAAAGAGGTGCAAATTCATCATTTCAATCACCTGCCAAACAAAATATGAGGTTAAGCTCTAAGATATAAGTAAAGGAGGCTTCTAAGGCTGCTGCTATGTCAAAATAAACATGTCAAAGTTTACAGGATCAAAGGGAAAGGAAAATTTCATAACTCCAACAATCTGCCAACCAAGGTGAAAAGGATAAAATGAGTATTGTAATGAGACCCACAGAAAGTTTGGAAGTTCCATCATGTGTAATATAGCCCCGAAGTTGTCCAAATCAACTTATTATGCCTCAAGGATCAGAAGAAAGGTAGATGCCATAACCCCAACAAAATACAAGCAAGAAAAGGTAAAAGGGTTAAGTGGAGTTTCATGATAGATACCAACAAGGTTTTTGAAGATGCTACTACTGTGTGCAATCATCACAAAATCATCAGAATAGACATGTCAAGTCTCAAAGGAGTAAAATCATAGGATTAGCTTCATCTCTTCAATCACCTGCAAGAAAAAGGTTAGAGAACATCAGTGAAAGAAAGTGAAAAGGACTTTAAGCATTAGGAAATGGGTTATCAAAGTTTAATAAAAATTCCTAAGTCCATGAAAGCCCATTCTACAATTCAAACAAATCATCGTTTCCTTACAAATGATAAAAAGCACTAAGGAGAAAAGAGTTTTTCAATTTTCAAGTTAATTCGGAAAAAATTGCCTGGTCTGCACGCTTGGGAGGTGGCAATGCACCCCTGGAAATTTTTTCCCATGTAAATTACAAAGGCGTTGCACACCTGGGAGGTGGTGCTACGCGCCTGGCAGAGCACTACGCTTTTGGCCAGGGCCTTCAAAGAAAAACCAACACTCAAAACACCTCTAATTGATTCCATGCCTCTGCTCAATGGTCTCTTAAGCATTCTTAAGGGTAATTAAATGCTATAACCCCACCTTCAAGCAAGTTTCATGACTTTATATTAAATGATAAGAAAACCCTAGGAGGCTACCCTAAGACTTAAAACTTGACATCACTGTTGAACCTCATTCTATTTGCCTATAAAGAAAATCAGTGATTGACAAGGGTGGTTACATTAGTTTAAGGGTTGTCATCAAGTTATTTAGCCTCTCATTTAGCCTAACATACTTACACCTTCACTCATTCATCTCATTCACATGAAGACTGTTATTCCATTACCCTCTTCCATATCAGTTTCATTTGCAGTCCTAGGGTTGCAAAGGCAGAGTGGTCAAAATGTCAAGAGAAGGAGACAGTGGTAGTGAAGGAGAAGGTAGGATGTCAATGAGACAGAGAGCAAGCAGAGATCAGCAGGGATGATGTTGGCAGTAATAATTCAAAGAACAGAAATGATGATATAAATATGTCAGAAAGCCAAGATAGAAGTGAGGCAAATAAAGATGAAGCATTCATGATGAAGATGATCTCCATGAGACAAAGATTAATGTTGACCTTGTTGATTTAGATGATAAGCATGATAATGAGGCTTATGAAGGATATGATGGAACTAATGAGGTAAAAGAGAAATAAAATCTTGGTATCCTGGCTGATCCATCCCCTACAAGCATTCCAAACATCATCAGCAAAACAAAATCCAATTTAGGGCATATTTTTGCAAATTTGAAATTTTGACTGTTTTAAAGGGCCAAAGGCGCAGCGTCACTGGCACTGCGCTCTTTTTTGGTGCACTCTTTTGAGGAATGTCTTGCATTTTTGAGTTCATCAGGTGAAGGAAATTATCCACAAAAAAATTCAGCTCGCTAGGAGTAGAGCCGGTACTCCAAAATTGTCAAAAACACCCAACAAATTACCTTTCTGCCCTATTTTCAGAGCTGGCACTGCGCCCTGAGTAGTCTTGGGAGATTGCGTTTTTTATTAGGTAAATGAATTCAAATCATAAAATTAAATTACTTTTTGGAAATTAGACTTTACGATCTTTCCAATGAGCTATCATGGAGCTCATTTGGACACCTGGAAAGCCTCCAAACCTTGGTCACAAAATAGGCAATTTTTCCAGTGCAGGCGCTGCGCCCTTGGCCTTGGCATTGCACCCTTGCCTACAAAGTCAACAAAAGACACAAATTTATTTAAAAATATATATTTTTTATGAATTTTAAGGAAAATCACTCCTAGTTAGCTCAAAGTTTATGTTTGAAGTTATTTTTCAATTATTACATTAGATATTTTGTGCTTTGGGCCTTGCATGGTCTCTTTGGACAAAAATGACATTTATGATGTATTAATGACATTTTGGAAACCATATTTAGGGCTTTGGTCCTCCTTTCTAGTTAAATATTGCATTGATGCCTCATTGTGCATGTTGGTTAATTGTGGAGAAAAACCTCATAGACTTTGAGTTTTGAGGAGTTTTTGGCTTTAGAGCATTGTGAAGGTTTTGAACTGAATATCAAAGAGACAAGCACTTTGCAGGATTCATGAACATAGTTGATGGTGATGTCTTTCTCATTTTGTTCTTGTTATCTTATGTTTTACATTTTGTGTCATCTTTCTCTTGCAATAGAAGAGAAATTTTATCTTAAAGATATGTTGTCAAAAGCACCTTAAGTCTTTCTTCTTCTCTTGCTTTCATGTTTTCCTCTGCCAGGTCAATTTAGAGAATTCTTAGTTGCTCTCTAATCCCACTTAGCTTTTTTATCTCAAGAATGATTTAATGAAGTCAGTACCAAAGTATTTTATGGTTATCCCTGCCCTTTGGAATCACTTAAACATTGTTTTTGAGGTCTTTTCTTCAAAGTATTGCTAAATAGGGTTTGAATAAAGAGGTTTATGGTTTGCCTTACCCTTTTTGTCCATCTTGAATGGTTTATTTGAATTTATTTGTAGTTTGATTAAGGAATTTAGGGGTTCCCTACCCTTTGATCATTACTATATGTTATCTTAAATGTTTTCTTTGCCTAAAGGTGAAATCACTAGAGACCTTACAAGTTTATTTCTCTCTAAGGTTTTCTGGATTGTTGTCTTAATGTTTACTTGTTAAGGTTTGGTCAAAGAAGTTATTGGTATGCCATGTCTTTGGTTATTTATTTATGCATAGTGATATTAAAGGCCCTTCTTGTTAAAGTATTTATCAAAGGATTCTTAACTACCCTTTGCACCTACTTTGTTCACAATTTAATGTTCACTTCACTCACATAAGATTTGAAGATCCATTTAGCTTTGTTATACTTGCCCTCTGAAGCATCCTTGACCTATTGTTGTACCTTTAGAGACCTTTTGCATACTCCATAGCGCAATGGTCTAAACCTCTCTTACTCTATTTTTTCAGCTTGACAACCCACCCAAACAAACAAACAAACAAACAAACCCTAATCCTTATAACTAGCCTAAAATAAAAACCCTAAAATCAAACAAGTTACATCCTTTACACAAACATAGAGAGAGCCCTCTCTAAGTCCAGGAAGGCTAGGTCGTAGGACTCCAAAGGATGGTTTGATGTCACCCTTGTACATTTGTTCTTGCCAAGCTGAAAAATTATGACGACCTAACAAATCCCCTACACATTACGAGTTTAGTTCATGTCATTAGGAAGGATCAACCATGGGGGATGAAAATACTAAACATATTGTACTGTTACTTTCAAATTCCCAATACCGGAAACAAGAGATGAAGCTCCTATGAAAAATATTCCCTTATCATCTCTTCCATCCTTTCAAGGGATGGCAATTGAATATCATGACACCTTTATGTTTGAGTTTGATGTCTTGTGTAGAAGTTACAACTACACTACGGACACTCAGAAGCTAAAATTGTTTCCTGATACTCTAAAAGGAGAAGCATTGAGATGGTTCATTAGACTCGGTGTTGGCTCGATCTGAACCTGGGGTGACATGAAGGAGGAATTCCTCTCTAAGTATCACGATTACTGTCGAACCAAGGATTTGAATGAAGAAATATTCAGAATTACAAATAAGGAAGAGGAAAGCTTGGAAGACTACATTGAACGATTCCATTATAATTTACAAAGGTCTAAGTTTGGTGACATAGCCCAGGAAATCTTGTAAAAAATATTTCTAAGAGGTATGAGAGATGATTTTTGGAGCACTTGAATCTATTAGGAAAGGGAGAAATATCACAGGAATCTCTTGAAGAAATAATGAAGCTCTGTCTGCGGAGTTCAAGAGGATCGACCAAGGGAAGGAGTTTGGTTCGGGACCCTTTAGTCCGGATACAGAAGTCCACAAGTGGGGGAGTAACTAGAGAAAATGTTGGGAATTTATTTGAGGATTTTAAAACTGGCCACCTCATTACTTTATCTGCCTAGATTACCACATACAAGTCAAGAAATCACAAGAAGAAGTTGAAGCAGCGTTGGAAATATTCTATCCTTGATGCAAAAATAAACATCTATAAAGGGAATATGAAATGAACAACATTATCTTGTGCAACATTTTTGATTTGGCGCATTCCACTGGTCAATGCCTAGAAATACCCAGACTGAAAGTAATGCTTAAGGAATCAAGTGAGGAGGTCCAGTCTTCCTACTTCATCGGATCATAGAGACCATGGCAGCTGCGACCTACAGGTATGCTTGCAAATTTTCCTCTTTTAATCCTTGGAATAATGCTTATAATGGTCAGCAATTTCCATGGCCATATCCTACTCCTTCCTCAACACAATTTCCTTCACCCTGGAACCAGCAGCCTTCCCCTCCACCAATGCTATATCCTCCATCAAAATCTTATCCTTGGAGTCATAATTAGAGAGGTAATGGCTAAGTTCCATCCCCCTCTGCACTACCAATGCAGCAACAGCTACAACTACCTCCTCTCGAAACTCTTGCACCTTTTTTTTGACCCCAATTACCTATGCAACCTAACCCCAATCTGACTAACAAGGCAACCCAGAGCATAGATACCGCGGATACTTTCTAGACTTACCTTATTACTCCTATTGGGCTCAATGAGATTCAACTTGATCGGAAAAAGTAATCGGACATGACCATACTCCTATCATTACCGAGGAGGATAGTGACTCACCTAGAAAGGGTATAGTTGATTCTAAAATGATTGTTACACCTGTAACAACTGATATAGCACCAACCATTACACATATAGAAGCCAGCTCAAAAAGGATTGTTGTTCCTACAATAGCCAACTCGTGTAGGGATGGTGCATCTGTGAAAGCTAACTTAGATGTTAGAGCTCGGGATGATCCATACCCTCAATGATTAATTGAAACTGGGCCAACCTCACAAACTGAATTAGAGTTTCACAAGGAATTACATAATTTGTATGTGCAGATTCCACTGTTACAAGCTCCCAAGGAAGCACCTATTTATGCCAAAACGGTGAGAGATCTGTGTGTCAAAAAGCCAGTAAGGAAGCCGAAGGACCCTGCTACTATCCCTATTATGGGGAGACTTTCCAAACTAATGATTGATCAGCCTTTGTTAACTAAATATAGCGACCCGAGAAATCCTATAGTTATTATTAATATTGATGATCGGCCCATAATTAATACTCTGATCGATTTGGGGGTGGCCATTAATGTAATGACCAAGGATATTTTTATCTCCCTATGACTTCATGGACTCAGACGTACACCTATAGCGCTTGAATTAGCAAATAGGTCTTGTGTCAAACTTGAAGGGGTGATAGAAGATGTGGTGATTATTGTAACTACTTGGAGATATCCGACTGGTTTTCTAATTTTTCAAACCAAATCAAACCTGGGGGGGCGTCCTTTAATTTTGGGGAGACTGTGGCTAGCCACTACAGACACATTTATCAGATGTAGATCCAAATCTATGATGATCTCAGATGGGTAGGCCACTAAGAATCCGAACCTTTACCCCCCAGCGAAACCACACATGGATTTCCCTAGTCCCTAGTAGGACGAATTTGAACCTGAATTTGATTTTTCCCTACCTATCCTCACACTTGGAAAAGAACAATATTTTAAGTAGAGGATGATTTTGTTAACAGTTTTAATGCAGAACATCAGAAGAAATATCAGAGTATGTGCGAAAACTCTAGAGTTTACACTCTACAAAACCTTATTACTCGCAATGTATTTGTTTTAATCTTTGAAGCTCGTTAAACATACATATATATGGTGTGATCACAGCAAAACTTAAACAACACATATAACCCAAAACAAGTAGTATGTGTGGAATTCCTTACCAGAGATCACAAATCACATAATTTGCAATTAACTTTAACCCTTAAACTTTAATTCTTGCGAAGTATGAAACTACGTTGAGCCAACATGTGTCCACCGCTTTCCGCATTGCAAACAATTTTTTTTACTTTGCGATGCCTTAACACTTATATTCTAAACTTTGTGAATTGCGAAGTTGTTCCCCGGTGCTACGATCTCCATCGTTGGTTTAGTCTCGTATCCAAAAATCCACGTTGTCCCTCCAACTCTTCACTTCGCCCGCAAGTCAAATAATTTAACTCGTGACTCTTTACATTAAACCTGATTATGTGCAATGTGCGCTAGATATACATTGTGTTGATATCTTTCTCATTGATCAGGTTCAAATCTATGCCTCCTCGCACCTGAAATCTGATTGTCTTTTTGCTATATAACTTAATATATATGTGATTCAACAAAATTTAAACAAATAGTTTGAACAGAGATCCCGATCAATACAAAACACTTGAAAATTAATAATAAAGGAATTTATAGAGCCAAGCCCTTGATCAGTTGGTTATTACAATAGTTTATGCTCTCTTTGCCCTTGCCTCTCGCACACCTATTTTACACTGTCACACTTTTTCCTCACGCTCTGCTCTCTTTCTCACACTTATCACACACACACGCACACACACACACACACATATATATATCTGAAGTGGTCCTTCTCAACTAAAGTAGATTTCCGTTGAACCACTCCAACAAACATATTTTACCCTATTTCTAAGCTCTTATCCTACTTGGCTCAATCTCCTTGCAGGGAGATACCAATTTCTATTTTATATCCTAATTAAATTAGAAAGCCCAAACTAACTAACTTCTCTAATTTAAAACTAAGTAAAATATTAATGGCCAATGTTTATCCACCTCATGTTAGCCACAACTTGTGAACATACAATCACATTGTTGGCTAAGTCTAGATGCTCCTGCATCAGACTCTCGGGGAAGAAAATATTGATCCATCAATGCTTCAGGATTTGTACTAAAATTCTATAATTCTGTTGTTGTCATCCAACTGGAATCTTCCACAGGTTGTCCTTTCCATTTGACTAGATACTAATAGTAAGTTTTTCCTCTGGTCTTCTTTGCTGCTCTTTTCTCCAAAATGGCCTCCACTTCTTTCTTTTCTATCTTTGGCATCTGTTCCTTCCAATTCAAAGTCTGGTCTTCCTCTTCTGTACAGTCTTCTTGTAGCTCTTCCTATGTTCATTTGTATAGGTACATATCTACAACATTAAAGATGGGTGACATTCCAATTCCTTCTGGAAATTCAATCTCATATGCATTTGAAGAAAATTTCTTCAAATTTCTACATGGTCCTATCTTCTTCATTTTTAATTTGTTGTAAGTTCTAACAGGAAACCTTTCTTTTCTCAGGTAGGCCATGACTAGGTCACCTACTTGGAATTATTTTTTCTTTCCTCTTCATATCTATTCTCTATTTGTATTTGCCATTGCTTTGCTACAATCTATCTTTGAAATCTTCCTATATTTTCGGCATTCGTTCTACAAACTCTTCAGCTTTTGCACTCCTTATCTCTTGTTTTCCTAAATTTCTGGGCTTATACACACCTCTTGGATTTATTCCAAAAACAATATGGAATGGACTCATCCCAGTACTTCGATTGGGAGTATCATTATAAGCAAACTCAGCCTAAGAAAGTGCTAGATCCCACTGCTTAGGATTTTTATACACTAAGCTCCTCTATATATTTCCCAAGCTTCTATTCACTACCTTGGCCTATCCATCTATTTGAGGGTGATAAGATAAACTGAAACTAAGGTTGGTACCTAGTTCCCTCCATATAGTTCTCAATAAATGTCCAACAAAATTCGTATTGCTATCAGACACAATACTCATAGGAAATCCATGTAACCTTACAACTTCTGAAAAAAACAGATTAGCATATGTGATGCATCACTAGTTTTCTTGCATGCAATGAAATGAGCCATTTTAGAAAACCTATCCACCACAATATAAATGGAGTCATTTCCTCTTTGATTTTTTGGCAAACCCAAAACAAAATCCATACTAACTAAATCCCATGGTTGGTTTGGTATTGGTAATGGTTGATACTGTTAGAGTCGGTCTTTACATCCCTCCGTCAGAGATCATTTCTCTTATTGCATTTCATTGTTTAGGTGTCTCATTCCTCTCATTCATCTGCATTCCGTTAGGAGCATGCCATTGTCTGACGGAAGGGTTTTGTTCTTTCATTTTTCCTCATGCTTGTACCTCTTGGGTTGGTCAAAATTTCTCAAAATTCATCAAGGTTCAGTTCATGTCATTTATAGTCATAGATGGTTATTTTGGTCAAAAAGAGTCTTTCAGTTTCTAGGTCTAGGGTCTGGTCTTTAGTAATGTTAAATAATGCCCGCAGGCCATGAGGATGTTTTCAATTAGTTTTCATTTTAATATTTTCATCGTCAAATATGCTCGAGGATGTTTCTTCTTCAAAACTCTGTTTTGAAGAAGAAATTGTTAAATTTGTTTTTGTAATAAAATGTATCTTTCCACCATGTTGTACTTCACCATGCAAACTCTGGTCATCCTTTGCCAAGTTTCGATGCCACCATCCCTGTAAAATCAACCAATTTCATCATTCAAGCTCTAGAAAGTCAGTGAGCAAACAAAAAGACAAAAGTTGTATTAAATGAAAAAGTGCCAAAGTCAAAAACATTACAAAATGGGTTTTGAAGAAGAAAAAATTAAAACCATCTCTATATGAGATATTTCTCCAAGTTCATTAACCCATTTGCATCAAGAGTTATTGAGAAAATCTCAGAGAGAAGTCGAGTTTGAAGTTGAAGAGCAAAACTGTGATTTTATGAAAGGGCCAACTGTGTGTTAATTTGAGCGCGGCGCATTGGGATAGGCCACGCCGCATCCACAGAGCGCAGCGCGTAGAGCCAAAACACACCGTGCAAATTTCTAAGGGCGCGACGCACCCACTGAACGTGGCGCATTGGGTTTGTGTGCAGTGCACAGAGCCCCAAAGGCCGAAACTCATCATTGATTCATCAAAACTCAATTTGGTTCAGTTCTTTAGTCTCCAAGTAAGTGTGCGCCCTTACCATTTGATGTTAACTCTTGTTGGGTGCTATTTGAAAGGTGAAATTCAAGAGTTTAATTGGTGAAAGAATAAACCCTATACCCATATTGAAATCTGTTCCCAAGGGTTTGAAAAGAGGTGATTAAAACTTGAACTTTGGTGCTTAAACTCTCATTCCATTTTCATTTGTGCTCTTCTCATTGTTATCATTGTTATCACTGCTAGTACTGTCACACTATTATATCACGATCCCTTCTCCTATACCCGCTGTCCCATATCCCTTAAACCCTTTTATGCCCATGTGTTAACCCTCTAACCCTATCACTTACCAATACTTCCCTCCAATAACAAAATCCTAATTTCCACATTCAAGGACTGCCTCCATATCCTTGATTTCACTTATATGTTGCCATTTCATTGACTCTTGTTCCTAAAACTACCCCCCATCACTATCACCTATTCCCATATCACTTGTAAAGGTTCTTAATCCCAAAATTCTCCAAGCAGTGAGTGACTGTCCTTCCACTCTGAATCCACTTGACAGTCTATTGCATTCATGGTGATACTTCCTTGCAGCCTCTCATTTCATATGTGGCACACTTGGTATTGAAAAACAAACTCTTGTTTTGACCATATATTTATCACCACCTATTTGTCAAACACCTTGTTTTCAGCATCATGTCAGAAACAAATTCATCATATGAGCAGGGATATGAGTAGGACAGTGATTCAACCGCAGAGCTAAATGTATCGAGGAGGTCTCATAAAAGTGGCAGGCACGTCAGAGAGGAGCCCACTTCTTTGGCTCAATTGCAGGCCTGCCCGCTTGCAATGACATGCTTTCAATAACATTCATGTTTTCGGTATTGTGAGATGATATCTCAGATTCAGCACCATCAGGATTTGGTACGCTTATTTGTCCTACATTTGCGTGATGGTCATGTAAACCTTGCTGGAGTGAACTTCACTTTGACACCAGAGACCATTTCTGAGGCGACCGGGATACCGAATATTGGTGAGGAGTGGAATAAGAGACAACAGCTGGATAGAGCATATTATGAACCTTACATCAAGCCTGGATATTTGAGGCAGTTGAGCAGGGTATTCCCGTTCCAGTTTCTGAAGGAGTCCTATGCGCCATTAATGAAACTCATCATTAGATACTTCAGCTGTGAGGGTAGATTCTCACGCCTTTATGCATACCATATCATACTTTTGATGCATTTCACGAGAGTGCGACTGATGAATATTCCGTACTTCATGTGCCGAAACATAGAGCGGATGACTACCCTTGTGTAGAAGAAGACTCTGGAGCAGCAGCATAACAACATTTATCATTATGCGCTCATCAAAATCATTGTAGTACATCAGCTTGGATTGCAGGGCATCACATGGGATGAGTTCATTTCCTGTGACTTCTTTGCAGCCCCCCAGCTTCCTCCCAAGATTTTTCATGATGAGGGAGAGCCTTCACATCAGTTTTAGTTTCCTGAGATTGAGCCTATCAGTGCTCCAGTGTGTGTGACATATCAGAGAGGCCATAGAGCCTTATTTGCATCAGCACGAAGAGTACTATCTCCACTAGGGGTGGAAGGGGTCTCGTTATCTTCATCAGCAGCGCGAGTACTATCTCCACATGGCGTGGAAGGGGTCTCGCCTTTGACATCAGCACAAGTACAGGTTCAGGACAGAGGCAAGAGGCCTATGCATGATGAGGGCCCTTTAGGAGGCCAAGACACTGATTTTATACTCATCGATGTTGATTCGAGCTCTCCTAGATCAAAGTTCAAAGAAATCATCCAGGAACAAAAAGCTGAGATCGGCACGCTGACCGAGAAATTGTAGAGAGCTCAGTGGGTTATAAATTACTTGGAGCAGACACTCAGAAGACACATATAGAGTTGCAGACACTCATAGAGTTGCGGCAAATCCGTGAAGACCGGGAATTGGCCCGAAAGAGACCAGGTGACATGACACCTTTCGAGCGAGAGACTTGCCTTACGAGCGTCAAAATTCATCTGGAGAATCTGTTGGCGAAGGAAAATAGGGAAAAATACATGCTCAGACACATGAAGAATCACTATTGGGCCCGCACACACATTTGCAGAGCAAAAATGAAGATCCTGAAGGCAAGGTTGAGAAAAGCACTGAAACGTCGGAAAAGGCCGGATCCACTCTGAATCTTGGCCGAAGCTTCCTTTGCTGAGCATGAGACATTATGAGAGACCTTCACTCCAAATTTCAGAAAATTTGGAGAAGATTTTGTCATTTTGAAAATTTTGGTTGCAAAAGAGGTTTTTCCGCTCGACGTGTCGCGCCACCCGACGCGCGCTTACATTTGGGACATCTTCTGGAGGAAAAATTGATATTTTTGGGTTTTTTATGTTAAATTGTGCATGCTCAGGAATGGATGAGAAATTTCATGAAGTTCTGGGTGGTCTTGAAGATCAAAAACACTCCAAAAATGGCCTTTCTGCCACTTTTTGCACCAGCAGGAACCAGTCCTGGGAGATTGTAGTTTTGGAGGGGAAAATGACATCCAAATTGAACAATTCTACTTGGGTTGGATAGCAGACATCCAGGGCTTTCCAACGAGCTATCATGAGCTCAATTGGGACTTCGGAAAGTGCCTCAAAATCAGGCTCAAAGTGGCGCGACGCATTGAGTTTTTGAGCGCGGCGCATAGAGAAATTTTGCCTCATTTTCACTCTTCAGCTCAGAAATTCGCTCAGTTTTGACTATTTTTACTTTTTCATGTGATGATTGACCTACCATGATGTAATTTGATGACTATGATGTAAATTTGGCATGTTTTTACTTTTTCTAGAGGATTCATTCACTAAAAAGTGAAAATTAAGTGAATGGATCAGTTTCCTAGCATATAGAGGCAAGTTGTTTGGCTGCCTAGATTTTAGCTCCATGTTTAGAATTGGTTGAAACAGCTCCTAAAAGGATGAGCTTGACCCCTAGAGGCATGGAATGGGGTTAGGATGGTCTATATATGGTATTTTCTCAATCATTTTCAGAGGTTGGACTCTTGGGAAAAGTTTGGCACCTCATTGTATATCCATTTTCAGTTTTTGGCAAAGGAAAGACCAGAGTTTTGCAGCACTTGTTGGGATCCTTGTGGCTTCTGAGTTTTGATGATGTTTTTCTCCATGTTATTGTAAGTTTCATTAATTTTATATGTATTCCATTTCCCTTCTCTTTGCTTCTGAATTAGACAAATGAGTAACTAAGGTAGAATTCATTAGTTTGTTGGTGCTCTGCCTTAAAATTTTGTTTAGTTTTACATTTTTTTGCGTCATTTTGAAGAGGATCCTTGCACTCTCTTGCCCTCTTCAGCTCCTCAGCAGTCTTTTCAATCCATTCATTTGATCTAAGACATCAAAGCCGCTGCTTTCCTCGCCCCAACTTGAACTCTGCAAGAATTTGGCCTCATCCCCAAGCCCAAAATTGTTTTTCCCTTTTTCAAACAAAAACCCTTAAAAATCATTTCAAACTCCTTGATTCATATACCTAGCCTAAAATTAGCACTCATTTCAGTCATCTCAAGCCCTATTGATACATTTTTCCTGAGATTGACCCGGAGAGAGCCCTCTCCTGTTCTGGTAGGGCTAGCTACCAGACTGAGCGTGGTTTGGTGTTACCCTGAATCCCGCCTTCCTTCAGCCTAAGGTGGATTTGGGCAATAACAGATACAATCCTATATTCTGACTTCTCCCCTTAGCACGCTGAAAAATCCTACATTTCTCAACAAATCTCTTAACATCAGTTTTCATTTTTGGCCAGTAGTAAAAATAATTTACCTGAGAAAATGTCTTGTTTTATCGAAAGTGTCCAGATAAGCCTCCATTGTGTATCTCCTTAATTATGTTCTCCCTCATAGAAAATTTTGGAATACACAGTTTATTACTTTTCAATAGAAAACCTCCTTCGATAAGATAATATAACCACTGACTTCTATTATGAAGTACTGGGTTTTGCACAGCTGCATAAATTTCCTTAAATTATGCATCTTCTTTATACATGTCTTCAAATCCTACAAAACCAACTTATAATTATTGCATGATTAAATTTACTCTGCTCAAAGCATCATCAACTTTTTTCAACTTATCGCTTGTATTCTTAATCACAAAAGTTAAACTCTACAAAAATTCTACCCATTTGGCATGTTTCTGGTTCAATTTTTGCTGGTTGTTTATAAACTGTAACACATATCATAATATAGTACAAACTCTTTTGGTAACAAGTAATGTCTCCATTTTTTCAAGGCTTGCACAACAACATAAAAATCTTTGTCATAAGATAAGTATTTCTTCTTAGCTTCATTTAGTTTCTCACTGAAGTATGATATTGGCCTTTGTTCTTGACTTAAAACTGCTCCAATTGCAACTCCACTAGCATCATTTTCAGCTTGAAAAACTTTTTCAAAATATGGCAAAGCTAAAACTGGTTTTTCTGTAATTTTATTTTTCAGCAACTTAAAGTTTTAGTCTGCTAATTCTATCCACTTTAATGGTTGATTATTTTCCTTGATTGTTTCAATAATGTGTGCAAAAATATGACTAAAACTTTTGATAAATTTTCTATAGAAACTTGCAAGACCGTGAAAGATTCTTAACTCAAATATGCTTCATGGAGTTGGCCAATTCAAAATTGCTTTTCTTGGATCCATTTTCAAGCCTTCCTTAGAAACTACAAATCCAAATAGACTAGCTCTTCCTTCATAAAATTGCATTTCTTCAAATTTATTAGCAACTTCTCTTTCTGCAAAGTTTTTAGAACCAATTTAAGCTCCAATTTGACTGAAAATTAGAATATCATCAAGATAAAAAATTAAAAACTTTCCTGACTTCATTCATTAATCTCATGAATGTGATGGCGGCATTAGTGAGCCCAAAAGGCATCACTAACCATTCATATAAACCACTATTTGTTTTGAAGGAAGTCTTCCAATAATCCCCTTCTCTAATCCTTATCTGATGATAACCACTCTTCAAATCTATCTTAGTAAAATATTTTGATCCACTCAAGAAATCCATTAAATCATCCATTCATGGTAAAGGAAAATGATAGCTGATGGTGATTTTATTTATGGCTCTAGAATCTGTGCACATGCACCATTCACCTCCTTTATTTGGACTGAGTACTGTTGGTACAACACATGGACTAAGGCTCTCTCTTATCAACCCCTTATCCAAAACATGGACAAAGGCTCTTCCAGATTTTGCATTTTCTTGATGAGTTAACCTGTATGCGGCTTTATTTGGCAAACTTTCTCCAGGTATTAGATCAATGTGATGACTAATACTCCTGATTAGTGGTAATGCATTTGGAAACTCATCCACAATAATATCAGCAAAATCATTCAACGGATTTTGGATTTCTTCAAATAAATCTTCTAAATTTGTGGAAGTTAGAATTACCTTACGTATTCCTATAATAGCAAAATGCATCTCCTCATCCTTCTCGACTTTGTGCAATAGTTCTTTCCCACTCATCAGCATAACATTGTTTTTAGGTGTTTCTTTGTTAGCTACATCCTTCAATGGCAGCAGTGTGTGTTTGTTTCCATCCTTCTCCAGAGTATAAGTGTTTCTTCTACCATCATGTATGGCTTTCCAATCAAAATCTCAAGGTCTTCCCAGCAATATGTGACATACATCCACCGGCATTACATCACATAATATAACATCCTTGTAAGTACCAATCTGGATCTCTACCTTACATTGTACTCTCACAATAATCTGATGTCATTTTTTTAGCCATGATACCTTATAAGGAGTAGGGTGTATTTTTTTTACCAATCCCAACTTGTCCACTATATCTGTAGAAACAAGGTTATCAGTGCTTCCACTGTCAATTACCACTTTGCAACATTTACCTTTGGCCCTTGCATATAGTCCTGAATAGATTCTTCCTTTGAGCTGGCTCTCCTGATTCTTTTTCTTCTTCAAACAATACCCTTTTCAATAACAAGGATTCTCCTGCTTTAGGTGGTTCCTCTTTACCTGCAATCTGAGGAATTTATTCTTTTGTTTCAGTAACATTCACCTTTCTTTGGGTTGTTGACTTAATATAAGGACAGTCCCATGACCCATGTCCCCACTCACCACATGCAAAGCACCAAATATCTCTTCCTTGGCCTCTACCTCTAGGTACAAACCTTCCTCGACCAAAGGCTCCTCTCTATGGTGATATTCTACTCGATCCTCCTGCTTCATTTTGGGAATGTTGAAATTTGGTTTTGAATGTTCCTCTTCCTCTTGCTGAACTCTTTCAGCGATTCCTCTGAATTTTCTTTCTCTGTATCTTCTCTTCTACTTTTAAGGTTGTCTGGTAAGAATCTTCAATTGTCTTCAGATTTAATAGACTGATCTCATCCTGGATATCATACCTCAAGCCATTTATATACCTTGCTACTTTCTCAACATTATCCTCTACATGTCCAGCTCTAATATTCAGTTTATAAAACTCCTTTGTATATTCTTTCACTATCATTCCTTTTTGTTTCAAATTATGTAATTTATTAAAAAGATTTAATTGATAATCCTTGGGTAGGAACTTACTTTTTAATTTGCTTACCATTTTCTCCCATCGCTTGATTTTTGAATTTCCTTTTCTTTGTCTGGATACTTGTAACTCCTCCCACCAAATAGCTACATGACCCTTTAGTCTGGTAGCTGCAAACTTCACTTTCCTTTTGTTTTCAACTTCTTCAAATTAAAATTACTTGTCTAATGAACCAATCCAGTCCATTAACTCCTCCATATTGAGATTTCCCTCATACAAAGTTACATCCATCTTTGGTCTTCCAATTTCCTTAAACAACATTTTTAGCATTTTAGCTGCGTCATCTTTTGCTTCTTCTTCTTCCTCAAAAGTTTCCTCTGCTACACTGACATCTCCTTCTTCAGGTGCTCTCCTATGAGAAACCTCTATTATCTCCATTCTTATATGAAGATTTTGAATTTCATTCAGAAGAATTGCATTAGCTTTCATTCCTCCACGACCTATGACATCTCCTCTCTTGGGTGGCATCTTTGCTCGAACTTTCAAGAACAAGTTCAAGTTTGCTCTGATACCAAATGATGCAGACTAGCTGCAAAAATATCAAAGTATGCATGAAAACTCTAGAGTTTACACTCTACACAACCTTATTAATTGTAGCGGATTTGTTTTAAACTTTGAAGCTCGTTTGTAATATTCCAAAATAGGAAAAGCAACAATATAACACATAAACATGGAAAAGAGCAATGAAGATCAATGCATAAACATTAGAGACCAATATGGAGCCTTTTCATTAATCATATCAGCAGCAAACATGTACAAAATAATGGGGCCCAAATCATACAACAAGAACCAACAAGCCTCCAATGAATAAAACCTCTCATAAATGAGGTGTTGCTACTATATAGAATGCCAAAAAATTTCTACAGCGCAGTCAATAAGAATATAGCTCCAAAAAGAACCTAAGAGGGTTTTAAAAAATACAAGAATATACAAGAAATGAATCAAATCCCTAGGGCTGAAGATTCACTACAACTAAATAGCTGGAAATATGTGGCTGATCTAACATAGCAAAGAATGTAGCCTCCTCCAATATAATCTCCAGATGAATGGATGATCCCTTCAATGGAAAACCTTATTCCCAAATGTTGTATTGAAACCACCCCTGCAACCCCTCCCAAAAATAATTTAGTCCAAGACTGAAACTGAATTGTTGGGGAAAATGATAGTGTGGCCTAGTGACAAATTATACAATAAAGCTCAAGGACCTTCCTTACTAGCCTCCCAATAGAAGGAAACCTTCCTCTACTGAAATCTAGCTCAGAAATCACCCAAATGAATTCTCCACTGCTGCAACCTGCAACTAAGCACATCTCTTAGTAGAAACTGCACTATAGAGAAAAGATGGAGCTTGGCCTGATGCCAAAATGTTAAAATGTAGTGCAATCACTTCTTCTGAGTAGGCACTCGAATTCCCCTGAGGATGAAGGTGGGATTCCTGCTCGGGAACACCCTGTGCTAAAAAACATTGTAGCCTTAGTTGAACATCTAAAGAGATCAAATGGTCATATATACCATATCAAAATGATAATCTAAAACATATCCTCTATGGCTACCATCCCCTTCCTTATATAAGTGGTGAGCTTCCTCACCCTTGGCCCCACTCATTGAAGCCATTACTTCCATGCATGGAGTCTCCCTCCAAAATTGCGCTGTCCCATAATGAATGTCTACTCCTCCATGACATTGTTGTTGATTTGGTCAAAGTTGACCCAGTCTACATGCTCCAACCCCTTTTCACACATAAGGGTGCTTTATCAAACCACTAAAGTGATCTACATTCACATTAATAGTGATTTTATTCATACTAAGGAGATTCATGGGTCTCCGTACCCTCTTATTCATCAAACTAAGAAGCAAAGAAAAAATTTAATATTCCAACTAGCTTATAGCTAATTTGGAATATTACAGTCTTCCCCTCCCAAATGTTTCTTGTACTCAAGCAACTGTAAAGGTGAGTGTTTCAACTCTCCTCCTCCTTCCTTGATGACACCTCCATGTGATAAGCTCTCCTCATATACCAAGTGTCTCCCAATCAATCCCTCCATGAAATGATCCTCCCAGGTACTCATGAGATGAAAATGATTCACCTCATAAGGAAGCAAAAGACCCAATGTAGCAATCATGGTTTTCCCAATGTTCTCCATAAAACATTATGTTGGGGTCCTGTGATTTAGCAGATTGGCATACTAAATTACAAGGCAACATCATAACCACTTTGGAATCCTAGGTGTTGGGGTTCCCATGTTTTGGCCAGATTTGCAAGACCAAAAGATGAGACAATATTAAACCACTTTCAGACCTCAGGATCTAGCCCTCCTGGGTCCAGAGAGGGATATCTCTATGATATGTCAAAGGTATATGACTTTAAAGCTCAGTGTTAAGATGTTAGGCTAGTTATAGGCACAAGGTTAGTTTATTTGATTTGTTTTGATTTGGTTGTTGGGAATCAAGAATGAAGGTTTCAATATAAGACAAGGCAAGGTAAAGAAGATTTTAGGCAAAGAGAGATAAATTCAGATAGTATTCAAGACCATTGGGAAAATGGAGTCAGGAAAGGGTTTACTTGCTGCTCGATATGTGGGTTTTCAGTTGGGCTAGTCATATAAAGCATTGGATCCTAAAATGATAGGTGGAGTGAAGCAATCAGGAAAGAAAGTGAAAGAATGAGGGTAGACCAATTTCTACCTATAGATCAGGTCAGAGGTCATTTAACTCCAGACTTGCTTGGACATACTCTTAGGAAACTCTCCAAGAAGGGCAAGGAACAACTTGAGGGATCTTAGATAGGTTTAATTAACTGAAAAGGATCCTAGTGAGACAGAGATAGAGTTCCACACTCCCAGTGTTCCCAATTCATTTAATTAAACTCTAACAAGAACATCTAAGAAGCAGATTCATTAACTCATACATCAGCTAGCAGGTAATAACATCCACTACGCTGGTTAAATTAACTGAAACCAATTCTCAGATAACACATTTAGCAGAAAACATTAAGGCAAGGAAAGCAGAAGCATAGGGTGCCTAACAAGGGAAAATCCTATGCCATATTTTTGATGCAAGCCAAAAGAACTGAAATGGAATGAAATAAAACACAGAGACAGAAAAACATCACCGCAGCTTTAGATCAGGATTCAAAGGAATGTGCTTGTCATATTAAGAGCAACACCAATCAAGTACAGCATTTGTCAATAGCTTGAAATTCAATTTGAAAACATACTCCTCAGCCTATCTTACAACATTACACAGTGAGCATGTCTCAAGAGAAAAGCTTGCAATTCTCAGATATCTCATCAATAACCTTTACAATATTTTCTCATGAGTCTTATAGTAGAAGAGAATCAGAGGAGGTAGTTAGAGAACTAAATGCAGCATTAACACTCAGAAGAGGAAGAGTGCCGAAGCCCATCCTGTTTTAAACTCAAAGCATTAATCTCTAGCACTTTTTGGAGGAAAAAACGGTCTTCGTCAGGTTTCATTAACTCCATGTATGTCACTGATGCATTCTGGTTTGCTGTACTCTATAGTACCTTTGGTGAATAAACAACATGTAAATAAATGGCTGAATGGTCTGCCATACTTATGAAACAAATGCTATGATAGTCAGGGACTGTGTTCTGGGCAGAAATCTCCTCTGGAGCACGACATATAATAAAAACATTATGGGCAACCCATCCTTTCTGGGAGGAAAACATTCTGCTGATGTAGAGAAACCTGCTGTATAATAACTTCTGCATATCCGTATCCTCTGTCAGTGAAAAAATTTCCACTGCATCAGCACTGTGTATTTATGGCGGCGTTTTCACCTCATATACTCTGAAAAACCCACAACTGTGTGAAGAAAAACATGCACGGAGGGGGTGGATGGTTACGGAGGACAGGCGGAGTGATAGCACGGCGGTGGCAGAATGGTGGATTTTGGTCAAAACAGTGGTGAAAATGCATTGAAATTATATAACAGTGAGAAAATAGGGTTTGATGGAGAAAAGAGCGCAGACTGTTAGATCATGGTCCGTGGACAAAGATCGACGGCAGAGATCGAGCAGCAGAATGATATATGAAATTGGGCGGAACAACTATGAAATATAAGACTTTATTGTAAAGTCTTAAACTTTGGACTTTGAACAAAATACCAAGGAATGCGAGGGAAATGTAACGAAATGCGTGGAAGTAGACGTACGAGGTGGGACCCAGCCGGAGGTGGAGGGCGATTCATTTTGAATCGTTAGATCTTAAACCCAACGGACGATCAAGATTTAGTTGGAGAATCGCAATCGCAATGGACGAGAGGGACGCACACTTTATAATTTCCGATTAATATCAAGGAAGGGGAAGCGATGACCATCGGATTTGCATGGAGATCAACGGTGGAGATACGAATCGGGAGATTGCAATCGGAGGGGACACAAAGGATGACAGAAACAAACTTCCGATTGCGATTGGCGGAGACGAATGATAACCGTTAGATCGACAAGGGGATCAACGGTGGAGATTTGTTCGAAGGGCAGAAGGGGAAGAGCGACGGGAGCGAAGCGAGAAGATCTAGGTCGTTTATTTAAAAAATGGATGAATGGCTGCGATTGAGTCGGGAAATCGCAATTGGAGGGGGGACAGGGGTGACACATATCGAAACTTCCGATTGCGATTGGGCAGAGAAAGCGATGACTGTCGGATCGGCGGGGAGATCGACAGTCAGGATCAGATCGGGGGCTGGTATGATCGGGTGATCAGGAGATGGGACTTGCGGTCAATCGGAGGGGGCAGCGATCAGCGGGGATTGCGATTGCGATGATCGGAGGTCGGAGCGATCAATTGTATCGGAAACGATTGCGATGAACCGATCGGGGGACATAACATAAGTGTTGTGATTGAAAGGATTGCGATATTGTGCGGGCCATCTGATCTATGTGGTAGATCAACGGTGGAAAAAAAGTCGCAAGACTTGTTAATAAAACAATCGCATTAGAAATTTTTTAATGTTACAAAGGATTTTAACGTTCCACTCTGATCTTCCGATGCGATTAGCCCCTAAGGCACTAAGCGCTTGGTCTTAGCGCTGGGTTACATGGGGGAAATGTGGAAGGGGGCTAGCGAGAAAGGAGCTTAGGCTTATTATAAGGTTGGAAAGTGGGTTTTTTACCCCATTTTAGTGCATTTTAAAACCAAAGGAGGGTAACGATAAGGGGATAGAGGGGAAAATTGAGGAAACAAAGGGAAAGGGTGGGATTTCATGGGGATTTTGGGAAGATTTAGGAGAGTAAGGGGGAACAAAGGGGACTTTGGAAAAAAATGAAAAATGGATAAAATGAAGCATTCTGCAGAAGCACAAGGGGCAGATAATGGCCTTTTTGGAGCATCATTCTTCATTAGTTAGGCTCATTGACATTAGTACAGCAGGGGTGAAACAGTCAAAGGCAGGGAACATAGGAAGGCTTCAAGGATGATGTGTTTTCAAGGGAAATGCATTCCTTGGAGGCTCATAAGATAATCTAGCCCCTTGTTTTCTTGTCAAGGGATTCATAAGGGGCTAACAGTGGCTCCACATGGGGATGGATTCTTCTTGAAGGAGTCAAGAATTCAGAAAATGATCTTTGGTGCAGGCTAGATGCCTGCTGCTTAAGCCACCTTTCTTCTTTGATTTTTAGCTGCCACAAATATGATAGATCAGAAAAAAATTCCCAACAATCTACCTACCCATCCTACAGTCCTAGCATTTTTTCTTCTAGGGTGCATTTGAACTAGCAGACCCTTTACATCATTTATTTTTATAACAGAAAATAAAACTATTCTAAATCTACCCTTATTACTCCATGAGGCCAGATTAGACTGTTGGCCTCATATGTTTCTCTACCTAATCTAATATCTGCTGGGATTAGACTATCCAGCATATTTCTTCTCTACACTCTACAACAGAAATTTAATAATAGTCAAACTAGGATTAAACAGTCTAGTTTGCTGTAGATCCAAGGCATAAAGACAGTTGCACCTGGACAGAAATTTTCAGAAAACTGAAACAAAACCTTGAAGGCTTGAAATCTTAAGCTTGAAGTATCCTTCTCCTCTTTGTGACCCAAGTTTTGAGCATGTTAGAGTCACTTTTTTTCTTCATTTTAGCTTTGGTTTTGGGCATGTCAGAGCTTATTTCTCCTTTTTTCTTTGCTGGTCCAGATTTTGAGTATGTTAGGACCGACAACTTTACCTCTTTTTGGCTCAGGTTTTGATTAGACTAGAGCCAATTCTTTTCACTTTAGAGGTTCATGTTTTGGGCATGTCTGAACCTCTCCTTTCTCTCTGTTTTTGGAACATTTTCTCCTTTTATTGAAAAGTAAAAAAACTGCAATGGTATGTACAATGGAAATGGAAACTGGAAATTGTGAATCAGTAGAAGTAGTGTTTGAGCATCCTGCCATTGACAGGACCCCCAAATAGCTCTGTACCATCTAATTCTTGTAGGAAAAAGTCATTTGGACCCACAGTGGCCTGGATGATGTACGGACCTTGCCACAGACTGTCAAACTTGCCGTGCTTTCCTTTATCCTCTTTCCTTGAGTCTCACTTCAGAACTTTATCCCCAATTTTGAAATCAACAGCTTTGGTTCTCTTTTCAAACAACCTCTTTATGTTTTCCTGAATTTTTACAGCTCTATTATAAACCTCTTCTCTTGTTTGCTGGAGATGAATTGTATGATTCATCCTTCTCACCATACTGTCTTCTTCTGTTTGAATCTCCTGGACCAGCTTAATTACCGGTATCCCAAGGCTGGTAGGAAATACTGCTTTTGTACCATAGACAAGCTGAAATGGTGACATGCCAATGGATTTATTTGTTGTAATCCTGTCAGCCCACAAGGCATGCACCAAATTGCTATGCCATGACTTTTTGTTCTCTTCTAACAGCTTTTTGATGATGGCCACGAGGCTCTTGTTTATGATTCAGCTAGGCCATTACCTTTTGGGTAATAGGTATTTGAATGACCAAGCGCTATTTGATACCTATGAAAAAAATCAACCATTTTCTTGGATCCAAAAGAAGTAGCATTATCGGTGATTATTTTCCTTAGGCAACCAAACCAAGAGAGGATATGACCTTCTAGGAACCTAATGATGACTGAATTTGTGGCATTCCTAGTAGGTATGGCCTCTATCCACTTAGTGAAGTAGTCTATGGCTGTTAAGATCCATTTGTGTTGTGCAGAAGAAGCAGGGTGGATTTCTCCAATAAAATCTAGGCCCCATTGCATGAAAGGACCTTCAACAATGATGGGTTGTAAAGGGAGGGAAGTAGTTTTCTCTTGCCTTCGAAAATCTAGCATCTATGGCAGTAAATTACCATCTTATGGATGTCATTGAAGAGTGTGGGCCAATAATAACCAGCCCTGAGTATTTTTTTTGCAATGGCCTTCCAGTTTAGGTGGCCCCCACACTCTCCTGCATGGAATTCTTATTTAATCCTTTCTGCCTCTATTTCAAGCAAACATTTAAGCAATAGGCCATTTGGGTTTTTCCAGTATAATTTTTCATTCAAAATGCAGTAGTTTCTGGCTTTTATTTTTATGAATCTGGCCTTGATCTTTGATAGTTCAGGTGGAGCATTAAGGTTGGTGAGCACATAAAGGATATCAGTGTACCAAGGGGAGTTCTGAAACTTCTCTTCAACAGTGAGATCAGGCAATCCTTCCTGCTCATCTAAGGCAGCTGCCATGTTAATGTCAAGGGCCTGCAGATTTGATTCAGCCATTAATTTGGCTAGGCCTTGACCTTTGATCAGTTTGGTGGGTTTTATCTCAAGATCATACTCTAAAATCACAGCAATCCATTTTCCCCTCTTCCCATCTAGGTCCTGGGACAGAATATATTTGACTATTATGTTAGGCACATAAGCTATGGTGTGGGAATGCAATATGTACACCCTAAAATCTTTTAAAGCCTTCACAAGAGCGTAAGCCTGTTTTTCCATTATGTTGTATTTCAAGGGCGCATCCCTTAGTGCTTTGCTGAAAAAGGAAATTGGCTATTCCATACCCTCTGGATTTTTCTATAGTAAGACTGCAGCCACTGTATGCTCAGAGGAAAATGAAAAGATCAAGAAGTCTTTAGAGAAATCAGGGTTGATCAGAACAGGAGCTTGGGTGAGTGCAAGTTTTACTGATTCAAAAGATTGTTTAGATCCAACAGGCCATTTGCTCCTACACCTTTCTTCATCATGTTAGTCATATTCCTAAGGTGTTCAACTAGGTTGGGAATAAATCTCCTAAGGAATTTTATTTTCCCAATGAAGGATTGTAATTCTTTGATGTTCCTCGGGTGTGTGATTTGTAGTATCCCTTCAACTCTTTTTGGGTCTATCCTAATTCCCTTTTCAGATATAATGTGGCCCAGAAGCTTTCCTTCTTGCAGCCCAAATACAGTCTTTTTGGGGTTTAATGACAGGCCAAACCTTCTAAATTTTTCAAACACTTTCCTCAAATGTTTAAGATGTTCTTCTTCAGTCTTGGAATAGACTGTTATGTCATCCAAGTAAATAACAATGAAGTGCCCTATCTCATCTAAAAAATCTATGTTCATTGCTCTTTGGAAGGTTGCGCCAGCGTTCATCAACCCAAAAGGCATTTTTACATACATAAAGGTGCCCCATGGAGTGGTAAAGGCTGTTTTGAGTTGATCTTCTGGGAGAACTAGGACTTGGTTGTAGCCTGAGAAACCATCTAGGAGGGAGATTCTCTTAGAGCCTACTACTTTCTGAAGAATATGCTCCATTTTTGGCAGAGGGTAGTTGTCTTTCAGTGAGGCTCTATTAAGATTTCTGAAGTCTATACATAATATGATCTCCCCAGTTTTCTTTCTCACAACCACTAAATTCAAAACCTAATCAGAGAACCTTACAAGAACTATTATGCCTGCCTCATACATCTTTTTAATCTCCTTTTCCATTACAGGCAACTGTTTTGGATTTATCCTACGAAGTTTCTGCCTAAAGGGTTTCTGATTTTCCTTTAGAGGTATTTTTGGGCTGTATGATACTCGTGTCATAAGCCTTTAAATCCTCATAACTCCACGCAAACACATCAACGAATTACTTAAAAAGGTCGATGTATTTATTTTTCATCTCTGTGGGTAAGGACTTACGACATTTCTCTGCCAATTTAATCATTTTGGGCTTATCTTCTGTGCCTATATTGCATTCTTCTATGTCAAAGTCTGCATGCTCTATGGTAGGCTTTTTTGCTACATCATCGAAGTCAAAAAGGTCTTCTAACGGTGCCAGCCCTCGAGGTATGTTCTTATCTCTGGCCCACAGCACCTCAACTTCTTCATTCTCTGCATTTTCCCAATTTCCGTTTGTATTTCCAGTTTTTTCATTCAGAGCGTTTATTTCTATGTTTAAAGGTGGTTTTTCCTCGTCTGGGGGTTCCTCACTCAGGCAGCTATCACTAGACACAGGGTCCGAATCTGAAAACTCAAACTCATTCCTGCCTGTCATGAAATCTTCAATTTGTTTATCCCCCTCGAAGACCTACCAATATTTTTCATTGTCTGGCATCGCAGGTCTGAATTTGGTCTGTATGATGATCTTCTGGTCATTTGGAGTCTTAGGGTAGGAACTAGCCAGGCAAGCCAATCCGTTTGCTATGATGTTTTGACTCCTAGGGATGAACACTAATTTGTACTCAACAAATTTTTTCAATATATCTTCGACATCATTCCTATACGCCCTTAGCCTAGGGTGCTTGGTTGTGTATTCACCGTTTACCTGTTTTATGACTAGCTCAGCGTCTCCCCTCACAGCTATCCTACGGGCTCCTAAATTCTTCAACAGATTTAGACCCAGGATTAGAGCCTCGTATTCTGCAACATTATTTGTGCATTTGAAGTGAAGGTTGACAGCGTGGCTCTCTGCGTAGTCACTCTCAGTGTCCCGTATCCACACTCCTGCTCCTGCAGTTTTTCTAGTACATGACCCATCAAAGCTCATCTCCCATAAGGGATTATTCTTATGTTTATCATTTTTTTCTTCCTTACAACTGGGTCCGCCACTATGTTGCTTTATAGGGTCTATACTAGGCTGTGGGTTGTTTTGTTCTTCGTGAAATGTATGGGGTTCAGAGAGCTGGCTAGATGGCTGTTTACGTTCTGTTTCTTGTCCATTCTGAGCTAAGTTCTCAGTGCACTGTCTACAGATTTCATCGTCATTTTCTTCTAAATCTAGAGTAGCCATTATGTTGAAATCCATAGCCTCTGCCTCTTCGTTTGTATCTCTATTTTGGGACTCTAAGCCTTCCAAGGATTCATCATTACAAAAGATGAAGGAGTCGAGGTCTGTATGTACAGAGTATACAGGTGAATTTTCTGGTTTTTCAAGGCTACTGACTAGGAATTTCATCTGTGCCTCCTTGTATAGTCTTCTAAGTTGTCCAAAGATTGGGATTGTGGCATAAGCCCCGTCCATCTGCATTATTCCTTGCAGCTTGGCTCCCCATGATCTTGATAATAACATGCCATACTTGGGTGGCACATCTGCCACCACAACGTCCATGACCATACATTTCGCTAGAATCTGGGCAAGGCTCACACATAAATCTTTGATCAGGCCGAGACACTTTACTCTGCTAGAGTCAAATGAATATAGGTCTTTATAGGGATGGTTTATTTCTAGGCCTAGTCTTTCCATCACTACTTTAGGCATTAGGTTGTGTGATGCCCTAGAATCATGCATTGCATTGTGGAGAATCTTATCATGGATATTAAAACTGATATAAAAAGGGGGCACTACCCCCTCCTGAAACTTTCCATCTATATTTAGACCAAACAGAAGGGAAGGTTGATCGTCACTCAGATTTACAGTGTCACTATTCTCACCTAAGTTTAATGCTTTCAAAATTTGGCCTTTATATACATCCTGAGTGGCCAGCTCAAAGAGTGGGACAAAGATTTTAATTTTTGCAATCTCACTTTCCAGATTGAAAGTGGACTGACTCTTGGAAATGTTCACCTCTGTTTTGTTTGTCACTGTCTTAGTGGCTGAATCAGTAGGTTGATCCTCGTTATGTACAGGGTTAGGGAATGTTCTATCAAGAGCACTAACTGCCGTGCTAGTGCTGCTAGTGGGTTGGTTTTGTTTATCACTCCTTTGGTTGTCTTTTTCTTTGTTCTTCCTAGAACTATCAGCTGTTGATTTGTTACTTTCAGCAGACACTTTAGAAGTTTTCTCAGGGCTTTTCTTGATGGTAACCTGAGGAGCCTTAGTTTTTGAATTGTCTTGGCCCTTTTTGCTCCTAAGTTCATATTGTTCTCTGACCTGCATCATAGCATTTTCAAATCCCAATCTGTAATCCTCAGATTCAAACCATTCTTCATCCCAACATGAGAGTGGAGGCTGATCTTCCTCTTTGGAATAGTTGTGGATTGAGTTTTCCACTTCAAACATGTTTATTGTGTTTCCCTCAGACTCTTCTATGATTCCTTCATCTTCATCAAGAAATTTCTCTTGAAAGGGGGGAATAACTTGTTGATCTGATTCTCTTTGTCTGTTTGGAGTGTTATTATTCCTCCTAAAATTTTGGCTCTGGTTATGATTCTGATTTTTGTTCTGATTGCTAACTGTGACAACCATTTTTCCCATCTGTTGGGGTTCCCATGTTTTGGCAAGATTGGCAATACCAAAAGATGAGACAACATAGAACCACTTTCAGACCTTAGGATCTAGCCCTCCTAGGTCCAGAGAGGGATCTCTCTATAATAGTCAAGGCATATGGCTTTGAAGCTCAAGTTTAAGATATTAGGCTAGTTATAGGCACAAGGTTTGTTTGTTTGATTTAGAGTTTGGTTGTTGAGAATCAGGAAGGAAGGGTTCGTCATAAGACAAGGCCGCGCAACAAAGGATATAGACAGAGGAGAAATAGTCCAGGGAATACCAAGTCCATTGGGCAATGGAGTCAAGAAAGGATTTACTTGCTATTCAACATGCAAGCTTTCAGTTGGGCTAGTCATCTAAAGCCTTGGATCCTAAAGATGACAGTAGGAATGAAACATTAAGGATTGAAGATGAAAGGAGAAGAACCGTCCAATTCTGTCTATTTTGGCAAGATTGGCAATACCAAAAGATGAGACAACATAGAACCACTTTCAGACCTTAGGATCTAGCCCTCCTAGGTCCAGAGAGGGATCTCTCTATAATAGTCAAGGCATATGGCTTTGAAGCTCAAGTTTAAGATATTATGCTAGTTATAGGCACAGGGTTTGTTTGTTTGATTTAGAGTTTGGTTGTTGAGAATCAGGAAGGAAGGGTTCGTCATAAGACAAGGCCGCGCAACAAAGGATATAGACAGAGGAGAAATAGTCCAGGGAATACCAAGTCCATTGGGCAATGGAGTCAAGAAAGGATTTACTTGCTATTCAACATGCAAGCTTTCAGTTGGGCTAGTCATCTAAAGCCTTGGATCCTAAAGATGACAGTAGGAATGAAACATTAAGGATTGAAGATGAAAGGAGAAGAACCGTCCAATTCTGTCTATAGATCAGGTCAGAGGTCATTTAACTCCAGACCTTCTTGAACACAATCAGGGGCGGCACGAGGGATCTTAGACAGGCTTAATGGAATGGAAAGATCCTAGTGAGGCAGGGAAAAAGCTCTAGACCTCCCAGTGTTCTCAACACATTCGATCAAATCCCAACAAGAACATCTAAACATGGATTTCCTTAATTCATACATTAGAGAGCAGGCAATAACATCCACTACACTGGTTAAATCCATTGAAATCAATATTCAGATACACATATAGGTAGAAAACATATAGGGCTGGGAGAGCAGCAACATAAGGCACCTAACATGGGTGAATCTTACGCCAAATTTCTGATGCGAGCCAGAAGAACTGAAATGAAATGAAATAAACACAGAGATAGGAAAACATCACCGCAACTTTAGATCAGGATCCAAAGGAATGTGCTCATTATATTAAATATCAACACCAATCAGGTACAACATAGCCAATAATTTGGTCACTTAATCTGAATACATCTCACTCGGCCTACGTTACAATTATACACAGAGTTCTTATTTCAGGAGGAACTGCTTACATTTCTCTGATAACTCATCAACCACCTTTACAACAACTTCCTCATAGTTTTTATAGCTGCAAAAGAGTAGAGGAAGTAGGTAGAACACTAAATATAACATTAAATTCAGAAAAGAAGGAAAGGGCCGAAGCCCATTCTGTTTGGAACTCTAAGCCTTAATTTTTGGCACTCTTTGGAGAAAAGGAGGGTCTTCGTCAGGCTTCATTAATTCCCGGTATGTTTCAGATGCATCCTGGTGTAGTACCTTTGGTGAATAAACAAAATGGTAATGAAAAACAGACTGGTCCGCCGTACTTGAGCGGAAAATGCTAGGATCTCCTTGGACTGCGTGCTAAACGGAGATCTCCTCTGGAGCATGGCATGTAATCAAGTGGTAGAGGCAATTCATCCTTCTTCGGACGAAGACATTCTGCCGGTGTGGACACCTGCCCTTCATTAAATTCTTTGCCTCTGACAGTGGAAAACTTGCGGTCGCCTCCATACTGTGCAGTTATGGTGGCGTTTCAACCCTTGTACTCTGCAGAAAAAATCACAACTGTGTGAGGAAAATCGATGCAATGGAAGATCGATGGAGCGGAGGGCGAAAAATATGATAGCGCGGCGACGGAATGGAGGCTTTCACCAAACAATGGTGACAAAATGCAAAGGAATGTGAAGGGAAGGCAGTGACATGCGATGAGGAGGAACCCAGCCACAGGCGGGTGGCGATTTTCTTCGAGCCGTTGGATCTTAAACCCAACGGTTGGCCAAGGTTTAGGCAGGGAATCGCAGTCGCGATGGACAAGGGGGGATCGCATACTTATAATTTGAGATTGCGATCGAGGAAGGGGAAACGGTTGGGAATGAGATGACGGTTGGGTTTGCACGGGAATCAACGGTGGAGGATTTGCGACGCGATCGGATCGCATTGCAAATATTTGCGATGGATCCAATGAACAAGCGAACGAAACTGCAATGCGCGACTTGCGATAGGCGGCGGTTATATAATGTGATATAAACTTTATAATAAAGTTTATAACAAACAAGCGGGGTATGCAAGGGGGAAGGCTATAAACGCATATTTTGTATTAAAATGGTTTATAACGCGATGGAAGTTGGAAAAGAGGGGAAGAGGGGTCCAAGGCCTGTAGTAAGATAGGAAAGTGGGTATTTGTCCCTTTAAAGTGATCTGAAGGTTAGGAAGGGAAGTAATAAGGGAACAAAGGGGAAGATGGCCTACAAAGGGTAGGGGAAATAATTTAAAGGGGATTTTGAGGGGAAATGAAAGGCAAGTGGGGAAAAAGAAGGGGAGACAAAGGGGATAGAAAACAAAGGCTTAGGGGAATGAAATAAGAGGGAAAAGGGGGCCTTTGGGCATCTCTTCACAAACAGAGAGGCGTTATGATGGGAATCAGCAGAAGGGAATTTATCAGAGGACATAAGGCACAAGGAGGCTTCAAGGATGATGTGTTTTCCAGGGAAATGCATTCCTTGAAGGCTCAGAAACATCTTAGCCCCTTATTTTCTTGTCGAAAATTTATAGGGGGCTAACACCATCATTTGTTGTAAATTTTCCACATTTTTGGATAATCTGTCATAATTTGGGTCAGATTAGGAAACTACATTGTCATCTCTATATGTTACCCTCTTCTCCACTCTCAGTCTTGCTCTTTTCTTAATCAGATTTGCCTCTATATTCACTGCTCCTTTCTGCATGTCCTCCAATGTGTTGTATTCTTTATCCCTAAGCTGGTAGGCCATGTCAGCATCAAAACCTTCGGGGTATTTCGCTAGTGCCATACCTTGTGGAGGTTTCATATGTGGAGGGAGAGCATTGTAAATGCTGTTGAATCTCGTTGTGTAATCATGGACACTCTCCCCCACGTTTCTTTTAAGGCTCATATATTCTGCTAGGAGTTGGTGAGGGTTGGCCTTAGCTTCCCATTTGTTTATGAAGGTCTGATATAGAGTTGGGAGGTCATTGATGCTACCCGGAGGTAGGCCCTTAAACCATTTCTTCACATCACCCCCTAAGCTCTGGGCAAAGATTCTCATTTTGACTGTATCATCATATATTTCCATGTAGTCAAAATAATCTTCCATCCTATCTACATGGTGTTGGGCTATGGTAGATTCTTTTGCAGTGAAGTGTGGGATCTTTGATTGATAATCATTGGGTAAGGGTACTAAAGGCTGAGGTAAAACCAAAGGTGCATACCAGGCTGCCATGATGATGTTTTGATGAGGTAAAGGGTTGACTTGGGCAGCTGGTATATGGATGACAGGGATATTAGGACCAGCAGAATTTTGTTGAGCAGATTTAGGGTGACTGAGCCCCAATTTTTGTATGAAATGTATATCAGGAGGTGTAGAGGGAGGGGTCTGTCTATTCCCAAGGTATCCACCACCTTGAGGTGGTGAACCAGGGAGCTCAAGGTCTGGCTGGTCTAGGACACTGAATGACCTAGTTCTTGGCAAACTATTTTGAGTGCCTATCTCAAAAAGTGGGCCTGATAGAGCTGTAAAGTTTTTTGGTGTAGAGTTAGCTCTATTGATGTGGCTAGAAATAGTCGACCGCTTATGTGCCGGAGATCCCTTGAGGATACTCTCAGGATTGTCAACTATTTCAGGTGGGTCTAGGTTAGGGTAAGCTCTTGTGTGAATGGTTTTGTAAGCCAGAGTGTTGTTTTTAACCAAGCAGCTTAACCCTACTTATTACTTGTAACGTGGTTGATGTTGTTATGGAGGCTGGTCTCCCAGTGGAGTCTAATGTGATACCAAGATAATCAGTAGGCCTACTAATCACCAGTAGAGTCTTTAAATCATTTAGGAACTATGGAGTCACCAGGTGGAAGGTTTAGGATATTCTAGAGGGTTCACTGTCCACCACAGTGCTTATGAGATGTCCCTTTTCAAGGATATCTTCCAAACACAGCAAAATCTAACTAGAGATTGACTGGGAGGGCATTTACCAGTTATGTCACCTCTGAAAGAGTGTGAGATCTGGAGGCTACCTGGCCCTTTCCAGACTCTATCCAAGAGTATGGGAGAAACACAACAAATGGTATGGAGGTTGATGTATGGATAGGAGTGTTTACTGCCAACCTAACCAGAGATTGTAGGTTTCTGAGGCCCTTATGATGTGGAAGGTGAGAAATACTCAGAATTTCCCTAGCGAAGTCACCATTATGTTTCGGTTCCCATGTTTTGGCCAGATTGGCAAGACCAAAAGATGAGACAACATCAAACCACTTTCAGACCTCGGGATCTAGCCCTCCTGAGTCCAGAGAGGGATCTCTCTATGATATGTCAAAATTATATGACTTTAAAGCTCAGTGTTAAGATGTTAGGCTAGTTATAGGCACAAGGTTAGTTTATTTGATTTGTTTTGATTTGGTTTTTGGGAATCAAGAATGAAGGTTTCAATATAAGACAAGGCAAGGTAAAGAAGATTTTAGGCAAAGAGAGATAAATTCAGATAGTATTCAAGACCATTGGGCAAATGGAGTCAGGAAGGGTTTACTTGTTGCTCGATATGTGGGTTTTCAGTTGGGCTATTCATCTAAAGCATTGGATCCTAAAATGATAGGTGGAGTGAAAAAATCAGGAAAGAAAGTGAAAGAAAGAGGGTAGACCAATTTCTGTCTATAGATCAGGTCAGAGGTCATTTAACTCTAGACTTGCTTGGACATACTCTTAGGCAACTCTCTAAGAAGGGCAAGGAACAACTTGAGGGATCTTAGATAGGTTTAATTAACTGAAAAGGATCCTAGTGAGACAGAAATAGAGTTCCACACTCCTATTGTTCCCAATTCATTTAATTAAACTCTAACAAGAACATCTAAGAAGCAGATTCATTAACTCATACATCAACTAGCAGGCAATAACATCCACTACGCTAGTTAAATTAACTAAAACCAATTCTCAGATAACACATTTAGCAGAAAACATTAAGGCAAGGAGAGAAGAAGCATAGTGTGCCTAACAAGGGAAAATCCTATGCCAGATTTCTGATGCAAGCCGGAAGAACTGAAATAGAATGAAATAAAACACAGAGACAGAAAAACATCACCGCAGCTTTAGATCAGGATCCAAAGGAATGTGCTTGTCATATTAAGAGCAACACCAATCAGGTACAACATTTTCCAATAGCTTGAAACTAAGTTTGAAAACATACTCCTCAGCCTATCTTACAACTTTACACAGTGAACATGTCTCAAGAGAAAAGCTTGCAATTCTCAAATATCTCATCAACAACCTTTACAATAATTTCTCATGAGTCTTATAGTAGAAGAGAAGAAGAGGAGGTATTTAGAGAACTAAATGTAGAATTAACACTCAGAAGAGGAAGAGGGCCGAAGCCCATCCTGTTTTAAACTCATAGCATTAATCTCTAGCACTTTTTGGAGGAAAAAACGGTCTTCGTCAGGTTTCATTAACTCCATGTATGTCACTGATGCATTCTAGTTTGCTGTACTCTGTAGTACCTTTGGTGAATAAACAACAAGTAAATAAATGGCTGAATGGTCCGCCATACTTATGAAACAAATGCTCTGATAGTCTGGGACTATGTTCTGGGTGGAAATATCCTCTGGAGCACGACATATAATAAAAACAATATGGGCAACCCGTCCTTTCTGGGAGGAAAACATTCTGCTGATGTAGAGAAACCTGCTGTATAATAACTTCTACATATTTGTATCCTCTGTCAGTGAAAACCTTGCTGCTGCATCAGCACTGTGTATTTATGGCAGCATTTTCACCTCATATACTCTACAAAACCCACAACTGTGTGAAGAAAAACATGCACGGAGGGGGTGGATGGTTACGTAGGACAGGCGGAGTGATAGCGCGGCGGTGGCGGAATGGTGGCTCTTGGTCAAAACAGTGGTGAAAATGCATTGAAATGATATAACAGTGAGAAAATAGGGTTTGATGGAGAAAAGAGCGCAGACCATTAGATCGTGGTCCGAGGACAAAGATCAACGGCGAAGATCGAGCAACAGAATGATATATGAAATTGGGCGGAACAACTATGAAATATAAGACTTTAGTGTAAAGTCTTAAACTTTGGACTTTGAAAAAAATACCAAGGAATGCGAGGGAAATGTAACAAAATGCGTGGAAGTAGACGTATGAGGTGGGACCCAGCAGGAGGCGGAGGGCGATTCATTTTGAACCGTTAGATCTTAAACCCAACGGACGGTCAAGATTTAGTCGGAGAATCGCAATCGCAATGGATGAGAGGGACGCACACTTTATAATTTCCGATTGCAATCAAGGAAGGGGAAGCGATGACCATCGGATTTGCATGGAGATCGACGGTGAAGATATGGATCGGGAGATCGCAATCGGAGGGGACACAAAGGATGACACAAACAAACTTTCGATTGTGATTGGCAGAGACAAGCGATAGCCGTTGGATCGACAAAGGGATCAACGTTGGAGATCTGTTCGGAGGGCAGAAGGGGAAGTGCGACGGGAGCGAAGCGAAAAGATCTGGGTCGCTGATTTCAAAAATGGATGAACGACTGCGATTGAGTCGAGCAATCGCAATCAGAGGGGGGACAGGGGTGACACATATCGAAACTTCCAATAGCGATTGGGCAGAGAAAGCGATGATTGTCAGATTGGCGGGGAGATTGATGGTCAGGATCAGATTGGGGGCTGGTATGATCGAGCGATCGGGAGATGGGACTTGCAATCAATAGGAGGGGGCAACGATCGGTGGGGATTGTGATTGCGATTGCGATGATCGAAGGTCGGAGCGATCAATCACATTGGAAACGATTGCGATGAACTGATCAGGGGACAAAACATAAGTGTTGCAATTGAAAGGATTGCGATATTGTGTTGGTCGTTCGATCTATGTGGTAGATCAACAGTGGAAAACAAGTTGCAGGACTTGTTAATAAAACAATCGCATCGGAACTTTTTTAATGTTACAAAGGATCTTAACGTTCCGCTCTGATCTTCTGATGCGATTAGCCCCTAAGGCACTAAGCGCTTGGTCTTAGCGCTAGGTCACATGTGGGAAAAGTGGAAGGGGGCTGGCGGGAAAGGAGCTTAGGCTTATTATAAGGTCGGTAGGTGGGTTTTTTACCCCATTTTATTGCATTTTAAAACCAAAGGAGGGTAACGATAGGGCGATAGAGGGGAAACTTTAGGAAACAAAGGGCAAGGGTGAGATTTCATGGGGATTTTGGGAAGATTTAGGACAGTAAGGGGGAATTTAGGGGGAACAAAGGGGTCTTTGGCAAAAGAGGAAAAATGGATAAAATGAAGCATTCTCCAGAGGCACAAGAGGCAGATAATGGCCTTTTTGGAGCATCATTCTTCATCAGTTAGGCTCATTAACATCAATATAGCAGGGTTGAAATAGTCAAAGGCAGGGAACATAGGAAGGCTTCAAGGATGATGTGTTTTCAAGGGAAATGCATTCCTTGGAGGCTCATAAGACAATCTAGCCCCTTGCTTGCTTGTCAAGAGATTCATAAGGGGCTAACACTAGGATCTAGCCCTCCTAGATTCAGAGAGTGATCTCTCTATATGTGTTTCAAAGGATATATCTTTGAGGCTTGTGATATGATATTAGGCTAGTTATGGAGCACAAGGGATTTGTTTTGTTTGTTTTGGTTGGGAATCATTAAATGAGAAGGTCATGTGAAGTGAAGAATGAAATAAGTGGAAGGATGTTTCAGGATGGGAAGATAGGTCAAAAAACAGTGATAAACCATTGGGCTGTGGAGTCATAAAAGGGTTTACTTGCACAACAAATATTCAAGGGTTTTCAAAGGGCAAGTCATCTATATTAGAAGATATTTTAATTTTGAGTTTGTGGTATGAAACATTAAGGAGTGAGATGAAAGAAGAAACATGTAAGAAAACAAAGGGCAGCCTAAGATCAAGTAAGGACTTTTAACCTATCCTGCTTTTAACACTCTTAAGAACAAAAAACATATAATAAAACAAAGGGAAATCTAATATCAGGTAAGGAATTTTAACCTATCCTGCTTTTGACATGCACTCAAGGGAAAACGTTTAAGATAAACATAAAAGTCACCTAAGATCAGGTAAGGAATTTAAACCTAGCCTGCTTTTGGCACACTTTTACGGGAAATCTTCAAAAAAGTTGTTTAAGACTAAACAAGGGATAGGGCTCACCAACATTCTTGACTGGTTATACTCCACTCAAATCATTCCCAAATTCACATTTAGAAGAAAACATAAAGATAAATATTTATCAGTGAGAGCTAGGGTACTTTGCAGTAAATCCTACTCTATATTTGCTGTTCTTTATCAGAGATATGAATAATATGGAAACATAAGTAAAATTACAATTACAGTGAGAATAACATCACCAATGATTTAAATCGGGATCTAGTGAATCTGCTTGTCTATTGATGTGAAAAACCAGTTACATACTTTGAGTCCAATAGATTTTATAGTCTAATGCTTTTCTTCCCAGCCTACTATATTACAACTACTCAGAAACTCTTACTCAATAACATTCATACAATTAACAATTTTCCAACCTTTTACAATGAATTTTCTATGAATACTTATAGGTGAAAGAGGAAGAGTGCTACAGAAATGGCAAAAGAAAGTAGCGAAGACGAGAAGGATTATGTTGGAAGGAGTACAAGACCACATTGTCTCTAACCTTCATGGGAAAGACACTCCATATGCTATGTGGAAGGCTTTGACAGATATTTTCCAAAGTAGTAGTGACCATAGGAAATTTGCGCTGAAGGATAAACTCAAAAAGATTAGGATGAAAAAGGGCGAATATATTCCAAAGTATCTCACAAAGTTTGTCCAATGTCGGGATGAACTGGGGAGTGTGGGAATCAATGTTTCCGGTGATGATTTGGTGAGCTTGGCTCTCTTGGGACTTCCTAAGATTTGGCACAGTTATCAAGACTATCAATGGATGGGAAAAACTGTCAGATTGGGAACGATTGTGGTCAAATCTAGTGCAAGAAGAGCTCAGGTGGAACACCAGAGATGGATCTTCATCAAAGCATGATGATGAAGAGGATTTTTATTTGGCTACCAAGGCAAGGAAAGGGAAGGGGAAGAAATTCCACTCAAAATCTGAGTCTAAAGGCAAGAAGATGGATTTGTCCAAGGTGAAGTATTTTCACTATCACGAACATGGGCATCTCTCCACTAACTGCCCACAGAAGAAGAAGAACAAGAAGGTTTTTGGAGCTGCATCTAGTGAGGCCCTTGCCTCACAATTTGAACTTGATTTCTATTTGATTTCATGCTTGGTATCAAGCACAATGGGATCGATGTGGTATCTTGATAGTGGTGCTTCCTTCCACATGACGGGAGATAAGGAGCTTTTCAGTGACTTAGAAGAGAAAGATCTCTAGATACTGATAGAGACGGGCGACGATGGACAATACAATGCAACCAACATTGGTACCATTAACTTTGAGAGGGATTCAGGTAAGCCATTTCAATTGAAAAATGTTATGCATGTTACAGGTCTAAAGAAAAACTTGGTCTTAGTCGCGATGTTGGAGAATAGAGCCTATGACATTGTTTTCAGTGATGGAAAAGCTTTCTTGCAACATAAAACAATGGGTCAAACCAAGAGGATATGGATTCGAGTCAAGAATATCTACAAGCTAGAGGTAGAAGGTTGTGTTGCCATGGTGGGCAAGGCGAAAAAAGTGGTGAGCCAAGACGAGGGTGAATTATGGCAGAGGTGATTGGTCCATCTTCATCATGGATCCTTGAAAGTCATGCAGCAAATATCTATTGGAATTCCAATGGGAACACTTGCCCAATTAGATTAGTGTAAGGGTTGCACCATGGGGAAGTATGCAAAGTCCACCTTTAATGAAAAGGAGAACCGTGCTTCGGTGATCTTGGAGAGATTTCACACAGACGTGTGTGGACCATTCTCGGTTTCTTCAATAGAAAAACACACCTATTATGTTATTTTTTTTAATGAATTTTCTCATAAATGTTGGATATTCTTCATGCAGAAGAAGGATCAAACATTCTCAAACTTCTGTGAGTTTAAGGAATTGGTTGAGAAAGAGTCGGGGAAGCAAGTGAAGGCTCTGCGGAGCGATAATGGTGGAGAATACATCTCAAACAAATTCAAAGACTTTTGTAGCAAAGAAGGAATTCGAAGAGAACTCATAGCGCCTCATAACCCACAGAAAAATAGGGTAGCAGAGAGGATTAACAGAATGCTCATGGGTGTAGCACAAGAAATGCTGCATGATCAGGGCCTACCAATGAATTTGTGGGTGGAAGCATGCAACACTGAGGTTTATGTGCAAAACCGTTGTCCTCATAGAGTACTTGGCATGAGTACACCTAAAGAAGCTTTTACTGGTAAGAAACTAGATGTTTCTCACTTTAAGATTTTTGGCTCATCTGTTTATGTGCATGTGATCAAGAACGCCAGGAAGAAGCTGGAGCTGATAGCTGAAGTTGGGATATTTGTGGGGTACACAGAAACACCTCATAATTATCATGTGTATTTTCCTAATAGTAAGATTACTACTATTTGGTGGGATATAAAATTCAATGAGGGGAAAGCCATGCAGTTGTTTCTTGAGAGGGAGTTGGACTTACATGCGGAAGAGGAACTGTTGGTTCCCACAGATGAGTCTCTAGATGTGGATTTGATCCAGATTCATGCAAGAACGTAATAAAATACAGAAATATACATAAACACAGAGATGTAGAGGAAACAATACTTCATTTTATTTAAATCAAATGACTGAAATATTCTTAGAGACATAATGGAAATAAAAATAGCTATCTCTGAGAAGATATGTGGCAACTACAGACCTCTGAATTATGTTACAATGAATCTTGAGGGCCTATTTATTATTGAGAAACAATGGATAACTCTAAATGTCCAAAAACCTAACCCTAGGAGATGAACCACCAAAATTATGGGCCCCATTTGGGTAAATTGGTGTTTCAACTTCTCAGGGACGTAAATTCGGCATCTTATCTTCGTTTGACGTGCTCAATAGCTCGTTAGAAAGATATATGTGAGGAGAAAAAAATTTGGTGGACCGATGTTGCTCACAGGTTTCCCAAAAAACGTCGTTTAGGGCCTCAAAATGACTCCAGAAGTTCAGGACCCGAAAAACTGCTAAAAATAGTAAGTTGTGATGCAACTTGAAAACTGAAAGAACTTATGGTGGGGGTTCAAATGGAATAGTTAGGTGGCCAAAAATATCCACCTAGATCATTAAGGCCCCAAAACTTCTCTAGGAATGCAGGACCCGAAAACCTGCTAAAAATAGTAAGTTGTGCTGAATGTGAAAAGCTGCAAGAATTGATGGTGCAGGTCAAAATGGAATAGGTGGGTGGCCACCAATATCCACCTGGACCATTCCTCCCTCCTTAGGAATAAATGGTCCCCATTGCGTTGAGATCCTCCATGATATGAGGCAAATTATGTTGAACTGGGTATTAGATTTGTTGAAGATGTCATGGACCTATGGGCGGACATGCTGGATGCATTTAGTAAACTTGGTTTCTTTATCAACCTAAGAAATTACGTGTGTGGATTTTGTATGTGTAGCTGCAAGAGGTATGGCAACATCAGGTGGTGGTGCGTTGGGGGTGAGATCAATGGAGTGCTTATCCTGACAGTGTAGAGGAACCTCTATGAGTGAGGAGAAAATGTCCTCGTATTCCTCCATGACTTTGTCCATCTGCTGCAGCCGTGCAAGGGAGCCCTATTTCGAGGTTGTGGCCATAGTATTCTTCTTTCCCTGTGAACGAGTTGTAAGGAAAATATATTTCATGGTTTGGGAAACAATCTTACTGCGTTGTTTTGCGGTATTCAAGGAGATGACAGGAGACGGTACTACCTCAGGTATCCTATACAAGTTATTTCCCAAAGTAATAATAACAACATGAGGCCTAGACTCATATAAAACATGTCGCCTCCATAAGTATGGTTGGCCCAATAATACATAAGCTACACCAAGAGGAGCAACATCACATAATACCTCATCCATGAATGGCTTGATGTCGTACGGAAGGCGGCATTGTTGGCGGATGCGGATATCTCTCCCTGGGTGGAGCCACTCGATGGTATATGGTTGCGGGTGTGCTATGGTTTGTAGGCCGAGCTGCTTCATGACCTTAGCTGAAATGAGGTTCTTTTGGCTTCCGATATCGACAAGGAATTGTAGTGGAGAACCCTTTACCCACATCTATGAATGGAAGAGGCGCTCCCCCTCCTCTGGATCCTTCGAATCCTCCCTTTGTATCCTAGTGGTGGAAAAAATGGCACTAGGATCCACGTCAATGATTTTATTCCCTTTTTCATTTCCTTTTTCTAGTTCTGACTCAGGATCATAAAATGCATCTGATTTGGGTGCCTTTAGTTCGACCACCAACGACTGTTTGGCCCGACACTCGTTTGTGCTATGAGTGGGGCTGTTATGAAATTCGCACCACTTCCTCGTGTCCTTCTTTGGATTTGTGGTGTTTTTCTAAGTCGCCCCACTTTGGCCTTTCCCCTTGTTCTACGGTTCGAGGGCACCTTTCCCTGGCTTTGGATTCGCATATCCAAAGTCTCGTTTCCTCTACTTAAATTTTTGCTTGATCTTGGCGACATACCGATATGTCGTGCCAAGCGATGTAATGTCGAGGAAATCCATTTCCTCCTTAATGTGTTTTTGCAGACAGCTGCGGTACTTGAGTACTAAATTTCTTTCTAAATCTTTAATACCCAAGTTTGTGCGCAGGGTGTGGAACAAATTCGTCAGTTCGTGCACATCTTGATCCCTTTGCTGCCACAGCGTGCTCCATTGGATGTATTTTTCCTCATAGCTCCCCACGGGGTAATATTGTTCCTTGATGTTCTCTCGGAACGAATTCCAAGTGGGTGTGGCCAAGAGTAGAGAGGGTTCCCCTTCGTCCTCTTGCTCACAGTAGGTTTCCCACCAGTCTTTGACATGGGGAGCGGCTTTGACGAGGGCAAAAATAATATTTTCTCAGTCAGAGAAATCATGGACTGAGAAATACCCTTCCAGATAATTTAACCATCTTTCTATGACGTATGCATCTATCTGGCCTTCAAATACAAGAATGTCAAAGTTTACCTGTACCTTGAAGGGAGTGGCGCCTCCAGAGTGGTTGTTGGATGCAGATGTGTCGTAAGTGGGTAGTCGTTGAAGGATTTGAGAAAATTTATCCATCATTGCGTTCCTTTATTTATCAAGGGCCTCCTTGAGCAATATTTTGATAGGATCTCCTTCTCCCTCGTCTTTATTTTCTTCCTCCATGGGAGGTCATCGGGGTTTGCAAGGCTAATATTGCAAGGGTTCAACCAGATCAAGCCCTAACTCCTTATACCCTGACCGCGTTGGGGACATGCAAAGAAAAATAGAGAAAGAGTAGATCACTCTGATACCACTAATCCAGATTTATGCAGGAACACAATAAAATATAGAAATAGACATAAACATAGAGATGTAGCAGAAACAATACTTCATTTTATATAAATCAAATGATTGAAATATGCTTACAAACACAATGGAAATAAAAATATCTAGGATGCTAGTAGCATATCTCTGAGAAGATATTTGGTGGCTAAATACCTTTGAAATGTGTTACAATGAGGCTCGAGGGCCTATTTATTATTGATAAACAATGAAGAACTCTAAACTTCGAAAAACCTAACCCTAGGAGATAAAGCGCCAAAACTATAGGCCCCGTTTGGCTAAATTGGTGTTTCAACTTCCCAGGGACATAACTCTAGCATCCGATCTTCATTTGACATGCTTAATAGCTCATTAGAAATATCGAAATGAAGAACTCTAAACTTCCAAAAACCTAACTCTGGGAGATGAAGCGCCAAAACTATAGGCCTCGTTTGGCTAAATTGGTGTTTCAACTTCCCAAAGACGTAACTCCGGCATCCGATATTCATTTGACGTGCTCAATAGCTTGTTAGAAAGATATATCCGAGGAGTACAAATTTTGGTGTGATAAACTTCGGTCCGTGGACCCATGTTGCTCCCAATTTTCCCAAAAAACGTCGTTTAGGGCCTCAAAACGGCTCCGGAAGTTTAGGAACTGAAAAACTACTAAAAATAGTAAGTTGTGCTGCAACTTAAAAACTGAAAGAACTGATGGTGGGGGTTCAAATGGAATAGGTGGGTGGCCACCAATATCAACCTGGATCATTAAGGCCCCAAAATGGCTCTGGAAGTGCAGGACCCAAAAACTTGCTAAAAATAGTAAGTTGTGTTGAATGTGAAAAGCTACAAGAATTGATGATGCGGGTCCAAATGGAATAGGTGGGTGGCCATCGATATCAACTTGGATCAGGATCAGCCATAGGAGGAGGTTCATGGAGTGGAGGAGTCCACTCATACAGAGCTAAACTTCAGAACTGGTAGAAGGCGTACCATAGAAGCTGAGAGGCTGAAACTTGATGCGGCACAGAATGTTGGAGTCCCTACTTCACAAAGCAGACAAAGACAATCTCTTGACCGATTCACTGGATACATGGCTCTCATGAGAAAATGTATTATTACTGAGCCATCTTCCTTTCAGAAAGTAATGCAGGATCCCACATGGGTAGATGCAATGGTGGAGGAGTATGACTCCATTGTCAGAAACAGTGCTTGGGAAATTGTTCCAAGGCCAGTTGACAAATCAATGGTAGGTTCAAGATGGATCTATAAGGTAAAGCAAGCTACTAATGGGAGTGTTGAGAAATACAAGGCCAGATTTAAGGCCTTGGGCTTCTCACAAATTTAGGGGATTGATTATGAAGAAACCTTTACACCAGTCGCACGGTATTCTTCCATAAGGACCATCCTTGCTCTCTCAATCCAGATGGGTTGGCACATTCATCAGATGGATGTGAAGACTGTGTTTCTCAATAGGATCATTAAGGAAGAAGTGTACATTGAGCATCCTGAAGTATTTTAGATCTTTAGCAGCGAGTCACATGTGTGCAGACTCAAAAGAGCGATGTATGGGTTGAAGCAACCACCCCCGTGCTTGGTACACTCGAATCGACAACTATTTCATTGGACTTGGCTTCACTAAGAGTGAGGCAGATGCAAAACTATACCAAATTGTGGTGGAGGGTAAGATTTTAATAATTTTTCTTTATGTTGATGATTTAATACTGACTGGTGATGAGCAGTTGATACACTCATGCAAGGAGGACCTTGCAAACGAGTTCGAGATGAAGGATATGAGCCTCCTTCATTATTTCCTTGGATTGGAAATATGACAGCGAGATGGTGAAATTTTTCTGTCTCAAGGAAATCATGCAAGGGAGATACTGGGTAAGTTTCACATGGAGGGTTGCAAACCCATGGATACTCCTCTTCCAAGAAACTGGAGGAAAGAGGACACTACATCTAGAGAGGTAGTGGATGCTACTGTCTATCGACAGTTAGTGGATTCGCTAATGTATTTAGTGAATACAAGGCCAAACATATGCTATGCGGTGAACCCGCTTAGTCAAGTAATGTTTAAGCCTACCAAGCTCTTTTGGAAGGCGGGCAAGCATGTCCTGAGATACCTGAGAGGCACATCTGAGTATGGCTTATGGTACAGACAAATGGATGAGGTGAATTTTTATGGCTTCACGGATGCAGATTGGGCGGGAAAGTCAAGCTACATGTGAGGCTATCTAGATGAGAAATATCTTGGTTGGATTATTTGGTTCTCATTTATATCCTACAGTGATTCATTGTGATAATCAGAGTTGCATTAAACTCTCGATTAATCATGTGTTTCAAGATAGATCCAAGCATATACATATCCAGTATCATCATATCAGATATTGTGTGCAAGAGAAGATCCTGTTGCTTCAGTACATTCCTACAGAGGATCAGGATGCAGATATTTTGACGAAGGTGCTCACAAGGAGCAAATTCGAATACCATAGAGATAGGATCGGGGTGAAGCATAATCCCTTTCTTGTTGAGAGGGAGTGTTGAGATTCAATAAGATGATGATCCTATAAATTAAGCACCTACACTAGGTGGGGCCCATAGGCTATTTTTAGGTGTATGCCTATTTTTAGAATGAATGAGCAAATTCTATTTATAGCAGAAGTCTATTTATATATGTTGATAAAATTCTATTTATAGATGTGTTGTAGCCGCTACAACACCCTCCAAAAATTTCACCCTCTAAAATTTTTTGAGCCCCCGAGCATCGAAAATCTAAGTCAAAGCCTTAAGTTCAAATATTTTCACAAGCTTTAAGTCACCAAATAGGTCATTATCTCCAATCAGCGACCTAGCAACCTTGCGACCTATTAGGTCACCAAGTCGCTAAGTCGCGTATCTCACTCAAATTTAAACAATTGCAACCTAACGACCCTGCGACCCCCAGGTCGCAAGGCCGTAGGGTCGCGAGGTTGCACATATCATCAACGCAGACTATTTACGACCCAGCAACCTCATTTATTTCCTACACGCGCGACCCATTTATAAATAGAAAGGTCGCATATGTCGCATTTCACTCACGCGATGGAGAGAAAAAACACTTCTAACATGCCAACTAGAGCTCGATTTTCTCGAATAAGTTGCCTAATCCTCCTGATGTTTCCATTTTTTCTATTTGTTTCCCCTTTCCCCTTATCTTAGCCCTTTTAATTTCACCTGCTATCCCCCTTTTCAGATACTCTTTGAACCTGAGTCTTTTCCAATCCTCCAAACCCTGTCATTCTTACACAGACTTGTAGATGAAGCAAAGCAGCCTCCCTGGTATCTGTCTCTTCCTCTAATGACCACTTCATCCTCATTTATGGTTTTTCCTCACTCACTCCCTTTATTTTTTTAAGTTAAAAATGAAGCAAAAGCTCGTTTCACCATTGAAATTGTCTGCCTAGCCCTAGTGCGACCTCCAACCCCATGACCTTGCGACCCCTGCGACCAAGCGACCTCGGTCGCTAAGTTGCTAAGTTGCATCTTGCTCAAAACTGGATTTTTACGACCTTGTGACTTAACGACCCAGCAACCTGGTCACAGGTCGCTAAGTCGCAAGGTCGTATCCTCATGAATTTTTAGACCAATGCGACTCAGCAACCTCGTGATCTAGTTGCAAGTCACCAGGTCACAGGGTCGCTTTCCTCTGAAGTTTTAAGCTAGCGCGACCCGACGACCTAGGAAATGGGTCGCTAAGTCACATTTTCCCCCCTTCCATGACCTTAGTTGCGCAAAGTTAAAATCAGTATTGAGCATTCATTAATATGGCATTTGTCTTATCCTGGGACTGTTTTATGAATATTCCCGGGAACCTCGAAGCAGAGTTAGAGTGCGTCTCCATCTCTTCAGCCTCAAGTGACATGGGGCCCCTGGCGGTTCACAGGAAAAACAAGAGCCCAAAGATAGAGATCACAGAAAGTGAAGTACTTATGTCCCCTCCCCTATCTACGGGGACACCACATGTGTATTCAGCAGAGGATAAAGCATGAGTTGGTATCAAGTGTACCAAGAGTTTTCACAACCTGAGTTCCCAGAGGACCTCCCAGACCGAGAAGTATATGTGCAAGTTAAGAGGTCAAAGATTCATTACGCAGGGGCCCACCCATCTATCTTCCCATGCACCGAAATTATTGAATGGATCATACAAAATATCGACCCCAGGATGTTGGTGATTCGGGATCATGAGGGAAAAGCTTTTGCAAATATAAAAGACCAGGATGCGAAGTACTACTACATGCTTCCAGAGCGGGAATAGACGTTCACAGAGGAATGGGCCACTACCCATGCAGTTTCCATAGCAAACACCCTGAGAGGATGGTGGGAATAACCGGAGAAGTTCAAAGTCAAGAAAGACTAGGAGTATCAAGTAGCAGGCCTCAGAAATGTCTATAAGCTCATAGCAGCCATGCTTTGTAGAATGTATGTTCATCCCGATCCCACTAATTTCAGCGGTTCTTGGGTATCCCTGATGCACTTAGTTACCGTATATGGCACCCGTTTCAATTGGGCCAACTTACTAACAGCGGCCCTCAAAACCAACATATCTGCAGCACTAGCACCCAAGGAGGGATACTCATCCAAATTTTACATGGCCTCCTATCTATTAGATGCAGTTTGGTCTAGGTGCCACTTTATGGATGGGCTCACAACTGGGATCAGGAGCGAGCACGCCCAATTCACAAGGAGTTGCAGGTATTATGGGACTCCAAATATAAGCAGTATATAGAGCCAATTGCACATAGTTTCATCCCTGCACTCTAGGGAAATTATTTGGTTAGGATACCCCATGCATGTCCTGGCGAGCCATGGAAACGATAGTCAAGGTAGCACATTGGTTTTCATTTGGAGAAGGCACCTTCATCCGAGTCTTTGGTTCATTCAAGACTCCCCATGCTCTGCCCCGATTCGTCACTGACAGGATGCTACTTCAGAAAGTATGTTATTAGATGACTTCCGGCTTCTCGAAGGTCCTTACTAAAGGTAAGAACAAGCCATGGCCCACACTGCCTCTCACCATTGGTGCTTATACGGTCAAGGATTTCAGAGAAGTGGAGGTAAAAGCTGAGAAAATCAGAGGATTTTTCCTGGCGCCTTTGGATTACCGGACATATGATCCTGAGAGGATATTCCTTGCTCATTCCAAATGGGCCAAGTTTAAATGGAGCTACCAACATACTGAACGACCAGCTAAATATGGGGTAAGAAACTGGTACAATAAGGATAGAGAAATCACCTCAGAAGCATTGACCGATTGGGAGGACCAAGATGATCAAACGCTGGAGGAGAGAATCCATGAGTTGGGATGTGCCTCGTCTTCCCAGGCCAAGAAGCCCCAAACTAACACAGGCCATAGCTCTTCCTCCCAACAGAAAGAAAAGAGGATGAATATAAGCGTAATAAACACCTGAAGGCAGAGCACAGAAAGAAACAGGCAGAGGATGCCCACAAAATAAAGGAATAGTAGGAAGCGAAAGCAGAAGTTGAACGGAAGCTCAAGAAATAATTAGATCAGGTGGAGGCCGAACGCAAAAGGAAGGAAGAAGAGGAAACAAAAGTAGAAGCTAAACGCAAAAGGAATGAATAAGAGGAAACAAAATTAGAAGCTAAGAGCAGACAAAAGGAAGAATAGGATAAGGCAGAGGCATAGCGGCTATTGAAAGAAGAAGCAGAACAAAAGAGAAAAGAGGAAGAGGATCGAAGATCAAAAGACAATTCTTCCGAAGACACCGAGACACCTCCTCCAGTAACAGGGGTACAGACAGAGCTGCCGCCCATCGAAGTACCTGAAATTAACATGCGCTTTGCACTCTTAGAACCAAGTACCTTTGAAGGACAGGAGGAGGAAGTGTTCAATCTGACGAGACTCACTTATGATCAGTTCACTTTCAAAATCAGGCAGGAAAAGAGGAGATACCTAGCATGAAACCTTGCCGCGCCATTCACAGCCAAGACGGAAAAGGATATAGTCCTGGACACTAGGACCAATCCAGTGATGATAACTTCATCCGACACTGCTTTCACTGCAGCCACAGAAGAAAACGTGAGCCGAATGAGTAGGGAAATCCTCTCCCTATAAAATATATTACAAGACTCCGAACAAAGGGAAGTTAGGTCAGAGCAAGAAAGGAAAGCACTAAGGGAAGAATCCAACAGCTCCAAGATAAAAACACCCTTATTAATGAACTACCACTCACCGTCCAAAGAGAGTTGGTGACGCTAGAAGCCACCATGAGGCTGATATACAAGGAAATGTTTACCATAAAGTAAACAATCGTACCTTTACTAAGAGCTCAAGTAGAAACTAAGAAGAGAAACGAGAAACTAAAAGAGGCCTCCACAGCCTTGGATAGAATGATAGAATGGACAAATAGATATCCACTGGCTCCAGAATCTTTGCCCAAGAAATATTAGATTCACACTCAGAACGACAAGGTCCAAATTCACATAAAGGTGCAATTCAAGGAAAAGTTATTCAAAGACCTAGAAAAGGTGATGACCGCCTATGAGAATTTGATCAGCGGCATCGACTCGATGGCTGAGATGCACCATATTCCTTCTCTAGGTACATTGGGTGAATACAAGACATGGGAATAGGTAAATCAGGAAATTCAGGCATTCCTGCAACCTATCAGACAAGCTGCCGCCACACCTGATCTTCCGGCATCACAGAAGAACTTGGTTAAGTTCGTTGTGACACTAGTTTGGATTTACACCAAACTGGCTTCCTTATCCAACCAGGTCATAATCAAGAGAGAAACTCTGATCCCGAACGCCCTAGAATTCCTGCACAGGTTAAGGGAAGATACTCCTCTAATCTCCCCCGTTGCTGTAGATTATCGTGCATGGCAAAATTTCCTGAAAGAGCAACAAGTAGATGTTCCCGACCTTGCAATCACACACACACACTCCCATGATCAGATCGAAAGGTACAGCCTACAAGAAGGGTCACAGGTCGCATCTTACATTTTCAATTCATAGGTCGCATCCTCCATTAGGTCGAAGGTCGCACCTTCCATCCAGGTTGCAAATCATACCAACAGACGGGAAGGTGAAGAGTCAAGACACCCAAGGGTCACTTTTGTCTTCTATATACTCCCTTCAGGGACTTGTACAGGGATATTTTTTTTGGACTCCAAAGGAGAGAAGAGAGTTGTAAAACATTGAACAGCCCCTTATGAATGAATACAAGAATTTGTTTTAAATCCACTATTGGGTCTGATGAGAATCAATGTGTCAATACTATGAGTATTTCTTCGTACATGTCTAATATCTTATGATTAATTGATCTGTGTTTTCCGCTTATACTCTTTATGCATTCTAGCTCACTGAACGTGTTAAGGATGGTATGTTGTTTACATAGGAGATGTTTGTAGCTTTATTATTGACATCTATCTTATTCACGAAAACGCTCAAGTACGCATAAGTTGTTTTTTCCAAGAAAAACTATTTTTTCTATGGTTTGAACAACATTCACAAACACGACCTTAATGATATGCTACTAACAACATCTCCTTCAGCTACGTGTTTTCCTTTTATCTTGCTATTTGTAGTATTTATGCTCATTGACAATCATCAATATTTTTCCTTGTATCATGCAATAATTGTATGCCTATAACTCTTCAGGGCTCATTTGTGTCGAGGAGAAGGAATATTCAGCAGTAGCCGGACCCACACCCTGGACGAGATCCCTATCACAAACGGTTCAAAGTATAATTGGGAATTTCTTACCGGGGAGATCCCCTACTGTTGGCAGGACACATTTTCCCATCAACAAGATGATGTTCTATTTTTAGATGTATGTGCGAAGTCTATTTATAGATCGCATGTCTATTTATAGATGCATGTCGACTAGTATTATCCCTTAATAATAGTTGGACAATAAATATTAATCTATTTTCGCAAAGCACTTGAAATCAGTTCACTGAAGTGGAAAATTAGATAGCTGAAGGAATTTTGAGTTCTAAGGTTGGTTGGTGGGACATGCAAGTGGACTTGGTTGTAATTGAGTGATTCAAATTTGTAACAGAGTTGGATGTGTAGTTATGTGAGTTGTAAATTATTTTAACTCAGTTAAGTGAGTTAAACTCAGTTGTGCTAGTTGTAACTAGTTGTAACTGAAGATACACTAGTGAGAGATTAGTGACTTAAATATTAATTAATTCACATGGAGTGATCTCGCATGCAACTGAATATTTACTACCTTTAACTAAATGCATGTCAGATCTAGTGGAGACCTCGTTGAGAGATAGGTGAAAGGGACAGTTGACGATCAGTTGTACTATATTGGATTGCACTCTTGCAAGCCAAACACGCATTGGATATGCTCATGAGGATTGTCTAGTCAAGGAGGGCATGATTGCTTCGAATTGGTATTTGTAATCAACTTGGATTGCGCAGTGGGGGCAGAAAATTGGCTAACGCATTTTCCATTTCTACATGAGAGTGTGAGACGATTGTATATTGTACTGAGAGATCTTAGAGAAGAGTTCTGTATGAGATTTTTTCATGATCCATGATATATACATAATATAATATAGTGGGGTTTTTAGCTTTATTATTTCCCGGTAAAAATTTGTGTTATGTGTGAATGATATTTCTTCATGTGTTTGCAATTGGAAATCATGTTTTAAATTTCCGCAAAGATTTTTGTAGAAGCGATTTTGTATTTAACAGTAGCATATAATTGTTAGATCAAGAGAATCTAGGCAATACATAATTGTATTAAAATTTCTACAATTAAAATATTCCAACATTTTGGCATCATTTCCTGGGATGGCAGTGACGACACAATCAGCCAGAATTGTTTGTTTGATGGTAGGGTGTTACTAGTCAGCAATTGTTGGGTGGTAAGACAAGAGGTAAGAACCTGCGCATCGCTCTAACATAATTGAGAGGGCTCACCGTTGCTACACTGGGGTACTTAGTAGTGTGAGTTTTGGATGTTTTTTTTCTAGAACGTGCCTTTAGCTATACATTTGTTGGGCGGTAAGACGAGAGGTAAGAACGTGCGCATTGCTCTAACATACCTGACTGGGCTCACCACTGTAAAATTGAGGTACTCATAGTAAATATTGATACACATAGGTTCCATATGTGCATTTAGGATATTAGAGAAACCAAAACACCCCCACTAACTAAATATAGGAAATAAGGGTCGTAAAAAGGAAAAGAAAAGTACAGATTTGGGAAGGAAGACATTCTTTGGGGATCTAATTTAAAAAGCAAAGAAAGAATAGTCATACAAGGACACTAGGAATACATGACCACATAAAGCTGCCACTATGTCAAGGCCGAAGGCATCTACACCTTCAGTATCTGGACTTCATCATCCTTCACACATCATATCCGCTCCTGAAATAAAGACCCCGGATTAGAAACAAGAGTGGAAATTTGCTAATCAAAACTTGAGAATTGAAGGAAAAAGGGAAACCAATGAGGGGAAGCCAAGGCTTGAACTGAAACAAATCTTACTTGATTATCATCATTTGGATTCAGGTAGTGCAGTGAAGTAGTAGACCTTGGAACAACCTGATCCCTTATCCGTCTATCAATCCTATTAGTCATCAGTATTTTTCACTATTCGTAGATGACTATAGATTGGTTCTAGATTTCTAAAAACCAAATTCCTTGAAAATTGTGAGTTTTAGAAATCTCATTGCCTTCATTATCCTTATAGAAACTTTTTCACTATTCTATCAACCTTGCCATTTCATGGTCACCCTGCCACTCCTAAAAGACTCCTTAATGGCTTGTGCCTATCATCTCCATCTTTTTTCCTACCTATGACCTCATTACTATGTTTTTCCCTTGCCCATAACTCCAATTTCCATCTAGGGTTTCCACTTGCCTACCCCTTTCCATTTTCACCAGGCTCCTCAAGCATTGATGGTCTCAAAACTATCTTTGTAGGCTCTTTAGATAAATCAAGTACATTGGATTTTAGATCTTCAATACAACACTTTAACAAATACTCTCTTTTTCACTTGAAGCCTCCAAGCCAATTTTCAATCAAATATCATGGTCAAAGGACCCTCCCACTAGGTCATTAGGGTTTCACAAGTTGTAAGGTCATCATTGATGTTTCAAACATTGTTTTTCTCCTTTGCTAGAAGCTGACTCGGATGTAATAGACGGTTATCACATGTTTATTTCAAGGAAGACTTGAAAGTTTCCAAAGAAGCACTACCCTATCAGCTCAAAGTATGCAAGAGGTAAATGTCAAGAGGTCCATCAGCAGAAGTTGTTGGTAAGAAAGGAGGTATGCTCTTAAATCAAGAAAACTCACAATAGAAGAAAGGGAAACACTTGTTCTTGTAGAGAATTAGGGTTTTGAGCTTGATTGAGCCAGCAGTGTGCCAAGCAGGGATCAAATGAAAAATTTACCATGGAGAAAGGACACCCAAAAACCAAATATTAAGAGAATTTTATCAGAGATTATAGATGAGATAGGGAAAAGGGTGAAGGTGAACTAGACAAAATGAATGAACTTGAAAGGGCTATAGAGAACTTAGAAGACAACACTGAGGATTGTCTTAAAAGCACTCCAAACATCTAAGGTTTTTGGAAAGTTTCCAGAGAAGGTGAAACCATGAAATTGAACTCCATGATGACAGCAGAAGACGGTTTTTGAAGGTTTTTATATATGAAATCTTCTCGGAGGTTTTTCATGAACTAGTTATGCCTCAAGGAGCAAAAGGAGGTGAAAATTCATCATTTCAATCACTTTCCAAACAAAAGATAAGGTTAAGATCTAAGATATAAGTAAAGGAGGTTTCTAAGGATGCTGCTGTGTCAAAATAAACATCTCAAAGTTTCCAGGATCAAAGGGAAAGGAAAATTTTATAACTTCAACAATTTGCCAACCAAGGTGAAATTGATCAACTAAGTATTGTAATGAGACCCACTGAAAGTTTTGAAGGTGCCATCATGTGTAATCTAGCACTGAAGTTGTCAAAATCAACTTATTATGCCTCAAGGATTAGAAGAAAGGTAGATGTTTTAAAGTTATTTTTCATTTATTACGTTAGATATTTTGTGCCTTGGGCCTTGCATGGTCTCTTTGGACAAAAATGGAATTTACGATGTATTAATGATATTTTGGAAAACCTAGTTAGGGTTTTGGTCCTCCTTGCTAGTTAAATACTAGATTGATGCCTCATTTTACATTTTGGTTAATTGTAGAGAAAAACCTCATAGACTTTGAGTTGTGAGGAGTTTTTGGCTTTGGAGCATTGTGAATGTTTTGAACTGAATATCAATGAAACAAGCACTTTGCAGGATTCATGAACATGGTGGATGGTGATGTATTTCTCATTTTTTTCTTGTTATCTTATGTTTTACATATTGTGTCATCTTTCTCTTGCAATAGAATAGAAATTTTATCTTAAATATATGTTGTCAAAAGCACCTTAAGTCCGTATGCTTCTCTTGCTTTCATGTTTTCATTTACTAGGTCATTTTAGAGAATTCTTAGTTGCTCTCTAATCCCACTCAACTTTTTTATCTCAAGAATGATTTAGTGGAGTCAATGCCAAAGTAGTTTATGGTTATCCCTGCCCTTTGGAATCACTTAAACATTGTTTTTGAGGTATTTTCTTCAAATTATTGCTAAATAGGGTTTGACTGAAGAGGTTTATGGTTTGCCCTGCCCTTTTTGTCCATCTTGAATGGTTGCTTTGAAGTTCTTTGTAGTTTGATTAAGGAATTTGGGAGTTCCCTACTCTTTGATCATTACTATATGTTATCTTAAATGTTTTCTTTGCCTGGAGGTGAAATCATTAGAGACCTTACAAATTTTATTGCTCTCTAAGCTTTGTTGGATTGTTGTCTTAATGTTTACTTGTTAGGGTTTGGTCAAAGAAGTTATTGGTATGCCATGTATTTGTTTATTTCTTTATGAATAGTGATCTTAAAGGCCCTTCTTGTTAAAGTATTTATCAAAGGATTCTTAACTTCCCTTTGCACCTACTTTGTTCACAATTAATTTTCACTTCACTCACATAAGCTTTGAAGATCCATTTATCTTTGTTATACTTGCCCTCCGAAGCATCCTTGACCTATTGTTGTACCTTTCGAGGCATTTTGCAGACTCCATAGCCCAATGGTATAAACCTCTCTTACTCTATTTGTTTTTCTTGACAACCCACCCAACCAAACAAACAAACCCTAATCCCTATAACTATCCTAAAATAAAAACCATAAAATCAAACAAGTTACATCCTTTACACAAACATAAAGAGAGCCCTCTCTGAGTCCAGGAAGGCTAGGTCCTAGGACTCCAAAAACTGGTTTGATGTTACCCTTGTACAATTGGTCTTGCCAATCTGACAAATTACGAGGACCTAACATAATGGTGATCATGGTGGGAATTTGAGTAAGTAACATCCTAAGTACTCCTTAAAAACTCAGAAAACCCAAAAACGTCCTTAGATTGGTATGTAGTTTTTGATGGTGGACAATAAGTAAATCTTTAAAACCCTTAGCATCATCCACCTGGTGACTCCAATGGTCTTCAATAGCTCCTGTTGACCCCACTATTTCTTGCAGACTCCACTGGGAATGAATAAATTAGTCATAACAATGTAAAACCCAGCCACTTACTGTATGAATTCAGTCATTTTTCAAATAGGTCTACTTCCCAAAACTCTTACAAACTTTCAGCCTCTCTTACTGATGGTGGAAAAAAATTTGAAATCTTCCAACTGGTGACTCCACAAATCTCAATAGACCTAAAGAATCCACTGGTAGAAGACTCCAGATTCGTTATAAATATGCAGTGATCCCTTCTCTCTGACTGATCGACAAATATGATTCCAAGGATATAACGTAGGTACACTCCAATGAACAGAGATTACATTCCTATATTACACCACAAAATGCCTCAAATAAATTGGTACGCAAACCTACCTATATTTCAAGATGAAAATAATGACGACCCCTTGTTACATCTCATCAAATTTCATATACATACATGGAGGTTAAAAATTGAATGGGATGAGGACTGCCTCATGAGGATGTTCATCCTAAAATTACAAGGGAAGGTAAGGGAATGGTATGAGGGTCTAAAACCTGGTAGTTTGTTTTCCTTAAAGGATCTTCACAAGGTATTTTATGACCATTATAAAGAAAATTCTTCATCCTTATCATTGGTTGAAAATTTTTGTGATCAATCTCAGGATATCATACAATACCTTGTAGATATTGATGAATATTTGGGAAATTTGCACCCTGAAGATCTCTTGGCAGCAATTCATGAATTTCATTCTCAAATAAAATATCATAACAACCATGAAGATTTGGTTGAGGATTAAATAAATCAAGAGATGGAAGAAAACCCACAGGATCTCTCTGAAGGGACAAGTGATGATCCACCATCTCTTTTGTGTAAGGCTCAAGAAAACATTTAGCCTTATGATCAGTCACAAAGGGAAGATAAACATCATGGTTCTGTCCAAATAAAGAGAAAAATGCCTCCTCTTTTAACTAAAGAGGAAATAAATCATATTCTAAATAGGTAGTGAGCCTCTAAACCTTCATGTGAACAGAACATTTCTATTTATTTTCCTGCTAATCCCAGCTACCACGGATCAGAAAATGTATTTGAAGATCAGTTCGAGGAGAAAAAAATATGATAACCCAATATGTATGATTGGTGACATTACTTATATTGATGAATTTCCAAATTTTTATCAGTATGATGATGATTATGATCTTCAAACATAATCTAATCTTGCAGAGCAATCAACAATTGGTTTGTGGGAGGAAGTTTAGTTTCATCAACTTGAAAATAGTAATCAGCCAATACATATCACCTATGACAGTGATGAGGAAAGTCTAGAAATTTTGGAAGTAAGTGAAAGATCTCTTCCTCTTTGTTATACTTCATCTCAGTCCATCAGAGATAACTTTCATATGATTAGAAATCAACAGCCTTTCTGTTTTGATGTTGAGGTTGGGGAAGATGATGAACTGCTTGAGAAAGTTGTTAATGAGAAGCCTTTTCCTGAAATGGTTGAGGAAATCATTTGCAACATAGAATCCTCCTTAACTCCAGATTTGTAGCCACCAAGTCCCATTGAATTTCAAATTGTAGATGAAGGCTTGGAAAATGATAATCACAGGAGAGTTGCTGCAATACTTTCTCAGAAAGACCTACTGCTAGAAAATGCTCTTAATGATGGTTTTCAGATAGAATTCAACCCAGTCAATCAAAGCATACCAAGATTTCTTGAGGACAACAAGGTAGTACATTCTGAGGCTGCCAAGTCAGATGATCATAAGGAGGGGATAGAGATTCTTTCTCAAAAGAATCCCAAGCATAGCCAAGTGGAGGAAGGAATAATCCTGAATGAAGCTTATTTCTCAAATCCTCTAATCCAGGTATTAGTAAAATATCCTTTTGATGATTTCTTAGAGACATCTAAATGAGGACCGTGTTAAACCACTAACAGTTTGTTGCAAAGTATAAGAAAAATTTTAGGCACTACTGTTCAAAAACTATTAAGGTGGGAGTGGTCTTTAGATTTCTTCAGCACACTTAAATATATAAACAAAGATCACTTATGGAATCATATACTTGATTGGTTATATTGGAAAAGGGAGTTCACCAAATGAATATATATCATATGTAAGTTAGATTAGGATAGATAGGTATGCAAATAAGCTCAGCACTATGAGCATCTCTCTAGCCTTAGTTTCAGATTGTTTTGTCTGAAAAATGAAAACAAAAAAATAGAGAAAAGAAGAAAAAGAGGGCATGAAAAAAGAAAAGGTACAACCCCATCCTAAAAAAGTGTATTTCTGAAAGTGTGCAAGCCTAAATGCCACTACTTAAGAAATACAATCTTTTTCATTCATCTAGCCTAATCATGATTGATCATGTTTTAAATTTCTGTTGATAGGTTAGTGAAAGAGGACTTTCCAAACCATGTAAACTTGGCTTATCAGTAGGTTAGATTAGGAAAATAAATTTGGTTTCAATGCTAAAATCTGAACCAAAAGAGAAATAGAGGGATGCGTAACTAATTATGATGTTGAACACCTGAGCGAAGAAATCAGTCACCTGTCATCGGTATTCAAGGATTTAGGTTATAAAGAAAGAGATATAAAAAAATCTCTGAAAAAAGCTGAGGGTTCGATCCTACCTCAGAATCGCCACAAACTGCAAGAAAACAGGGGGAGGATTTTTCTACCATACGTTAAGGGTGTTATTGATAAAATCGCCAAGGTTTTGAGAAAGAACGATATTTTCGCACAATTTTCAGCATCAGGGACTATTAGGCAAATAATGCAATCAGTTAAGGATGTCATAAGCCCTGAAAAACTCAAAGGAGTGTACAAGATTGACTATTCATGCGCAAAAAGTTATATTGGTGAGACTGGGCGTTCACTTCTGTTGGTGTCTCGTGTTTTGATAGTTTGGCAAATTAAAAGACAAGGCAACATCAGAACCAATATTTAGAGTTCCAGGATCTAGTCCTCCTGTTCTCAGAGAGGGATCTCTCAAATGTTTGTTTGCAAAGGTTTATCTTGTGTGCTTTGAGTATTGGTTTTAGACTAGTTATTAAGTGCAGGTGTTTGTTTATTTGTTTGGTTGAATTGATACAGCAGAACATGAAAGGTCTAGGAAAGATATATAGAATGGAGAAACATCTGGTTCATTGGGCAATGGAGTCAAGAAGAGGTCATAACATACTCATTAATGGATATGGGATATCAAAGGGAAAATCTAACTTGGCCGCATGATCCTTTGGTTTTGGAATGAGATGGACATCAATGATTTGGAAAGAGAAGTTTAATTCTCAAACAAAGGGAATTTGAAAGCACAATTTGAACAATAAAGAGCTATTTGGTTGATAAGGCTAACCATAAATTCTACAAATCACACCTTTAAGCAAATAATGATTTCAAAACAACTTTTAAAATGAAATCTAAGATTCGGGGAACACCCTATTTCCTCAAAGATTTTATTTCAAATGACTTAGAAAACATAAAAGATTCACTGATACTTGCAGTCATAGAAGAGGGAACACCTAACACATCTATGATCACAACTATAAAGACCTTTGAGACAAATTTTTAAGTAAGGACAAAGGGAAAGATCGGAACAGACCTCCTTGGCTTACTGTAAATAGAAATACTACAAAGGGAGACTTCAATAACAACCTTTTAAGTGGCAGCAGACAAGCAGGCAGAACCATAAATCATGTTGAAACCAATTGTTCGAACTATTAAGGAAATAAACAAGCATGAGGACTAAAGAGAGAGATTAAAGACTCTAAAATACCTCAGTAGAAGAAAACATGAAACAGTGAAGGATGAACAGGTCTAAGGTGCTTCCAGGAGTCATTTCTTAGCCTAAAACTTTCAACCTACTGTAGTAAGAAATTATGGAACAGAATGAAAGCAGGAGAAAACATTAAACAGTTCAGAATAATTCACCAACAACCAAGCTCATGGATCCAATGATAGAGCCTTTTTCAGGAACAAGCATGCAACAACATCATCAAGGCTTCCAAGACTTCAATTTTTTCTTCAACTTCAACAGACTATGTATTATTTCAAAGAGTTTCAAGATTACAACTAGTGATCAATCCACACTCTCACTCATCTTCCGCAGTAGTATATATAAAAGAATGAGGAGGTGAGATCTGATAAAATATCTCTCAAGATAATTAATAAAGACTTAATGGTTTCTTCGGCCTTTGGGGGGCTCGATGAAGAAACTTACATAGGTGTCCTCTGTATTAAATGATTTACATAAAGATTTAAGCTCAGTGGGAGCTCTTTTTGACGTTTGAGGCTCTGTGTGATGTCAAAGTAACTCTGCTGATATTTTTACATTAAGTTCCTCGACAGAATTTACTCTTTGGCTGCGCTTGAGACAAATGTCTGATCCCGATCAATACCTTTGACCTTGGATTATAAATTCTTTGAGGCACAGGTGGCATTGTGGTAGATAGAGGGATCAATTTGCCTCAGCTGTGGTGGTGGAAGCTTTCTGTCTGATGAACCTTGATGATTTTTCCTTTATCTACATTTTAATTGGGGATTAGGCTTTTGATAAATCATCTTAGACATAATCCCCATAGATCTATCTTTAATCTTATGTTCTAATATATTTGTCTTCGACACTGATACTCTCTGATTGTGCTTGATTCACTATGTTTTTCTTTTTTGCTGGTGTGCATGGCTGCACAGGGGTGATGCAGAATCAATGCTTGATGAAAAACCGATAAAACGTGAATTTTGAAACCTACAAATGATTCTCTTTGATGGATCAGATGTGGGAGGATCGTCACCCTTTGCTTCTAAATTTTCTTCAGACATAGTGGAAAAAACCATTAAACCCTGCAAAATATAAACAAATATTATAAAATCCATGCATGTATAGGTTTACTGCCTCAGAAGGCACGTGGAGGAAGCATGGCCATTGGACGGCATCATCCAACGGTCAAGATTGATTAGAGGAATTGAAGGGAAGGCGTAAAAATAATTTGAATCGGAGTCATCGATCACGCAGAAATCGACAATCAGGAGCAGAGGTGATGGGACGATTGTGGGCCGTTAGATGAGATTTTTCCAAGTGATCAACAACAGAGGATAGGCGTCAAGAACTTTAGAAAATGTGACCGGACATCAAAACTTTAATTAAACCATGTTGAATAAAATTCTCGGGCCCGGATTTGCTGACTGGACGAGAAACCATGGAGACCCGCCCCAAAAATGTGCCGCTTGGATGTTGATGTGGCGCTGGGACCACCGGTTTCCGCTGTGGACGAGGGGACCGGGACGATGGAGTATGGGCCGTCGATCTGCAGATCATATCGACAGTGGAAATGCATTAAATATCACGATGAACCCTGAGTTATCACACGGGCATCTTCGGAGCGCGATCACTGTCCGATGAGCGGCCTCAGATCGGACGGTGGACGTCAATATCATGTCGGGTCCACGTCCGATCTTTAACGCATGATTAATGGCGATTTCGTGAACAGTGCTCAGGCCATGCATCAAACGGTGTATGGAATCGCTGCGAAATAGAAGAAACCACCGCGCGCTCAAAAGCAGTGCGATGAATCCCGCGTGGTTTTACGATGGTAAGTGGCTGGCGGGGACCACCGGGGCGATGGATTGCACGTCTTCGATCTATAGATCAGATTGACGGTGGAGAGCGATTAGATTTTAAACCAGCAGAAAACCTTAGGACATAATAAAAATCAAAAGTTTTCAATATAATACAAAGTTTTTTAATATTTCCGAGGGCGGGATATATATATAATATGGTTAGGCGCCCGTCTGCGGGGCCATGGTTTATATGGGAAACCATATGACCGGGGTTTATGGAGGAAGGGCTAATCGCAGTCGGGCGACGCGATAAGCACTTGGAGGGCCAGCGCTTGGTTCTAGCACCAAGGCGTATTGAGGGGAAGGGTTAAAGACTTGTCCCAAGGGGTCTTAAGTCTATAATATGAAAATGTGATTTTTTTTATAAGTTTTCAATGGTTTTCAAAGGATTTTGAAGATTTCGATAAGGCAAATAAAGGGTCTTAGGCCTTATCAAAAGGTTTTGATGAAGGGGGAAAGGGGAACAACATGAAAATGAAGGATTTCATGGGAAAATGAAAGGCAAAAGATGAGGTTAGTTTGGAAGAAGGGGGAAAAGGAAAATGGTGCTTGTAGCAGTATTGTTTCTTGGGAATCAACAAGATTTCTGAGTGAAGAATGGGCACAACAGTGAAGATTGGGACAGAGGCATGAGGCCTTCAAGAGTATTCAAGAGCCAACAGTTTTTAGCAATAAAATTTGTTCCTTGAAGGCTCCAAAAAATTTTAGCCACCTTTTGCTATAACAAATTTTATAGGTGGCTAACAGTGGCTCTAGTTGGGGATGATGCCTTCTTGAAGGCATCAAGAACTTCAGAATTGAATTCTCTGGGAGGCTGATCAATTTTCCTCATCCATTGGGCTACCTTTCTTTCTATGGATGATCTTCTCTTATTCTGAAACATATTAGCATTCATGGATCAACAATGGAACCTCATTAATACAACCTTTCTACCTACCCAATCCTACTGGTCTAACATTTTTTCTTCTTGCAGAGTGCACTTGGATTAGCAAACTCTTTTACAACATTTTATTCTTTTGAAAAAAGGAAAACTAATCTATTTCTACTCCTTATTCCTCCATGGACTCAGATTAAGCAGTTGAGCCCATATGATTCTCTACCTAATCTACTGTCTGTTGGGATTAAACTGTCCAACAAAATTTATTCTCTAAATTCTACAACAGGAATTTAAAAGCACTCAAGTCAGGATTGAACAATCTAACTTGATGTTGGTCTATGGCATAAGGACAAACTACACATAGATATTATTTTGCACAAAATTTAAAATAAAATGGAAGGCTTGAGATCTGAAATTTGAAAGAATTTCCTTCCTCTTTTTTACAGCTCTGTTTTGATCTTTGTTTGAGTTGTCTTTGCTTGTCCTCTGGTTCAGATTTTGAGCTAATGGGAACCAGCATTACATCTTTCTTGACTCAGAATTTGAAACAGATTTGAGTCACTTTCTTTTAGAGACTTAGGTTCAGATTTTGAGCATGTTTGAACCTTTAATTTCTATTCTAAACTATCTACTGATAAGCCAAGATTAAACAGTTTGGCAAATCAAATTCATTATCCTATCAGAAGAAAATTTAAAGCTAATTAGTCAAGATTAAACTGTTTGACTAAATAGAAGTGTGTTTTTTAGGAGTGGCATTTGAGCTTGCACACTTTCATATTTGTTTCTCTTTTTTGGTATGGGGCTATACCTTTCTTGTTTTCACAATCTACCCTCTTTTATTTCTTTTCTTTGTTTTTTTATTTTTGATTTTCATAACTTTGAATGCAATGTTCAGACTATGATATTTACAATGACAAAATAGAATGCTTTAAAACTTATGATTCTTGGAAGAAGTAATGCTTGAGCATTTTTCCATTGACAGGACCTCCATACAGATCTTCTCCATTCAATTCTTTCAAGAAAAATGCATTGTGACCCCTTTCAACATGAACAATATAGGGACCTTTCCACAAGTTCTCAAACTTGCCATGTTTTCCCTTCTCTTCTCTCCTTGAATCCCATTTAAGAACAACATTTCCAACTTGGAAATTGTTTGCCTTAGTTCTCTTATCAAATAGCTTCTTCATATTTTCTTGGACCAATTGTGTTCTTTCATAGACTTCTTCTTTGGTCTGTTGTAAATGGATGGTTTGATTGATTCTCCTCTGCATATAATTCTCTTCAACCTGTGATTCTTGAAGGAGCTTCATGGCTGGCAGTCCTAATGAGGTAGGAAAGACTAAATCCATGCCATAAACTAACTGATGGGGGGACATAATTATTGATTTATTTGTAGTTAACCTATCAGCCCATAAGGCATGAACCAGTTTACTGTGCCATGATTTTTTATTTTGTTCCAACATTTTTTTGATGATATTGATGATACTCTTGTTGGAAGATTCAGCTAATCCATTTCCTTGGGGATAGTAAGAAGTGGAATGGCCCAAGGTTATGTGGTATTTGTAATAGAAATCAACCATCTTTTTAGATTTAAAAGCAACAACATTTTCTGTTATGATTTTTCTGGGGCAACCAAATCTGGATAGGATATTTGTTTCAAGAAACTTGATAATGACAGAGTCATTAGCATTCCTGGAGGGTATAGTTTCTATCCACTTGGTAAAGAATTCAGTGGCTGTGAGGATGCACTTATGTTGAGCTGAGGAGGATGGATGAATTTCCCCAATGAAGTCTAAACCCCATTGTTGAAAAGGTGCCTCAACTCTGATAGGATGTAGGGATAAGGGAATAAGTTTTCTTTTTCCATCAAATATTTGACACTTATGGCAAGACATGACCAACTTCTGAGTGTCTGGGAAAAGGGTAGGCCAATAGTAACCAGATCTAATAATTTTGTTTGCTGTGGCCTTCCAATAGAGGTGTCCTCCACATTCTCCATCATGCAACTCGTGCATGATTTTCCCTGCATCATCTTCAAGTAAACATTTAAGCAAAATTCCAACAGCATTTTTCCAATATAAGATCCCATCTATAATGCAAAAACTAAAAGCTTTTTGTTTCAAAAATATAGCTTTAGTTTTAGACAAAGAAGGAGGGACATTTAAATATAAAAGCACATAAATAATGTCAGCATACCAAGGAGAATTCAAAAATATTTCTTCAATAAAAGGAGCAGTATATTCTTCTATTTCTTCCAACACATCTACCATATTCATGTCTAGTGCTTGAAAGTTAGACTCAGCCATAAGTTTTGCTAATCCCTGCCCTTTAACTAGTTTGGTGGGCCTGATTTCTAAGTCATATTCAAGAATAGTTGCAATCCATTTTCCCCTTTTACCATTAGGGTCTTGACTTAGAATGTCCTTGACAACATTATGTAGAACAAAAGCAATTATGTGAGAGTGTAAAATATAGACCCTAAAGTCTTTTAATGCTTTCACTAATGCTAAGGCTTGCTTCTCCATGATGTTACATTTGAGAGGAGCATCTCTTAAGGCCCTACTAAAAAAGGATATTGGTTGTTGTTGCCCCATTATTTTGAAGTAAAACTGTAGCTATTGTATGTTCAGATGCAAAAGAAAAGATATAAAAGTCTTTGGTGAAATCTGGACTAATCAGGACTGGTGTTTGAGTAAGAGCTTGTTAGACCAGTTCGAATGATTGTTTAGCTGGTAAAGTCCATTTTACACTGACATCTTTCTTAAGCATGTTTGTAATTTTTTTTAATAGCTCAGCAAGGTTGGGGATGAACCTCCTTGGAAAATTAATCTTTCCAATGAAAGATTGTAATTATTTGAGGCTTCTTGGATGGTTGATCTTCAATATGCCATCTATCCTTGTAGGGTCTATTTTGATTCTCTCTTTTGAAATTATATGGCCAATAATTTTACCTTCTTGGAGACCAAAGAGTGTCTTCTTAGGATTTAATGACAAGCCAAATTTCCTACACTTCTCAAAAAATTTTCTTAGATGAATCAAATGTTCTTCATCAGTTTTTGAGAAAACAGTTATGTCATCAAGGTAAATGATTATGAAATATCCAATATCTTCAGAAAAGGCTATTTCCATGGCCCTTTGGAAGGTGGCCCCTGCATTCATTAATTCGAAAGGCATTTTGACATACATAAAGATGCCCCAAGGTGTGGTAAAAATAGTTTTGATTTAATCACTTAGGAGCACTAAAACCTAGTTGTAACCTGAGAACCCATCTAAGAGGGATATCCTTTCTGACCCAACCACCCTTTGATGTATATGGTCCATTTTGGGTAAGGGGTAGTTGTCTTTTAAAGAGGCTTTGTTTAAATTTATGAAGTCAATACAAAGCCTGATTTCCCCTGTTTTCTTTCTAACAGAAACTAAGTTTGATACCCACTCTGAATATCTAATTGGTATAATGATCCCAGCAACATGCATCTTTTCAATCTCTGCCTTAACTAAAGGTAATAAAACAGGGTTTATTCTCCTTGGTTTTTGTTTAAAAGGCTTTTGATTTTCCTTCAAAGGGATTTTATGCTGGATGATACTCGTATCATATGATTTTAGGTCCTTGTATCCCCAAGCAAAAACATCTTTAAACTCTTTGAACAGCTCTATGTATTGCAATTTTATGTGAGCTGGGAGAGTGCTGGATAGTTTGATCATCTTGGGTTCTGCTAGGCTGCCTAGGTTATGCTCTTCTACATTCATTTCCACAGGCTCCATTCTCAGTTATTTGGCTACATCGTTAAAATCAAAAAGATGTTCTAAAGGTGTGAGACCTCTTAGAATTTTATCATTTTTACAATGTAAAACTTCCAGGTCTTCTTGGTCTGTGTGGTCAATTTTATTTGCTTCAAAAGGATTCTCACAATGATTTACATCAGCAATATATGTCATTTCAGCTTCTGGGATTTGTTCAATACACAAACAATTTTCTTTATGGCTGGTTTCTGATATTGGTATGTTGAAATCATTTTCTGATTTCAAGAAATCATCTATGTGTTTGTCAGAATCAAACACTTGCCAGTGATCTTCGTTATCAGGCATAGCAAGCCTATGTTTTACCTTCACACTAAGTTGTTCATTTATTTCAGGTATTTGGCAATTGTTGGCATTGAAAGCGAGTTCATTTGCTAGATGATTTAGTGCTCTTGGAATGAAAATAAGTTCATACTTTTCAAAGGTTTTCAACAGATCAAGGGCAGCGTTCCGATATTCCCTAAGCCTTGGATTTCTAGCTAGGTATTCTCCTTTTATTTGTCTTATGATAAGTTCAGAATCTCCTAAGATTGATATCCTCTGGGCTTCTAATTGTTTAAGCAATTGTAAGCCTAGGAGAAGTGCTTCATACTCAGCAATATTATCAGTGCATGGGAAATCCAATTTATATGAAAAGCTCTGATTCGTATTTTGAATCCAAATACCTGCCCCTGCACTTGTTTTATTACAGGATCCATCAAAGTTTACAGTCCACAGTATGTCTGCCTTATTTCCATTTTCTTGTTGTTGTTGATTGCCATTGTTTTGAATTTGATTCAAGGGAATATTTGATTGTTCTGGTGAACTGATTGGGTCCATGTTTTCCTTATCTTGTTGAGTAATTTCATCTTCATTACATAATATAAAAAAATCTAAACTTGATTGAATAGAATAGATGGGAGAGTTTTTTGGTTTGTCTATGTTGCTCACCATGTACTTCATGTGAGGTTCCATGTATAGTCTTTTGTTTTGGTTAAAAACAAGGATGGTGGCATAAGACATGTCCATTTGAAGGCTTCCCTGAAGTTTGGCTCCCCAAGATCTTGATAAGAGCATGCCATACTTAGGGGGAATGTCAGCTACAACTATGTCCATGACTAAACTCTTAGCAGGGATTTGGGATAAGTTAACACACAAATCTTTGATTAAACCCAAACATTTGACTCTGCTTGAGTCAAAGGAATACAAATCTTTGTATGGTTTAGTAATTTCTAAGCCTAAGATTTCCATCACTACCTTGGGCATTAGATTGTGTGAAGCTCCTGAGTCTAACATGGCATTGTGTAAAATTTTCTCATGTATGTTCAAGCTAACATAGAAGGGAGGGACAACCCCTTCTTGGTATTTTCCTTCAACTTCTGGACCAAACAACAACTCAAGTTTGTCATCTGTCAAGTTTAAGGTGTCAGTATCACTTCCTAAGTTCAAAGCTTTCAAAACTAAGTTTTTGTACACCTCTTGGGTTACTAGTTTAGCTAGGGGAATGGTAATTTTTATCTTAGCAATCTCTCCCTCAAGACTGAAAGTAAAAATTAACTTGTTCATATTTACATCTGTCTTTTCAATTGAATTATTTTCAGCAATTTTGATTTGTTGAACCTTGTTTGGACTGGTAATTGGGACATTTTTATTAGGACCACTAGCTGAAGTGCTAGGGGTACTCTGTTCAACATTTGACTAGACACTTTTTTCTTTGTTTATATCTGGTTTCTTGGTCAAAATGTTGGTTTTTTCTGCTGTCTTTTTGGGCTGAGTTTCTGTGTTTTTCTTGACAGCAGAATTAGTGTTCTTATCATTTGAATTATCTATGTTCCCTTTGCTCCTAAGATCATATTGTTTGTGCACCTCCATTATTGAATTTTCAAACCCCAATCTATAGTCATCAGAATCTTCATAGGTGTTTGTACTTTGATTAGAAAAGAAACTTTGTTCTTCCTCAGTGAGGAAAACATCATCCCCATTGTCTGATCCAATCAAGTTTACATGAGATTCTCCCAACCTTTCCATCTCTCTATCTTCCTCATATTGATCTACATAGTTCTGTTGGAAGGGAGGTCTAATTTGTTGGTCACTTTTTTTTTGCTTATCTTGATTATTTTCTCTTCTATAATTCTGATTTCTATTTCTGTTTTGGTTATTTTGAGGTTCTCTTCGTGGAACTCTCTCATTTAAATTGATCTTCTCAAGCATCCTCTCCATTACCTTCACTAGGTTGTCAATTCTTGTGTCAAAAGATGAGGTTGAAGGTAGTAGGTCATCTTTATAAGTTACCCTTTTCTCTAATCTCAACCTATTTCTTTTCTCAATTATGTTTGCTTCTACACTCACAGCTCCTTTCTACATGTCTTCTAAGGTTAAGTAGTCTATCTCCCTTAACTGATACATCATGTCAGCATCAAGGCCTTCGGGATATCTTACTAAGGAAATGCCTTGAGGAGGTTTCATGTGAGGTGAAAGAGCATTGTAAACGCTATTGAACCTAGTGGAGTAGTCATGAACACTCTCTCCTTGATTTCTCTTGAGGTTGCTATATTCTGCTAGTATTTGGAGAGGGTTCCTTTTGAGTTCCCATTTGTTGATGAATGTTTGATGCAAGGCAGGGAGATCGTTTATGATATTAGGAGGTAAGTTTTTAAACCATTTCTTTACATCTCCTCCTAAAATTTGAGCAAAGATCCTCATCTTCACAGTTTCTTCTTCTATATCCATGTAATCAAATGCATCTTCCATTTTATCTACATGATGTTGAGTTGTTGTAGACTCTTTTGCAGTGAAGTGATGAATTTTGGATTGGTAATCATTTGGTAGGGAAGTAGAGGTTGTGGTAACGCTAATGGGGCATACCATGTTGCCATAGCTAGAAATAAGGGTGGATTTACTGGAGTGAAAGTAGGCTGAAATGGAGTGTTTTGAACAGTGGTAGTATGAATTGGAGTGGAAGAAATACTTGGGCCAGCAAACTGATTTTGAGCAGACTTGTTATGGAAAATACTAAAGTGATGAAGAAGCTGGGAATTGGGAGGAGTGGAAGGTGAGGCTTCTCTACTGAAGCTTTGTTGAAAATCTACAATATCAAGATCAGTTTGGTTTAAATCACCTTGAGATCTAGTTCTAAAGATGTTCTTTGTATTATGTAACTCAAAGTGTGAACCCTCTAAGACAACAAGGTTTTCAGGACAAAATTTGTTCTTAAGAGGCTCCTATTAGCAGCTGATTTTCCAGAGTTAGAAGTTTGCCACAGAATTCTCTCAGGATTGTCAACGATTAAAGGAGGATTTGGGTCTGGATGGGATCTAGTGTTGATCCTATGTGAAGCCAGATTGTTTTTCAAAAATGAGAGAGGTTGGGGTTTTTAGGGACTATTTTTGGGAATTTTACCTCTCAGGATGTCTTATCTAGTATGTGACTAGGCTTCTAAACTTCTTCAAAGATGTTTAACACAGTCCTAAAGAGATCTGGGAACCTAGATGAGTAATAGGCATATTGGGGCTAGTGGAGTCACCAGGTGGAAACGTTTTAGCTTTTATGAAGGTAAAATATTGGATGGTTCCACAACCATGTTTATTATGAAGCCAAACTAAATTTTTTTGGGTTTTTCTGAGTTATTTCGGTCTTACAGGTTAAGAGAGTGTCCTAAATCTGATTTAATACTTAGCTAAGGTGTTTAATGATACAGAGTTAACTCTTATGGCTTGGTAACTGATTCCTTCAAGGTTTGATAAGGTTCAATGAGAATCTTAAGGGTTACTTAGTTTTTCACTGATTCAGAAAGTACTATCATGATTACCACTATGCTGGGTAGTTCTTGAAGAAGGTTAATTATGTTAAACTGGACAGTGAGTGTTTTAATTTTGAATATTTTACTCAGGGTCCCACCGTGATCGCCATTATGTTGGTGGAAATGAGGTGGCTGATAATCACTGTATAGTCTTTGAAAATAAGGGATTTCTGGAGTCCTAAGGGTTACTTAGATTGTCACTAACTCAGAAGTGTCCCATCATGATCGCCATTATGTTGGTGTCCCGTGTTTTGATAGTTTGGCAAATCAAAAGACAAGGCAACATCAGAACCAATCTTTAGAGTTCCAGGATCTAGTCCTCCTATTCTCAGAGAGGGATCTCTCAAATGTTTGTTTGCAAAGGTTTATCTTGTGTGATTTGAGTATTGGTTTTAGAATAGTTATTAAGTGTAGGTGTTTGTTTATTTTTTTGGTTGAATTGATACAGCAGAACATGAAAGGTCTAGGAAAGATATATAGAATGGAGAAACATCTAGTTCATTGGGCAATGGAGTCAAGAAGAGGTCATAACATACTCATTAATGGATATGGGATATCAGAGGGCAAATCTTAACTTGGCCGCAGGATCCTTTGGTTTTGGAATGAGATGGACATCAATGATTTGGAAAGAGAAGTTTAATTCTCAAACAAAGGGAATTTGAAAGCACAATTTGAACAATAAAGAGCTATTTGGTAGACAAGGCTAACCATAAATTCTACAAATCACACCTTTAAGCAAATAATGATTTCAAAACAAATTTTAAAATGAAATCTAAGATTCGGGGAACACCCTATTTCCTCAAAGATTTTATTTCAAATGACTTAGAAAACATAAAATATTCACTGATACTTGCAGTCATAGAAGAGGGAACACCTAACACATCTATGATCATAACTATAAAGACCTTTGAGACAACTGTTTAAGTAAGGACAAAGGGAAAGATTAGAATAGACCTCCTTGGCTTACTGTAAATAGAAATACTACAAAGGGAGACTTCAATAACAACCTTTTAAGTGGCAGCAGACAAGCAGGGAGAACCATAAATCATGCTGAAACCAATTGTTCAAAATATTAAGGAAATAAACAAGCATGAGGACTAAAGAGATAGATTAAAGACTCTAAAATACCTCAGCAGAAGAAAACATGAAACAGTGAAGGATGAACAGGTCTAAGGTGCTTCTAGGAGTCATTTCTTAGCCTAAAAATTTCAACCTACTTTAGTGAGAAATTATGGAACATAATGAAAACAGGAGAAAACATTAAATAGTTCAAAATACTTCACCAACAGCCAAGCTCATGGATCCAATGATAGAGCCTTCTCAGGAAAAAGCATGCAACAACATCATCAAGGCTTCCAAGACTTCAATTTGTTCTTCAACTTCAACAGACTATGTATTATTTCAAAGAGTTTCAATATTACAACTAGTGATCAATCCACACTCTCACTCATCTTCCGCAGTAGTATATATAGAAGAATGAGGAGGTGAGATCTGATAAAATATCTCTCAAGATAATTGATACAGAATTAATGGTTTCTTCGGCCTTTGGGGGGCTCGATGAAGAAACTTACATAGGTGTCCTCTGTATTAAATGATTTACATAAAGATTTAAGCTCGGTGGGAGCTCTTTTTGACCTTTGAGACTCTGTGTGATGTCAAAGTAACTCTGCTAATATTTTTACATTAAGTTCCTTGGCAGAATTTACTCTCTGGTTGCGCTTGAGGCAAATGTCTAATCCCGATCAATAACTTCGGCCTTGGATTATAAATGCTTTGAGGCACAGGTGGTATCATGGTAGATAGAGGGATCAATTTTCCTCAGCTGTGGCGGTGGAAGCTTTTTGTCTGATGAACCTTGATGATTTTTCCTTTATCTACATTTTAATTGGGGATTAGGCTTTTGATAAATCATCTTAGACGTAATCCCCACATATCTGTCTTTAATCTTCTGTTCTGATATATTTGTCTTCGGCACTGATACTCTCTGACTGTGCTTGATTCACTATGTTTTGCTTTTTTGTTGCTATGCAGGGCTGCGCAGGGGTGATACAGCATCAATGCTTGATGAAACACCGATAAAACGTGAATTTTGAAACCTGCAAATGATTCTCTTTGATGGATCATAGGCGGGAGGATCGTTACCCTCTGCTTCTGATTTTTCTTTAGACATAGCGAAAAAAACCATTAAACCCTGAAAAATACAAACAAATATTATAAAATCCATGCATTTATAGGTTTACTGCTTCAGAAGGCACGTGGAGGAAGCATGGTCGTTGGATGGCAACATCCAACGGTTGAGATTGATCAGAGGAATTGAAGGGAAGGCGGAAAAAGAATTTGAATCGGAGCCGTCGATCGCGCAGAAATCGATGGTCAGGAGCGGAGGTGATGGGACGATCATGGGCTGTTGGATGAGATCGGTCCAAGCTATCAACGGCGGAGGATAGGCGTCAAAAAATTTAGAAAATGTGACCGGACATCAAAACTTTAATTAAACCATGTTGAATAAAATTCTCGGGCCTGGATTTGCTGACTAGATGAGAAACCATGGAGACCCGCCCCAAAAATGTGCCGCGTGGACTCTGATGTGGCGTTGGGACCGCCGACTGCCACTGTGGACGAGGGGACTAGGGCGATGGAGTATGGGCCGTCGATCTATAGATCAGATCGATGGCAGAAATTCATTAAATACCGCGTTGTACCCTGAGTTATCGCACGGGCATATTTGGAGCGCGATCACCGTTTGTAGTATACCTAGGGGGGATAATATAAGGTACAGAGGGAGGTACCCAAGGGAATAATATGATGTAATAATATAAGAATGATAAATAATTGGGCCATAGTTAATAAATAAAGTGGTTAACCCACATTATGTAAGGGACAACATGTAGCTAGGGAATAAAGTGATAAGCCCATTGTATTGGATGTATGGTATTGAGATACCCATGGTAACTACCCATGGTATTGCACGTATGAAACCTATATAGAGGCTAGAGTCTCTCCATTGAGAGATTTCAAGGATTATTGTATGGGCAAGAATATGGCTTGTGGAGTGATCTCCTTCCTTAAGGAGTGAATGTATGGTGTTGCCCTACCTCAAGGGTTTGGATATTAATGAAGATATGAAGTTTTATCTTCAATGGTGTTATTTCTCGGGCATATTTTCCATTTCTATATATTTTCTTGTAAAATCTACTACAAGTGGTATCAGAGCACTTTCTTGGGCAGAGTTTGGAGATTTGTTTTTTCATTTTTTTGCAGGAAATTTTTGGGCGGCGAGTTTGTAGAGAAGATCTGGAACATTTGGTGAAAATTTTTTAGAAATAAATATCATATCTGGATTCCTTATAGAAAAATACCCAATGTTACACCATTTTTTGGTCATCTCACCTTTTCTTATTAGATGGACCCAAGTACACCATGTAAGACCAGTTTTACCCCAAGTAAAACTGCTTTCACTATGTTAATTAAGGAAACCCCAAAAGGAATAATTAATTAAACCACAATTTAATTATTATTCCCAGTCATGTTTAACCCAAAAACAAAGAAATTAATGAGATACACCCATAAGTTATCTTATTATTTTCTAGGAATAATTATTTAAATAATATTCCTTGTTAAATATGACCAAATCAACCACTTTTAATTAAATAAATCATTATTTATTTGATTATATCTCAACCACTTCCTTAAAAGGATAAATAAATCATTTATTTATTTATTCTTCACTAATCAAGGGATTTTGACCCAAGTCAAAGTCCCTTTCCCTCCAACAAATAATAATAAAATATTCCATAGAGGTGGATCTAGATTTAGTTAACATTATTTTAATCATGCACCAAGATCTAGAATGACCCAATATTTTGTTATAAATAGGAGGGTTTTCCCCTTCATTCTTCACCTTTTGTTGCATATTAGATCACCCTGGATCTATACACTTGGTCTCATTTCTGCCATTGTGCTCCCATTGAGCTCTACCTTCTACATTGGGTTTTTCTACATCTACAAGAGAGAGAAAGCTTAGATCTGAAGTGCTGAGGACTACAAAGAACCCATCCCATTGAGGAGATCTGGATACACCTTCTTGTTTCCTCACAGGTGCCCTGTAATATAAAAATTCATTCAAAAATCGTGTTCTTGTCTTGTCTGTTGGATGCATGGAGCAAATTCTTTACTTTACTGCTTAATGTCTTTCCATTTATAGATCTGTTTGTTGCAGCACTTTAACTACTAATTGCAGATCTGAAGATGTTTTGCAGCCATTATCGTTGTTAGGGCTATTAGTTATGCGTAGCTAAAGTGGTTCTTTTTCGTACGCTTCGACAAAGAATTCATACTAACAAATGGCGACTCCACACGGGTTTTAAATTACGACCGCTATCGTTTTTCCTATTCCTGCATATCCAGCTACTTCAGGCCCTAGGGCTTCTTTTTTAGCTGCTTAGTTTTTCTCTTTTCATGTCATTTTTCTCACATAAAACCCTAAAAACCTAAAATTTCTAACTTCCGTGTGTTTCCGGCCCTATTGCGCAGGTAAGCGACACCAGCCGCACCTGAGACGGCAATTTTTCAGAAAATCTGCCGCCGAAACAGCCGGAACGGGGGGGTCGCACCTTTTGGCCCAAAACCTGCGACCTGGACGCACTTTTCAGCCTGTAACCTGCGACCTCAACCAAAATCAGGTCAGAACCTGCGACCTGCCTTTTTTCCATCATTTTTTCTGTAATTTTTCTGGGTTCTGCTGCAGCCTCTGCCAGGGTTTTCCAGCCTCTGTCTCAGCCCGCCTTGACCAAGATCTGATCTGTTTTTACTCATCTAAGTGGGAACCCAGCCCCTTAGGGCTTTAGTACCCTCCACTTTTTGTGGAAGAGTTTCAACTGTTTCAGCCGTCGGTTTCAGAGCTTCAGCCCCCTCTTTTTCCAGATCTGTTACCTCACTTTCAGATCCATCGAAATCAGCCTCTTTTCCTTTCAAATCACCTCTTGTCGTTTTGTTTGGACCTCTTCTAAAGGCCTCTGCCTTGCCCCCCCCCGGTTTTTTTGCTGATTTCCCTTTTTCCAGCCACCTTGCCTCTGTCTCTTGGCTGTGATCTGCACCCCTTGTCTGCAGCTTTATCCTCCAGATCTCTGTCCCCTTTGACCCTAGATCCGTCGAGCTTCCTTTGTGTGTGTTTCCATAGTTTTTCCCTTTCTTTTCAGCATAGTTGTGAGAGACCCACCTTCTTGGTTTAGATAGATGCATACGTAGCTGGTATTTTTCTGTTATTTCAGCATTTTATTCTGTTCTCTGTAGGTTTATTTTCAGCTACGTCGCACACTTTTTCTTGCTCTCAAACAACGGAAAGGGTTTAAAAATTAAAATTAACGCACACCACACACTGAACCTAAGTGAATAAGTGCCTGGTTTACACCGCCTGGCAAAGACTCTAAAATCAATTGTCACCGCACCTTTTCTGCCCTTGACCTTCTTGATTTTGTCCCTTTCTGCCCTTGTCGGTTTCCTTCTTCCTGTCATCATTGCGCCCCCAAGGCGCCTTTCCCGGAGACTTCTTGGCCTTCATCCTCAGTTTCCGGTTGATCGACCTGCTCCGCACCGTCGTCGTCGAGCCAGTCCACCTTCGAGTCCGCACTCCAACTCCTCTCCTGATTCATCGGGTCCCCCTTCTCCTTCCGGTTCTCCCCCTCCGACTCCTTTTACCTTCACCATGTCCGGATCAGGGCCTAATGCTAGCGGTTCTCCCGGCCCCAATGCCGGCCCTACTTCTAGCGGAACTGTCACAACCACTACTCCGGCCACCCCTGTGCTGCCGTACATTGCAGGCCTCAGCCTCCCCGATTTCCATCAGTTGATTAACGACCCAATTCACCATAATACTACCTGGCCCGCTATGCCCACCAAACTACCCTCTGATATCCCTAAGTTCGAGCGCCTTAATGGCGAAGATCCAACCAATCACGTCCGATCTTTCCACATGTGGTGTTCCTCCAATTCCATTACCGATGACTCCATCCGTCTTCGTTTGTTCCAACGCACGCTTACCGGCGAAGCTTCTAAATGGTATGTCGAACAGACCACTTCCTCCCATACCACATTCGAGACTCTTGCCCAAGCCTTTTTGTCGTACTTCCAGCTCCCTCTCCGATACGACACTGGCACGGAGCTCTTGACTTCATTTAAGCAATCCTCTTCCACACGCCCTTCTGCCCATGTTCAGGAATGGCGACGAAGACGGAGCTTATGTCGAGCCCCTCCCTTTGAAGATCGGGTTTACATGGACTGGTTCCTTCGCACCCTCCCATCTCCCATCGGCAAAGATGTTGCCTCTCACTTTCCTCAATCTGAAGAAGCCGCCCTCCAAATAGCTTTAAAATATGACCTGATCTACGCTCAATCTGGTTATGTTTATACCGTTCTCCCTGACATCCCCAGGCCCGGTGGCGCTAACGCCCCGGGGGCATCTCATTCCGCCGACGGTATTGTTGGATCTCTTTCCCACCCATCTTCTCACCCTCCTATGAGCCATGGTCTCCCTCAGGGAGGGGCCAGCACCTCAAGCAATCTTCCCCCTCCCCGCAACATGTATCCAGGATACGGCATGCCTCCTCCTTTTGCCCAACCTCCTGCTTACCTCAATGTCGCCCAACCCAACCCTTACTTTTATCCACAGCCTGGTGCGCCAGCTCCTCCCGCATATGCGCTTCCGCCTCCCTTGCCTCCTCACAACCTGCAACAGCACATACAACCCCCTCCAGGGCAAGTATTTGCACAGCAGGGTGCGATTAACCCCCCTTCTTCTCAAAGAAGGCGGCGAGGCAACCAGAACCCATCTGCCCCCGGTAACCGAGGACCTAATTCTGGTATGGACCCTAACACTAGCAACCAGCCTCAGGGCATCTCGCCCAGGCCGGACAGGCCGCTTCGCACCAACAAGCCCTGTTCGTGTTGCGGTGTTTACGGTCACTACACTCATGATTTTCCTCTCTTACCCCAGATGCGACAGATGTGGGAGTCTCAAGCCACATTGCGCGGACAACACGCCTCCCCTCACACTCCTCCTAATGTGGCCACTACCCAGCCAGCTGTGTTCACTGATCCTTTCCCTCAACAGGGATTCGTGGCTACCCAACCCCCCGACAGCCATGCAGCCACACCCTCGTCCATTTCTGGTTCCTCTGACTACCAGATCGTTATGATGCGCTCCGATCCGTCCCCTTCCGTCGACCTTCACCTTCAAACTCGGTCTCGCCAGTACCCCATGCCTCCTGCTCAGTCTGCTCCCGAGCCTCCATCTTCAGGTTCTACAGAGCCTCTTTCGAACTCCAGTGGCCCCTTACACATCCCTCAACCCAAAGTTGAGGTTCATCCAAAGATTCCAAAGGGACCATTACGCCGAAATCGTCGGCTTTCTGGCCGAGCCGCTCAATCGTAATCGTACAAAGATAGTAGATAATTTGGCACAATCCCCCGTCGGGCCATTTCCACACCGAATTCCTCCAAGCCGTGCCTTCTCAAAAGAAGGCTCTACTATCCGCCGTGGGCGCTGATCCCGTAGTTGACCAAATGATTGCTGACGCTCACTCAATCGCACCACCTCCTCTTCCTCCTTCTGTTGCTTTCCAAATCCCAGTCAAAATCCGGAACGCCACTGTGTCCCGGTGTATAATTGATGAGGGGGCATCAACCTGTGTGATGTCCGCTTCGGTTTGGAAGCAACTCGGATCCCCTGAGCTGGCCCCTTCCACGATCACCCTTCGAGCGTGGGACGGTCATGCCTCCCAGCCTATTGGCATGTTTCGTAACTGTCCCATCACCCTAGCCGGTAAGATTGTTTGCGTTGACGTCGAAGTCATTGACGCCCCTCTAGACTACAACATTCTATTGGGGCGAAGTTACACCTATGCCATGTCTGCTGTCCCATCCGCGGTTTTCCGCAAGATGTATTTTCCACATAATGGGAAGATAGTCACCATTGACCAGCTATCTTATCATGAACCGCCATCTCAGACCTCCTCCGAGACCACCATCTCTTTCGTAACCAACAAGCAAACCGTCGATTCCTTGACCAGTGTCTCCCCCGGCGTCTATAAAGATTCCACCCTGCTTGGTACTTTTCCTCACCTTCCTCCCCCTCCAGTTACTGATCCCAGCTTGTCGAATGTTTGCATGATGCAATCGTCTCAGGCTGCCCATAAACGGCCTGCCTCGGCTAGTCCGCACCCTCCCCCCCGCCCTCCGCAACCCGCTCCTAGCCATTCATCTCCGCCAACCGGACCTCCTCCTTCCGGCCCTCCCCCTACAGCTGGTATCCCCGAACCTCTTTATCCTCCAGGCTCGGTCCCCCCCGGCCTTAACCATCTTGGAGCCGCACCTCCTGGTCACTACCCTGCTGGATAGATCCCCTTCTTGGCTCCCCCTCCCGGAGTATATTCTGTCCCCGTCATGGCCACCCTCTCTCTCCCTAACTTGACCTTGGGTATTCCGGTTTGGTACCTTGACCCCCCAGCCGCCACCCCCCCCGGTCACCCCAAACCTTACATGGCTTTGACACCGGTTCAACCGGTCCCCCTCGCTTCCTCCATAGCCACTGTGCCCCCAGCACCTCCACAGGACCCTTCTCCTGTTGAGTCGGCTCCCAGGAAGAAAGGAAAAGCCCGCAAGGGGGCAACCAAAGACCAAACCACCACAACCACCTCGGCTCCTCCCCCACCCTCGAAGCCTTGTGCCTTATGTGATATCATCGGTCATGCCACCCATGCTTGTCCCGAGTTACCCCGTATTCGCCCCATGGTAAAAGTCGCGTTCCCCGACACTACGGTCCCTGAAACTACCACTCCTGCTTCGACCGTCTCCAAGAACCCCAAGACTCTCCGCACCAACAAGCCTTGTGCTTTGTGCAGTGTCCATGGCCACTACTCCCATCATTGTCCTCACCCGACGCATTACCGTGCCTCCCTTGAGGTGATCCGCGAGTATGAGGTTGAACAAAATCAATCCGCCTCTCCCATTCTCGCGCAGTATGCTGCAGACCAGCCTGAGGATCCCCCCGCTCCCATCCACATCCCCCCCCCTGATGTCCAGATGACGGAGTCTACAGTCACCATTCTTTACCTATCCTCCTCGGCACGACCGTCGGAGCCTCGCCCGTCTGCAACCTCCCCCGTTGTGTCCCTTGATGCTCGAGATCACTCCACTTGTGTCTCTGTTGACCTTCGCAGCCCGAGTCCTCGCCATGTTTCCGATAGCTCTCATACATCACCTTGTTTGAGTTTTGCTCATCCTGCCCCTTCCCTCCGCCATTACCGCTCGATGACTTCTGCCCCCTCACGCTGCCGTCCTTTCCTTTCATTCCCTCATGTATTGTCTTGTCACACCACCTTGCGCATCCCCCCGTCCACATCCTTTATCGGTTACGCCGATGGTGCAAGTTGCTACTCCAGGAATCTTGCCTCGGCAGGGTGGGCCATCTTCACCCCCTTGCATGACCTCGTTCTGTCTAACGGGGTATGCATTGGTTCTGCCACCAACAATCAGGCCGAATACGATGCAGTGCGTGGCCTTCTAGCTGATGCTTTGCTGCATCGCATTCGCCATCTGCACGTTCGTTTGGATTCCTTGCTTCTTGTCATGCAACTAAATGGTGTTTATCGTGTGCGTAACCCCGTGCTGTTTAGACGCTATTTACGAGTAAAAGTCTTAATACGTGCGTTTTAAACCATAACTTTCAACCATGTAACCAGAGACCAGAATCAATACGTAGATAGTATTTCAAACCATGTTCTAGATTGGCATTTATCACACTCAATTCATACAAGACAATAACATTAAATCAACCATCAAAAGACGATGCATATCCATAATATGTGTCACAAACCATATATTGATGAGTCCATCTACTCTGATACACATGACATGCCCATAGCATGTTCCAAAAAACTGGGGGCACCATACGCCCCCCCATACATATACATACGGCATGCCCATAGCATGTTACAAACAAAAAATGGGGGCACCATATGCCCCTCCATACATTCTAGGGGGCACCACCTGCCCCTACATACATCAGAAGGGGCACCATATGCCCCTAATCACTATCTGGAGGCTCCCGGGCCAATGGCTCTGCCCCTGCAGCATGTAGATCCCGCATAGTTTGACCGGCCATCGCCATACGCCGCATGATACCTCGCCACTCCGAGGGGAGAACAACACATGGCTCTATGTACTGGCCGTCTAAATCCTGCCACCCGCGCTCTGATACTCCGGTCAACAGCTGCTCACATCTACGGCGGATGTCCTCCAGTAGGGCGGCTGCACCATCATTTTGCGCTGCTCTCGATCCACTCGGACCTGTAGCTCCAGACGCTGCCGGTCGTCTCATATATCCGGCCGGTTTTACCGGTGCTGTATCTGCATACCAAAATTCCCTGAATCAGTATCATTATTTACTATTCAAAAACTTTAAACATGCCCATATAAGAATAGCAATTTGTCACTTACCATCGGGCCCCCAGACTCGACCAGGCGGAAGTGGCAGATCCGGATCCCCACAGTAGCTCATCCCACTATACGGGTAGTCGTCTATGTACAACGGCATCCGATCCCAATGGGCAAAAAACTCCGGTCGAAATGTTCGCCCGACCGCCCCTCCTCCTCCTTTGCAGAGTAGTCGTCCCCAACGACGCATCCTGGGCTCTCTCGGGCCCCCATCTGGAAGATGCACACGAGGCCTCAAGGTCGGGATCTTCTCAAAGAAGAAGGCGCACAACAAAGTCCCATATGAGCAATCATGATTCACCTGCCGCTTGCATAGCGACAACTGCCGCTTTAGCGACACCAACATCATTTGGGCCCACCCAAAGTAGGTCCCACTCAACACACTCTCCACTATCATCATCTGCCCACCGGTGATGTGATGGAACGCCTGGGTGCCCAGGATTCGCAGCACAGCTGCGGCCACTGCACGGGTTTCTAGCCTCTCTAGATCCCCGATCGACATCCGAGTCCCCTTGACTTGGAACCCCGGTCGACAATGGCGTTCCACAAACTCCATGATATGCCGCCCCCGCGGCAACACTGGCTGCGTGTCTCCCACTATCCCCACTGGTGGGAGGCCGGTCAGGAAATACACATCCTGGACCGTCAGTTCGATCCTGTGCCCCTGCACTACAAAGATCTCCTGATCTGGATCCCAGTAACTGATAATCCGGGCCAGTAATGATTCCCCTGCTCTCATCAACGGGTTCTCCACAAACTTGAGAACCCCAAATCTGGCCAACACACGACAGACGCCCTGATCCGCCTGGATCTCTGCCCGAAGTGTTCCCAGATCCCTCTCTCTCCAGTTGACTCGTAACTCTGCCATACCTGCACAAGCACATTCTTTTTGTCAGGGTACAGATCGGGCAAACCATAACCACACACAAAAACCCAACTCCCAGCCATCAAACAGCACCAAGCCCCCCTCCCCTCCCAGGTCGCAGTTTGCTGCCCATTTCTGGACCAGGTCGCACTTTTTGCCCTCAAACCTGCGTCCTGGGTCGCACTTTTTGCCCCAAAAAGTGCGACCCGGCCGTAGAGAGGAGGGAGGGGCTGTTTCTGGGGTGTTGGGCCCTAAACTGCAAATCTAATCCATCAAAATGCAAGAGCAAGGTTAGGCCTCTTACCTCCAACTGACAGATCTCGAATCCAATGGTCGGTTTGTCCGCTACGTTCGCCGCAAGATTTAGGGCCTTCTCTCCTCTCCACATTCACCACAGCAACAATAGCAAATGAATGTTTTTGGAGGGAAAACTGCCTCATTAAAAGAGAACCCCTGTTTCTTCTTTCGACTGCTGCGACCACACCGTAGCCCCGTTCGACGAACCGTCAGCACCGCTGGATAGATCTCACCGAGCTCTCAAATGGGTTTTACTTAGTTTTTGGTAATTTGATACTTCACCCGGACACATTTTTTCCACGAAGGGTCACTTCACCACTCCTTAAAATCGAATTTCCTCACTTACGACACTTGTACTTGGGGCACCACATCGCCCCCTTAATTGTCCATGTTCGTGTTGATTTTCGTCATGAGTGACCACTTTGTACTCATGTTTCTATGACCCCCCATTGGGGCCTTTACTGTGTGGCAGCACTCTACAGTCGCCCTTGTTTAGAGCATCCAAGTCGAGTCATCATTTCATTCATGGAGTCTATCCTGCGTCCTTTTGCACCCCACTATAGCCCTCCATCCTTCTTTACTTGGTTCCTCCCTTGTGTCGCATATCATGACCTTCAGTCCCACTGTCCCCTATCCCTTTCGATATTGTGTCAGTCGCTGCCATGTCATTCATGCCCTTTATGCTCTAACAAGGGAAGTCGTCCATTCGCCACTCCATCCTTCCCCTTTCCACTATCATCATTGGTGTCAGTCTGTCTGTCGCTCTATTGTTCTTCTCTCGTGCCTTCGTTGAGGATCTCTTATTGCCTCACCTACGGCGGACCTCCTTCTGTCGACATCAGCGCATTTATTCCAGAAGCCAGGTCTAGAGGGCGGTGTACCTTGGTTCCAGCTTCCACTCTTGTTCGGTGCCTCGGATCAGGCAGGGGGATCTCTCACTTCCCTTTGACTTGATTACTTCTCCAGCTCCTTTCAGCATGATCGAGATGAGTATACTGGACAGTCCAGTGACCCAGCAGCAGCTCTTGATGATTCCCGGGCGTGTGTGAGATGTCTCAGCCCTCATGAGGGGGTGGCCCTGCAGGTAGCCCCCCACATGCCCGGATGACCTCTTCGTTGCAGCCTTTGATGCCGCTCCAGATTTGGATGATGTTGGCCTTAGCCACCTGCAGCGCCTCCATGATTTGCATGTATCAGTCAGATTTTGTGAGCCCTTCCCCATTTACAGGGGGCATTTGGGTTGTATTTATCTCATGTACTCAGATATTATTGTACTAGTCCTGGCTGTTATCCCAGGCACAGCATGTATGTGAGACTCTTCATTGTATTTTTATCTTGCCTTTGTTTATGCCAGCTGTACTCTATGGTTCGGTCCCTTGTTTACTGGACACACTATTCTTTTGTACTTTGTCACGGCGGGCATAGGTATGCCTCCCCCGCCGCCTTCAGCACAGGTACCCTCTCATAAAAAGAGACTTGTTGCACCCGCGAGTCTCGTCTCCTTAGGGTCTAGTCCTTCAGCACACTATCTACCTCACACTTCTCTCTCTGACATCCCCTTTCGTTGTCTGGTGATTGTATTCTTACAACGTACTTCGGTCATACGATTTGCTCCTGACACTCGCACGCTCGGGGGAAATCTGTTACACCATTTTTTGGTCATCTCACCTTTTCTTATTAGATGGACCCAAGTACACCATGTAAGACCAGTTTTACCCCAAGTAAAACTGCTTTCACTATGTTAATTAAGGAAACCCCAAAAGGAATAATTAATTAAACCACAAGTTAATTATTATTCCCAGTCATGTTTAACCCAAAAACAAAGAAATTAATGAGATACACCCATAGTTATCTTATTATTTTCTAGGAATAATTATTTAAATAATATTCCTTGTTAAATATGACGAAATCAACCACTATTAATTAAATAAATCATTATTTATTTGATTATATCTCAACCACTTCCTTAAAAGGATAAATAAATCATTTATTTATTTATTCTTCAATAATCAAGGGATTTTGACCCAAGTCAAAGTCCCTTTCCCTCCAACAAATAATAATAAAATATTCCATAGAGGTGGATCTAGATTTGGTTAACACTATTTTAATCATGCACCAAGATCTAGAATGACCCAATATTTTGTTATAAATAGGAGGGTTTTCCCCTTCATTCTTCACCTTTTGTTGCATATTAGATCACTCTGGATCTATACACTTGGTCTCATTTCTGCCATTGTGCTCCCATTGAGCTCTACCTTCTACATTGGGTTTTTCTACATCTACAAGAGAGAGAAAGCTTAGATCTGAAGTGTTGAGGACTACAAAGAACCCATCCCATTGAGGAGATCTGGATACACCTTCTTGTTTCCTCCCAGGTGCCCTGTAATATAAAAATTCATTCAAAAATCGTGTTCTTGTCTTGTCTGTTGGATGCATGGAGCAAACTCTTTACTTTATTGCTTAATATCTTTCCATTTATAGATCTGTTTGTTGCAGCACTTTAACTACTAATTGCAGATCTGAAGATGTTTTGCAGCCATTATTGTTGTTAGGGCTATTAGTTATGCGTAGCTAAAGTGGTTCTTTTTCGTACACTTCGACGAAGAATTCATACTAACACCCAATTTAAATAAAAAAAAACAGTCGAATCGGAGTCCGGATGAGGGTGATATCGCTGATTTAAATTCAGTTGTGTTGCAGAAATGTTTTTGATGGAAATTTGTGTGCGGCGGATCTCCTGAAATTTTTAGTAGATTTTGGTGCACAATCTCAAACAACCAATTACATATATTATCTCCCCTTTAAAAATCACCTGATTTCAAAAAAAAATCGATCAAATTGGAGTCCGGATGAGGGAGTTATCACTGATTTAAAATTAGCCATTTTTTCAGAAATTTTGTGACGGCGGGACAGTTGCAGCGCAAATCTGTGTTTCCAGAGTGCCTAGATTGGGATTTCAGTCATATAGTTAGATGCAGAATGGCTATTCCATTTTCAAAAATAGGCTATATTAAGGATTCTAAGTTATATTGACTGAGTAATGTCCATTTTAAATTTTTTCCAAAGTAAGTGATTTTCTTCAAAACTCTTACTTTATTTTATGGATTCTCGCAAGATGAAGTTTATAGGAAAAGATGATGGCCCTAATATTGAAGATTTTTTACAACATCTCAAGGCTCAATACCAAATTTTTTGGATATGTTCCATAGGGCTTCATCTGAAAGATGAGGCAAATAAATGGTGGACCTCACTTGACAGCGCAGTGAAGAAACTTCCCGAGAAAAAAATTGAAAAAGTCATTTTGGACAAGTGGTCTAAAGTCGGAAAGAAGAACACTAAGAGACATAAAGACTTATTTTATACTAATATTTCCATATTAAAGGTTAATGGAAGTATTCAAAAAGAGAACATCATTGTGTCTATCATTCCTACTTGCAAGCATAATTGTATCAATGTTAATTTGGCTAAAAAATTGCAAGTTCTAGCAAAACAGATTAAAAACACACAGGTTGATAATGAAGATGTTCAAATTTATAAAGATTTGAAGATTTCTATGGATAAGTATGTGTTGCATTCTGATTTTTATGCTTCAGATATGGCTGCTGTGGATGTTGTTTTGGGACACCGTTGGATGGAATCCATTGGTACTGTCAATTTTAATGTGCAAAAGAAATTCATGAAGCTCTGGTATAAAAAGAAGAAAATTACATTGCATGATATTTGCATTATGAACCATGGAGAGACTAGGGAGGAAGAAATGCAAATATATAATGACACAAACACATTAGATGATGAGCCTTTGATAGTAGACAGCCAAACACCAACATCAAAGCAAGTACCAACAAAAGAACCTGACACCACTCCATCACCAATAATGGAGGAATTAATGAAAGATGTTCCATCAGTTAAAGCTTCAACATATCACCACCCACATCACCCAGCAAGACAACAACCAAGAAGGTGGAAACGAATTAGCAACAAGGAAAACAGCCCCTGGATGACACATAAAGAGGTGCGACAATCCACCCACAACACATCAAAACAGAAGAACCACCAGAACCCACTTCCATCTCAAGCGACCGAGACATCGACTAGATCGAGTGTTCACCTTTCTCTGGGATGGTTGGATGCACGTGAATGGTACCAGTGGAATACTCTTTTGAGTAGATCTTACTATTTGTGTTCTTATGTTTCAGGGACGAAACATGTTTAAGGGGGGTGTAATGTAGTATACCTAGGGGGGATAATATAGGGTACAGAGGGAAGTACGCAAGGGAATAATATGATGCAATAATATAAGAGTGATAAATAATTGGGCCATAGTTAATAAATAAATTGGTTAACCCACATTATGTAAGGGACCACATGTAGCTAGGGAATAAAGTGATAAGCCCATTGTATTGGATATATGGTATTGAGATACCCATGGTAACTACCCATGGTATTGCATGTATGAAACCTATATAGAGGCTAGAGTCTCTCCATTGAGAGATGTCAAGAATTATTGTATGGGCAAGAATATGGCTTGTGGAGTGATCTCCTTCCTTAAGGAGTGAATGTATGGTGTTTCCCTACCTCAAGGGTTTGGATATTAATGAAGATCTGAAGTTTTATCTTCAATGGTGTTATTTCTTGGGCATATTTTCCATTTCTATATATTTTCTTATCAGATCTACTACACCGTCTGATGAGCAGCCTCAGATAGGATGGTGGATGTCAATATCACATCGGGTCCAAGTCTGATCTTTAACATGTGATGAACGATGGTTTCGTGAACAGTGCTCAGGCCACGCGTCAAACGGTGTATGGAATCGCTGCGAAATAGAAGAAACCGCTGCGCTCAAAAGTGGTGCGATGAATCCCGTGTGGTTTTGCAATGGTAAGTGGCTGGTGGGGACCACTGGGGCGATGGATTGCACGCCGTTGATCTGCAGATCAGATCGACGGTGGAGAGTGATTAGATTTTAAACTGGCAGAAAACCTTAGGACATAAAAAAAACCGAAAGTTTTCAATATAATACAAAGTTTTTTAATATTTCTGAGGGTGGGATATATATATATATATATATATATATATATATATATATATATATATATATGGTTAGGCTCCTGTCTGCGGGGCCATGGGTTATATGGGAAACCATATGACCGGGGTTTATGGAGGAAGGGCTAATCGCAATCGGGCGACGCGATAAGCGCTTGGAGGGCCAGCGCTTGGTTCTAGCACTAGGGCGTATTGAGGGGAAGGGTTAAAGACTTGGCCTAAGGGGGCTTAAGTCTATAATATGAAAATGTGATTTTTTTATAGGTTTTCAATGGTTTTCAAATGATTTTGAAGGTTTCGATAAGGCAAAGAAAGGGTCTTAGGCCTTATCAAAAGGTTATGATGAAGGGGAAAAGGGGAAAAACATGAAAATGAAGGATTTCATGGGAAAAGGAAAGGAAAAAGATGAGGTTAGTTTGGAAGAAGGGGGAAAAGGAAAATGGTGCTTGTAGCAGTATTCTTTCTTGGGAATCAGAAAGATTTCTGAGTGAAGAATGGGCACAACAGTGAAGATTGGGACAGAGGCATGAGGCCTTCAAGAGTCTTCAAGAGCCAACATTTTCTAGCAATAAAATTTGTTCCTTGAAGGCTCCAAGAAGTTTTAGCCACCTTTTGCTATAAAAAATTTTATGGGTGGCTAACAACTTCAGAAAATACTTAAAGAGCATGGAGCTGATATCAGGTATGAATGATCACACACCTCAGCCCTTGCAGAACATTCCTCAAAAACCAAACATCAAGTACATCTTGGGGATGCAAAGATCATTGTGAGCGAAGAGCACTATCAAAGAAGAAAGATAAGAGAGGCCCTTGAGATTATAAAACATCCAGATAATCTTAATAGGGATGGGGGAGTTGAAATTAGTGACACTTGGAGACCTCTTCTTCGACAAATCTGCTCCTCCAAAACACCATCCGCCGAGGCATAGTTTTTCAGGTATAAGAATCTCAGGTATGTTCCTCCTCTTTTGAATTCTAATTTGGTATAAAAAATTAAAATTCTAATAATTATTCCTATTAATTGATTTTTATTTTGGTTAAAATAAAAATTAATTAATTAAACAATAATTATTAGTAATTTCTACTATATTCCTATAAAAAATATTAATTATATAAATAATAATTAATTAAAATTTTTTTTTTCTAAGTATAACTATTTCTATTATGTATAAGGTTACTGGTACAAAACAGGCACAGTGTCAGCTATGAAAGCCTAAGCACTGTGTTTGAAAATCAAACTGTTCAAGGAGTGCCTAGACTGCCCAGATTGGGAAACCAGTCCTATTAAACAAAGAGTCTTAACCGCCCTTGTGAGGGAAACCGGTTTGGAGTACATATAAACTAGACAAACATAAAAAGAGAAGCCATAGTTAAGAAACCACTTTTCCATCTGATCTGCAAAGCTACAAAAACTAGCATTGTCTATGAAACTGGAACAAAAAACCTGGAAAGCATTGCAGAGGCTAGCCATGAGTCGGAGAAGGTGGTTCCTCAATGACCCTGCAACCGAAATCCACACTACTATCCTCCTTGCCAGAATCGTTCGTATCCATGCCGCCAGAGGGCGCCCCAGTGAATCTCTGCTACTCCTGAGGTGAAAGAGGGGAGATGACAGGAATAGCTTCTGCGCAGAGGGGGCCAGAACTCGGAGAGAGGTGCAAGGAAGCCAGACGGGGCGCCGGATGGTTGGGAATTTCCTCACGCAGTGTAACCGTTATGAAGGCCGTGAGAATAGAATTGGAGGTCGTGGTATCGAATCTGAGCTCCGCACGCTACGAATTATGCCTGATGGTGGGGCGAAGAGGGGCAGGAGGGACAGACTGGGTAGAGCTGCCGCCGAGAACGTGTGCATGGGAGGGAGAAGGCGGGGCATCATCCATGGGAGCCGAAACCGTATCCCCAGCACGATGGCAACCACGTCCTCTGCCACCGCGCGGATTCGGAGAGAGAACCTGAGCTTCATAGGTGGAGAAAGAGCTGGGGGGGGCGACTGAGACCTTGGCTGAGGCCTCGCCGATGAGGCATGTCTCCATAGGAATGACAGAGGTGAGCAGAAGCGAGAGGGGAGGCGATGAAAGCAGGAGGAGCGATGGAAAGAGCAGTGGGATGGGCGAAGCAGAGAATGACAGGAGGAGCAGAGAAACCACCAAGAAGCTCACCACGCAGGTCAGTGCCAGCACTGAAGAGAAAATTAAGCAGACAATGCGGACTCTGAGAGTAATGAATACCTGGGAGCAGTTCAATGCAGGCCTGCAGAGAGCAGCGCCTCCCTGTAGAAGTCTTCACGCTGGCCTCGAGCGAACCAGGAGTGCAAATACCGAGCAGCGGGGCGGGCGAGCTCACCGAACCAGTGGCGTCGTCGGAGCCATGCGAATGACCTTCCATATCTTGCAGCACCGCCATAATCGCAACCAAATTGAGAAGACCAAGGATAATGAACTTCGCGCGAGCAGGAGCATTAAGAGCTGAGTTAATGCGAGTGCCGGGAGCCATGTGGGCTGCCATGGCCATCTCCATGGGGAAGTACGCAAGGTGGCACATCCTGTACGGTGCATTAAACAGCCGGATCCGGCGAAATAATAATTAATTAAATTATAATCAATTAATATAATTAATTAAAGTAATTAATTAACTATAAATCATTAATTAATTAATTATAAATATAATTAATTAAATAAATAATTAATCATATTTATAATTAATTAAATTATAATTCATGATATCTAATTATATCTTTTTAATTTAAATTAGTCAAATAATTAATCATTAATCAATAATTCCTATTAAAATTTTCCCAACAAAATAGATTTTTTAGTAAATTAAAAAAAGCAATATTCATAAATTAAAAACTAAATAATTAATATATTATATTTTAACCTACCCAAAATTATTCAAAAACTAAATTAACCAATTTAGTTACTTTATAATATAATAAATAATAAGCTTAAAAATTAAACCAACTAATTAGTAAAATAAAATAAACAAAATAAAAATAAAAATGCAATTAGAAATGTAATTATTAAAATTAATAATAAATTTATTAAATTAGAAATGTAATTATTATAATTAATAAAAAAAAAAATAGAAATATATAAATACAAAACCTTGGTCGGCTCTTTTCAAGAAATTGATCTCTATTAATGGTCTGAAACCCTTCTCTAAAATTCTTCATTCTAAATTCCTGATGATGGATCCCAGTTGGGATTCAAAACTTCGACACATGTTCCTCAATATTGTGGATAATCCAGGAAGCTTCTTAAAAAATTATCACCACAGGATTTTAAAAACCAAAACTCTTAGGTTTCTAGTTTCACTTGTACAAAAATAAAATCTGTGTGTAGCTTGTCAAAAATTCCATAGCCCATGACAAATCGGATTGCTTAAACTTGGTTTGATCATGTTTTAAATTTCATGTTAGTAGGTGTTTAGCAGGTAAATCCTCTTTGCGGACAGAGACGATATCTCTAGCCCTAGAGTGGGTCTAGAAACAAATAGACATGATAGAGTGTAGGTTCCTAATTACTGAATGAAAATAGGACACAATAGATCGACCTACCTGGAGTCCAATGCTGTCATCGCAGCTGTAGTGGTGGTGGCCTCTCGCTCCTGCCTCGACAAGTCACAATCCTTCTGCAATCATGCTGGGATACCTGCACATAGATCAGCAAATGAGAACAACATATGACATAATAACTTCATTCATAACTACCATCCAGTCAAAGAGGGCTAAACATATTGCATTAAACAAATAACATAACACAAAATGGGAACCAAACAATAGTCATGTATATGTATTGATATAAGGAAGAGTTTCAACCAAATATTTGACATTGCGGTCTCCGCTAGCGGGGTTCAGCCAAAGCACATCTCAGATGCTCATCGGGGGATTCGGAATGGATGAGGGGATGGACTTAAGCTCTCTCAACGAAGTTCTTTCTTGTTCTATCTCTTCAATAGTTCAGCTATAGTATACTCAGTTCTCCATGTTCAGCTAGCTTATGCAAGGAGAGATAGCTTCTTTCTATAGGGGAAAAGGAGGAGGTCGGGATCCCTAAAAAGGTGGAAGGGAGACCTATCCTTTAGGAGGTTCCCACAAGCGGTGAAAACCATAAACTAAAGGAGGGAGTTTGTGGTTATTCAGTCCAACCACTCCCAATGACTCATCCTCGAAGTTGTTAGAGTGGAATCTCCACCTCTATTTTTAAAAAGCATTCCATAAACAGCTCAGCACGGGTGGCTAACTAGGACAGAGTGCCCACTGGCACGAGGATAGAACTGGCTACTTGCGCCAAGGAAAAAACATGGGTTTTTGAAGCTCTACTTAGGGAATTGTCAGCAGAAGGAATATTTCTCTCATGTAAAGGGATGCAATGATGGTTTTTGCAAGGCATGACACTTCTTATTAGTCACAGAAATTACCCTCCAATGTGTGAGATGGGGATTGTAGGGATAGTGACAAAATGCTATGTAACAGATGCCCCATAAAGCATGAGGTTCGAGGGAGAGGGAGGGGCGAAATGCTTTACGAGAACACATTCGAACTAAGCACCACTGTCAGAATTTAAACCTGCAATTACAAATACAACTAATATCTCTGATACATGAACATGTGGTATGGGCACAACCATCCATAATAGAGTACATAAAAACTGAGATCTGAAGTATGGACGCAGCTATCCAGCGGTAAGGATCAAAAAATATACTTAGGTATGGTCACAGCCATCCAATCAAAAGATTCATTCAATAAGTCATGATAATCCACAAGAACCTGCAGCCTGGATTTTATTATAAAAAACCTAGGGTCTTTCACTCCATCTCGACCCGAACAAGTACAAATTCAAACATGCGAATATATGAGTTGAAGTCGAACATGCAAGAAAATTGACTGATTACTAGCCAATGATGAAAGTTGATAACAAACGCGAGAGAAACCACCAATAATGACAATGGCCCTCAAGGTATGAGAGGTACAATCCACAGAATGTGAATAGTGATATGACGTCAAACACCCGCCGAATCACTCGATTGAAGGCCAATGATGTGGACCTTGCATCAAATGCAAAGAACTTGCCATTGAGGCATGCAGGCTCCCTGAAGGGAGTCTCTAGATTAAATTCCTGGATAATGAGCTAAAGTCGACAGGAAGTGACCTGGTCGAAGGAGGGCCATAATTTTTCCCACATCATCGACACGAGACAAAGGAACATGATGATAGTGAATCAGTACCAACAGAGAATCAGAGGGAGGTTGAAAAATGTAGAGGAAAACTTCTCTTAAACATATCAGCAACACAACACTATATTTGGAATTATTTTACATCAAGGGATCTGAGGTCATGATGACATGGAAAAGAAAAAATGAGAGGCCAAAAGAGGTTACCCAAACCCATGGATGCAAAAATGACAAAATGAGATTTCCCCAACCCGACATGAATGTAGACAAGTGCCATGTTCAAGAGCGACATACTTCCAACATAACTAAAAACTGGTTCCATTTTCCCCCACCATTTCTGGTGAGTACCCCAATTATTTTTTAAAACAAGCTTGAAGGGGATAGCATATGCTTGTAATGTAAGTTTGTCCTTCGGAAAAATCCAACCTAGTACATTTTACGAGCCCTAGGAAGGAGGAACTCGAGTTATCTCATGGAGACGAAGTTCGATGTCATCAGGGTTTAACGAGTTTGACAAAGGGAGAACTCGACATATTTTCATGTTTAGAGAGTTTGAAAAGAAGGCGGAAAAGAAAACTCCAGCATGACCCTTTTTGTAAATAGTCTCTCAGATCCGAAAAGGTAGAAAACAATATCTGAAAGAACCTCTTAGTCACGATAGGATAAGGTATTCCTTTTTCGTAAATAATCCATCCCAGCCCAAAAAAGGGGTAAACGTATACTAGGTAGATATTGTTTCGCAACCATTTAACGAGTTCAAAACGACAAGAGTCTTGACAATATTTTCTATTTTAGAGAGTCAGAAAAGAGCTGAAATATGACTCCTCCTGGAGGAACGAGTGGTATTAAGGGTAGCAACTCATTCTCGTGATGGTGGAACTGCTCAGAACAAGTAAAGGTTAAGAGGTTGGCTAACAAGACCACTCATTGCAGTGGTTCCTCAAGAATGGGTGAAACAACCAAGTGAAGGCATATGATCGGACAAGCAGATGGGGACAATGGAATGAGAAAACCAAGGTTCATCTAGAAAAATAGGCTAAAAAAATGGCAATCACGAGAGGTAAAATAAGAATGGTTTCATTTTTACACAAGCTTGAAATCAGGAAACTCTACTTGAAATTGGTTTCATTTTTACACAAGCTTGAAACAAAGAGTAAACTATGCTTGGGATTGGTTTCATTTTTACACAACCTTGAAAACATGGGAAACTTTGCTTGGAATTGGTCTCATTTTTACACAAGCTTGAAACAAAAACAAACTATGCTTGAAATGCAAGCATGCCCCCAACATGGTAACTTAATTCGAGGTACATGCCCCCCAAGCTTCAATCCAATTGCAATTAATGAAAAGCAGATGGAGTGAAGGTTAAATTATGAGATCAAGAGAAAGACTCGACTAGGATTTTACAAGATCATATCAAAGACTCGACTGGGATTTTAGGAATGTGTTTCATTGATTTATCGAGGTTGACACACTAAAAGAACTATCCTCGTGAGCTAATTTAGTTTTTAATGAGGTTGACAAAGAAGATGAACCATCCTTATGACATCTTGTTTCATTTTTTAGGGAGCTTGACACAAGAAAATGAACTCTGCTTCGTCGATCCTGTTTCATTTTTTAAATAGCTTGACACAAGAAAATGAACCATGCTCTAAAGAGCTTGTTTCATTTTTTAAGGAGCTTGACACAAGAAAACGAACTATGCTCCGACGATCTTGTTTCATTTTTTAAGGAGCTTGACACAAGAAAACGAACTATGCTCCAAAGAGCTTGTTTCATTTTTTAAGGAGATTGACACAAGAAAATAAACCATGCTCCAAAGAAATTTCATCATTGCGAATAAGAAATCATGGCTTCCAAGAGGTTCTCATCTCATGGGAGAAAAACATCTCAAAAATCAGGATCCAATGCCCCCAACACACGATGTACAATGACACTATCACTGGATGAGGGCAATGAAAAAGTGGCCACATAATTAACTCGTGATGGGGAAGATACAACCGGCAGATAAAAATCTAGAATAGATGATGGCAGGCCAGCTGCCACCTCAGGACCAAAGAATGAAAGCTGATCAATGGTCACGATCCAACCTTTGTTTGGAAAACAGATCACACAAAAGAGGGAAGAGACAAGTGCACCCATGGCATAAGCATAGTCGCGCCCCAAGAGTAAATTAAAATATAAGGGGCCTCGAACAACCATAACGTCTATATAGATGGTTTTCTCTCCCAAAGTAACAGGCAACTTTGGAAGGATCCCTAATGGTTGACTGGTTCCTTTGTTAAATGCCAACAAATTCTATGTAAGTGGTGGAGAAACAAAATCTTGCCAAGTAGTTGAAGAAAAAATACTAACAGATGCGCCTTCATCTATAATCTTGCTAGGTACAGCTACATCATAGGCCTGTACCGTGATCTCAAAAGACACATAAGAATGAAGGTGGTATCTCGCAAATTGACTCCAATCAAAGGAAGCGACCAAACTACTTGGATGGGGTACCATTGAACTGAGATGGTCTTCCCCTAGTGTTACCAGAGCAAGAGGAGCATCCTCCTAGACCACAGACATGGGAGTAGGAAGAGAAACTTCTTGAGTGACAGGGATGGAAGGATATTTCTCCAAGTCTGAGGAATCTGAAGAAACAAGAAGAACTTGAGGGGGATGAGATCCACTCTCAACAGAAAAGACCTGATGAACCATAGGCGGGATCAGATCGACCGATTCCTTGACCAATGGTCGGTCAGGAATGGATTCCTGAATTTTAATTTCCAAGGGAGTGGGATCGACTAAGGATGACTCTTGACCAATCGTGGAATCAACTAGTAGAGGACTCAAAGAAAGTTTTTGGTAACCAACCGAAAGGTAGGGTGCAGAAACAGTATGGGTTTCCAACACTCTTGTGGCTTCATCCAGGTGCAGAAAAAAATGAATGGGATGATGCCCTTTACACAACTTACAGGGATTGGTAATATTACCATGTTTCTTATGAATCTTATTATGGCTAGTTGAAGATGTGCCACCAATATGACTTCCAGAAGCCAAAGGCAACAGTGGATGGCCGTCGGACCATGCCTTAAGCACCTTGGGGATGTCAAGGCAATCTAGAAGGAAGTGGTCACCCTTGCATAGCTTGAAAGGGAATTTGACTTTCCGTGGAAGGTTGGATGGTTTATCGATGGAAGGTGTCTTAGGAGCAACAACTACAGCATTAGCCTCTCGCTTATCTGACTTCTTCTTTTTCGTCTTCTTCTTCTTCTTCAGGTTGAAATCAGCGTGAAAGGACAAGTTCTCAACGATATTTTCTCTTTTAGAGAGTCACGAAAATATCAAAATGACTACTCAAGTAATCTAAGCAAGAGGGTGTACCAAGTTTCTGTGAACTGCCATATACACCTTGGTGATCAAATGAAAGAGAAATGACCAAGGACTTGACGTACGTGTAGGTAGTCTCCTTGAATGTTGTGTTCGATGTATCACGGTTACAGGGTGGAAGACTCGGCTTCCTATGGATAAAAGGATTGCAACCTAGAGGGGTCTCCCTTTATATAATCGATGGTACAGGGAGCACAAGTCCGTACTAGTGCTATCTAAAGCCAGATGACGAACAACAACTACTAGGTTTTAAGACGCCAAAACACGTCTCTAACCTATACCACTAAAGATGTTGTGTTAGGTTCCAATGCTTCCTTAGGTTAATTGAATGAATTTTAAAGTTGATCTTGGATTATGTTTCAGTTTCAAGGCCCTACCAAATTTGGATCTTAAATATTCTAAATGCAAGCTATATGAAAAATAACACCATCTTCCATTCAACGAATGCTAATTACGAGAAGGATAGAGATCTTTCAAACACTAGCAAACAATGAGAATATGCGAAGAAATCCACTAATGCATCTAATGCAATCAAATGAAAATGAAAATCTCTTTCCTAAACTATCAAATGCTAGTTATGCAAAAGAACTTTTTACTTTCGATGCAAAAGAAAGAATGCAATTTTTTTTTTATAATTTTCCAATGAAATGAAGCACACAATCCACTAATTACATGAAAAACAAAATGAACATTAGCCTAAGTATTGTGAATGTAGGAATCGAAATTGAATGACTCAATCAATGCAAAACAAACACAAGAAAGCACTCAAACTAATGCTACAATCTTCCAAACCAAAAGAAAGTTTTCAAAGCGACCCAAACAAGCAATGCAATCTATGCTCGGAGCAACAAGGAGAAGAATCAAATGAAAAATGAAATGATCATCCAACCAAAGCAAACACTGAAAAGGATCAAGAAAACTTACCGCAATTAACCCGAGAATGAGACTGACAATAATAAAAAATACTTGATTTCCAAACAGAAGGCTCAGTGCACCAAGACACTCAGAAACCCTAAGTCCTTAAACTACACTGATAATAAAATAGACAAACAGCTGAGAAAAACAAGCATACAACAGTCAAAACATTCCCAAATGTTTAATTACACACAAAAAACAACCCAGAGTCAAGCACAATTGACCAAAAGACTCATCAAGGAGGTAAAACCAAATCCTACAGGATTCGGCACGACTGTAAGGCAGTAATCCGTGCCAAATAGGGGTTGGCACGATTACAACAAAAGCAACCTGTGCTAATCGGCGCGATTGTTCAAGCGAAAAGCATGCCAAGCCGAATAACTATGGGAAAAGGGGAAAACCAATGAGCAGAGGTCAATCTTGACACTCTAGAGCTAAACAGAGGATTTAAAACAAGCAAGCAAACCAGAAAAATACAGATAAGCAAGTCAATGACCGAAGTCGACCCAACAAGCTGAAACGACAAACTCACACTGATCCCTAGTGAAATCGCCAATTTGTTAAGCAAGTAAATCCTTTCTGTGAACAGAGATGATCCCTCTAGCCCTAGAGTGGGTATAGAAACAAAGAGATATGATAGAGTGTAGGTTCCTAATTACTAAATGAAAAGAGGACACGGTAGATTGACCTAACTAGAGTCCAATGTTGGCGTCGCGACTATAGTGGTGGTGGCCTCTCGTTTCTGCCTCAGCAAGTCACAATCCTTCTGCAGTCATGTTGGGATACCTGCACATAGATAAGAAAATGACAATAATATATGACATAATAACTTCATTCATAACTACTAGCCAGTCAAAGAGGGCTAAGAATATTGCATTAAACAAATAACATAACAAAAAATGGGAACCAAACAATAGTCACATATATGTATTGATAGAAGGAAGAGCTACAACCAAAGCTTTGACGTCGCATTCTCCTCTAGCGGGGTTCAGCCGAAGTGCATCTCAGATGCTCATCAGGGGATTCAAACGGGATGAGGGCATGGAATTAAACTCTCTCAATGAAGTTCCTTCTTGTTCTATCTCTTCAATAGTTCAGTTATAGTATACTCAGTTCTCCATGTTTAGCTAGCTTATGCAAGGAGAGATAGCTTCTTTTTATAGAGGAAAAGGAGGAGGTTGGGATCCCTACAAAGGTGGAAGGGAGGCATATCCTTTAGGAGGTTCCCACAAGAGGTGGAAACCATAAACTAAAGGAGGGAGTCCGTGGTTATTTAGTCCAACCACTCCCAATGACTCATCCTCGAAGTTGTTAGAGTGGAATATCCACCTCTATTTTTAAAAACCATTCCATAAACAGCTCAGCACAAGTGCCTAACTAGGACAAATTGCCCACTGAGGCAGGGTCCAGCATTAATCTTCCTCATTAGCGTGAGGGTAGAAATGGCTACTTGCGCCAAGGAAAAAATAGGGGTTTTTGAAGCTCTGCTCATGGAATTGTCAACAAAAGGAATATTTCTCTCATGTAAAGGGATGTAATGATGGTTTTTGCAAGGCATGACACTTCTTATTAGTCACAAAAATGAACCTCCAATGTGCAAGATGGGCATTGCAGGGACAGTGACAAAATGTTGTGTAATAGTTGGTTAGGGAATGAAAATATGTCAAACAGCTTAACCTTGACAGATAAGTAGACTAAGTAGAGAATAGAAGATTTCATCAGCCTAATCTAAACTCTTGGATGACATAAGGGTACAAGTAGATAGTTTTTATCATTTCAAAATAAAATAATGTCAAGGGTTTGCCAGTCCAAGTGCACCCAAGAGAAGAAAAATGTTAGGAAAAATATGATGGATAGGTAGAACTGATATTGAAGCAATCATGTCTTTTCAGATTTTTGAGATCATAGCTTCAAGGGAGCATCAAAAAATGAAGGAAGAGGGATTTTCCAACTACAAGTAAGGTACTAATCTTTAAAACTCAGAGATCTGAACTCTGAGGTTCTTGACACCTCCTGAAAAGGAGATGCCCTCCCCAAGTGGAGCCACTGTTAGTCATCAATATTTTTCACTATTGGTAGATGACTATAGATTGGTTCTAGATTTATAGAAACAAAATCCCTTGAACATTATGAGTTTTAGAAATCTCACTGCCTTCATTATCCTTATAGTAATTTTTTCACTATTCTATCAACCTTGCCATTTCATGGTCACCCTGCCACTCCTAAAAGAATCCTTATGGGCTTGTGCCACTCATCTCCATAATTTTTTCCTACCTAGGACCTCATTACTCTATTTTTCCTTTGCCCATAACTCCACTTTACATCTAGGGTTACCTATAGCCTAACTCATTCCCATGATCCCCAAGTTCCTCAAGCATTGATGGTCTCAAAACTACCTCTATAGGCTCCTTAGATAAATCAAGTATATTGGATTTTGGATCTTCAATACAGCACTTTGAAAAATACTCTGTTTTTCACTTGAAGCCTCCAAGCTAATTTTTAGTCAAAGATCATGGTCAAAGGACACTCCCACTAGGTCATTACGGTTTCACAGGTTGTAAGGTCATCATTGATGTTTCAAACATTGTTTATATCCTTTGCTAGAAGATGACTCATATGTAATAGAAGGTCAGCACATGGTTATTTCAAGGAAGACTTGAAAGTTTCCAAAGAAGCACTACACTATCAGCTCAAATTCTGCAAGAGGTAAATGTGAAGAGGTCCATCAGCAGAAGGTGTTGGTAGGAAAGGAGGTATGCTCTTAAATCAAGACAACTCACAACAGAAGAAATGGAAACACTTGTTCTTGTAGAGAATTAGGGTTTTGAGCTTGATTGGGCCAGCAGTGTGCCAAGCAGGGATCAAATGCAGAAATAACCATGGAGGAAGGACACCCAGAAACCAAATTTGAAGAGAATTTTATCAGAGATTATAGATGAGATAGGGAAAAGGGTGAAGGTGAAATAGAAAAAATGAATGAACTTGAAAGGGCTATAGAGAACTTAGAAGACAACACTGATGAATGTCTTAAAAGCACTCCAAACATCTAAGGTTTTGGGAAAGTGTCCAGAGAAGGTGCAACCATGAAATTGAACTCCATGATAACAACAAAACAAGGTTTTTGAAGGTGTTGAAAGATGAAATCCTCCCAGAGGTGTTTCATGAACTGGTTATGCCTCAAGGAGCAAAAGGAGGTGAAAATTCATCATTTCAATCACCTGCCAAACAAAATATGAGGTTAAGCTCGAAGATAGAAGTAAAGGAGGCTTCTAAGGCTGCTGTTGTGTTAAAATAAATATGTCAAAGTTTTCAGGATCAAAGGGAAAGGCAAATTCCATAACTCCAAAAATCTACCAACCAAGGTGAAAGGATCAAATGAGTATTGTAATGAGACCCACAGAAAGTTTGGAGGTGCCATCATGTGTAATATAGCCCTGAAGTTGTCAAAATCAACTTATTATGCCTCAAGGATCAGAAGAAAGGTAGATGTCATAACCCCAACAAAATACAAGCAAGAAAAGGTAAAAGGGTTAAGTGGAGTTTCACGATAGATACCAACGAGGTTTTTGAAGATGCTACTATTGTGTGCAATCATCACAAAATCATCAGAATAGACATGTCAAGTCTCAAAGGAGTAAAATCATAGGATTAACTTCATCTCTTCAATCACCTATAAGAAAAAGGTTACAGAACATCAGTGAAAGAAAGTGAAGAGGACTTTAAGCATTAGGAAATGGGTTATCAAAGTTTAATAAAAATTCCTAAGTCCATGAAAGCCCATTCTACAATTCAAACAAATCATCGTTTCCTTACAAATGATCAAAATCACTAAGGAGAAAAGAGTTTGTCAATTTTCAAGTTAATTCGGAAAAAATTGCCTAGTCTACACGCTTGGGAGGTGGCACTACACCCCTAGCAATTTTTTCCTGTGTAAATTACACAAGCGCTGCACACCTAGGAGGTGGCACTACGCGCCTGGTAGAGTGTTGTGCTCTTGGCCAAGAGGGCCTTCAAAGAAAAACCAACACTCAAAACACCTCTAATTGCTTCCATGCCTCTGCTCAATGGTCTTCCAAGCATTCTCAAGGGTAATTAAATGCTATAACCCCACCTTCAAGCAAGTTTGATGAATTTTGATTAAATGATAAGAAAACCCTAGGAGGCTACCCTAAGACTTAAAACTTTACATCACTGTTGAACCTCATTCTATTTTCCTATAAAGAAAATCAGTGATTGACAAGGGTGGTTACATTAGTTTAAGGGTTGCCATAAAGTTATTTAGCCTCTCATTCAGCCTAACATACTTACACCCTCACTCATTCATCTCATTCACAAGCATACTGTTATTCCATTACCCTCTTCCATATCAGTTTCATTTGCAGTCCTAGGGTTACAAAGGCAGAGTGGTCAAAATGTCAAGAGAATGAGACAGTGGCGGTGAAGGAGAAGGTAGGATGTCAATGAGACAAAGAGCAAGCAAAGATCAGCAAGGATGATGTTGGCAGTAATAATTCAAAGAATAGAAATGATGATGGAAATAGGTCAGAAAGCCAAGATAGAAGTGAGGCAAATAAAGATGAAGCATTCATGATGAAGATGATCTCCATGAGACAAAGATTAATGGTGACCTTGTTGATTTAGATGATAAGCATGATAATGAGGCTTATGAAGGATATTATGGAACCAATGAGGCAAAAGAGAAATAAAATCTTGGTATCCTGGCTGATCCATCCCCTACAAGCATTCCAAACATCATCAGCAAAACAAAATCCAATTTAGGGCACATTTTTGCAAATTTGAAATTTTCACTGTTTTAAAGGGCCAAAGGTACAGCACCACTGGCACTGTGCTCTTTTTTGGTGCACTCTTTTGAGGAATGGCTTGAATTTTTGAGTTCATCAGGTGAAGTACATCATCCACAAAAAAATTCATCTCACTTGGAGTGGAACTGGTACTCGAAAAGTGTCAAAAACACCCAACAAATTACCTTTCTTCCCTATTTTCAGAGTTGGCACTGCACCTTGACCAGTCTTGGGAGATTGCATTTTTTAGTAGGTAAATGAAGTCCAATCATAACATTAAAGGAATTTTTAGAAATTAGACTTTACGATCTTTCCAATGAGCTATCATGGAGCTCATTTCGACACCTGGAAGGCCTCCAAACCTTGGTCACAAAATAGGCAAGTTTTATGGTGCAGGCACTGCGCCCTTGGCCTTAGCGTTGCACCCTTGCCTGCAAAGTCAACAAAAGACACAAATTTATTGAAAAAATATATTTTTTAGGAATTTTAAGGCAAATCACTCCTAGTTAGCTTAGAATTTATGTTTGAAGTTATTTTTCATTTATTACATTAGATATTTTGTGCTTTGGACCTTGCATGGTCTCTTTGGACAAAAATGACATTTATGATGTATTAATGACATTTTGGAAACCATATTTAGGGTTTTTGTCCTCCTTTCTAGTTAAATACTGCATCGAGGCCTCATTGTGCATGTTGGTTAATTGTGGAGAAAAACCTCATAGACTTTGAGTTGTGAGGAGTTTTTGGCTTTGGAGCATTGTGAAGGTTTTGAACTGAATATCAAAGAGACAAGCACTTTGCAGGATTCACGAACATGTTTGATGGTGATGTCTTTCTCATTTTGTTCTTGTTATCTTATGTTTTACATATTGTGTCATCTTTCTCTTGCAATAGAATAGAAATTTTATCTTAAAGATATGTTTTCAAAAGCACCTTAAGTCTTTCTGCTTCTCTTGCTTTCATGTTTTCCTCTACTAGGTCAATTTAGAGAATTCTTAGTTGCTCTCTAATCCCACTCAGCTTTTTTATCTCAAGAATGATTTAATGAAGTCATTACCAAAGTAGTTTATGGTTATCCCTGCCCTTTGGAATCACCTAAACATTGTTTTTGAGGTCTTTTCTTCAAAGTATTTCTAAATAGGATTTGACTAAAGAGGTTTATGGTTTGCCTTACCTTTTTTGTCCATCTTGAATGGTTTCTTTGAAGTTCTTTGTAGTTTGACTAAGGAATTTAGGATTTCCCTACCCTTTGATCATTACTATATGTTATCTTAAATTTTTTCTTTGCCTGAAGGTGAAATCACTAGAGACCGTACAAGTTTATTGCTCTCTAAGGTTTTTTGGATTGTTGTCTTAATGTTTACTTGTTAAGGTTTGGTCAAAGAAGTTATTGGTATGCCATGTATTTGGTTATTTCTTTATGCATAGTGATCTTAAAGGCCCTTCTTGTTAAAGTATTTATCAAAGGATTCTTAACTACCCTTTGCACCTACTTTGTTCACAATTTAATGTTCACTTCACTCACATAAGATTTGAAGATCCATTTAGCTTTGTTATACTTTCCCTCTGAAGCATCCTTGACCTATTGTTGTACCTTTAGAGACCTTTTGCAGACTCCATAGCCCAATGGTATAAACCTCTCTTACTCTAGTTTTTCGGCTTGACAACCCACCCAACCAAACAAACAAACAAACAAACCCTAATCCTTATAACTAGCCTAAAATCAAAACCCTAAAATCTAACAAGTTACATCCTTTACAGAAACATAGAGAGAGCCCTCTCTAAGTCCAAGAAGGCTAGGTCCTAGGACTCCAAAGGATGGTTTGATGTCACCCTTGTACATTTAGTCTTGCCAAGATGACAAATTATGAGGACCTAAAAAATCCCTACACATTACGAGTTCAGTTCATCTCATTAGGAAGGATCAACCATGGGGGATGAAAATACTAGAACATATGGTATAGTTACTTTTGAATTCCCAATACTGGAAACAAGAGATGAAGCTACTATGAAAAATATTCCCTTATCATCTCTTCCATCCTTTCAAGGGATGGCGATTGAAGATCATGACACCTTTATGTTCGAGTTTGATGTCTTGTGTAGAAGTTACAACTACATTACGAACGCTCAGAAGCTAAAATTGTTTCCTGATGCCCTGAAAGGAGAAGCATTGAGATGGTTCATTAGACTCGGTGTTGGCTCGATCTGAACCTGGGGTGACATAAAGGAGGAATTCCTCTCTAAGTATCACGATTACTATTGAACCAAGGATTTGAATGAAGAAATATTCAGAATTACACATAAGGAAGAGGAAAGCTTGGAAGACTACATTGAACGATTCCATTATATTTTACAAAGGTCTAAGTTTGGTGACTTAGCCCAGGAAATCTTGTAAAAAATATTTCTAAGAGGTATGAGAGATGATTTTTGGAGCACTTGAATCTGTTAGGAAAGGGAGACATATCACAGGAATCTCTTGAAGAAATAATGAAGCTCTGTCTGCAGAGTTCAAGAGGATCGACCAAGGGAAGGAGTTAGGTTCGGGACCTTTTAGTCCAGATATAAAAGTCCACAAGTGGGGGAGTACTTTATCTACCTAGATTACCACATACAAGTAAAGAAATCACAAGCAGAAGTTGAAGCAGCATTGGAAATATTCTGTCCTCGATGCAAAAATAAAAATCTACAAAGGGAATATGAAATGAACAACATTAGCTTGTGCAACATTTTTGAGTTGGCGCATTCCACTGGTCAATGCCCAAAAATACCCAGACTGAAAGCAATGCTTAAGGAATCAAGTGAGGAGGTCCAGTCTTCCTACTTCATCGGATCAAAGAGACCATGGCAGCCGCGACCTACAGGTATGCCCTTAGATTTTTCCTCTTTTAATCCTTGGAATAATGCTTATAATGGTCAGTAATTTCCATGGCCATATCCTACTCCTTCCTCAACACAATTTCCTTCACCCTATAACTAGCAGCCTTCGCCTCCACCAATGCTATATCCTCCATCACAATCTTATCCTTGGAGTCACAATTAGAGAGGTAATAGCTAAGGTCCACCCCCCTCTACACTACCAATGCAGAAATAGCTACAACTATCTCCTCTCGAAACTCTTTCACCTCTTGTCTAACCCCAATTACCTATGAAACCTAACCCCAATCTGACTAACAAGGCAAACCAGATTTGTTGTGTAACCAGCTCCAAAAAGAGAAGAAAAGAGATATCAATGCCTTAGAAATGAGCCACTTCGAGGGGGCAACCTCCAATACATTACATAAATGAACAATTCTTGGATGATACAATTTACAAAACCTCCTTTCTATATATAGGAATCCATGGGGCCACAATGTAATCCTAGTGGGCCATAATGTAATCCTAGCCGACCTAACAATAATAATGTAAGGGCACAATATTAACAATATGGGGGTTACAGGGGTACAACAATAACTATAAGGGGGGTTAGACTAACATAATAAGGGACTACACTAATAATATAGGGGCTTAACATGCCCCTCTCCTTCAAACAAGTGTTGTCCTCAACGCTTGATTATTTCTTGATGCTTCTGTATAAAATTCTCATCCTCCCATGTGGAATCTTCTACAGGAAAGTTCTTCCACTTGCTGAGATAATTTGAAATTGATTGTACTTGTCGAGTTCTTGTTTCTGTGACTACTTCAGAACTTCTTTCGATGTGATGTTGATCTTCCGGTTGTTTCATTTGATTTTGCACCAAAGTTGGGTTATCCTTTGAGAGTTGGAGAACTTGTTGTTGATGCTTGATGTGATCTTCCACTAATTTATCATCCATATTTGCTATTATTTGATCCTTCAAACCATCCAACTTAGCCTCCATTTTTGCTTTTAAACCATCTATGTCATCTTCGGTTGCTCTTCGTAAGATCGAAATTTGTTGCACTTGGTACCGTAATTTTGATATCTCATACTGCAACTCTTCCTCTTCATGCGTCATAGTATAGCTTTTTCTTACTTTTGAGGAGCTCGATATTGAAATTGGATTATCTCTATGATTGAAAATCTTCAATATCTGAAATCCTTCCCTGTAGTATTCCTCTGAAGCTTCTTTCAAATGCCACAAGTCTGACCTGATTTGGATTCTCCAAGACAACGTTGTGTCCAATCTCCCACAATGACCTAATTCTGGACTAGTTCAATAGAGAAAACTTGTACGACTTGCCATGTGTCACTGTTTCATCCTTTGTCTTTGAAATTGATAGCCGAGAAACTACAGTCCGTGTACTTGCGACCACTTTTTACGACACTCAAATCCACTGCCCAGAGAGAGATTTATTGAAATTTTCCCACGATCACCTCTTTGAGATGCAATTCAGGAGCCTGAAAAAGGACTACCTTTCACAGATCATATCTCCAAAAATATTGCGAACCAAGCTCTGAAATGTTTTGACAAATTTCCCCAGGATTTCAGCTTCGCACCATACAAATTTTAGATTCTGAACCTTCGTAGAAACAAAGTTATAGCGTAAATGCTACAATGACCTGTTTGGAGCAGCGAAACCCTAGAATCGAAAGCTCTGATACCAAATGTTGTGTAACCAGCTCCAAAAAGAGAAGAAAAGAGATATCAACGCCTTAGAAATGAGCCACTTCGAGGGGGAAACCTCCAATACATTACATAAATGAACAATTCTTGGATGATACAATTTACAAAACATCCTTTCTATATATAGGAGTCCATGGGGCCACAATGTAATCCTAGCCGACCTAACAATAATAATGTAAGGGCACAATAATAACAATACGGGGGTTACAGGGGTACAACAATAACTATAAGGGGGGTTAGACTAACATAATAAGGGACTACATTAATAATATAGGGGCTTAACAAGAGCATAGATACCGCGGATACTTTCCAGACTTACCTTATTACTCCTATTGGGCTCAATGAGATTCAACTCGATCGGAAAAAGTAATCGGACATGGCCATACTCTTGTCATTATCGAGGAAGACAGTGACTCACCCAGAAAGGGTATAGTTGATTCTAAAACAATTGTTACACCTGTAACAACTGATATAGCACCAACCATTACACCTATAGAAGCCAGCTCAAAAGGGCCTGTTGTTCCTACAATAGCCAATTTGTGTAGGGATGGTGCACCTGTGATAGCTAACTTAGATGTTAGAGCTCAGGATGATCCATACCTTCAATGATTAATTGAAACTGGGCCAGCCTCACAAACTGAATTAGAGTTTCTCAAGGAATTACATAATCTGTATGTGCGGATTCCACTGTTACAAGATCTCAAGGAAGTACCTATTTATGCCAAAATGGTGAGAGATCTGTGTCAAAAATCCTGTAAGGAAGCTGAAGGACCCTGCTACTATCCCTGTTATGGGGAGACTTTCCAAACTAATGATTGATCAACCTTTGTTAACTAAATATAGCGACCTGGGAAATCCTACAGTTATTGTTAATATTGATGATCGGCCCATAATTAACACTCTGATCGATTTGGGGGTGGCAATTAATGTAATGACCAAGGATATTTTTATCTCCCTATGACTTCATGGACTCAGACCTACACCTATAGTGCTTGAATTAGCAGATAGGTCCTGTGTCAAACCTGAAAGGGTGATAGAAGATGTGGTGATTATTGTAGCTACTTGGAGATATCCGGCTAGTTTTCTCATTTTTCAAACCAACTCCAACCTGGGGGGGCATTATTTTATTTTGGGGAGACTGTGGCTAGCCACTGCAGACACATTTATCAAATGTAGATCCAGATCTATGATGATCTCAGATGGGTAGGCCACTAAGAATTTGAACCTTTACCCCCCAGCGAAACCACACATGGATTTCACTAGTCCCTGGTGGGACGAATTTGAACCTGAATTTGATTTTTCCCTACCTATCCTCACACTTGGAAAAGAACAATATTTTAAGCAGAGGATGATTTTATTAACAATTTTAATGCACACTATCAGCAGAAATATCAGAGTATGTGCGAAAACTCTAGATTTTACACTACAAAACCTTATTACTAGCAATGTATTTGTTTTAATCTTTGAAGCTCGTTAAACATACATATATATGGTGTGATCATAGCAAAACTTAAACAACGCATATAACCCAAAACAAGTCATATGTGCAGAATTCCTTACCGGAGGGTCCCACAATGAGTCTTGTTATTGCCTAAATCTACCTTAGGCTGAAGGAATGCAGAGTCTAGGGTAACATCAAACCATGCTTAATCTGGTAGCTAGCCCTACCAGATCGGGAAAGGGCTCTCTCCTAGTCAATCTCAACAAAAAAATGATCAGTGAGGCTTGAGATGACTTTAATAAAGGTTGATTTTAGGCTAGGTATATATGTGAAAGAGTTTTATTTGATTTTTAGGGTGTTTGTTGGATCAAAGGGAAAGGCAGATTTTGGGTATGGGAAATGAGCAGTTTTGCAGGGATCTGAATGGGGCAAGGTAGGCAACTGTTTTGATGTTTCAATTTGGAATGAAATGGATAGCCTAGACCGGTGAGGGGTTGAAGAGGGAAATAGGTTTCAATAATCCTCTTCAGGCAGTTTAAAACATGGAAAATTAAACAAAACTTCAAGGCAGAGCACTGCAAATCTAATGAATTCCACCTTTATTACTTTTTTGTTTAATTTAAGAAGAAATGAGAAGGGAAATGATACACATGAAACTTCAGTAAAGTTACAATCACAGAGAGAAACACACCATCAAAAAAAAGAGCCACATGGATCCCAAGGAGTGTTGCAAACCCTGGTGTATTCCTTTGCCAAAATGCAAAGATGAAATGTACAATGAAACTCCAATCAATCCCAAGTGTCCAACCTATGCTAATGACTGAAAAATTACAAGATATATACCACACTAACTCATCCCCAGCCTCTATGGGTCAAGCTCACAAGTTTAGGAGCTTTTTCAACAAGATCTAAACTAAGAACTGGAAAATAGGCAGTGGAACAGCTTGCCTCTATAAGATAGGAAACTGATTCATTCAGTTACAATTCACTTTTTGGTGGATGAATCTACTTACATGAGTAAAAATGTGCCAAAATTACGTCAAAGCCATGAAATTACATCAATTTACATCAATATTTTCACATTTGGAGATAAAAAAGTCAAACTGGCCAAAACTAGGCGAAAATTTGAGCTGCTGAGTGAAAAAGGAGCCAAAATTCCCAATGCACCGCGCCTGAAATCTCTATGTGTCGCGCCACTTTGAAACTGATTTGGAGCGCCTTCCCAGAGTCCAAATTGAGTGTAGGATAGCTCGTTGGAAAGCTCTACCTATATAATTTCCAACCCAAGTGGAATTTCTGAATTTGGTTTCCATTTTCCCCTCCAAAAATCAAATCTCCCAACACTGCTTCCTGTGTGTTCAAAAAGTGGCAGAAAGGCCAGTTTTAAGGTGTTTTTGACCCTTCAAGCAACCCAAAACATGTCAAAATATTTAGGTAATGGGTAGGAATGCATAAATTTTGATGAAAAATCTATAAATACAAATTTTTATTCAATAGGAGCTGCCAATTATAAGCGCGCACCAAGTGGCGCTACGCGTCGGGCAAGAAAATCTGTGTTAAGGCCAAAAAAAATCAAAATTAACAAAACTTTTCCCAAATTTCTTGAAATTTGGGCTGAATGTCCACCATCAAGCACTATTCTGGGCCAAATAAGATTTGGCCAAAATTTGGAGTCTATCATGCCTTTTGCGACGCTTTAATGCCCTCTCTAACTTTGCCTTCAGGATCTTGATTCGCGCCTTGCAAACATGATTCCTCGCCCAATAATGATTCTTCATGTGCCTGAGCATGTAATTTTCCTTGTTGGCCTTCTCCAATAGCTTCTCAAAATTAATATTGACCCTCTCAAGCCAAGTCTCTTGATCAGCCTCAATCTCTCGCTCAAATGTGGTCAATTTGATTTTCCTCCTCTTGGTAGCTTGCCGGTTTTGCCTTCATGTTTTTGAGCGCCACGGATGAGTGGGACTGATGAGGGGAGGATTTGATGCTAACTGTAGGATTTTATGGAATGAAAGGGTTTAGGGGATGACATCTAGGGTTTGGGATGGCAATTAGTGTTTTGGGGATATTTGACTAGGGTTTGGGATAGTGGGATTAGGAATTTAGGGTTAGTTGATTAGGGATATGGGAAATGTGGAATGGGTAGATGAGAATGTAACGAAAGGGAAAAATGAAAGAATAAAGGAGTAAGGGAGTGAGAGATAGCTAGGAGTGGAATTGGAAATAATAAATAGAACTCATAAACCCTAGGCAACTGCTTTTGGCAAGAAATGTAAAGAGGTAGGGTTTTGATTTTTTCTCATTAAATCACCATAAGCACCAAGAGAAATTCATTCATTGGTCATGGAGGGATGTTAACTTACTTGGGAAATGAAAAATTTAGCAATTTGAGAGCCTTGGTGGAATATTTTAATGGATTTCAGGATTTTTAGCCCAATGCGTAGCGCCATCTCAATGCGTAGTGCCAGTTACAAAATTACACTGCAAACCACTGCCCAATGCGTAGCGCCATCTCAGTGCGTAGCGCCTTTTTGCAGGAGGATTTTGGAGACCTTATTGGTGTCCCAATTGGGCATGGGATAGATTTTTGGAAATATTATTGAGTCTACTTTCCAACCCAACTGGAATTTTTCAATTTGGAGTTCATTTGCCTTGTCAAAAATTAAATCTCCCAAAACTGGTCAAAATGTGCAAAATGAGGCTGCCTCAAGGCAGAGTGCTATTGCAGTCAACTTTTGAAGGTCTTACTCAACTCCAAATTGAGCTCATGATATCTCATTAGAAATTTATTGGTGTCTAGTTATCATTTAACTCATCAAGAAAGTAATTTGGACAAAAACTCTAGGAGAAATATTGATTTTCCCAAAGTCACTTCAGAGGTGCATCAATTCTCCGGAGGCAACAATAGTTTTGACATTTCTCTAAAACCATGACACCTGTGTAAAAATTGAAGGAGGTTTTTCTTTCTTAGCCTATTTTAGACAAAAAACTCTCTCAGGTTTCCCAAATTCATCTTTTAATGCTCGGAAACATCGTTGGAGTAAAACCTATCCCAATGTGTGGAACAAGGGATTTGTCGAAATGAAGCGAAATGAAGGGGATAAGGGGCTTCGAAATTCTTTAGAAACTTTTGGGAAGTAGGGAGGGATGTTAGGAAGTAGGGGAATGTATAATTTCATATATTGAGTGAGGGGAAGGGGTCAAAAAGGGAAAACACAGGCCTAGCCTAGAAAATTGTCAAGTTGTAGCAAGAAACTAGGGTTTGTGCGAAAATGAGGAATTTGGGGGATCTCAGTGATGGGAAGTGTTTAATAAGATACATTAAGGATAGGGGAAGGTGTATGAACATCAGGATACAATTATTGCTAATTATTTAACCATCCAAGAGAAATTAACTTCAAAACCCTAGGAGAGGGAAATGAACCTTACCAAGGCACAATTGAAGCATGAACAAGGTGTAAAATGACCCATTGGAATCTGGCATGATGATGAAAACCCTCTGAATTATGGCACACCCAGCTGAATGGTGACATGGACCTACATTTGGAAAACTTTGACAGGAGTAAAAGAAAACCCTCGATCTAATTCCTAGTGACCAAATTTTACTTGAAGACTCACTGAAATGACAAAATTTGACCTTGACACCTTAAAATCACTTTATAAGAGCATGTTTCATCACTGGAGGAGGCTGCAAATACTGACACTAACATTGGCTCCAATGGGGATGGTAGCTCCTTGGAGGTGCCAAGAACTACAAATCTTTGGAAAGCTGACAGTGCCTTCATCCATTGGGCAATGGAGTCAAAAACTCAAGCTAAAATGCATGACTGAAAACTAATGACTTGACGACACAAATTGACACTCACTCAACTAAAAACTGACTCGATACTTAAACACAACCAACAAACTGGAAAATATGCTCAATATGAAGCTTATTCAATACAACCTACTCTAGTTGTTCCATTCATCACCTGATCAAGTGAAATGAAACAACCAATGCAACCAAGTAAGTATTATGGCTGCTGTTTGAATTCTCTGCAAGTGCTCACTTATGAACAACAAGAGAGAACTACTGAAAGGCAACTCTCATGAAAACTTGTGAACAGATCCGTTGAATACTATGAATTCTCTATCCACCTCCAAAAACACTGCATAAGGATCTTGAAGTTCATGCACACTGGGACTTAGCTCATCCAATGGATTACTTCTCTTCTCCTCATACCATGAATGCAAACTTTGATCTGAGCTTTATGATGAGACTCCTGCTAAAAATGACAAAGAGACCGGCTGTCGGATCAATTTTATATCAGCGCACATTTCAAGCTCACATATAGTTAATGGAGAAAGGCTTTGACGTAGACATCATCCAACACATCAGCTATGGGATCGTGAAAAACTTGAAAATACTACTGCAACCCATTTTCTATTGGTTCCAATGAGACTACATGATTTCCTACAAGCTTCTCATTTGAATATTTACTATGAAATTTACCCTTCAAAAAATGAAATGATTCAAAACAAAATGGTACGGAATCATCTTGTATCATTTGATCATATGTGCCAGCTTCCATGTATTCATCTGCAACTTGAAAATCAATGGCATTCTAGGGATGCAAATCTGGATATGGGAAGTCTTGAACAAGGTTTTTATTTCCCTCAAGATGGTCCAAATCAAGACTTGTTGACAATTGATTTCTGATTACATGGAATTTGTCTCTGATGAACTGAAACGAATCAAAACAAAAAGGCAAAGATCCTTCACTTACTTCAAAATTTGCTGCACTTTCCTCGTCACTGTCATAGCTGATATGCATCGATTGATCACTGTACTCGAGCTACTGAAAGTGAACTTCCTCCTTCCACAAACTAACTACTGATTTGTCTGCAAGATTAGCTTCTTTTTGGAGAACATAATCATCATCATACTGATCAAACTGAGGAAAATCATCATTATAAAACACATCATCAAGCATACATGTCATATCAATAGATCTCTCTTCTCCAAGATAATCTACAAAACAATCATTATCAGATCTATGACAACTGGGATAAGAAACAAAATGTTTTGGATCAGCAACTTGTTCTTCTTCAATCAGCGAGCCATGGGCTTGAACATTATACTCATTCCTTGTGGTGATCTTTTGCATCATCTCTTCCACTGCACTTACCAACATGTCAAGCTTTACCTCTAGAGATTTCGATTTCTCCGACTCTATGTTTTTCAACTCTTCTTCCTTCAACTTTGCCCTTTGGATCCGCAAATGAGCCTCTAGATCTACTGCACTGTTCTGCATCTCTTCAAGTGTTGCAAGATTCCTTTCTCTCAGCTGAAACTCCATTTCTGGATCAAAGGCACCTGGGTAGTGCAAGAGAGCAGATCTAGGAGGAGGCCTTATACCAATTGGCATCGAATAATAAACTTGGTTACATCTAGAAGAAAACTGTTGTATTATCTCCCCTGGCTGTCTTTTCAGCTGGTTATACTCTTCTATAATCAAGAAAGGGTTCTGTCTGATCACCCACCTGTCAAGGAAAACTTTGACGAACTGCTGGAAATCTGAGATGCTCGCATCAGGCAGGGTTTTGAACCAACTCTTGACTTTGCCTTGCAAAGAAAGAGAAAAAAGCCTAATAATGACATCCTCTTCATCAACTTCAAAAAGGTCGAGAAAAGATTCAAAATTCAAAACATGTCTCTCAGCAGTGATGTTGTCGCATTCACCATCAAATCTTGGTAGATATAGGTCATGATTTTTAGGGAAAGCATGGGATATAGGAGGTAAAATCAGAGGCTTGTATAGATCTGGAATTTTACAAGGTATAGGGGTATGCAAAAATGATGCAAAATCAGTCTTGGTCTCTTGAGGTTCATCAGTTTGAAAATGGTCATCACAAGATTCGGAAGAAAGGTCTTGATCAAGCTCAAAAGCATGTAAATATTTGGTATTCACAATCTTCAAAGGGAAGGAATCAAATGCAGGCCGAGGATCTTTTCTCAAATACAATATTCTTTGCAAAGCCTTCTTGACATTCTCGGGAAAAGAGAAGAAATAATTTATGGCAAAGAACAAAATGTCTTGGATGAAATTCCAACTTGAATACCTGATCTTTCCATATTGTCCTTTCATGTTTCTGCTGGTTAGGTTCATCCTCCAGTGGAATCCTTGGATCTAATCTCGAAACTGATTTAGAGTCACCAGGTGAAATGATTTCAGCCTTGTGGTGTCTGATCATTTTCCACGATCAACAATCAGATCTGAACTTGATTAGATCTTACTGAGGAAACTAGATGTTCATTTCATAAACTAGACTAGAGATTGACTGAAGCAGCATTCATCTACTTTCGCTAATGCAAAGCAAGAGCGTTTCGAAGACTACCTGGCTAACTTCAGGGTCCGTCTATAGTTTATAAAGCAAACAAAAAAATTTTCATGTCCCCAGTATTGTCGCCACTATGTTATTGCCTAAATCTACCTCAGGCTGAAGGAAGGCAGAGTCTAGGGTAACATCAAACCACGCTTAATCTGGTAGCTAGCCCTACCAGATCGGGAGAGGGCTCTCTCCTGGTCAATCTCAGCAAAAAAATAATCAGTGAGGCTTGAGATGACTTTAATAAAGGTTGATTTTAGGCTAGGTATATATTTGAAAGATTTTGATTTGATTTTGAGGTTGTTTGTTGGATCAAAGGGAAAGGTAGATTTTGGGTATGGGAAATGAGCAGTTTTGCAGGGATCTGAATGGGGAAAGGTAGGCAACTATTTTGATGTTTCAATTTGGAATGAAATGGATAGCCCAGACCGGTGAGGGGTTGAAGAGGGTAAGAGGTTTCAAGAATCCTCTTTAGACAGTTTAAAACATGGAAAATTAAACAAAACTTCAAGGCAGAGCACTGCAAATCTAATGAATTCCACCTTTATTACTTTTTTGTTTAATTTAAGAAGAAATGAGAAGGGAAATGATACACATGAAACTTCAGTAAAATTACAATCACATAGAGAAACAAACCATCAAAACAAAGAGCCACATGGATCCCAAGTAGTGCTGCAAACCCTGGTCTATTCCTTTGCCAAAATGTAGAGATGAAATGTACAATGAAACTCCAATCAATCCCAAGTGTCCAACCTATGCTAATGACTGAAAAATTACAATATATAGACGACACTAACTCATCCCCAGCCTCTAGGGGTCGAGCTCACAATTTTAGGAGCTTTTTCAACAATATCTAAACTAAGAACTGGAAAATAGGCAGTGGAACAACTTGCCTCTATAAGATAGGACACTGATTCATTCAGTTACAATTCACTTTTTGGTGAATGAATCTACTTACATGAGTAAAAATGTTCCAAAATTACATAAAAGCCATGAAATTACATCAATTTACATCAAGAGTTTCACATTTGGAGATAAAAAAGTCAAACTGGCCAAAACTAGGCGAAAATCTGAGCTGCTGAGTGAAAAAGGAGCCAAAATCCCCAATGCGTCGTGCCTGAAATCTCTATGCGTCATGCCACTTTGAGGCTGATTTGGAGGGCCTTCCCGAAGTCCAAATTGAGTGTATGATATCTTGTTGGAAATATCTACCTGTCTAATTTCCAACCCAAGTGGAATTTCTGAATTTGGTTGCTATATGCCCCTCCAAAAATCAAATATCCCAACATTGCTTCATGTGTGTCCAAAATGTGGCAGAAAGGCCATTTTTAACGTGTTTTTGACTCTTCAAGCAACCCAAAAATTGTCAAAATATTTAGGTAATGGGTAGGCATGCATAAATTTTGATGAAAATTCCATAAATACAAATTTTTCTTCAAGAGGAGCTTCCAATTATAAGCGCGCGCCAAGTGGCGCTACGCATCAGGCAAGAAAATCTATGTTAAGGCCAAAAAAAATCAAAATTGACAAAAAGTTTCCAAAATTTCTTGAAATTTAGGCTGAATTTCCACCATAAAGTGCTATGCTGGGCCAAATAATATTCGGCCAAAATTTGGAATCTATCATGCCTTTTGCGACGCTTTAATGCCCTCTCTAACTTTGCCTTCAGGACCTTGATTCGCGCCTTGCAAACATGATTCCTCGCCCAATAATGATTCTTCATGTGCATGAGCATGTTATTTTCCTTGTTGGCCTTCTCCAACAGCTTCTCCAAATTAATATTGGCCCTCTCAAGCCAAGTCTCTCGATCAGCCTCAATCTCTTGCTCAAATGTGGTCAATTTGATTTTCCTCCTCTTGGCAGCTTTCTGGTTTTGCCTTCATGTTTTTGAGCACCACGGATGAGTGGGACTGATGAGGGGAGGATTTGATGCTAGCTGTAGGATTTTAGGGAATGAAATGGTTTATGGGATGAAATCTAGGGTTTGGGATGGAAATTAGTGTTTTGGGGATATTTGACTAGGGTTTGGGATAGTGGGATTAGGGATTTAAGGTTAGTTGATTAGGGATATGGGAAATGTGGAATGGGTAGATGAGAATGTAACGAAAGGGAAAAATGAAGGAATAAAGGAGTAATGGAGTGATAGATATCTAGGAGTGGGATTGGCAGTAAGAAATAGAACTCATAAACCCTAGGCAACTGCTTTTGGCAAGAAATGTAAAGAGGTAGGGTTTTGATTTTTTCTCATTAAATCACCATAAGCACCTAGAGAAATTCATTCATTGGTCATGGAGGGATGTTAACTTACTTGGGAAATGAAAAATTTAGCAATTTGAGAGCCTTGGTGGAAGATTTGAATGGATTTTAGGCTTTTTAGCCCAATGCGTAGCGCCATCTCAATGCATAGCGCCAATTACAAAATTACACTGCAAACCATTGCCCAATGTGTAGCGCCATCTCAATGCGTAGCGCCTTTTTGTAGGAGGCTTTGGAAGACCTTCCCGGTGTTAAAATTGGGTGCGGGATAGCTCGTTGGAAATCTTATTGATTCTACTTTCCAACCCAACTATAATTTTTCAATTTGGAGTTCATTTGCCTTGTCAAAAATCAAATCTCCCAAAACAGGTCAAAATGTGCAAAATGAGGCTGCCTCAAGGCAGAGTGTTGTTGCAGTCAACTTTTGAAGGTCTTCCTCAACTCCAAATTGAGCTCATGATAGCTCATTGGAAATCTCTTGGTGTCTATTTATCATTTTACTCATCAAGCAAGTAATTTGGCCAAAAACGCTAGGATAAAGCTTGATTTTTCCAAGGTCACTTCAGAGGTGCATCAATTCTCCGGAGGCAACTGTATTTTTGACATTTATCTAAAACCATGACACCTGTGTAAAAATTGAAGGAGGTTTTTCTTTCTTGGACTATTTTGGACAAAACAATCTCTCAATTTTTCCAAATTAATATTTTATTGCTCGGAAACATCGTTGGAGTAAAACCTATCCCAATGTGTGGAACAAGGGATTTGTCGAAATGAAGCGAAATGAAGGGGATAAGGGGCTTATAAATTCTTGAGAAAATTTCGGGAAGTAGGGAGGGATGTTAGGAAGTAGGGGAAAGTTGAATTTCAGAGATTGAGTGAGGGGAGGGGGTCCAAAAGGGAAAAACACAAGCCTAGCCTAGAAAATTGTCAAGTTGTTGCAAGAAACTAGGGTTTGTGCGAAAATGAGGAATTTGGAGGATCTCAGTGATGGGAAGTGTTTAATAAGGTACATTAAGGATAGGGGAAGGTGTATGAACATCAGGATACAATTTTTGCAGATGATTTAACCATCCAAGATAAATTACCTTCAAAACCCTAGGAGAGGGAAATGAACCTTACCAAGGCACAGCTGAAGCATGAACAAGGTGTAAAATGACACATTGGAATCTGGAATGATGATGAAAACCCTCTGAATGATGGTACACTCAGCTAAATGGTGACATGGACCTACATTTGGACAACTTTGATAGGAGTAAAAGCAAACCCTCGACCTAATTCCTAGTGACCAAATTTTACTTGAAGACTCACTGAAATGACAAAATTTGACCTTGACACCTTAAAATCACTTTGTAAGAGCATGTTTGATCATTGGAGGAAGGCTGCAAAGACTGACACTAACAATTCTGACCAATCACCGGAGATCACAAATCGCATAATTTGCAATTAACTTTAACCCTTAAACTTTAATCCTTGCGAAGTATGAAACTGCGTTGAGCCAACATGTGTCCTCTGCTTTCCGCATTGCAAATAAATTTGTTTACTTTGCGATGCCTTAACGCTTATCTTCTAAAATTTACAAATTGTGAAGTTGTTCCCCGGTGCTACGATCTCCATCGTTGGTTTAGTCTCGTATCCAACGATCCACGTTGTCCCTCCAACTCTTCACTTTGCCTGCCAGTCAAATAATTTAACTTGTGACTCTTTATGTTAAACCTAATTCTGTGTGATCTGCGCTAGATATACACTTTGTTGATATCTATCTCGTTGATCAAGTTCAGGTCTACGCCTCCTCGTGCCTGAAATCTTATTGTCTTTTTGTTGTATACCTTAATATATATGTGATTCAATAGAGTTTAAACAAATAGTTTGAACAGAGATCCTGATCGATACAAAACACTTGAAAATTAATAATAAAGTAATTTACAGAGCCAAGCCCTTGAACAGTTGGTTATTAAAAATTTTTATGCTGTCTTCGCCCTTGCCTCTCGCACACCTATTTTACACTGTCACACTTTTTCCTCACACTTTGCTCTCTTTCTCACACTTATCTCTCTCTCTCTCACACACACACACACAAATATATATCTGAAGCGGTCCTTCGCGACTAAAGTAGATTTCCGTTGAACCACTCCAACAAACAAATGCTACCCTATTTCTAAGCTATTATCCTACTTAGCTCAATCTCCTTGCAGGGAGATACTAATTTCTATTTTATTTCCTAATTAAATTAGAAAGCCAAAACTAACTAACTTCTCTAATTTAAAACTACGTAAAATATTAATGGCCAATGTTTATCCACTTCATGTTAGCCACAACATGTGAACATACAATCACATTGTTGGCTAAGTCTGGATGGTCCTGCATCAGAATCTCGGGGAAGAAAAGATTGATCCATCAATGCTTCAGGATTTGTACTAAACTTCTATAACTCTGTTGTTGTCATCCAACTGGCATCTTCCACAGGGTGTCCTTTCCATTTGAGTAGATACTAATAGTAAGTTTTTCCTCTGGTCTTCTTTGCTGCTTTTTTCTCCAAAATGGCCTCCACTTATTTCTTTTTTGTCTTTGGCATCTGTTCCTTCCAATTCAAAGTCTGGTCTTCCTCTTCTGTAGAGTCTTCTTGTAGCTTTTCCTATCTTCCTTTGTATAGGTACATATCTGCAACATTATAGATGGGTGACATTCCAATTCCTTCTGGCAATTCAATCTCATATGCATTTGAAGAAAATTTCTTCAAAGTTCTACATGGTCCTATCTTCTTCATTTATAATTTGTTGTAAGTCCTAACAGGAAACCTTTGTTTTCTCAGGTATGCCATGACTAGGTCACCTACTTGGAATTATTTTTCTTTCCTCTTCATATCAATTCTCTATTTGTATTTGCCACTGCTTTCCTACAATCTATCTTTGACATCTTCCTGTATTTTCGACATTTGTTCTGCAAACTCTAACTCCTTATCTCTTGTTTTCCTAAATTCTGGGCTCATACACACCTCTTGGATTTATTCCAAAAACAATATGGAATGGACTCATCCCAGTACTTCAATTGGGACTATCATTATAAGCAAACTCAGCCTAAGCAAGTGCTAGATCCCACTACTTAGGATTTTTATACACTAAGCTCCTCTATATATTTCCCAAGCTTCTATTCAATACCTCGTTCTATCCATCTATTTGAGGGTGATAAGATAAATTGAAACTAAGGTTGGTACCTAGTTCCTTCCATAGAGTTCTCAAGAAATTTCCAACAAACTTGGTATCGCTGTCAGACACAATACTCATAGGAAATCCATGTAACCTTACTGTTAGCGCTCAAATCTACCTCAGGCTGAAATGAAGTAAACTCAAGGCTACATCAAACCACGCTCAGCCTCGTAGCTAGCCCTACGAGGACAGGAGAGGGCTCTCTCCGGGTCTATCTCGGCGGAAAATTTTCAATGGGGCTGAGATGACCGATAAGGAAAACTAATCTTAGGCTAGTAAAAAGATATGCAAGAGGTTTTTAATAAATGTCGGGGTTTTCTGGGCTGTGTGAGGCAAAGACAGCAAGAGCAGAGATCAAATGAAAAACACAGATTATCTCCTGAGGCAAGGTAAGCATGAAGTTTAACATCAAATTGAGATTAAATGGAATGGCTGGACTGCTGAGGAGTTGACAAGGGCATAGTAGATGAATCCTTGTCAAACAGAAGAAAACACTAAATTTGAAACAAACTTAAAGGCAGAGCATATAAATTATGAATTCTACCTTAACACTTCATTTGTTCAAATGGAAACGATCATGAAATGACATAAACACATAACAGGCTACATATGAAACAAAAGAGGACACGAATGTTAAATCTCATACCACAGGGATCTCAGGGGTCAGAGCTGCATTTTTTAATTAAAATCTCTGTCAAACTGTACAATGGAGCTCCGTTCTCTCTCCTACACTAGCTCTCAGAACTCTCCTCCCTTACAAATGATTATTTTAATACATTAAATAAACTATTCTAGAGAAACAAATCGACCCCAAAACAGGGGTGTTGTTTCACCTGCAGTTACAACAATAGAAAAGAGCGTTTCCTCTATTCTAAAATAAAACAGCGTTCCTCTAAAAATCCTCTGATGGCCGACACATGGAGCGCAGATCCCGTTGAATAAAGTCTGAAAATAGGAATCGAATCCTATTCATTTGGTAACAGGTGTCTTTGTTTATTTTTGGTTGAAGTGAAGGGTCAGGTGTCAAGGACGTGAGCCAAATTTTTCTAGTTGACAAATCCTTTTTGGATATTTTCCCAAACCTTTCGCTCTCCTCGAGATTTCTCTTCATCATCTGTGGATGTTCCTTCAAAAATCACAGCTTTCCCACGTTGCTCTAGCAGCTTAAGAGCCCGGATTAAAACTATGCGATCAATGACTGGAACCCCACTATCACGTAAAATATTTCTGGCACCTTGGCTTCAAATTACAATGGATGATTGCCCCCGGTTTGGATTCGTGAAGATAATTCATTCCTTTTGCAGTCTCAAGAGAAATTCTCACTGCCTTTGCAGATTGTAAACGTTCTTTCTTTGGAGGTAACTTTTCAAATCTCCGTTTGGAAGATACTCTGCAATGATCATCATAGGAACATTTTGTGTGACAGCACCCACAAACTGAACCACATGAAGATGCCAAACCTTTTGTAGCATTGTCAATAATTTGTATCATTTTCATAGGAATAGAAACCATTCCCATCCTAACCCGGATTCCTTTTGAGAAATTTCAAATACAAACTGTTTAATTGATTGGATACCGAATCAATGATATCTTGGCAGTAAATAGGACTTATGTAATATAGAACATCATGAACAGTGGCAATCAACATAGTACGTAATGCTCTTACACACCTGAATTGAATTGTTAGAACCCACATAATACTGATCAACTGTCTTGAGCCATCCCAGATCATCATGGGTGTGGGAACTGAGATGAACATTGAGCTTTCCCTGCACTGGCCCTTCTGTGTTGTTATAATCAATTGGCATAGATTTGCATAGAGGGAGATTGAGCTCAAAGCATATAGTGCCAATGGAAAACCAATTCCATTGCAAAACTGTGCATGGGGCCACGAATGTTGGTGTAAAATCAGATTCGATTGCCTAGAGGAATCCACCTCCTTATATACATTGCTGAAGGCTAGACAACAAACCCGCAGGCATATGCTTGTCAAGAGATTAAAGTATGCCTTTCATTCCAGTGATTCCTTGGCTAAGTAACCAGATCTGAGCAATAGTTTACAACCTGTTTGTAGACAGTTGGAGAAGATTTAAATCGAAACTGGGCGCTCAACACGATTTTTTTGAACTCTGCTGTCAAGTGGGTCGCTCACGATCAAGTGGGTCGCTTTCGTTAAGTGGGTCGCTCACGTTATAAATTGCACTGTGAAAAACGCCCAGGTGGGTCGCATTTGCCCAGGTGGGTCGCTTTTGCCCAAGTGGGTCGCTCGACCTTCAACTCTGTCAACAATGCTCCAAAATGCGATTTCGGCCTCCAAACTTCAGATTTCGACTTGTATGCTATGGATCGTTGGAAATGAAACTTGTTTGCCCTTAATTTCAGAGATGCAAGAGCCTGCTGCTGCAGGTGAAAAATGTGTCACAATGTACACCGAAGAAAACACCAAAGCTAAGTTGAACAACATGTAAACCAAGAAGCCAGCAAAGTAGGAATGTTTTATGATAGCAAATGTGGCAGCAAATTTCCAGCCATGCTATGCTTGGAGAAACCACAAAAACATTTTCATCACATGCACCATAGAAGGAAACATAATCTCCCAAGTAAAATTTGCTATAAAATCTAAACGAGAAATATTTGGAAATTAAGCCTGCAGTGTAGATACATAAATGGCTTCTTGCACCATGACATCTAAAGCTAATCAAGCCTTTGTTTCCTCTGGTATTTTAACCATAAAATTGATAACTCCATCTGCAATAAAATATCATACCAAAAAGGAAACTCTGTAATCCAGAATTTGTGGCTTATTCTCCAACTTTGTTTTTGGGTATTGTGTTTCTGATCAACTGACTGATGGATTTCTGTTTGTCTCATAGGGTATAGAGCTGCTGAAGCTGAAACAAGGCTGCCATTTGAAGCGTTGGAGAATTTGCAGCATTTTGACAAATTACATATTCATCATAAAAACATATTTGATGACTTCTTCTTCAAAACATGGTTTTGAAGAAGAATCAATCCTGCATTATTAACAATGACATTCCTGAAATGAAGACTTACTGAACCTTCCTCTGGTCTGCAAACAAAACAAAACCCTGAGCTCAAGAATTAAAATGACTCTTTTCTGGACCAGAGTAACATCAGTGACCTTGGTGAATTTGACTGCAGCGGGCTGACAAGACGGAGTCTAACACTTACAACTTCTGAAAAAAACATATTAGCAATATGTGTTGCATCACTAGTTTTTGTGCATGCAATGAAATGAGCCATTTTAGAAAACCTAGCCACCATAATATAAATGGATTCATTTCCTCTTTGATTTTTTGGCAAACCCAAAACAAAATCCATATTAACTACATCCCATGGTCGGTTTGGTATTGGTAATGGTTGATACAATCCTATATTCTGGCTTCTCCCCTTAGCACACGACAAATCCTACATTTCTCAACAAATCTCTTAACATCAATTTTCATTTTTGGCCAGTAGTAAAAATAATTTACCTGAGAAAATGTCTTGTTTTTTCGAAAGTGTCCAGATAAGCCTCCATTGTGTTTCTCCTTAATTTTGTTTTCCCTCATAGAAAATTTGGGAATACACAGTTTATTACTTTTGAATAGAAAACCTCCTTCGATAAGATAATCCAACCACTGACTTCTATTATGAAGTACTGGGTTTTGCACAGCTGCATAAATGTCCTTAAATTATGCATCTTATTTATGCATGTCAACCATTTCTTCAAATCCTACAAAACCAACTTATAATTCTTGCATGATTAAATTTACTCTGCTCAAAGCATCATCAACTTTTTTCAGCTTATCGCTTGTATTCTTAATCACTAAAGTTAAACTCTACAAAAATTCTACCCATTTGGCATGTTTCTGGTTCAATTTTGGCTGGTTTTTTATAAACTATAACACATATCAGAATATAATACAAAATATTTTGGTAACAAGTAATGTATCCATTTTTTCAAGGCTTGCACAACAACATAAAAATATTTGTCATAAGATAAGTATTTCTTCTTAGCTTCATTCAGTTTCTCACTGAAGTATGATATTGGCCTCTGTTCTTGACTTAAAACTCCTCCAATTGCAACTCCACTAGCATCTTTTTCAGCTTGGAAAACTTTTTCAAAATATGGCAAAGCGAAAAATGGTTTTTCTATAATTTTCTTTTTCAGCAACTGAAAGTTTCGGTCTGCTGATTCTATCCACTTTAATGGCTGATTAGTTTCCTTGATTGTTTCAATAATGTGTGCACAAATCTTACTAAAGCTTCTAATAATTTTTCTATAGAAACTTGCAAGACCGTGAAAGATTCTTAACTCAAATATGCTTCTTGGAGTTGGCCAATTCAAAATTTCTTGGACTTTTCCTGGATCCATTTTCAAGCCTTCCTTAGAAACTACAAATCCAAATAGACTAGCTCTTCCTTCATAAAATTGCATTTCTTCAAATTTATTAGCAACTTCTCTTTCTGCAAAGTTTTTAGAACCAATTTAAGGTGCTCCAAATGCTCTTCTTTACTTCGACTGAAAATTAGAATAGCATCAAGATAAACAATTAAAAACTTGCCTAACTTCATTCATTAATCTCATGAATGTGATGGTGGCATTAGTGAGCCCAAAAGGCATCACTAACCATTCATATAAACCACTATTTGTTTTGAAGGCAGTCTTCCACTCATCCCCTTCGCTAATCCTTATCTTATGATAACCACTCTTCAATCTATCTTAGTAAAATATTTTGATCCACTCAAGCAATCCATTAAATCATCCATTCGTGGTAAAGGAAAATGATAGCTGATGGTGATTTTATTTATGGCTCTGGAATCTGTGCACATGCACCATTCACCTCCTTTATTTGGACTGAGTACTGTTGGTACAACACATGTTCTAAGGCTCTCTCTTATCAACCCCTTTTCCAACACATGGACTAAGGCTCTTCCAACACATGGACTAAGTGTCTACCAATCAATCCCTCCTGAAATGCTCCTCCCAAGTACTCATGAGATGCAAATGATTCACCTCATAAGGAAGCAAAAGACCCAATGTAGCAATCATGGTTTGCCCAATGTTCTCTCTAAAAAATGATGTTGGGGTCCTTTGATTTAGTAGATTGGCATACTAAATGACAAGGAAACATCAGAACCACTTTGGAATCCTAGGATCTAGCCTTCCTGGATTTAGAGAGGGATCTCTCTATATGTGTTTCAAAAAATATATCTTTGAGGCTTGTGATATGATATTAGGCTAGTTATGGAGCACAAGGGATTTGTTTTGTTTGTTTTGGTTGGGAATCATTAAATGAGAAGGTCATGTGAAGTGAAGAAGGAAATAAGTGGAAGGATGTTTCAGCATGGGAAGATAGGTCAAAAAATAGTGCTAAACCATTGGGCTATGGAGTCATAAAAGGGTTTACTTGCACAACAAATATTCAAGGGTTTTCAAAGGGCAAGTCATCTATATCAGAAGATCTTTTAAGTTTGATTTTGTGGTATGAAACATTAAGGAGTGAGGTGAAATAAGCAACATGTAAGAAAACAAAGGGCAGCCTAAGATTAGGTAAGGACTTTTAACCTATCCTACTTTTGACATACTCTTAAGAGCATAAAAAATATAATAAAACAAAGGGCAATCTAAGCTCAGGTAAGGACTTTTAACCTATCCTGCTTTTGACATGAACTCAAGGGAAAACGTTTAAGATAAACATAAAAATTCACGTAAGAATAGGTAAGGACTTTAAACCTATCCTGCTTTTGGCACACTTTTACGAGAAATCTTCAAAACAATTGTTTAAGACTAAACAAGGGATAGGGCTCACCAACATTCTTGACTGGTTATACTCTATTGAAATCATTCCCAAATACACATTTAGAAGAAAACATAAAGTTAAAGATTTATCAGTGAGAGCTAGGGTACTTTGCAGTAAATCCTACTCTATATTTGTTGTTCTTTATCACAGATATGAAAAATATGGAAACATAAGGAAAATAACAATTACAGTGAGAATAACATCACCAATGATTTAAATCAGGATCCAGTGAATTTGCTTGTCTATTGATGTGAAAAACCAGTTACATACTTTGAGTCCAATAGATTTTATAGTCCAATGCTTTTCTTCCTAGCCTACTATATTACAACTACTCTGAAACTCTTACTCAATAATAGTTCAGACAATTAACAATTTTCCAACCTTTTACAATGAATTTTCTATGAATGCTTATAGGTGAAAGAGGAAGAGTGCTGAAGAAATGGTAATAAATATGAATTAAGACAGAGTGGGAGAAGTGTTCGAATGCCCATTCTGCTTAATGACCGTTGCGTTAATTGATTGTACCACTTTGGTAGTTTTTCCTATTTTGATGCATATCTGGAAGGCTGGTAATAACTCCGAAATGTGCTCTTTGAAGCAAACCGTGACATGAAGTACTTTGTTTGACCTTTATGACAAGTAAACTGTCATTTTTTGGGTGTTGTAGCCCCATGACTGTGTAATAACTGTTCTGATAGTTTAAAGAGTTTCTGCCATCTGGATGGCTGTCATATTGTCTTTGAGAGGAAAAGTAGACCGCAGGTGTCCTTTTGGTCCTTTGGAGGAATAAATACTTCGATGATCTGGCATTCTGAAGTCATTTCTTGTTGATTTGTCTTTGACTTTATCTCTTTAAACATTGATATTTAGCTTTAAATTTTGTTTTTGTCTTTATACTTAACTTGGTGGTTAAGCCTTTGATCTTCGGATTTATGCTTTAACCTTTAGCTTTCACTGATCTTCTTAGTTTTCCTTTGTGTACAGCTGGATGCACCGGAGGGTTTGATTGAAAGTCAATATCATGATTTATCAACTAAAACGTGGAAATCACCTTCATTTGTCCCTTTTCTACATTTATTTAGGCCACAGAGGATCGTCACCCTCGGCCCTGCAACTGGATTTCTGTTGTGGGACGGCTTTACAACTTAACCGCCATTAAACCTGCAACACAAACAAACTAGTTATAAAATCCTGCGTTTTTTGGGTTTAACTGCAACATAGGGATTTGGCGGAGGTGGAAGAGTAGTGAGGAGGCAAGGTGATTGCAGCAGGGAAAGGTTTCATAGGCGAAAGAAGGAAAAAATCCACAAAAATTGAATTTGGTGTGAAATAGTGGAAGGTGGTATTAGAAAACTAGTAGCAGTTTTCGCGTGGGGTGAAGGCAGTAAGTGGTGATGAATGGGGGGAACACGATACATGTTAACGGATGACACGTATGCTCCTGGGAACCACCCATTTCGCATTCAAAATGGGCAATCAACTTTATTTTTGAAATTAAAGCGAAAATGGTTTTAGACCGTCCGATCTAGGGGGGCCAGATCTATGGCTATAAGCGAGCGTGAAAAATAAACAAGATGTGTGGAGGAAACATATGGTGGGGCCGGGGTGACGTGAGGCTGGAGAAAAAACAACCTTTTTCATGTTGAAAATGGGTTTTAGAACGTTATGGAAGAATGAGTGCAGAAACGACTGTGGGCCGTTGAATCTAGGGGGAAGGCCAGATCAACGGTGGAGATTACGGGAAAACACAATGAAAGGTCTCTGCATGGTTAGGTGGGACCAACGAGATTACATAGCAAAAATGAAAGAAAATGTGTATGGCAGGGGCACTTGGGGTACGGACAGATTTGCGGACCAGGTGCCTCCGCAGCGAATCTTAGCCGTCAGATGACGATTTCACATATCCCAAGGAGGCACAGCGGGGGCACTCAAATGTTTTAATTTTGTGTGGAAAGTGCCCGCGGGTGGAGAAAAATGGAAAACAGTGTGGGCCGTTAGATCTGTAAGATGGACGAGGGAGAACACATCGCAGGATTGGAAATCGGCAGAGAAAAGTTCTAGGAGGCATGAGTTTGAAAGTTGCGATATGCCGATGATGCGATGGTGCGATGACTGATGAGTGTGATGAATGTGATGAGGTGATGGAAGAAGGCCAGTGCGATGGAATATGGACCATTGGATCTAAAAATATCAATGGTGGATATTTAATTGGAGGATTGGCACATCAGCGGGGGGGATTCATCGGAGGGGAAACGCGATGCGCCGATAGCCGTCGAATCTTTGGGGAACGAACAGCAGACATTTAATCAGGATTTCGGCCATCGGTGGGGCAGAAGTTCATGGGAAGAGGGATTTTGAAAATGCAATGTGTCGATGCGATGAAGTGGAGCAATGTGATGGAGCGATATCCTGTCGGATATTTGAGGGAATGGACAGTTGCGATCATATCGGAATATCGGCCATCGACGGGGTGAAGGGTCTGGGCACGAGAAATCAGGATCTCCGATGAGCCGATGAGATATGCGCCAATGGCTTAGCGCTTTGGTCACAAGGCATGGTCTTATTGAGGTCAAAGGGGCTCGGGCTTTAAGCAGAAGGGGCTTAAGGCCTAAAAGGAGAGGAAAACTTTTTCAAAGGTTTTTATGGGTTTTTACAGGGTTTTTAAAGGTTCTGATAAAGTAAAGGAAGGGTTTTAAAGCCAAATAAAGGGGATTTTCATGGTTTTAAAGGGAATTTGGAGGAAGTGGGGGATTTTTTAACAGGAAAATATGAATGGAAGAGGGGTTCAAAGTAGTTTTCTTCAAGGCAACAGCAGGGCTTTGTGAAGATATTAGTGGAGTGGGTTTCTTGAGGATAAAGAACACAAATAGGCTTCAAGAAGTCACATATTTTCTTCAAATTTGTTTCTTGAAGACTAAATACCTATTGTAGCTATCTTTTACATATGTCAAAATTATGGATGGCTAAAAACGGCTCCAACTTGGGGATGGCAGCTCCTTGTAGGTTTCAAGAACCTCAGACATGATCCCTGGAATGAAGACCAATGTACTAACGCTTTGTTGTGCTTTGACAACCTCTTTCTTCTTTGATGATCATGCTGCTTGAGAAGATGATCTGCAGATTGACAACAAAATTATTTTTTCCCAAACTTCTACCTACACAACCTACTTTCCTAACATTTTTTCTTCATAAGGTGCACTTGGACTTGCAAGCCTTTAGACATCAACTTTTTCTTCTTTTATTGAAAGCAAGAAACTAATCTAAAACTACCCTTATATCTTCCATGAGTCCAGATTAAACAGTTGAACTCATCAACTTCTCTACCTAACTACTATCTGCCAAGATTAAGCTGTCTGACAGATTTCATTCTCTATATTCTAAAACAGAAATTTAAACACAAACAAACCAGGATTAAGCTATCTGATTTGTTGTAGTGTCTATGGCAAAGAAACTAGCTGCACATAGACTTATTTGCAGAATATTAAAACAAACTGGAAGGCTTAAGATCTGAAAATTACAAGCATCCTTCATTCTTTCTTTTAGCTCTAGCTTTGATCTTTTAGAGTTGTCTTCTTCTTCTTTACCTGGTTCAATTTTTCAGCATGTTAGAACCAGTCTTCTTTGTACCTTTGGCTCAGGTTTCGATCTGATTAGAGCCATTCTTTTCTTTTGATTCTTTGGTTCAGATTTTGAGCATTTTTTAACCATTCCTTTCTATCCTAATCTATTCTACTGATAAGCCAAGATTAAATTGTTTGGAAAATCTAATTCACTAACCTATCGACAGTAAATTGAAAACTATCTAGTCATTATTAGGTTGTATGACTAAATAGTAGTGCTCTTTCAAGTAGTGGCATTTAGGCTTGCGCACTTTCAGATTTTTCTTTCTTTTTTGGTATGGGGTTGTACCTTTCTTCTTTTAATCTGCCCTCTTTTTCTCTTTTCTATTTTTTGTATTTTTTCAAATTTTCAAAATAAAGCAAAGCGATAAACAAAAAACTAACTAAATTCTCACAAGCTGAGCTTTATTGACTTTCCTACCTACCCTAATCTAACTCTAAAATATTTACATGTTTAGCTGACAAATTCTCTTTTCCAATACATCCAGTCAATCAGATGGTTCAATGACTGGTCTTTTCTCAACTCTTTGAGTAGGTAGGGTAGACAAGGCCACTCCCATCTCAATTTTTCTTTAGCAGCAGTGTTAAAAAAATTTGTGGCATTTGGTGATACACTGCTCCTAACAATCTCTATCCCTTCTTAAAATGTATTCACAAAATGAGCAAAGGGGTCTTGAAATAATACCTGGTTGGGAGAATTTGACATGTAAGTTTCAACTAGGATTATTTCTTCTTCCACTAGGTCAAGGTTGAGATTCTTTTGAGAAAAAAAATATTCTTCATCTTCATTATCATCTGAACTAGATGACTCATCATATACTGCAGTGTTGTCCTCTGGCAGTCCTGGTATGTTCTGATTTAGTGGACTGAACTTTGTGAAGAGGTCATTATATTCTTGAGCAGGGGTCTCTTTGATTACCTCAACCCTTTCAGTAGAAGGTTCTTTATATTCATCATGCTCAGGAAATTCTTCATTGTTTTCCTCCTCAACTTTTGAGCTGAAATATTGTTGATTTCCAATCACAAGAAAACTACTACTGATGAGTTGTAATGAAGCAGAGAAAATATTTAGAGATTTTTCACCCTCTTCTGCACTTTTAAATATTTCTTCATCAGTATCATAAATAGCCTGCTTTGGCTCATTACTTTCTTGGAGTAGGTGGAACTGATCTTCCTCCCATAAATCTACTAATGATGGTCCTGCAAGATCAACTTCTGTTTGGAGAACATCATCATCAGACAGATCAAAATTAGGAAAATCATTAAATTAAGTAATTTCACCAATCAAACATACTGGATTATCAACAGGTCTTTCTTTATTCTGATCTATAAGGGAAATTTCTAAATTTTTACAACAAATTTTATTGGGTGAATGGGCAAGAGCGTTTGTTTTATAAAAAAATTCAGAGGGTGGTTGTTTATTGATAATATGATCTATTTCTTCTTTTGTCAAAGGAGGAGATGTTTTTGTTTTTATTTGTGCAGAAGTACAACAGTTCTCTTTCTCTTGTGTTAACTGGTTTTGAGGTTGGATGTCTTCTTGAGCCTCTTCTAGTGAATCAATACTTGTGCTTGCAGGGAAACCTTGAGGGTTTTCTATTATTTCCTGATCTACTTCTATTTCAAACAACTCCTCATGATTGTTATGATACTCAATTTGAATACAAGGTTCATGAGTTGCTTCTTCTACATTATCAGGATGCCACCCTTCTTCTGTAATCTGAAATGAGTTGTAACATAGAGGTAAAGTCCCTATATGTGTTGCTTCTCCTTCCATCTCAGATTCTGCATTTTCTAAGTGGCTACTTGTTTCCTCAAATCACTTCTCACTATTAGTCTTTTCCATTTGTTCACAAAGATCACTTAACAGTAAAACACAAGCTATAGGTAGGAAATCAAGAATTTTTTGACAACCATCCTCATCATCTTCTATAAAATTTTGATCATACATGTCTTGCTCATTTTCTAGGTCTTGTAGAGGTTGAGTTTGTTCTTGATCTGGAAAAAACATGGGCTACTCTAGACCATCAATATTTAAATTAGCCTCACCTAGAAGGGATGATGAATCATTATTTATGCTAGCAGGGATATCTTGAGGAATGTCCTTTATTCCTTGATTGATTTCTTCCTCAGCTGATTCATCCAGGTTCTTGTGATAGTTAGGATGCAAATGAAATTCTTGAATGGCTATTAACAGATCTTCAGGATGCATATTAACCAAATCCTCATCAATATCTAACAGGTATTGTATGATGTTTTGAGATAAATCACAAAAAATTGTAGTCCATGATAAAGACGAAGGGTTATCTCTATATTTCTCATAAAATACTTGGTGCACGTCTCTTAAAGAAAACAAGCTCTTAGGTTCTAACCATTCATACCAATCCCTTGCCTTTCCTTCTAATGTCAACATGAAAATTTTCATAAGGCAGTCTTCATGCCATTCAGTCTTTATCTTCCATACATGTATATGAAATTCGATGAGATGTAACAATGGGTCATCAAACTTTTCACCTTGAAAAACAGGAAGGTCATCATCCCAAAATACTTGGGGCATCTTATATGGGAACCCAGCGATATGATCTCTACTCGTTGGGGCATATCTTCATTGTATCCTTGGAATCATGTTTGTAAATCAGAAAAGAGGTCATTGTGTCTATTCAACTAGTTCAGATTCTTCTACCAGTGGATTCATTTGGTCTTTTGGGATTTGTGGAGTCACCAGGTGGAAGATTTCAAAAAATGTGAGATGAGTTGTTGTCCACTATCAGCAATTTAATACCAATCTAAGGAGGTTGTGGGTCTTTTGAGCTCTTAAGGATATCTAAGAAGAAATTTACTGAGAAGTCCCCAGTGGAGTCGCCACTATGTTAGGGTCCTGTGATTTAGCAGATTGGCATACTAAATGATAAGGCAACATCATAACCACTTTGGAATCCTAGGATCTAGCCCTCATGGATTATCTCTCTATATGTGTTTCAAAGGATATATCTTTGAGGCTTGTGATATGATATTAGGCTAGTTATGGAGCACAAGGGATTTTTTTTGTTTGTTTTGGTTGGGAATCATTAAATGAGAAGGTCATGTGAAGTGAAAAAGGAAATAAGTGGAAGGATGTTTCAGCATGGGAAGATAGGTCAAAAAACAGTGCTAAACCATTGGGCTATGGAGTCATAAAAGGGTTTACTTGCACAACAACTATTCAAGGGTTTTCAAAGGGAAAGTCATCTATATCAGAAGATCTTTTAAGTTTGACTTTTTGGTATGAAACATTAAGGAGTGAGGTGAAAGAAGCAACATTTAAGAAAAAAACGGGCAGCCTAAGATCAGGTAAGGAATTTTCTGCTTTTGACATACTCTTAAGAACAAAAAACATATAATAAAACAAAGGGAAATCTAAGATCAGGTAAGGACTTTTAACCTAGCCTGCTTTTGACATGTACTCAAGGGAAAACGTTTAAGATAAACATAAAAAGTCACCTAAGATCATGTTAGGTCCCTATATCACTAGTATAGCCCCTTATTATTGTTAGTGTAAACCCCTTATTGTTATTATTGTACCCTTGTAACCCCCATTTTGTTATTATTGTGCCCTTAAATTATTATTGTTAGGCCGGCTAGGATTACATTGTGGCCCACTAGGATTACATTATGGCCCCATGGACTCCTATATATAGAAAGGAGGTTTTGTGAATTGTATCATCCAAGAATTGTTCATTTATGTAATGTATTGGAGGTTGCCCCCTCGAAGTGGCTTATTTCTAAGGCGTTGATATCTCTATTCTTCTATTTTTGGAGCTGGTCACACAACATTTGGTATTAGAGGCTTGGGATTCTAGGGTTTCGCTGCTCCAAACAGGTCATCGTGGCATTTTCGCTATAACTTTTTTTCTACGAAGTTTCAGAAGCTGAAATTTTTAGGGTGCGAAGCTGAAATCCGGAGGAAGATTTTATAAAAATTTCAGATCTTGGTTCGCAATATTTGCGGAGATATCGTCTGTGGAAGTTAGGTCTTTTTTCAAGCTCCTAAACAGGTCATCGTGGAATTTCCGCTATAAACAATTTTCTGCGAAGGTTCAGAATCTGAAATTCGTATGGTGCGAAGCTGAAATCCTGAGTAAATTTTTCCAAAAATTTCAGAGCTTGGTTCGCAATATTTTCGGAGATATGATTTGTGGAAGGTAGTGCTTTTTCAGGCTCCAGAATTGCATCTCAAAGAGGTGATCGTGGGAAAAGTTCAATAACTCTCTCTCCTCTTGCTTATGCTTTGCGCGCTCAAAAGTAGCAATCTACACGGTCTGTATTTCGTTTCTATCAATTTCAGAGACAAAGGACAAAACAGTGACACGTGGCAAGTCGTACAAGTTCGCTCTACCGAACCAGTCCAGAATTAGGTCATTGTGGGAGATTGGACACAACTTTGTCTTGGAGAATCAAACTCAGGTCAGACCTGTGGCATTTGAAAGAAGCTTCAGAGGGCTACTACAGGGCTGAATTTCAGATATCGAAGATTTTCAATTACAGAGATAATTCAATTTCAATATCGATCTCCTAAAAGATAGTAAACGGTGTGTATTTTTTTTCCGAATTGCATAAGTCTTGTTTGAAGAATCAAGTTGAATTGATTCCAAGGGCATAGTGTAGAATATATATCAGTATTGTATTCTAAAATGGCCCCTAAAAATAATTCAACACCCATTAAGCCTTTAGAAGGCTCTACTATGACTCATGAAGATGAAGAATGGCAACATGACATATCAAAATTACAAGAGCAAATTTTGCTCTCGCAAAGAACAACAAAAAATGAAATGGAAGTTTTGAAGAAAGGCGTGGAAACTAAGATGGATGGTTTGAAGAAAGGCGTGGAAGCTAAGATGGTTGGTTTGGAAGGTAAGATGGATGGCATGGAAGTGGGCATGGAAGCTAAGATTGATGACATGGAAGCTAAGATCGATGAGAAAATGGAAAACATGAAGAATTTTCTAAAAGCAGACATGGAAGGTTTGACAAAGTTTATACAAGAAAGGTTTCCTACTGGTGAAAAGATAGTAGAAGAACCTCATGATGAGAACAAAATAAATGTTAATTGTGATTTCATAAACTCTAATGTTGGCGGGAAGAACCACCATATTCCAAAGATGGATATGAGGAAATTTGATGGAAAGGATCCTGTAACATGGATACTACAGATGGAGCAATATTTTGATCTCCATAACGTACAAAACACACAAAAGGTACGCATTGCAACTTTACATTTAGAACAAAATACATTTGTATGGTATCTATGGCTTTGCTCCCGTAAAAAAATTGTCACTTGGTCAATTTTTACAGAGGAAATGATAGCACATTATGAGGATACAAAGAGCAACACCTTCTTTAGCCAATTGATAAATCTCAAACAAAAGGGTTTAGTGGGGCAGCACATTGAGGACTTCCAAAAATTGAATATAAGGGTAACTGATATTCCAGAGGAACACAGGATTGATCTCCTCATAGGTACTCTAAAGGATAACATCCAACATGAAGTTCGTGTTTTGGAACCTGATTCATTGGAGAAGGCATTCAGGTTGGCAACAAAAGTTGAATGTAAAATTATGGCGACAAGGAAGCCTACAACTCAATTCTATAAAGAAGGAAGTGTTTCTACACCTAGATTTCCACAACCTACAAATTTGACACCACAACAATTGGAAGAAAAAAGAGAAAAAGGGATTTGCTACAGTTGTGATAGCAAATACACTAATAGGCGGTATTAGAAAACCAGCAATGGTTTTCGTGTGCGGTGAAGGCAGTAAGTGGTAATGATTGGGGGGAACGCGATACGTGTTAATGTCTAACACGTATGCTCCTGGAAAACACCCATTTCACATTCAAAATGGGTAATGAACTTTATTTGTGAAATGAATGCGAAAATGGTTTTAGACCATCTGATCTGGGTGGGCCTGATCTACGGCTGTAAGCGAGTGCGAAAAATAAACAAGATGTGTAGAGAAAAAATATGGTGGGGCCGGGGTGACGTGGGCCTGGAGAAAAAATAGTCGTTTTCATGTTGAAAAGGGGTTTTAGAACGTTATGGAAGAATGAGCGCAAAAACGCCTGTGGGCCATTGGATCTGGGGGGAAGGCTAGATCAACGGTGGAGATTACGGGAAAACACAAAGAAAGGTCCTTGTGTGGTCGAGTGGGACCAGCGGGATTACATAGGAAAAATGAAAGAAAATGTGTATGGCGGGGGCACTTGGGGTACAGACAGATTTGTGGACCGGGTGCCTCCACAGCGAATCTTAGCCGTCGGATGAAGATTTCACATATCCCAAGGAGTCACAGCGGGGGCACTCAAATGTTTGACTTTTGTTTAGAAACTTCCCTTAGGTGGAGAAAAATGGAAAACATCGTGGGCCGTTGGATCTGTAAGACGGACGGCAGAGAAGGCATTGCAGGATCAGCAATCAGCGAAGAAAATTTTTGGGAGGCATGAGTTTGAAAGTTGCGATATGCCGATAATGCGATGGTGCGATGATCGATGAGTGTGATGAATGCGATGAAGCGATGGAAGAAGGCCAGTGCGATGGAATATGGACTGTTGGATCTGAAAATATCAATGGTGGAGATTTAATCAGAGGATTGGCACATCGGTGGGGGGGATTCGTCAGAGGGGAAATGCGATGCGTCGATAGCTTTCAGATCTTTGGGTAATGGATGACGGAGATTTAATCGGGATTTCGGCCATCGGTGGGGCAGAGGGTCATGGGAAGAGGGATTTTGAAAATGCGATGTGCTGATGCGATGAAGTGGAGCGATGCGATGGAGCGATAGCCGTCGAATCTTTGAGGGAATAGACGACTGTGATAATATTGGAATATCGTCCATCGGCGGGGTAAAGATTTTGGGCACAAGAAATCAGGATCTCCGATGAGCTGATGAGTGATGAGTCGATGGCTTAGTGCTTTGGTCGTAGGGCATGGTCTTATTGCAGTCAAAGGGGCTCGAGCTTTAAGCAGAAGGGGCTTAAGGCCTAAAAGGAGTGGAAAAATTTTTCAAAGGTTTTTATGGGTTTTTACGGGTTTTTTAAAGGTTCCAATAGAGTAAAGGAATGGTTTTAAAGCCAAATAAAGGGGATTTTCATGGTTTTAAAGGGAATTTAGAGGAAGCAGGGGATTTTTTAACAGGAAAATATGAATGGAAGAAGGGTTCAAAGCAGTTTTATTCAAGGAAATAGTAGGGCTTTGTGAAGATATCAATGGAGTAGGTTTCTTGAGGATAAAGAACACAGAGAGGCTTCAAGAAGTCACAGATTTGCTTCAAATTTTTTTCTTGAAGACTAAAGACCTGTTTTAGCCATCTTTTGCATATGTCAAAATTATGGATGGCTAACACATGAAACATGAGAATACCACTCTCAAAGGGTATATTCAATCCTTGCATCCTCCCTCCAATCATTCCCATAAAAAGAATAAGGACATCATCAATGTATGGGATCAAAACCAAGGATACATAAACTGCCATATGCAATAATGGAGGTGGATCATAGTCCCACGTGTGGAACCAGCGCATTATATATCCTCACTTCCTCAGATCATGATATAATAAATGGTTTCCCCACAACTTACTTGCTTCCATAGTCTTCTCACATGTTTTGAGAAGGTGGGTGATGTTTGGTGCCTTTGGTGCACACCCAGAATGATATTTCATCTCCCTATATCCTCCTAGGGAGTGTCCATGCTCAACACTATTTATGGCCCAAAGTTGACCATGGAGTTTATAAGGAATAATGCTCCCCCTTGGAACAATGGTTTGGACATGTATGGTAAACGAATGAAAATATTCATCAAGTAAATCATTATGCATAAAAACATGTTCCTTACCACATACTTTGATCACACTAATGAAGTGGTTCATAGATAGCTCCCCTCTCATTCCCAAAGAGGAAAGACGTGGTTGTGATAACTCCATCAAATATCTATGTATATCCTCCATCTCCACATGATCCATCCATCTCCTCAAATGTTGATATATCTCCTCTCCAAACCCTTCCCAATTATATCCCTCCATGATGGTATGGTATGCTCTCATGGAATAAGTGTGGCTGAAGAGAAATATTAATGTGCTACTTGTAGTAACTTCTCCTTGAGCTTGGATGCTTTAGATAAGAATATCCTACTCTGATAGTAGTTGAACCCACCTCTTACTGAATATCCCTCCTCTAGTAGCTGGTCATCAAGTATCATGCAAGTAAAAAGATCCTTGGAATAATCCACCAACCGCTGGATTTCCAATAAGGATCTATCCTCCATAGTGACAGCGCTGATGATCTATCATATAAAGCATGTGTCATGTGGTTTCCCCCTTCTTTGACATCTCCCATGACAAATTTACATACCGGGATGCTTCTATCCCCCCTGTGCTGCTCCTCTCTCAGTGCAAGATGTGAGGTAATAGTGGGTAATGATGATGTTGGGAGAATGTCTCCCTCTTCCTTGAGTCTACCCAAGACTCTCTACGATGTACCATGACCTCCCAATGTTCCCACTCCTCCTGGATATATGAGTGGTGCAACATGTTGTGAGAAATTTCTCACCAACTCCTGATCAGATGGCCTCCCAGGTGGTTTTCCACTAAACAGTAATGTCTCATGGGCCAAAGTCAACTGCATACATGAGGGGATTGTTAGATCCTTGCTTCCACTACGCAAATCCAACTCTGTTTCCTGTGTGGAATTTGTTTGTGAGGGATATGTGTGCATTAACCTAATCATCTTATTTTTGCCACTCTTTCTGTCCACCCATTCCATCTACAAATTCTCCCAATCTGTGGTGAGCTTCCTCAAAGTAATCAACCACTGCACACCCAATATCACATTGGTGTCATTTATGTCAAACACAATGAAGTGATCAGTCAATTTATATGTTCCCATGGTGACAGATAAATATGGAACATAATGAATGCACTGCATAGTTCTAGCTCTTGGGACCAAAACTGAAAATCCCTCAAAATCATCAGTGGGTATTGCCCTCCTCTGCACTATTTGGGCATCAATAAAGTTGTGGGTAGCCTCACTGTTAATCAAAACTGAAACCCTCTGATCTTGAATGGAACCGCGAACCCTCAAGGTCAAGTACTTGGGTACTCCTCTCAATGATGCAAGGCCCCCTCCAATTGGAGGAAATGCTCCATTCCCACCTCTTGGTGGTGGTGGATCCTCTACTCCAATCCCGATGTTGTGACCTCCTTTTGGTTCTTCTTCTTCTTCCTCCTCATCATCTGAAAATACCTCTATCTAGTGTGCCTTTCCTGCTGCACATCTATGTCTAGGTGCCCATGATTCTTGGCATGTGAAGCAAAACTTCCTTATCCTCAAGTCTCTTCGGACATCATCACTAAGAGGTACTTTGTTTTGGCTATCCTTTGAAAAAGGAGCCTTCTCATCTTTTCCCTTTGATGGAAAAGTGAGATTTTGCTGAAATGTTTCTTTTTCTTCTGGCAAAGAATCTTGTAGATCTCTAGCCCTTTCAATGCCATCTTGAAGGGTATTGGGTTTGGTAAATTTAGCCAACCCATGTAGAGGTTCTGTTAGCCCATCAATAAACATATAGACCCTCCTTATTGCAGATAAATTAGGAACCATAATAGAAAGTTTTAGAAATTCAGAAATACAAGTTTCTATATTACCTGATTGTTTGAGCTTAGCTATCCCTATGAAAGGTGCCTCCGGGTCTCTTTGATCAAACCTCTCCACCAACCTCCTTGTGAACTTTGAATATGCAGTCACATTGGCATGACCCAATATAGAAAGACCATGAAACCACCAATCATGTGCTTCACCCTCAAGGTGTAGTGCTGCTATTTTGATGGCCTCCATCTCCAGTACTTGGTTCAGCTGGAAGTAGATTTCTAGCTTCTCCACCCATGATTTGGCATTGCATTTTGATGACCCATAAAATTTGGGTAAGAAAAATATGCCCATATTCCAGTGTAGATAATGATTCTATATGAATCCTCCACCTCTATTGTGATGACAGGGTCTCCTATTGTCCTTGATTTGATAGAATTCTTGAAAACTCAAATGATCCTTGAATCTCTGAGATTGAGACTCATACTCCATAAAATAGTCTTCAAGAGTTTATTGTTCTTAAAACCCTCCATTTCCCACTGCTAAAAATGTAGGCATTGTAGAGCGTTGGGAAACTCGCTGCTTCACTAGTTGATTACTCCAGTGATGAGAAATGTCGGAGCCTTCTCCATGTAGAAACCCTTTAGGGTATTCTTTGTGTCTATCCATCCTCATATCCTTTATTTCTCTTGCAATTTCTTGCATAGTTCGAAGAAGAAGCTTAGGGAACTCCTTCTCCTCATCTCCTCTTGATAAAGGGGTTTTACCCTTGTTTTCTCTATCATCTGCATAATCATACTTCAGGTTTCTTCTGAGATACCTCTTCTATATATCTGTGAGAGGATATCCTTCTTATGATGAAATATTGGCTTAAGATGCACAGGCTGAGCCATGATTATGCTCTGATACCACTATAATATTCCAAAATAGGAAAAGCAGCAATGTTGGGTCAATTTACTGGGTAAATTAACATGAGCATTTAATTATCAATCCGGGTTTGTAGACTTAGAAGCATCTCCAAATATATGGATTTCAACTACAGTCAATTTTAGAAGATGAATTATTAATACTAAAGGAAATGCATATTACAAATATAAATCTAACTTAAACAATTTCTAAATTCAAGTGTGCAATCAGAAGCAGAAGAATCTCCTAACTTAAGAGATTTGTTTGTCCTTCTCTAACAAGATTACCTCATGAATTAGAAATCAAAAACTACTAATTGAACAATAGATTAAGATACATGAAGCAATAATTGAAGAGGCTCTTCACTGAAGAGTTCCTAGTTGCCCCCCATCATATATTCATTTATCAGTAATGCTATTGTTAGAAACAGTGATTCAGAAAAGCATGTAAAGGCATGAAAAGATGAATTCTAACTTAAGATCTTAATTAGATAGAAAGAATGTTCAACTTAAACATTTTTTTTTCCTTTCATATGCGAAATAAGAATGATCATTAGATTCATAAACACTCATAAATAATCAGCATAAACAAGTTAAACATAAGCAATCTAATTCAGAAATTGCAACTACAAATAAACTAGGAAGTGCACTTAGCTCGGTGTGGGGGCCCTCTACCCTTGCCTCACACACTGAAGGTGTTTTCAGCTACTTAAAATTTTAGTTAATAAATCAGCATATAAAAATAACAAATGGAATAGAATAGATCTTCAATTATGTCTCCAAAGTCTTAGAAATAATAATGTTAAGTCATACAAATTCTACATGTTTCAATGGTTCACAAACTTGGTATAAATACAGAAATAATAAAAAAACTATGTTATTATGTCTCTAATAGCCTTATCTTATCCTAATCTCATCCATCTAGGTCGAAATCATCCCATTAGTTACACCAAATCTGGAAAAATCCCAAAATATACTATTTCTACCCTATTTTCTAGGGATTCCTGAAAAACAGGTCATGTTTGACCAGCGTTGACCGGGCTTGTTTTAGCTCGGTTTGACTGAACCAATAGGTTTACATCCAAAATTAGTTCCCAATATTTCTAAATATTTTCTCAGCTCGTGCCCATGTGTCCTGCAAGTATGACATCAATGAAGCCATTACGGGAATTTCCAATTCTGTCCAAAAATACTCTTAAAACCCAATTTTTACTAAAATTTCTAAAAATTGAAAAACATAATTTATTTGCCTGAATATGCATAATAAGGTCAAAATAGGTCATATGTGGATGGTATAAATTGGAAAATGATGGAAATTAGGTGGATTTAACAAGAAAAATTTGATAAAAAACGAGGGCCAACATCTCCCCCTTGCTTACTCTTAAGCATGTCCTCATGCTTCTCTCTGTCTCCTTAACCTTTTGCTTCTGTATGATGACTACCCTGCTAATGTACCTATGACTCTGGCTCCTAATGTTGAAGCTTCCTAATGAGCTGCCTGTAAAAGAATGTTAATGCCCTCATGTCCCTTTTCTCCTCTTTTATAAATCTTTGTTTTCAGCTTTTGTTTCTCATACTTAAATTTTCATCGTTTACAAATGAAAGTAACGAGGAGCTTTGAAATTCTTGACCTTGTACTATGGAATTCCAACAATCAACATTAACTATGACCATGTGATGAAAACTATAGGCACAATTTATACATGAACTCCTTGGCGATCAATAAAACTGTGTAGATTCTTCCAATGCCCAAAATCATATAGAATATGAAATTCTCAATATGGTTATGGTCATAATCAATGATTATTTTATTTATATGTAGGGTACCTTCATGATTTTGAAACCTGTAGCTCTGAAGTTCTAATTTTCAACAAAAAGTTATATTCTTTATGTACTCTTTACATCTTCTTGTTCCAATCTTGCAATGTTGCATAGTCACAGAGAAAACACCAATTGAACACATCAAATATTATTTCACTTGTGTAGGGGGGTTTCTTCTTGCCATAAATCCACTACAAAATAACTTGTGCCAATCCTTTTTATGACTATGCATTCACTTTCAATTTAGCCATTGTTTTACCCACGCAATCTACAAAATAGGGGTCGAAAGAACTCGAAAAATATCCCAAATAGAAATGAATTTGAGAAAACGGTCTGAGATGAGACTAATTAGCCTTGTTCGAAAGAAAACCCACGTTTTTGTTTTTCAAATTTCGTTTTTGTTTGCTCAGAAAAAAAACAACGAAAAATAATGGTTTCCTAAAAATTGAAATGCATTTCTGGGACTGAATAAAATTTCATGATCATTCAATTTGAAATCAATTTCTAGAAAATTAAACAATGTGTGCATTTAATTGAAATCTATTTCTGGAGAAACTATTGTATGCATTAATTTTTTCACTATTTGTTTGGAAGTCAAATTCTAGCAACAAAAACCATTCTCCAATTTAATAACACCACCACTCACTGCTTTTTTTAAAAAAATCAAATTCTGAAAAAAAAATTCTCTTACAAGTCTTTGAAGAAATCGATTTTTTTTAAATTGATGCTATAGGCTCACTGCTTGCTCTGAGAACAAGTTCCCTTTCAAATTCTGGAAACCTTCTCTATTTCCTTAGGAACCGAAACCGAACACTGCATGTATTTAAGGCTCTGTTTTTTAAATCGATTTCACGGTCTTCTTGCAATTTGATTTATTTTTTACCAACAATCCATCTCCAATAATGAAAATGACTTTTCTAGAAAAAATTTCCTCAGAAATTTATTTTCTGGAAAATAACTACTCAAAGATAAAATTCTCTATAATCTTCTTGCATTTTTTTATCACATTAGAGAAAATTTAATTCATCTCTTCTCTTAGAATTTCCATTCACTGCCTCTTCAGAAAATCAAATTCTGAAAATGAAATCGCATATGGAAATGAAATCTGGAAATTTCTGAAATGACTGCTTTCAATTTTTAAATATCGTCGCCATATATCTCTTCAGAATTGAATCCAAGGAGTTACATCATTCTACAGGTCTCGACATTTTCTTCTTAATAGCGCCACCACTCTTTGCATATTTTAAAAACAAATCAAAATCTAGAGGGGAGAATACCATCATGCAAAAACAGTCACTATAGATTCTATACACATGTAGCTTCCATGCAGCCTTGTATTGCCACTGCGCAATTGAAAGCTCAGAATTTTTCCACATTGTCAATGTAACTGGAGTTTTAATTGTGAACTGGAGTCTTTCACCTACACTAATAGTCACATAACTCTCAAACTTCGTATTTCATTCTGATTCAAACTCAACTTGTTGTCTCTACTCTTGGAAATTTTGATTTATTTTTTACCAACGGTTTAACTCCATCACTTAAACATTTCATAGCCTTAACACTGACTTCGCTCAGCAACAATGTAACTTGAGTTCTGTTTTGGCTCACACTATGCTCGTAAATTTTTAGAGCTTATTTCTCCCGCTATCAACATTGTCACTTGCAGTTTCAAACTAGATTTTAGGTTTCCAACTACTCTAAAAACTAAGAGTTATTATCTATGTTGACAATTGTTTAAAAACAACAACTAACTGACCTTTACTCTTAACCCAACTCAAACACTGAAAATTTTCACGTGATTCAAGGGATTAGTATCTTTCAAATCATTTTCGGAGTTTTAATTAATGAAACTCAACATTTTTCATGGAAATGTTCAATATTTCCTCAACACTGCATACCCAAGAAATGTTCACACTCAATTTCATCATTAACTACGCTATAAAATCAATTTCAAATTTTGGGTTTTACGCTTCCTACCTGAGATTTTTAGTTGTAGCACTATGCTTCATTTCTCCATCTTTAAGCCTTCATTTTCCTTTCTGATTTTTAGCCGTAGCACTGGTTTTACTTCTGCACTTGTCTGCACCTTCATTATCACTCTAAATTATTGGTGAATGGCGCTCATGCAATGTTTTGAATTTGGTTTGACTACATTGTGTATCCTGTAGGTGCAACGTTGAAAATTTCTTTGATTGAACGACCTCCCACTTGTCGTATTTCCTTTGTTTGATTATGATAACCATCCTTTCATTCTTTCAAAATCGATTTACCATTCCTTTGTATCATTATCGATTTCAAAATCGATTTACCATTTCTTTGTATCATGAATGATTTCAAAATCATTCATCATTGTCTATGACCATTCTTTTAGTTTGTTTGTGCCATTTTTTCAAAGGTTTAAATTTGTTTATATGTGTCATTTTTTCATATTTTACCTTTGCATATATTTCATTTATTTTCTTACTCCTCTGTTGCATATTCATATCCACATATTCTTGTTCTTTGTCCTTTTTATTTCTCCTTTTTGTCCTTTTAGGGTTGATGCATGTTTTCTTTTACATGATGAATTTGTTACTCTTTTAATATGACTCTTGTTGAAATGACCATTTAAGGTCATTTCAAATCCATAAATAGAGTAGAAATCATATCATTATAGATCAAACAAATATATTATTGCATCATTCACTAACCCTTGTTTTTTTTTTTTTTTTGTAGGAAATTTTCCTTATGAGGAAAAAATTTGAGCCACAATTTCTTTTATAAAAAATTCTTATAAAATATGTTTATATGAAAATTTTCATACACATGGGTATATGATTTCTTTTTTTTAATGCAGGGGTATATGGAATGAATATATGAAATTGAATATGGTAGGATAATGGATATGGTAGGACAATGAGTATAGGTATGATAGGGTAATGAGAAAAATGAGTGTAGGTATTGTAGGATAATGGATATAAATGAGGGTAGGGTGTAATAGAATGCATACTCAAGTTAAATTAGTTTTAACAACTCTAGAAATTTTTTCAAAATCTAAGGTTCTAAGAACATTTTTTTTTACTTACTGTACTTTCCCTTTCACAACATAGCTTGATGTTCATATTGATTTGATGATGACTTTTGTTGGTTCATCCAAATTGACTCATGATGATGGTTCTTCAAAGATGCATTCAGATGGAATATAGGCAATTGTAACTGCTTACTTGAACCTCTTGATATTGTGTTATTTCATGTTCTTCTTGACATCTACTTTTGATTCAGGTCCCTTCTGATGATTATTGTTTAGGTCCCTTCTGCAATGATATTAAATGGTGTTTCAGGTCCCTTCTACAATGATTTTTAAATCATGTTTCAAGTCCCTTCTGTATGATATTTTCAACGATGTTTCAGGTCCCTTTTGACATGTTATTCAGGTCCCTTCTGCAATATAGTTGCTTAAACTATTTGAATAATTTTATTACGAACTTCCCCCTTACTTATGTTAAGACTTGTCCTCAAGTCTTGCATTTCTTGGAGGATTATTTCTGAAAAATCAAACTAAGGTAAAACAAAATATAGAATTCATATTGGCCAAACAAGTTGGTTTTCCAATATAAATTTGAGTTTGTATTGTGCCAATTTCCTAGATTTTCACAACCAAACTCCTTTATTATTTTTTATCTTTTTCTATTTTTTTTTCTATTTTCTTTTATGGATGGAGGTGGGGTATAATGGAATCAAAAAGTATGGAATTCTTATGAAAGTAAGTTAGGTTGAAGTCATAATCTAAGAGTAGATATAAAATAGGTCTGGACTTCTACACGCATTATTGTGGAACTTATCATACAATATGGTAGATGAATGGCATCATGAATAATATGGCTTATGAAAGGCTTCTTTGACAATGGATGTGGCTTGTCATGGTAAAACTGGACTTCTTCTTCGTATTATTAGCTTCATGTCTTCTACGTCGATCTTGATCTTCTTGTAGGGTTGTTGGTGTTGTTGGTCCACAACTGAAAGTAATCTTTTTGAGTTTTGAGTTTCATTAGATGAAATCAACATCTTGTGAATTCCACTTTCCTTTGACTTGAACATTTGTCGTCATATTCTGAAATATGAATTTTTTTATATAACTAACTTTGAAAAGTCCATTGTCCAAGGAGTTCTCCTCTGAAATCTTCTTATGACCTGCAAAAACATAGCATTTGCCTGTAATAAAATCTTAGATGATGGAGGAAGAGAGGTGTACAATCTCTCTTATTCCAAGAAATATGTATATTAATTACAAGAAATTCTTGAAAACAAGTCCAAATATGATATACAAATAAAATGCATGTGTTTACCCCTTAAGGAATGGTGGCCAACCTAGACCTCCTAGCGGTATTTTTTCACAAAAGCTTACATTTATGTCAAATTAGAGTGATTCAAAAGCCAATTTAATGTGAATTCATATGGATATCTCCAGTATAAATATATTTTCAAAATGTTTTTAAATGTGATATGCCAAAAATCGTGAGAAGTACCATGTTTGATAGAGCTTCTTGTGAATGTTTTAGTAGACCAACAGTCACTATTTCGAGTGTAAATTTTTCATTAAAAATTGGATCGATGTGATTACACTTGGAGATTAAATTAGATTCATTTTTGTATTTCCAGTAGAAACAGGTTTTCAAAATTAGTAGGTTTGATATCACAAAATTGGTGATGAACAAACCTAGGAGGCAGAGTTTGACTATGTTGATTTTAAGATATGCAGTCACTAAATGTGACATAATTTTTTCACCTGACCTCCAAATGGGATGATTAAAATTATGTCTTGTACTAGACTTAAATATCTATATCCATTAGAAACAGGTTTTTAAAAGAATATGATTTGATATGTAAAACATGCCAATGAACAGTCAAGACCTAGAATTGTCACCATGCAGATTTTTTGACAAGAAATTAGTATTGTGAGCATAGATTTTTCATATGATGTCACATTGAGCTGATTCAAATTGATTTGGAAACTGTATTCCAAGGGATATCTTCCCTATGAATATCAAGTAAAAATATTTCCATTAGAACCCTCAAATCAATGTTGTACTAACTCTGTCCTTAAATTTTTTCTTGAAATCTAGTGTTTATTTTGATCATTTTTTTATTTGGATAATGGATTTAAAAAATATATTTCAAGAGATACCTTGTTTAAAAACATGATTTTAAAAATTGTCCTATATGGTTCCCCAAAATAGGATTTTCCTTAGTGCATTTTGTCATGAAATCCTTTCAATGAATATTGAACAATGATGTGAAGAATTATTTATGAGAAAAACTGTTATTTTGAACTCATTCCACCCATTTATTTATTTATTCTATTCTATCCTACTCTATTGTATAAAAATAAGTCATTCCCTCAAGTATAAGACAATTTCCAATGCATCCATTTCCGTAACAAGATCGTAAATAAACTCACATCCAAGTTTGAAAATTATACTTTAATGAATGCTTGGACATGAAAAATTATTTGATCATAAAGATTTGATGTTAAAGGATGTTGAATAATGAAGTTGTGTTGTGACCTAATGATTAGCTGAAACCAATTTTTAAGATGATCTATGTTTTATTAGCTCTCTTTAGTTGTCATATCACAAAGTTCCTCGTGTAGCACTTGTTCAAAATATTGAATGCACAAGGGATATTGTGATATACATGCTAGAAATTTTTCAATTTTGGGTTCTAATGTTTGATCTTCATCGCATGTGATCCATGACTCATTCATCTCCTTACAAAGATAACTAGAAGAAGATTCTAATTTTTTTTCCTGTGGATCCTCTTCATGGATGCTTTGTTCCTCTTCTAACTTCTAAAATGAAAATTCATCCCTAGTGATCACTCTAAATTGTGGACAAGGATTTAAGAAGATCCTTGTAGTGGCATACCCTCCTTCACTAAATGACTTCTTTAACATGATCTTTTGGAGATCTTGTTGGGCAAATGGATTTTGTAGTTTTTTTTTTTTTTTTTGGGGGGGGGGTTTTGTTTAATAAATCTACCCTTCTAATCTCTATCTCTAGGCATAAAGAAACATAAATAAAAGAAAAACTAAGTTTTTGTATTTTTTGTTGTGTTTTTGTGTTTTTTTTATCTTCCTAATTGACCACTTTGAAATATGCTTCCCCGGAAACGGTGCCAAAATGTTGGGTCAATTTACTGGGTAAATTAACATGAGCATTTAATTATCAATCCAGGTTTGTAAAACTTAGAAGCATCTCCAAAATATATGGATTTCAACTACAATCAAGTTTAGAAGATGAATTATTAATACTAAAAGAAATGCATATTACAAATATAAATCTAACTTAAACAATTTATAAATTCAAGTGTGCAATCAGAAGCAGAAGAATCTCCTAACTTAAGAGATTTGTTTGTCCTTCTCTAATAAGATTACCTCATGAATTAGAAATTAAAAAAAATACTAATTGAATAATAGATTAAGATACATGAAACAGTAATTGAAGAGGCTCTTTATTGAAGAGGTCCTGGTTGTCCTTCATCATATATTCATTTATCAGTAATGCTATTGTTAGAAACAGGAATTCAGAAAAGCATGTAAAGGCATGAAAATATGAATTCTAACTTAAGATCTTAATTATATAGAAAGAATGTTTAACTTAAACATTTGTTTGTCCTTTCATATGAGAAATAAGAATGATCATCAGATCCACCAACACTCATAAATAATCAGCATAAACAATTTAAACATAAGAAAACTAATTCAGAAATTGCAACTATAAATAAATAAACTAGGAAGTGCCATGATGTATTATTCGAAGGCTCATTCTATTGACTTTGCTTTTTATCTGAAGGAGAGAAAGCCTTGCACTCAAGAGCTGATGTTTCTCCATGCACAGGAAATTGAAGATAATTTGTGGGCTTATAGAAATTTTTCTTATCATGGTGAAAGAACAAGTTTTTTTGAAGACAACAGGGCTTGTCAAGAAAACAATGGAATTGCTTTAAAAGAGAATGTGAGTTTAGAGATAAACAAGGATTTTCAAAGGATGTTAGAGGATGCTCTCATTCTTGAGACACGAGAATTTAAACATTATGAGGATTTTAATCGACAACTTGTTACGATAGCTGAACTACACTTTGAAAACCTGGAAGATCCTTATAATTTTCATAATTTTAGTGACTTTGTGAACAGGGGAGAAACTAGTGGAGCTCCTAAAGCTTTGTTGCAGGAGAACGAATATTTTTGTCAAGAATTGGCATTGTAAAAAAAACATCAACATTATGGGGAAGAAGCCTTGAATTTCTCTTTTCGGCCTAAATGGTTGTCAGTAGAAAAAATCAATCAATTTCCTCACACACAACCCCAAATTGAGGATTCAAACAATGAAGGAAGTTGTCCTGTTAAGAGGAATATACATCAACAAAATGTTCAAGAAAAGGAGGCAGCCGAAATCTTGTCTCGTCAGTTCTAGGATCCAGTGGTTAAGTATATGAAAATTTTCTTTGGTCGGCAACAAGAATTTATGCAGAGGTATGTGAAAATCTTTGTATCTGGAAAATTTTCATGGTACATCCCTGTTTTGATTTTTAAACTTCGACAGTATGGAGGTATTAAGTCTAACAAGCAGATGTTGGGTTGGTGCCATTGGAAGGATGACTTCACCTAACTGATTTCGGCCATGTATATATATAGGATCTATACATAAATAAGCTTAGAAGTTAAGCATTTTCAGTTGCAGTATTTCTAGTTCGATATTTTTATTTTAAGAATAAAAGAAGTTCAAAGTGCAGCAGGTTTTGGGGAGATTTCATACTGGGATCAACTTCCATTTTGGTTTGACTCCATGCCCAACTAAGGCCACTGATCTACAAGTTCTTAGGACTTTGCTACCAAAGCACTATCCCTAATTGGAGCCATATGTTGTAGCATAATTTGACTCAACTAAAAGTCAAGGGAGGTTCTGAGCAATTCAAGGTTGTTGAGGAACAATTATTAAAATTTAAAAACTGCAACATGTTCAAGAAGATAACCACAAGCTCAACATATATTGTTGAACAATTCTCCTCAACTCATGTCCTGAATGTGTTTTGTGGATCGATGAGTCAACAAATTAAAAGGTACAAGAATGAAGGTTTGAGTCTTCATGAAGGTGGATAAGCTCGAGAAATCTGATACTACATTGAAGAAATTTTAGTTTCCTAAAAAAAATACGAATTCCCTAGTTGAGGATGGGTTATATCCTCTTCAGTCACAAATTGATCCAGCCCTATCCATCAATCTCTATGCTACCTTTCATTTACTACGAACAACAGTTGTAAAAGAAGTTAGAGGAAATATTATGCCTTATCATATTTTGGGGATGTTGTTTTGCAGCATATCAAAAAAAGGGTGCTTAGAAAGACAGAGAAATTTCTTGAAATAAATGGTATTGGAAAGGTTCCTTGAAAGAATGAAAAGATGCTTATCTAATTCTACATACGAAGTCATAGTTGAGATAAACAAAAAAATTTAAAGGCATTTGAAGAAATGTGCCAAGATGAATAATTAGGGACAAGTGACTGCACATATAAGAAAATGCAGACATTCCCAGCATAGGAATCTCGGGCACAATTTCGAGCAAACGGAAATTTTTTTTGGAAATCCGCAACATTAGTTTTGTGTAATATCCCAAAAGGGAAAATACAGTAATACTGAAACACAATATAATAACTACAGCAAAGTAAACAATAAATCTAAATACACATCAGAATGCACATAAATAGTTGAGCCATTTTATTATATAGGAGGTGAAAAAGCAAGTACAACAGTGCTCAAGTTATGAGATACTCAAGCTAAAGGGATGGCCTGGAATGATCTTGCAGTGATCCCATAAGAGGGACTGCGTAACTGCTAAACTTCTGGGAAGTAAACTGTGCTATCCCTGTTGCAACTGTTGGGACTACAACTGCCTGAAAGATATAAAACCATATATAGGCATAATGGGAGCTCCGATGATGCTGAAAACAAAGATCTGGGCTCTATGATGGATAACCCAGAAAGGGTTTCTCAGATCTATCAATCTAAGAAAACCACCCTCTTAGGGCTTCACATATATACTACTAGGAATGTATATCTGAAGATGGATATGATGATATGATGGCTGTAATGATGCACAATCAGATATATGCAAGAATGGTTGATCCCTTCTCTATATCCTTGGGCTAAAAGCTCAAGATATAGCTCCTCCAATCTCCTCCAGTGAAAATAGTCATTGAATGAACAACAACTTCAGAAAACTACGCTTTCAGAGAGGGAGGCTCAATAGCCTACTGCTTGATATTTCAAATAAGCTCTTGAGTAATGGAAACAATAGATCCAATGTGAGGAGATAATCCCTCACAGGATTTCCATCTAAAAAACTAGAAACTTCCTTCCTCCAATAGATCTATAGGACTGTACTAAACAATCCTTGAAGGGACTGCTACTGCATGGAGGTAAAACCCAATGGCCTGAATGCCAGATATATATCTGCTACTCTTGGAAGACTGAATGTGAAGAACAAAGTGGTAGGATAAATCCTACACTGGTTTCATAGTTGAATTCTAGAAACAAACTCTTGAAGATGGCACCAATGCCTGATAAGGAATGAAGAACAACCCTCTTTCAAGAGCTACTCAATAAAAGAGGTGGGGTTACTGTTCGGGAAAACCCTATGCTAAACAACACTGCAAACTATGCTAAACAGCCCAAGCCTGCATAGAAATTTCATAATACAAATCTAGATCTAAAAATATCAAGAAATGAATAATCCAAATCATGCCCTCCAATGTGCCTTCACCTTCATTATATAGATATGAGCCTTCCATTGCCTAGGCCCACTCCAAAGCTACGTTTTACATGTGGAAATAAGTCTCCATGGTTGAATGCACTGTTTATCCATGTTGTTATAGGGAAATATGGGCATCATTCCCAATGACCTGGTTAACTGGGAATCATCTCCAGGACCAATTATAAAGGGTCTATCATTCCCTATAATTTCAGTTGCTACATGCCCTAAGACAAGAAACAAGAAAAATCAAGCAAGACTTTCATCAAGCAAAGGTTTCCATGGTTTGAATCTTATTTTTTAGCATATGAGAGCTCACCAATGTAGGCCCTAAGGGGCCTAATTGCGTTGCATATGCAAGTAGCCCCATGCAAGGCTGCTCTGCAAAGCACTTCCCGACATTCACAGGTGTGTTAGTCTCATTGGGAGCGAAATTCTCATTGTTCCGGAATCTCCACTTGGCCAGTGCCTTCCAGAAGATTTCACATGTGTCAAGCTTCGGATCCAAGTTTCCATTTTACATCTACATGACTAGAAACATGTCTTGCCTATTTTTGGAAAGCTATTGATTGCGAAAAAACCTACAGTTCATCTATAAATTGAACACAGATCTAAGTGTTTGAAGAGGAAGAATTTGAGTAGAGAAATGCTGGAGAATTTTCAATTGAGAGCTTGGTTTGTAAAGCTACTACTGGAGAGATTTATGCTGTGATGAGACTTGGGAACTTTGCTGGAAGGTCACTTCAAATTAGTCACTAGGTTGTAACCTCTCCTTCTATCATCAATAAAGAGTACTTCTTATTTTTCCCTACATGCATATATGTTAACTTTGATTTTCCATATTGTAAGATCTTGGTTGATGAATGTATTTTATGCTTTACTAATTTAGCTAACTATATTGAATAGATATATATATTATTGCATCTTCTGATGTTTCAGTGTTCTTTCTTACAGGAAGAATTCAGCTCACAAACCGCTTGAATTTGAAGATGCAACAGAAGCAACAGAAGGAGCCATTTGGAAGCGACTGAACAAGTAAGCTTCCAATCCTCTCTGTGTATCTATTCTGAGTTCGGAGAAATGGTAGTATAGTCTTTCACCTATTTTTCTAGACTAGCACATGTCTAGGGAAGTGTAATTTATCTATAGATTACAATTCTGGCCCAACAAACTGGCAACTCCACTGGGGAGAATTTCTCTTAATTCTAGGTGTTTTAGTCTCTGATTTGCTTTATAAATCCACCCAGTAGCTGTTACACATAAAGATTAGAATTTTTCAGAGCTTAATTTGCAAAAACAGTGAGTTGAACAGTAGTATTTTTCCTTTTCTACTGTGCCCAATGCACCCTTAGTCTGGACACAATGCTTTGTAGAGCATTGTCTCCCTTAAAAGCCTGCGTTGCAGAGCACTGTCTCCCCTTGGAGACTGCATTGACTCCTGAAAGTGACCAAAATCCCTTGAATTTGAAGCTGCAACAGAAGCGACAGAAGGAGCCATTTGGAAGCGACTGAACAAGTAAGCCTCCAATCCTCTCTGTGTATCTATTCTGAGTTAGGAGAAATGGTAGTATAGTCTTTCACCTGTTGTTCTAAACTAGCACCTATCTAGGGAAGCGCAATTTATCCATAGATTAAAATTATGGCCCAACAAACTGGGGACTCCACTGGCGATCGAACCCAGAATTGCAGAATTTGACTTTGCAACTTGCTTCAGTTTTTTTTGTTGCTCTGTTCTGAAAAGTTTGATGCTCAATTGACGAGTGACTCTATATACTTCTTCCTCCTTTGGATGAAAATTTGTTCAATGTTTGTTTAGAAAAGTTTTTCTTTATCATTGAAAATTTGATTTCAAAGTATTTTTTATGGTCGCATTAAGAATCATTTGCTTTCGAAATAGGAAATTGTCGTAAAATCTTCATTTCCTTGATAGGAGAAATTGTTGTTGAAATCCTCGTTTTTCCTTCAAAAGAGAAATTTTTGTTTGTATTCTTCATTTCTCGAAAGTAAAAAGCATTTGATTATTGATCTAGTGCACCTATTTTATTTTCTGCATTCATAACATTCAGGAAACTGAAAAGAAAAACTTGCATTTTCATGTAGGATTGTGTGTGTTTTGCAAAAGGAACATTAGGAAATCTGCATTTAGTTTGTGATTCATTGATTTTGTTTTTGTTCATTGATTTGTTTTCTCACGAACTATTTGCTCTCTTCCCTTAGTAGCTAGGTTCTTCATTGAAAAAGCTGAAAGTGAAAGTTTGTTTATCATTCTTAGCTTGCATTTTAGGAATTTCATATACATCATCGTGGTGAACCTGAAAGGAAAATTTTTAAGCAAGATCAACATAAAATAAATCTTAATTTACTTAACAACGCATTGGAACCATAATGATAACATTTAGAAGGTCTAGGCTAGAGACGTGTTTCGGCGTCATAAAACATAGTAGCTGTCGTTAACTTGTTTGCGATACATTCCGAGTGTGATACATCACTCCACGTACGTAATTATATCGTAGCTCGTCCACGTACTTTCAGGTATATCGGGCGGTGTTACAGTACGATAAGTATAAAGGGGTGCTCTCACTTTGTGGTTTCGCATCAGACAATGCTAATACAGACTTGGGCCTCCACATACCTTCGGGTATATTTGGGAGTACAAATTTTACGTGTTATCCATCCATAGTGAACCGAGTCGGCTACCTTGAAATTGTGATACACAGAACACAACATTCGGGGAGATTACCTGTCCGTACTTCTTGGTTCGCCAGGAGGTATTCTGCAGTTCATAGTTTCTTGGTAAACCCTTTTTCCTAGCATCACCCTCTTTTTTTTTATTTGTTTTTTGGATAAAATAAATCAGTAATAATGGAAGAACAAAAATCCTATCCCCCGTCGTTCGCATAGATTAGCTTTAAAACCACCTTTACTTCTGGAAGTTACTTCTGGTAGGCGAAGGCGATCACAATCTGCCGAATCAAGTACAATTCGTACCTTTGGAGAAACATCATCTTTTAAACCAGAGCTAGCTCAAATTGTTTCCACACATCCCGGTTCATTTACTGTTGTCGAAACAGAATCTTCACAGCTACCCGTGGTCACGATCCATTCAATCACTAAGACCATACCTCCTGGACCTGACGTTCAATCACAAATTGATCCAGATCCTGTCACTTCTTTTCCATCACATCTGAATCCTGAAGTCGAACAACCAGAAGTTGTTCCTACCTTGGTCACCCCACAAATTTCTGTAGCCATTGATACTTCTATATCACACAGTCAACCGTCTGAAATATATTTTGGGCCTGATGGTGAAGTTCTTCCTCCTGGTTTAACTACGATTGAAGAAATAACACAACCTGATACACCTTTAAGTCCAACCCATTTTGGGGGAGACCTTTACCTATACCAGTCTTTTCCTCAATCGTTTCCATCTGCTTTTTTTAATCCTATTGCCATTCAATATCCCATCGATTTTTTAGAGTATACATTTGGTCATACAACCATTTCTGAACCAACATCTTCAGTTGGGTCTACTATTCCAATTACGTCAGCTCCTACCTTCGCTACCCCGTCGATGTTCACAACCTCACTAGAGTCATATTTTCACGGTGGCCCTTCGGACCCAATAGGATACAAATCATTGTCTGGAACTTTCTCTGGTACATCTTCAAGACCATGGCCTTTACCAATGTCATCATCTGGTGTTTTAAATGGTATTCCTATCATTAGTACTCAACGACTTTATTCATTGCATCCATCATCAAGGCAATATCAAGTCAGTCCTTATGGGTCAATTCCTTTAAGTACCATATCAACTAGACTCCCAGCATTTGGAGAAAATTATTTTGCATCTTATTGTTAGCCACCTGTAAAATTTGATTATCCCAAAAGGTGGCTAAATCTATTTTGAGCCTTCAAGGAACAATTTTTCTTACTAAAAACTGTTGGCTCTTGAAGAATTTTGAAGGCCTCATGCCTATGTCCAAACCTTCACCACTGTTCCCATCTTGAAAACTCTGAAATCCTACTAATTCCCAAAATGAGTACTGCTGCAAGCACCATTTTCCCCTTCCTCCTCTTCAAAAACTACTCTCTTTTTCTATCCCTCCATTTCCCATGAAAACCCTCATTTTTACATTTATCCCCTTTCCACTTCATAAAAAACCCTTGATAAGGTTTTAAGACTCTCTCTTAACCTTATCGAAAGCCTCAAATCCCTTTCAAAATCCTTGAAAAACCATTAAAATGCATATTTTCTATGTGTTGGACTTAAGCCCCCTTCGGCTAAAGGCACTGAGTCAGTCAGGTGCTTATCTGTTTTAAACAATTATTCCGCCCCAAAAATATTAAAAACCTTTGTTATTTGCAAATTTCGGGTTTTATTTTATTTTGTAAAGTTTTCCGCCAGTACGATCTTCCACTAAATCTCCACTGTCAATATAAATCCACAGATCGGACGATGCGGAGTATGTCTACCCGGTGGTCCCCGCCAGCTGTTCCCCACTCCAGAAACAGCATGGTATCCATCGCACCGCCTTTGGGGCAAGGGAGGTTTTTTCCCGATCGCCAGCGATTCCACACACTGCTCGACACGTGTCCTGGGCACTGTTCCGAAAACCGCCATCCATCATGCATTAAATTTTGGACGTGGACACGCAGCGATATTCACGTCCACCGTCTGATCTGGAGCCGATCATCGAACGGCGATCGCTCGTCGAAGATGCACGCGCAATAACCGGGCTACCATGCAACGACAACAGCATCTCCGTCGTCAATCTGATCTGCAGATCAACAGCCCAAAATTCATCGTCCAGATTCCCTCTGCTTGACTTTCAACTTCTACTCCCCACCTTTGATCTCTGCGTGATCGATGGATCAGATTCATTCTCCTTTTCTGCCTCCTTGTTCAATCTCGACTGTCTATCTCTGCGCGATCGACGACTCGGATTTAATCTTTTTCCGCCCGTTCTACGATATCTCCCGATCAATCCTGACCATTGGATGATGCCATCCAATGGCCATGCTTCCTCCACATGCCTTCGCAGCAATAAACCTATAAATGCATGGATTTGATAATAATTTTTTTGTCTTTTGCAGGGTTTCAAGGTTTTATCGCCATTTTTCGAGGAAAATTCGAAGGCGGAGGATGACGATCCTCCCGCCTTCAATTCACCAAAAAAAATCATCACAAGGTTTTGACTCCACATTTATCAATGATCTGCGAAGGCATTGATGCCTTTCAAACCCTACATGGCCCTGCACATCAACAAAAACACAGCAAGTCAATCACAAATCACAGAGTATCAGTGACGGAGATCAAAATGAACCAGAACAGAGGATGGAAGACATAATTGTGGGGATCACGGCTAAGAATGATTATGAAAAGCCTAATCCCCCAAATTAAAACAAAATTAAAGGAAAATCTGAAGTGTTTTATCGACAGGAAACCCTCCACTGCCACAAATTGAGGCAAATTGATCCCTCTAGCTACCACGACGCCACCTGTGCCTCAAAGTATTCAATCAGAGGCCGAATTTATTGATCAGAATCAGATATTTGTCTCAGCGCAGCCAGAAAGTTACTTTTCCAAGGAAACTTAATGCAAAGAACATCTGCAGAGTTATTTCAACGCCACACAGAGCCTCAAAAGTCAACAAAATCTCCCACAAAGCTTAAATCTTTATGTAAAATCATTTAATACAGAGAATATGTATGTAAGTTTCTTCATTGAGCACCTCAAAGGCCCAGAAACCATTTAAGTCTGTATTAATTTTAATTGAGATCTTTTATCAGATCTCACATCCTCATCCTTCTATATATACTTCTTCAGAAGATGAGTGAGGGGTTGGTTGCAGAACTTTGAAATACATTTGAGCTTAAACTTCTGATTGTAAATAGTGTTCACTGGCCCTTGGAGCTCTGCTTGTGATAGATTTTCTAGGCTGAATATTGAAGATGATTGCTAAACTGAAACATTGGACCTGAAGACTGTAACTGGTTTGACATTAATAACAAGTTGTTTCTTGGGATCCTGGTCTATATCACTGGTGAAGTGCCTCTTTCTTTGTTATTTTTTTCCCTTCTATGTATGTCATATCGTTCACTTTCTCTGATAAAGAATAGAATTTATAGAGTTAGGACCTACTGTATATCAGTAACCTTCTCTAACTAAGAAGCTTTATCTCAATTTTTTCCTCTAATTTGTTTATTTAAGAACGATTTAATACAGTTTAAGCAGTTAGGAATGCTGGAGTTCCCTCGTCCTACTGTTTTCTTTGAACATTGTTTCTTGAAAGATATTTTCCTTATTTTCTTATTAAAGATGACTATGGAAGATATGGTGTGCCTTGGTTCTAGTTTTTCTCCAAAGGCAAATTATGAAAGTTTCCCTTGGTGTTGGCTGAAAGCAGACTAGGTTTAAAAGTACTTTATCTGATCTTAAGTTGCACTTTGTTTTCTCTTATATGTTTTCATACCTTCTGAAGGTAATTATGTGGATTACTAGATTGTTTTTCAATTAAGCTACTTTAATACAACTTGCCCAAGAAATCAATGGTTAGCCCTGCACTTGGTTGGTTTTAAAGAGTTACTTAAGAGGCTTTTTCTTGTTCGGACTGACTATAAATCCCTTGTGAAATTATTATCAGCTTCCACCCCTCCAACACTTTATTGTTTCCATTCCATCATTTCAATATCAATGATCTTGTGACATAGATGACTTTCCCCTTGGATCACTCTTGATGTTGTTGTTCGATTAAATCCCTGTTATGACTCCATAGCCCAATGGACTAAAAACCAGTGTTATATCTATCTTTTTAACCTAGCTATTCTATCCACTTGCAACTTCTCACCTTTGAACCTCTTTGCACTTAGAACTTTCCCCTCAAAACAGTATTCATTCTCAATCATCCAAAAACAAACAAAACCCTTGGCCTTCATAACTAGCCTAATATCATAACCCCAAAACTTCAAAGACAAATCCATATTTGTACTTATTGGAGAGATCCCTCTCTGGATTCAGGAGGGCTAGATCCTAGAATCCCAAAGTTGGTTGAAACGATGTTTTTTCTGCAGTTTTAGTCTCACCAGTCTGCTAAAATTACAAATCCCTAACATTTCTGGCGACTCCACTGGGGATCTAACTGCATTTTATCTTACACACCCTTAGGCACTCAAAATACCCAAGATCTCTAGTTATATTGGTATCCAATAAACATGGTGGTGAACCATTAAACCTTTTATCTCCTTAGGAGTTAAAACATCTTCCACCTGGCGACTCCACACTCCACAATCCTGAGCAGACCTTAAGACTCCACTGGGAAGAACCCTTATCATTATAATATCATTCAAACTCAGTTAGAGGACTTTAGGATTAAAATGTGTGCAAACAGATTAGTTAACCTTTTAAATATTGTCATATCTGGTTGAACTTTTCTTGTTTATTTGGGTCTAAAAACACAGCATAGTGGCTCCTAGAAAGATTCACACTAGAGCCCATCCTGACCCTGATCCACCTGAGGAGTTAACAACCCTAAAAGCATCCTTAGGAAATATCCTAAGATTAAATCCTCAACTGTTTTAAAATCACCCTTGAGAGCTAATTTATTTCCTAAAAATATTGCAGCTCTACAAGAGTCATATGGTGGTGGAACCATAAAACATTTTACCTCCTTAGGAGCAAAAAATTTTCCACCTAGCGACTCCACACTCTGAAACTCCCAGAAGACCAAATGACTCCACTGGTAGAAGACCCTGAACTGATTGACCAGACACAGTGACCTCTTTCTAGATTTACAAACATGATTCCAAGAATACAACAAAGATATGCCCCAATGAGTAGAGATCATATCCCTGGGTTTCCACATAAGATGCCCCAAGTGAGTTGGGATGAAAACCTGCCTGTTTTTCAAGGTGAAAATTTTGATGACCCTCTACTACATCTCATCAAATTTCATATACATGTATGGAGGTTGAAAATTGAATGGCATGAATACTACCTAATGAAAATGTTCATGTTAACATTAGAAGGAAAAGCTAGGGATTGGTATGAATGCTTAAGATCTAGTAGTTTGTTTTCTTTAAGAGACCTAGAATATGTGTTCTATGAGAACTATAAAGAAAACACTATGTCATTATCATGGGGTGAAATATATTATGATCCATCGCAAAACATCACCCAACACATTATAGATAATGATGAAGCTCTGGAAGAAATGCATCTTGAAGATCTTTTAACAACCATTCATGAGTTTAATCTCTTTTTGAAAGATTATAAGAATATTGATGATTAGGAGCAGCCCTTTCTTGTTCTAAATCAAGAACAAATTCAACCCCTACAAGAGCCAGACAATGCCCAAGACATGTATTATGATAAACACAATATAGAAAATGATGAGAAAACTTACAAAGAAAGCAATGAAGAAGGTTGTCAATAAATGCTTGATTGCCTACCTATATCTTGTGCTATGCTGATAAGAGAATTTCATGACCAAAATAAAAATAATAATAGTGAGCAGTGCTTCGAAAAAACAAATAGCCATTTGGAAAACATGGAACCTGCAATTGAGGAGACACCAACACATATAGAATCCTTTCCTTTGTGTTATAACTCAGTTCCAATTATACAACAAGAATGGCATCCTCATTATGAGAAGAAGATAACTCATGAACCCAATGTACAAACTAGGTACCATAACAATCATGAGAAATTTTCTGAGACACAAGAAGATCAGGCAATAAGAGAAATACCTCGAAGTATCTCTGCGAGCACAAGTGAAGTTCCCCCAGAAGAGGCTCAATATGACATCAAGCCTCAAAATCAGCCGATACAAGATAAGGAGGATGTGGATAGCTCTGTTGCAAGCAAGAAGAAAACCCCTTCTCTTCTAACAGAGGAAGAGATTGATTTAGTATTGAACAGAATACCAACATCCAAACCTTCATTTGAACCAAACGCTTATGCTTATTTACCTACTCTGTCTTATTGTATTGATACAAAGAGGAAACTTGTAGATCAACTGAAAGAGGAGCAAACTGATGACCCAATATGTTCGACTGACGAAATTGTTTATTCAGACGATTTTCTAAATTTCGATCAATCTGATGATGATGATGAGTTTCAAGCAGAAATTAATCACGCAGGGAAACCTGCGTTCGATTGGTGTTATGAGTTCCACCATCGTCAACTTGAAAGCAGAAATCACCCATTTCAATCCATCACAAAAAGCTTTCACATAATTGGGAATCAACAATCTTGCAACTCGAAGGGTGAAAAGCTGAGCAATAAAGAAATTTTTGAGCAAAAGGAGCTTTCTCTTGAAAAAGAGGAAACCTTTAAATACTCCCCTGCTCAAGAATATAATAGCCCCTTCACAGAGTTCAGTTCGCTGAATCCAAGCATACCAGGGTTACAAGAGGATGACACTGCCAAATATGATGAATCTTCTAGTTCAGATAACGAAGAAGATGAGGGAGAAAAACAAATACAAGACTATCCTACTGTGGATATATCACCCTCCCAAGAAGAGACTTCTCCCTTCATTAATTTCAAATTGTCATCCAAAGAACCTGAATGTATATTATAAGCAAGCATATATTTAGACAAGGAAAATATTTCACTGTTTTCTATTGTGCAGGATAAGGATGACGATACTTCCAAGCTACATACTGAAGAGATAGTCCTCAAAGATGATGTCGTGGAAGTAGATAACTTACCAATTGTGGAGGACCAAAAGGAAGAGAACCTTCATCTTTTCTTTTTTGATCCTTTGGAAGAGTGAGTGGATATCCCAAATGGCTCAAATTATCAAGCAGTGATCCTTTGCAAGAGCCAGAGACATGAAAAGTTGTCACCTTCTATGATAGTTTTTATTTTGAAGATTAATCTTCAAAATATACTATGGATACCTCTGACAAGCAGCCAGAGTTTCTTCTTCTTCTTCTTGACATTACTCAGTTGGCTGCATTGGCACTTTTGTATCATATGAATATGTAAATACTCCATGTTTAGAATAGGTTAGATAGGAATGTCAATAAAGCTCAGTTCTGAGCATGTAGTTAGTTATTGTTTTCTGCTTTGAAGAAAAATCAAGAATTCAAAAATACAAAAACAACAAAGAGAAAGAATGAAAAGAGGGCAGATTGACAAAACAATAAAGGTACAGCCCCATACCAAAAAGAGAAACAAATCTGAAAGTGTGTAAGCTTAAATGCCACTCCTGCAAAACACACTTCTAGTTAGCCAAACAGCTTAATCTTGACTAAATTAGCTTTTAAATTTACTGTTGATAGGATAGTGAACTCGATTTTCCAAACTGTTTAATCTTGGCTTATCAATAGATAGATTAGGATAGAAATTAAAGGTTCAAACATGTTCAAAATCTGAACCTAAGTTTCCCAAGAAATATGACTCAAATCTATTTTATTTTCTGAGTCAAAAAAGATGTAAATCTGGTTCTAATTAGCTCAAAATATGAACTAGAGAACAAGGAAGAAAAAACTCAAAAAAGAGTCAAAACAGAGCTGTAAAAGGATGGAGACCATAATGAGAAACTTTCAGATCTTAAGCCTTCCATTTTGATTTAATTTTTCTGCAAAATAAATGTCTATGTGCAGCTTGTTTCATGCCATAGATCAGCATCAAGTTAGATTGTTTAATCCTGACTTGAATGCTTTTAAATTTCTGTTGTAGAAATTAGAGAATAAAAATCTGTTAGACTGTTTAATCCTAATAGATTAGTAGATTAGGTAGAGTATTTTATGGACTCAACTGTTTAATCTGAGTCCATGGAGAAATAAGGAGTAGAAATAGATTAGATTTCCTATTTTCAAAAGAATAAAATGTTGAAAGAGAGTTTTCCAATCCAAGTGCACTCTAAGGAAGAAAAAATGTTAGATCAATCGGATTGGGTAGGTAGAAAGTTGTATTGATGAAGTCCATTATTCTTCATGACTGCTATTATGTTTCCAGAGCAAAGCAAGATCATCCAACAAAAAAGAGCAATACGATGGATGAGGCACAGGTCAGCATCCCAGAGAATATAATGGATGAGGCATAGGTCAGCCTCCCAGAGAATCCAAGTCTAAAGTTCTTGATGCCTTCAAGAAGGCACCATCCCCAAGTGGAGCCACTGTTAGCCACCTGTAAAATTTGATTATCCCAAAAGGTGGCTAAATCTATTTTGAGCCTTCAAGGAACAATTTTTCTTACTAAAAACTGTTGGCTCTTGAAGAATTTTGAAGGCCTCATGCCTATGCCCAAACCTTCACTGTTGTTCCCATCTTGAAAACTCTGAAATCCTACTAATTCCCAAAATGAGTACTGCTGCAAGCACCATTTTCCCCTTCCTCCTCTTCAAAAACTACTCTCTTTTTCTATCCCTCCATTTCCCATGAAAACCCTCATTTTTTGTTTATCCCCTTTCCACTTCATAAAAAACCCTTGATAAGGTTTTAAGACTCTCTCTTAACCTTATCGAAAGCCTCAAATCCCTTTCAAAATCCTTGAAAAACCATTAAAATTCATATTTTCTATGTGTTGGACTTAAGCCCCCTTCGGCTAAAGTCTCTAACCCTTTTCATCCATGCGCCCTGGCGCCAGAACCAGGCGCTGATTCAGTCAGGCGCTTATCTGTTTTAAACAATTATTCCGCCCCAAAAATATTAAAAACATTTGTTATTTGAAAATTTCGGGTTTTATTTTATTTTGTAAAGTTTTCCGCCGGTACGATCTTCCACTAAATCTCCACCGTCAATCTAAATCCGCAGATCAGACGGTGCAAAGTCTGTCTACCCGGTGGTCCCTGCCAGCTATTCCCCACTCCAGAAACCGCGTGGTATCCATCACACCACCTTTGGGGCAAGGGTGGTTTTTTCCTGATCGCCAGCGATTCCACACACTGCTCGACACGTGTCCTGGGCACTATTCCGAAAAGCGTCGTCCATCGTGCATTAAAGTTCGGATGTAGACACGCAGCGATATTCACATCCACCGTCCGATCTGGAGCCAATCATCGGACGATGATTGCTCGTCAAAGATGCATGCGCGATAACCGCGCTACCGTGCAGCAGCAACAGCATCTCCGCCGTCGATATAATCTGCAGATCGACGATCCAAAATTCATCGCCCAGATTCCCTCTGTTTGACTTTCAACCTCCGCTCCCCACCGTTGATCTCTGCGCGATCGACAGCTTAGATACATTCTCCTTTTCTGCCTCCTCGTTCAATCTCGACTGTTGATCTCTACGCGATCAACGGCTCGGATTTAATATTTTTCCGCCCGTTCTACGATCTCTCCCGATCAATCCTGACCGTTGGATGATGCCATCCAATGGCCATGCTTCCTCCACAAGCCTCCGCAGCAATAAACCTATAAATGCATGGATTTTATAATAATTTGTTTGTATTTTGCAGGGTTTCGAGGTTTTATCGCCATTTTTCGAGGAAAATTCGAAGGCGGAGGATGACGATCCTCTCGCCTTCGATTCACCAAACAAAATCATCACAGGGTTTTGACTCCACGTTTATCAATGATCTGCGAAGGCATTGATGCCTTTCAAACCCTGCACGGCCCTGCACATCAGCAAAAACACAGCAAGTCAAGTACAAATCACAAAGTATCAGTGACGAAGATCAAAATGAACCAGAACAGAGGATGGAAGACATAATTATGGGAATCATGGCTAAGAATGATTATAAAAATCCTAATCCCCCAAATTAAAACACAATTAAAGGAAAATCTGAAGTTTTTTATTGACAAGAAACCCTCCACCGCCACAAATTGAGGAAAATTGATCCCTCTAGCTACCACGACGCCACCTGTGCCTAAAAGTATTCAATCAAAGGCCGAATTTATTGATCAGGATCAGATATTTGTCTCAGCGCAGCCAGAAAGTTACTTCTGCAAGGAAACTTAATGCAAAGAACATCTGTAGAGTTATTTTAACGCCACACAGAGCCTCAAAAGTCAACAAAAGCTCCCACAGAGCTTAAATCTTTATGTAAAATCATTTAATACAGAGAATATGTATGTAAGTTTCTTCATTGAGCCCCTCAAAGGCCTAGAAACCATTTAAGTCTGTATTAATTGTAATTGAGATCTTTTATCAGATCTCACCTCCTCATCCTTCTATATATACTTCTTCAGAAGATGAGTGAGGGGTTGGTTGCAGAACTTTGAAATACATTTGAGCTTAAACTTCTTATTGTAAATAGTGTTCACTGGCCCTTGGAGCTCTGCTTGTGATAGATTTGCTAGGCTGAATAATGAAGATGATTGTTGAACTAAAATATTGGACCTGAAGACTGTAACTGGTTTGACATTAATAATAAGTTGTTTCTTGGGATCCTGGTCTATATCACTGGTGAAGTGCCTCTTTCTTTGTTATTGTTTTCCCTTCTATGTATGTCATATCGTTCACTTTCTCTGATAAAGAACAGCATTTATAGAGTTAGGACCTACTGTATATCAGTAACCTTCTCTAACTAAGAAGCTTTATCTCAATGTTTTCCTCTAATTTGTTTATTTAAGAACGATTTAATGCAGTTTAAGCAATTAGGAATGTTGGAGTTCCCTCGTCCTACTGTTTGCTTTAAACATTGTTTCTTGAAAGATATTTTCCTTATTTTCTTATTAAAGATGACTATGGAAGATATGGTGTGCCTTGGTCCTAGTTTTTCTCCAAAGGCAGATTCTGAAAGTTTCCCTTGGTGTTGGCTGAAAGCAGACTAGGTTTAAAAGTACTTTATCTAATCTTAAGTTGCACTTTTTTTTCTCTTATATGTTTTCATACCTTCTGAAGGTAATTATGTGGATTACTGGATTGTTTTTCAATTAAGCTGCGTTAATACAACTTGCCCAAGAAATCAATGGTTAGCCCTGCACTTGTTTGGTTTTAAACAATTACTTAAGAGGCTTTTTCTTGTTCGGACTGACTATAAATCCCTTGTGAAATTATTATCAGTTTCCACCCCTCCAACACTTTATTGTTTCCATTCCATCATTTCAATCTCAATGATCTTGAGACATAGATGACTTTCCCATTGGATCACTCTTGATGTTGTTGTTCGATTAAATCCCTGTTATGACTCCATAGCCCAATGGACTAAAAACCAGCATTACATCTATCTTTTTAACCTAGCTATTCTATCCACTTGCAACTTCTCACCTTTGAAACTCTTTGCACTTAGAACTTTCCCCTCAAAACAGTATTCATGCTCAACCATCCAAAAACAAACAAAACCCTTGGCCTTCATAACTAGCCTAATATCATAACCCCAAAACTTCAAAGAAAAATCCATCTTTGTACTTGTTGGAGAGATCCCTCTCTGGATTCAGGAGGGCTAGATCCTAGAATCCCAAAGTTGGTTGAAACGATGTTGTTTCTATAGTTTTAGTCTCACCAGTCTGCTAAAATTATAGATTCCTAACACTTATTATCCTCCTTATGCTGGGGGGAAACCTTTGGTCACCCAATACGAAAGTACTTAGTCACATTTTGGTCAAACTAGTGTTGACATGAATGTTTGTCAATGCCATCCCACTCTGCCTATCCAACCACAAACAGTTGTACACTCGTATCAATCGGTTCAACCTGTTACACCCACTTCATTACCACTTTTTAATACATCGATACCCCTATTACAGAATCAAAATATTGTATATCAACCTTACCAGGCAGGTTCTTCAACTCAATATCATCAAATTATGGGTCCACAAACTCAAAATCGTTTGGTTAATTTACAACAAACTGTATCAGGGATCATTTATTCACAAGCTGGTGTACCATTTTATGGGATGTCGCAAACGCAAACTGGTTATACATATCAACCGAATCCAACTTACACTAATTTGGGTTAAAATATTGGTGGAAAGACCCCTTGCTAGCCATAGGTGCAAATTCCTCAAACTTCATTTCAACAAGTATCATATCCAGGTTTTGATCAACAGAATTCTCAAGCGTTTACTATGAAAAACAACCCATATCTGGGTTATCAGCATCAAATTCCATATGCTGGTGCTCAAAGACCTATTTCCCAAGCAATTCCATCTTACCCTGGCTATGCTCAACCTAACCTTAATAGACAATTTCCTTTTGTTGCAACCTAATAATTACTAGATTTAAACCGGTTAACCAATGATCCTATCAATTATGCTCCTTGGTGGCCAGGGATACCTCATGAATTACCCTCCAACATTCCTAAATTCAATGGAAACCCTAGAGAAGATCCATTAACTCATGTTATGACTTATCATTTATGGTGTTCATCGAATTCCATAAATGATGATTCTGTTCGATTACGTCTTTTCCATCATATGCTTACAGGTCTGGCAGCTAAATGGTACATTGAGTTACCTAGAATTTCTTTCGACAATTTCACTGCCTTAGCTACTGTATTTTTGACCCATTTCCAGTTACTGATCAGATACAAAACTGGAACGAAACTCTTGACCAACTTCAAACAAAGTAATGCTACTCACATTTCATATCATATTCATGAGTGGCTTCATCGTCGACGAATGGTTAAGACATTTGTTCTCGATCAACTCCTTGATGAATGGTTCATTAAGTCCCTGTTACCATCTATAACTGAGGATGTGGCTAAAGGTGGTGTCATCACAGAAGAGCAAGTTATCACTCATGCCCAATATTTGGACTTGATTTATACTTAGTCTGGCACGCTCTATGAAAAAATCCCAAATGTGCCGCAATCTAATTTCAATGTTCCTCCTCAAATAAAGGACTCTCATGCTAGAGACAACTTGATAGGCACTGCAAACACACACCACACTACTGCATCTGATCCTACTCCTACTTCCGAAATTAATGCCATGTCATTTGACAAAGGAAAAAGTGACAAGCAACCAGGAGGTAAGAAAAAGGGGAAATCAAAGAAAAATCAAACTTCTAACCCACGGGAACAATAATTTGATCAACCGTGTGGACCACGGAAACCTCGTTATCCTGCGTAATCTATAACGAGGAACACTTTGTTAGGGATTTTCCTCACTATGCTGAAGTCTCAAAAATCTTCAAGACTTCTCATGCATCAGTTGTGTTGACAGACCCATTTCCAAATCTGGACACAAATTTGGTTGCTACGGATCCAGCTCCTAGTTCCCAAGTGTTAATGGTATCCACTACAAAACCTTCACAAGATATTTTGGTGTCGACGCGGAATAAATACTATGGTATTCCGGCCACTGATCAACGTACTACCTCAACAATGAATCCATCTAATGAATTAGTACCACCTCCTGTTATTCCTAAATTGAAAATTAAGCCACCAAAAGGAGTAATTCATAAATCGACATATAATCCTCGAGCAAGACCTGCATAAAATTACAATATATTTGAAGATTTGGCTCAATCCCCTTCAATTATGTCTGCTCTTGAGGTATTACAAAAATTTCCCTCCCAAAAACAGACTTTATTGTCAGCCATTGGTGGAATTGATCCAACTAATTCTAATCTTTTCATCTTTAATCATACGGGCTATGTTCTGCAATTACCAGCAGAATTGGCATTCTCCATCCAAGTAAATGTTCTCAATCACCTTGTTCATCGCACTATTATTGATGAGGGAGCATCTACATGAATTATGTCACTAAACTATTGGAAGTCACAATCATAAATGACGTTGAAGACTTTTGATGGAAGAACATATAAACCTTGTGGTATTATTAATAACCTGCAAATTGAATTAGGGGGAAAAACAGTAAGTATTGATGTTAAGGTTGTTGATGGACCCCTTGACTATAATATTTTACTCAGAAGACCATGGGTATATGCAATGACTGCTATTGTTTCTACATACTTTAGAATGATTGCCTTTCCACATAAAGGTACAATCACAGTCATTAATCAATTATACTTTTTTGCCTCCACTTCACAGGTAACTGGAAGCGTTCCGTTTGTTCACTTACCCCAACTAGAAATTCAGAACATTGGTGTAGGACTCTTAAAGGATTCCACTCTTATGGGAACCTTTGTGTTACCACTGCCTGCGACGTCGGCATAAATTGCAAGCATAGAGACCTACTACATGATCTCTTCCACTCTATCTGGCTTAAGGAAGAGTACAGGTGATTCTGATATTTCTATGTTGGATGATGTTTTACCACCCAGCCCTATTGAGCTACAATAGAAATCAATCTATTTGTCTTGGGCAGAAAATCCTAAATCAACGTCTCTGAGTGTTTGGGTTGATCGTTCATTAGATTTTGGTACTCCATCTGATCCATTTTCCTCAAAATTTTTGACATATGAAAATATTTTGAAAGATATGATGTCAGAAGGAGAACCATCGGAAGATTATCATCATCATTCCCATCTTCCAAATTATGAAGAAAATAATCTCAGTGAACTATATCACCGATCCATTCAAACTTTCTTTTTGAATTATTTTCCGATTAATGCAATTGAATCTGAGAAAAATTTATCTAATATCGAAGAAATGATTTCTGTCAATATTTCGACTAAACCTGGCATTGTAGAAAATATCCATGTCGGTGTATCTTGTTCTCCATCAGAACTTGATTCATATCGCTCTCTTTTTCATGAATTTCGTTACGTATTCGCTTGGTCTTATGAGGAAATGTCAGGCATAGATACTATTATAGTTGAACACACTATTAATATGTATCCTGATGTCAAACCGGTGTGTCCATGGCTTTGTCCTGTTCATCCGAAGAAAGTCGTTGCCATCAAAGCGGAAGTTGAAAAAATTTTGCATTCTGGTTTCATTTACCCTGTTCTGCTAACTGAGTGGGTTTCCAATATCATTTCTGTTATGAAAAGTAAGGAACCATTAGAGTGTGCGTCGATTAACGGGATTTCAATCAGGCTTGTCCAAAAGACAACTATCCTACTCCCTTTATCGACCAAATTATTGATGATTGTGCTAGATGCGAGATTTTTTTGTTCATGGATGGATTTTCTGGCTACAATCAAATCAATATCCGCCCAGATGACCAACATATGACAATTTTCATTTGTCCCTGGGGCACATTCACATATAGGAAACTTTCGTTTGGTTTAAATAATGATGGGGCAACTTTTCAGAGAGCAATGGACTATGCTTTCAACGACATCAAGCACATTGTTCAACCATATCTAGATGATTTACCAGCGGAATCACAAAATCATACTGATCCTGATGCATTTGAGAGCCATTTTCTTACACTGCTGACATTACAAGATATGCCTCAATCTGCACAAATGTGTGTTTTGTGTTGGTTTTGGTCGATTGCTCGGATTCATACTCTCAAAAGAAGTAATTCGAATAGACCCACTGAAGGTACAGGCCATTATTTATTTTCCTTCACCATCAAACTTACTTCAGATACAAAAACTTCAAGGAAAGGTTAACTTCCTGAGAAGGTTCATTCCAAACTACGCCGAAATGGCTAAAGAATTTAATCGATTATTGAAAAAAGGAGTTCCCTTCCATTGGGACCAAGTTGCGCAAGCTTCTTTTGATTTTTTCAAGGACCATCTTGTCCGAGCGTCATTAATGTATCCTCCTAATTATCAAAATGATTATTTCCTATATATCGTCGCGGCTGAAATGACCATCGCTATGGTTTTGGTCCAAGTAGAAAATGGAATTGAACATCCGATCTATTATTTGAGTCGTAATCTCAATGATACGGAAGTTAAGTACTCATACGGCACTTGTTCAAGTTGTCCAAAGATTTCGCCATTATATCCTGCTCCGAAAAACAACAATAGTTTCGGATTGCAACCCCATGACTTACATCTTATCACGTCAATTGCTGGGGGGGAATACTCAAAATGGATTGTCATTTTGCAGGAATTTGATTTGGAATTCCTCAAATCCAAGTCAAAGAAGTCTTTAGTTCTGGCTGAGCTTCTCTGTGACCTTCCCTCTAAGAGTACTGCAACTACATCGGAACCATCTATTCTAGACGAGTCTCTGTTTCTGATCGGATCATCTGATCCCTGGTATGGAGATTTCATCATTTATCTCTGAACCCAAAATTTTCGACCTAATATCTCTCGCTCTGATCAACGACGTATTCGATACCAAGCCAAAGATTATCTGATCGTCGGCGATACACTTTATCATCGTGGTGTCGATACCATTTTAAGGAGGTGCCTCACTCATGAGGAGGCCAAAAAAGTATTAAATGATTGTCATGATGGGGCTTGTGGTGGGAATTTATCTGGACTTTCTACCGTGTAGTTAATACTCCATGTTGGTTAATTTTGGCCTACTATTTTTCGAGATTCCATCCTCACAGTCAGAAGTTGTCATGCATGCCAAATTTTTTATCGTAAAATCTGCAAACCGCCAGTGCCAATGCATCCTGTTGTCTCTGCTAGACCATTTACGAAATGGGGCATTAACATCATGACCTGTAACCCTCCTTCGTCTGGGGGGCATGGTTATATTATTGTCGCAGTCGACTATTTTACCAAATGGGCTGAAGTGATGCCTACATTAAATAACACATGACAAACAGTTGCATTGTTTTTCTTTAACCACGTTATTGCACAGTTTGGGGTCCCACAGGCTATAGTTACAGATCATGGGAAGCATTTTCGCAACCATATGATGTCTAAATTGATAGCCAAGTTAGGATTGTCACATGATTAGTCTACTCCTTATTATCCACAATCAAATTAACAAGTTGAGGCTATTAACAAAATTCTTAAACGAATGCTTCAACGAATGATAGAAGTTCGTAAAAGGAATTGGCACTTGATCCTGTACTCTGCCTTGTGGGCGTATAGAACCTCAGTGAGAAATGCAACCGGATTCACTCCTTTTCAGTTAGTGTATGGTCTGGAATCTAGCTTACCAATCTAATGTGAAATATCATCGTTAAAACTCGTGATAGACTTGTTACTTGACACCTCAGAAGAAGAAGTGTGTCTCCTTGACCTCCTCCATCTATATGAAACGTGTCGTGAACCCCAATTGGCCAACAAAGCACATAAGAGATGTATAAAGGTGCAATATGACAAAAATGTCCAGCCTCGCATCTTCTCATAGGGTGACTTGGTCCTTCTTTACGATCAAGAAGTTGATGTAATAGGTACAGGGAAATTCGAGCCATTATGGCATGGCCCCTATATTGTCAAAAGAGTTCTTGCTAAGGGTGCCTACGAGTTAGTTGATTACGATGGGATTCCATTGGCACAGCCTAGAAATGGGTTGTATTTGAAATGTTACTATGCTTAATCATGAGCATAGTAATTTTTTGTATTATATTGTTTATATGTTGTTGATTTGCATTCACTATCTTAATTTTTTTTTTAGAGTTTTCTTGACATTAGTAATCCGCTTTACATTTCATCGCAGATGACTGAATCTTCAGAACCATTTTTTGGATATGCTGATGGTGCTAGTCGTAGTACGCAGAATCTATCCTCTGCAGCGTGGGCCATTTTCGCTCCGAACGACGAGTTAGTGAGTTTTTGTTGACACCTAATCCTATGGGTTGGGTGTGCATATGTAATATTGTATATTATTTTAATATTAGGAAATAAGGAAGGCCAAGAGTCATTGGGAGATGAATCCCAATAGCCTCACCTCATGTATAAATGCATGTAAATTCTTCAGCTAATACACATTCTAATTTGAGGAGTTACCTCCTGGTTTGACATGGTATCAAAGCCAGTCCCACTATTGGCATTTTTGCCTGTGGTGTAACTCCCTAGTTCCTTTGCTCAGTCAGTTTTTATGATAGTTTTTGTTGCTCCTATTAAATTGTTGTACTGTAATTCTACATTTTTTTAATCTATCTCTGCATTTTTTTTTCCCAGTTCTATTTGTGCAGCCTCTGGAGATTCTGCAATTCTGCAATCCCTGAAATTCTGCAATTTGCAGTTCCAGGAGATACCTGCCATTCTGCAATTCCAGCAGTCCTGTAACTCTGCCATTCCAGATTTTTTTGTAACGGCCTCTCGGCCTCCCTCTCTCCAACGCTCTCTTCCTCACACTTCCCTCATGCCTTAATTCCTCACACTTCCCTCGTGCCTTAATTCCTCTACGCCCTTTTCTTCCTCCCTAAAAGACTTACGCCCTCGACCACCATTTAAATCGCTGTGTTGAGCCTCAAAATTGTGCTTTCCTTCACCTCATTTTACCTCATTTTCCCTTGTCCATTGCTATCTTAGACCCAATTGATCAATGAATATAGTTAAAATTACTTCTAGAATGATTTACATGACTGACTTGTTAAATTTTGTGATTTTTTCCATTATAAAGCATTTTGACCGGAACTAGCTGCAGAATGCAGACATTCCGTAGCTAATCGGCGATTCTGTAGCTGCCTTCATGTTTGAGTATGTTCCAGGTGGCCTCTTGAGAAAAACCGCATATGGGCATGATCCACGTCATGTCTACATGGTTCGTTGCTCATCATGGAGGAAGAAACGAATTCTGGGTATGGTTTTGAACGTGGGGAACGCATTTAGGAAGGAAGACTTCTATTAGGACTGTCTCAGTCCATATGTCTTTTCCTCTTCACGCAGCCACTTCAAAGAGTCCTAACGTGATTCCAATAAGGAAAGACAGTGTTCCTGAATTATTGCAATTATTGTTATGTGCATTTGCTTTATAAACGCTTGGGAGACCGAGAGCTATGTTAGAGATTTTATGTTAGATTTGATGCTAGATTTTGTTTAAACTCTGTGCTACATTTCTGAAGACGCAGAGTGTTATGTTCAAACTATTTCATCTTTAATGGAGCAGACCGTGTTGTTCTGAAGCGTGATTTAATTTGGAGTTGAATTCTGTCAGGTGGTAGAGGGCCCCTGCCTCTTGCACGGATTTAGTTTACGTAAATTAGATAAGTTTCCTAGCTTCCTTTACGTTTTGCATTTGAATTAATAGTTTTTTTTATTAGCTATTGTAGTCGTACTCATTCTAACTCTTCCACAAGAAGATGCTCTTCCAAAAGACTATAATGATGAATGTTGAATGACTATAGTATTGTAGGATTAGGAGTTGAATTTATAGTTGTTTTAACTAGCTACTGTAGTTATATTCATTCTAACTCTTCCACAAGAAGATACTCTTCCAAAAGATTATAATGATGAATGATGAATAGCTATAGTACTGTAAGATTTAGTTGTAGTTTTTTCTGTTCACTATCACAGTTACACTTGTTCTAATCACTCTTCCACAAGAAGAAACTCTTCCAAGAAATTCTTAAGAAGTTCAAGACGTGACCGTGATAATGAATGATTTAGTTGTGTGTTTGTACTAAGTATCATCTCTGTTCTTGCTCTTAAACGCTTGCCCAAAACATCATAATGATGAGTAGGGTATGGATATGATATCTTAGTTTTTCATTTGCTTTCAGTCTATTTTCTTACAATTGCACTCAATTACACAGTCAGAATTGTTCTACCTCTTCCAAAAGAAGGAACTCTTCCAAAATATCACTAATGATGAACAAACAGATTGTGTAACTTCGTAGAATAATGCATGTTAGCATAGTTAGAATGCTCCGGAGTTTCATTGCATTTAACTCATGTTCAATTACTTTGTTTCGAGTTTGATGATGACTTATAGTTCAGCATTGTTCTAGATTAGTGGCATCTTAGGTTCATTCTTAGATTAACTCATTGCACTTTCACTTCATATTCAAATTGTCATCCATTGCACAATAGATTACTTCAGTTGTTAGGATTAACAAGACAGCCTTCATTATTCACAAACCTCTTCTTGTTCTAAAATCCCTAATTGATCTATAACCATATGAATAGAAGACAACATCATTCTAAGGCCTAAAGTACCTCTGCAATTTCCTCATCATTTTATAAACAGAGCTCTTCCTCAAAAGACTACTTTGAAAAGAAATCAATAACTCTTGAGTAAAGGTTTTGTGGCATTCAATTAAATTGCAGAATAGAGATAGGAGCTAGTTCTAGAATAGGAGATCTTATGATGATAACAATGTTTTTCCTCTAATTATGTTTCAAATCTCTAATCAAGGACAAAAGTATTGCATCATTGTAAGTTAGTTGTTTCACTGTTTATTTAGAGAATTTGCATACTTAGTGATCATTTCTCAAGTTTAGTTTGTGTTTTGAATCATTTGTCTAAAAGTCATTATCAAGCTTTGCTTTTATTTAGTCATAGTTTAGATTTAATTTTGCTTCAGTATTCCCAATTGCATTTGCCATTTGTCATTCCATCAATTAGGCTTAACTCTGTTTTTAATCACCAGCTTCTTTCCACTAGCTTTCTAGGCATTTTCCTGCAAACATAAAACCACCAAAAGACCAAAAACATCATAAACACTACACACAACGCATTAGGAAACAAGCACCTAGGTACATACAGTACACTTCACTTCAGCAGTTTACAAATCCTGGTTGACAATTAAATGAGCTCAGTTTAGGAGACTAGATTGAGACCAAACACGATGCATAATAAGTTGCTCCACCATTTAAATCACTGCATAATACCTCCGCTCCAGCATTTATATACGTTGTCTATCCAGTCCTTCCTGTTACGACTGTGCCACTGCCTACAGCTGGTTGTAATACGCTCCATTCTGCATTCCCACCTGCGTTCTTCATTCCCATTCCCACGCTCTATCCATATTATAATACACAGTCATATAATACCTCAACGCTGTCACATTCTCAACTTTTAATACCGCTCCCTCTTTTATATTTCTGCCCTCTCTTAATACAATACGCTATCACTACCGTTCAATACGCTCCATATTACTGCCCTCTCTTAATACAATACACTGTCCCTCCCACATATATCACATAGCTCTCCCTTGTCATATTTTATAGCGCCCCCTCTCCACTATTACCATATATTATACTCTATCTCCTCTCCAACCATTTCATAATACCACCTCCCATACAATTTCTTTTTTCTCCAAACAAAAAAAATATATATACATATTTTTTGTGTAGAATTCAGTATTTTCAGCAAAGAGTTTTTTGTCCTTTTAAATTCAGTATATTTTCCAGCAAAGATTTTTTGTCCCCTTTAATTGAGCAAATTTCCAGAGTTGAAAGTTTTCTAGCAGAATTTTTTCCTCTTCAAAATAATTTTTTCCAGCAAACTAATGCATTCTCTCATCTCTATTGTTGGGGTGGTTCTCTCCGGAAAACATAACTATCTTGAATGGTCTCGGAAGATTAAACACACACTCATTTTTAATGAGTTGTGGAGAGGAATCTATGAAGGACAAGAGGGAAATCCACCAGCAAAGCCCACTTCAGATAAAGAGCTCGCCATTTGGGAAAACAAGAACTGCAAGGCCTATGCCTTGATTGTAGCTTCCGTAAATGAAGAGGTGAGCCGCCACATTTCATCTTTCTCAAATTCCTATGATGCCTTGAGCAAGCTAAAAGAACTCTATGACTCACATTCAAAATTAGAAAATGTTCAATTGATGATTAAGCTGTTCAGTCTTGAAATGAAGAATGATGATCCTCTTGCTTTAGCTTCAGAAGTTAGATCTATCATGCATGATATTGATAGCACTGGTGTAAAAATGGACATACCTCTCATAGAATATGTTAAGGAATTATATCCGACTTACTCACATTATCTTGAGTCTTTGCAAGCAAGTGGGAACCTTGAGCATATCACATTTGATACACTTGAGAAAAAGTTTGCAGAAAGAGAGAAAGCTTTTGGGAAGATGACAGTCCCTTCGTCTTCCGAAGAGGCTGCATACTTGGCACATAGAGAAAAGATTCATGCTCTAGATTCATCCAGAGGAAGAGGTGGGAAAAGAGGAAGAGGAAGAAGAAACTTCACAGAAAGGGGGGGTAGACAATCTGACAAATCCAATCTTCATTGCACACGTTGCAATAAAGATGGACATGATGCATCCAAATGCAGAACACCTTGGGAGAAAATTGAGCAGCAAAGAAATCAAGACAAAGGTAAAACTAATGACAAAGACAAAGGTAAAGCACCTAAATCCGCTCATTATGTTCTAGCACATTGTAACAATGGAGTAACTGAAGACTTATTTGATGTTTCATTTACTTCATGGAGAGACGATTGGTTGCTAGATTCAGGAGCAACATGTCACATGACATTTAGAAAAGATTTTTTTGAAGAATTCACTGACAAAGTTGATGGAGCAGTATATTTCGCAGATAAATCCAAACTCAAGCCATCGGGGCTTGGCACAGTCAGGCTTAAACTTCCTGGTCTTCCTGATCATATCCTACATGAGGTTCTATACCTCCCGGAGTTGAAGAGAAACTTGCTGTCCCTGATCGAAATCCGGCAGCAAGGACACTCAGTTCACTTGTTTGATGGCAAGGCAGAGGTCAGATCAGCATCAAATCACTCACTTGTCATGGAGGGAATAGAAGAAGGGAGACTTTTGAAGCTGAAAGGTTCATCTGCTCATGCTCAAAACTTTGCATTCAGTTCACATCATGATGAAGGTACATTTCCATCAAGTCTTTTATGGCATGCTATATTTGGACACTTAAACTATGATAGCCTTCATTTGTTGAAGAAAAATGGTGTTGATGGACTGCCTACAATTCCTAGAAAACCTAAGGAATGTGATGCTTGTATTCTAGGAAAGCATAGCAAACGGCCATTTCATGATTCACACTCAAGAGCACATAGGAAACTTGAACTTGTTCATTCAGATTTATGTGGCCCTATGCCTATTGCTTCTGCAAATGGAAACAAATACATGATGACATTTATTGATGACTACACCGGAATGTGTTGGATTTACTTACTGAAGAATAAGTCTGATGCTTTTCAAACTTTCAAGAATTTTCATGCATGGATTGAAAATGATGCACAAACACATATTGGCTCTCTACATACTGATAATGGAAAAGAATACACTTCAAAAAAATTTGAAAATTATCTTCATCAACATGGAATCAAACATCAAACAACTGTGCCATATAATCCACAACAGAACGGTGTAGCTGAAAGAATGAACAGAACTATTTTAAATATCGTCCGCTCCATGTTATTTTTCAAGAATGTAAAATTGATGTTTTGGGATGATGCAGTTCTATGTGCTGTTTACATAAAGAATAGGTGTCCTTCAAGTTCAATTAGAAACAAAACTCCTTTTGAAATGTGGCATGGCCACATTCCTTCGGTAAAGCATTTCAGAGTCTTTGGGTCCACCTGTTATGCCTTGATACCCAAGGGTCAAAAGGAAAAAACTTGGTGCTAGAAGCAGAAAATGTATCTTCTTGGGGTACTCCAATACCTCCAAAGGATATCGTCTCTATGATGAAGCAAATAAGAAGTTTGTGATAGCAAGAGATGTCATATTTCTTGAATCATCCAAGAGTGACAAGGTTGTTGAGCGGCAACTTGATTGCCTGGATAGATTCACACATGCAAAGTCTTTCAAAGAATTTGATAATGTGATTCCACACCTTGAAGGGGGGATTCCGATATTGAATCAAACTGTGGAATCATTTCCTGAACCACACTCTCCCCACATGAAGAAACAACCACGGATGACACATTGGATGATGTGATTGACAGAATTGGGAGATTGAATCTTGAATCAATCCCAACTCAATCAAATGACCAGCCTGGGCCATCTCAGAAAGGTCCTCCCAAATGGCTAACAAAGACACTGGAGAATGTTCATCTTGATGAGGTTGGAAAAACAAGAACAAGAAGTTCCACTCAACAAATCAAAGGTGATGTAGATAATTCTGATTCTCTTTTTGATATGGATATTGCTTATAACTGTGAATTGAGTTTGTCTACAGATCATGAACCAACTTCCTTCAAAGAAGCCGCTTCTCATGATGAATGGAAAGAAGCGATGCAGAAGGAGTATGATGCCTTGATAAAGAATGGCACTTGGAAGCTGGTTGATCCGCCTTTGGGAACGAAACCAATTGGCTGTAAGTGGGTCTACGAGAACAAGTACAAGGAAAATGGCTCACTTGACAAGCACAAGGCCAGGCTTGTGGCAAAAGGATTCGCACAAAAAGAAGAAGTCTATTATGAAGAAACTTTTGCTCCCACAGCAAAATGGACCACCATCTGGACCCTCTTTTCCCTTGTAGCTCAGAATGGATGGAAAGTCCATCAGATGGATGTAAAAACAACCTTCTTGAATGGAGATCTAAAGGATAAAGTTTATATGTCCTAGCCAGAAGGATTTGTGGTAAAGGGTCAAGAACACAAAGTTTGCAAGCTTATAAAATCCTTGTATGGCCTCAAGCAAGCACCACGAGCCTGGTATGAGAAATTAACCGAGCATCTTCTGAAACTTGACTTCAAACATTTTGATCTTGATGATGCAACTTTGTTTGTTAAGAAAGTTGGAAAAGCAGTTGTATATCTTGTGGTATATGTAGATGATCTTTTGATAACAGGGAACAATGAGAGCTATATTGCATCCATGAAGAAAGAATTGAAGAAAGGTTTTGAAATGACTGATTTGGGTCATGTTCATTACTATCTGGGTATTGAAGTAATTCAACATCCTAAATTTATATTTCTTTCTCAAAAGAGGTACATTGGAGATCTCTTGAACAAGTTTGGCATGGTCGAATGTAATCCATTAACCACTCCAATGGAACAAAACTTGAAGCTCACATCTATTGAAGGGAAGGAATTTGAGGATGCAACTAAGTATAGACAGCTTGTAGGAAGTCTTATCTACCTGACCACCACCAGACCTGACATTTCATTTGCTGTTGGAATCCTCTCAAGGTTCATGCAAAAACCTTGTGAAGGACATTGGTCTGCTGCAAAAAGAGTGTTAAGGTACTTGAAGGGGACTCAAGACTTTGGACTCAAATATACACAGGTAGGCGACTTCAGCTTGATCAGATACTCTGATTCAGACTTTGATGGCGACAAAGAAACAGGGGTGTCTACTACAGGTTACACCATGAGTCTTGGATCAGGAGTTGTCTCATGGAGATCACGCAAACAGTCAGTTCCAGTAGATTCCACGACCGAGGCAGAATATGTGGCAGCAGCTGAAGCAACAAAGGAAATTGTGTGGCTCAGAAAAATCCTAGAAGATTTGCAGATGAAACAAATGTATTCCACACCACTCATGATCGACAACACTTCTGCAATAAAGTTGGCCAAGAACCCAAAGTTCCATGATCGAAAAAATCACATCAATACAAAATACCATCTAATTCGACATCATGTTCAAGCCAAAACCATCCATCTACATCATTGTTCCACAAATGAGCAAACTGCTGATATCTTCACCAAAGCACTTGGAAGAGAAAAGTTTGAAAAGTTCAGATCGATGCTTGGCCTCACCAACATCCCTTCGAATTAAAGGGGGGAATGTTGACACCTAATCCTATGGGTTGGGTGTGCATATGTAATATTGTATATTATTTTAATATTAGGAAATAAGGAAGGCCAAGAGTCAGTGGGAGATGAATCCCAATAGCCTCACCTCATGTATAAATGCATGTACATTCTTCAGCTAATACACATTCTGATTTGAGGAGTTACCTCCTGGTTTGACAGTTTTCAAGGGATTTGTATCGGTAGATCGACGAATAATATTGTTGAGTATAGCACGTTGATCAAAATTCTCTTTGATGCCATTTCATTTGGTATTAACTGCATAATCATAAGGTTAGACTCACAACTTGTGGTACTACAACTTACTAGTATTTATACTGTTAGAAATCCAACAATTCTTAGATTGTTCTTAACACTTTAACTGATTCATTAGATAATCAAGTTTTAGATAGAAATTTGCGACATAGGTAAAGAAAACATTCACATCATTGAATAGGATTTCGCATTAAACATAGGAAAAACTCTGAAAACACATAGATAGATAGTTATAGGTTTTTTACAAAATTTGTGACCAAGACACATAGGTCATCTGACCTCAAAATGTGTGCAAAAATATCACAAGTAAACTAGTGGTGCTTGTGGTAGCGTGCTATAGATCTAAGAAATCCTACAGAGCAACCACACCCAACGGTTAGGAACCCCAATAGTGTGTCGCTACAGTCGCATGGGTAACTCTTCGAGCCGGAAATCTGGAATCCCGAAGGTTAACCCCTCTATGTACCGCTGAAGCTCAGCCAGAGTCTTAGCCATATCAAGGTCCTGAAGGACTGCTCTCCTGACAACCCTCTCTACTAGCGCATCTGCTTCGTGCTCTGGTTCCTCTACTGGTTGAAGGCGACCAATATCTATATTACATTAAAACATTTAGTTTAGTCTTGGAAAGAAATCAAAGCACAAAAACATTGTATAAACCTTCTAAAAATCAAAAAACATGGTCGAATCATTCTTACCCATTGCACCCCACTGAGCGCCTTCAGGTAGTACTAGATCTGGATCTCCTTGGAAGTCGATGTTTGCGAATGCATACTCATCGATGGCGACAATCTGTCACCAGAACCAGGCAAATAATGTAGTCGAGAATACAACGGTTGATTGGCCTGCATGCCGACCCATGAGTTCTACCCATCTCTGCATTCGAGGATCTCTAGGACTAGATATATCCAATGTTACATGTTGTGGCTACATCGGTGGAATCCGTTCCAAAGTGAAGGAGATAAGGATGGAACTATAACTGAAATTTTTCTTCCTTCCTCCCTTTTCTTTATTCAGTTGTTCCTTTATCTAATATATAACAACTTCAAACCAATTGAATATTGTTGGCTCTAAGCACTCTAATGCATACTGCATATATGACCGATTCGCTACATGGAGTGTAATGGTGCCAACAATTTTAGCGATCATGAAAAGGATGGTTCTCAAAGGCAAATCCCTGACATCCTGGATGTTTATTTTTCCATATTTTCTAGGTTCTGACCCTGGATAGAAATACTGCATAACATAGTCCCTCACTGTCTCTCCTCCAACGGTAGACCCTGTGAGAGAAATGGGCAAACCTCTCCTCGACAAACCTGTGAGAAAATACACATCCTCAACTATTATGGACAACACTTGATTTTTTATGTGAAATGCCTCTATCGCCGGATCCCATGCTCGAACTAAGAACTCCAAGAGTTCTATTTGTTGCCTCATTCCCGATAATTTGAAGTACTTAATTAGTCCGCAATCTCTTAAGGCTCTTACAGTACCCAGATCATTCAAGGCAATCATATCTTGTTCTTCATGTTCTCTTTCTCTCCATGTAATCATTATTATAATCCGATGGAAACCCGAAAATTAACCATAAGATCCATTAGATACCATTCATTGCAAAAAACTAGGAAAATTTTGGACATAGCAAGAAAATCAAAAACTTCAACTACGCCCAATGCACTCCCTGGGCTGAGACAGTGTGTTGCACATGCAGGTACCCTTCACTGTACCTTCTATGCAACCCAGGTTTCGACATTCAAGGGTGTGTTGCCCTCATTTTGGGCAAAATTTACCCTAGGGGCCTCAAAACCCTAAAAAACTACGAGGAATGGAAATTAAATTAATACTGAAAGAAAGAGGAGGTTCATGGCACTAACCTGGATCAAAAGAAAATGAAATCTATCCACATAAATGACTGCAATCAACGACTAAAGTTCGGGGGAAAAATTAGGTTCAGAGCTCCAAAATGAAAATGGAAACTATCGAATGGTAAAAATGAATAGTGAAACTGCTTTGTATAGTCATTTAATTGTGTGCAAGTTAAATGTATTGCTATGACTATAGCTTTATTATGTTTTTATCATGAAACAGGTATTTTTAATCCATTTGATGTTGTTCTGAACAAGAAATACAACTGATAAACAAATTAGTCATGCGGATTTATTCAAAGAATGACTTGACCACAAAGCATATTTTTTCTCCTTATTTTTCGAGCTTTGTTAAAAACGAAAAAGGATTTGAAGCACACTTTTATCTCTTTTTCGAGCTTCGATAACAGCGAAAAAGGAACCCCTGGAGTCTTCTTTCAGCTCTTTTCAGACTCCGATAATATGAAAAGATTTTCGAGCACTTGTCATTTCGAGCTCGTTAAATTAAATGAATTCATATCTACTCAGTATAAGTTTAACCCTTTTCCGGACTGAGACAGATTATTTACGAAAAAGGAATACCTTGGTTAAACATGACCAAAGAGGTTCTTTCAGATATTATTTTACACTTTTTCGGATCTGAGAGACAAATTTACGAAAAAATACTTTTAGATTTCTCTTTCATCCTCTTTTTTAGACTCTCTAAATATGAGAAAGGATCGGGCTATCACTGTTGTTAAGCTCGTTAAAACATAAAATAGCGACGAGCTTGTCGATCATCGCAAGAATCGAGTTTCATTCATTGCTAGACTCGTTAAATTATTAAATAGCAATACTTTATTCACCCGAAGGGTTGAATTATAGATCAAGAAAATGTTATCCTCCTCAAGCTTGTCAAAAAATAAAGAGGTACTGGTCGAAAAATGACGAAGGAAAATTTGGGAAAAGTAAGCAAAGTTTATTTTTGGTAGCAATTCGCTCTTGAACATGACACTTCTTTCACTCCATGTCTATGACTGTTTGGGTTGGGTAATCATCTTGACGATTCATTCACACCTATGGTTCATCATACCTTCACTTCGGTTTTGGGTCAACGCTGCCAACTCATCACAGTGTCGTCGATATGTTCAAGAGAATTCATCCAATGATTAGAAACTCATCCATCTGCAATACTTGTAAACCTTCATTTTCATGACCGTCATCCCTAAAAATTGCTATATCAAGTCATACCCTTGTCTCCGAAATCAGTAACTCCTATTTTGCAATAAGGTGACTTCCTGTCGACAACAAATCAATATCTAATAATTTCACTTAGAAACATCAGATTCCAGTACCATGAGGCTTGTTACAGCATCGACAAGATCCTCGCTTCCGGACCTTTGACCGAAAGATTTTGTTTGGCGTTTGACATCAAATCATCTATTTACACCTTACGAAATGTACTGCAGTACCTTGAGGGCCATTGAAATTAATGATGGTTCTCTCACATTTGTTAACAGCTCAAATCATTGGCTGGTAATCAAATGATATCTTTCCATGTTCGACGACAAATCATATATTCGCATGGCTAGAGTTGTACCCGAATGATCGAGTGAACGAGATAAGAAGACCCTGGATCTAGTTTCATCCATCCAGGTTGTGATTTCAAGATTGTTGTACACATCATCTGTACAGTGACCTTACATACAGATTTTTATCCAAACATGGTCCTATATTTGTAGGTGTGTTTGCATCTAGGAAACATTCCAACGTAGACGACTTTCTGAATTATGTACAAGTTATTAGATTGTTTTATGTGCTGAACATGGGAATGCCTACCCTTAGCAATTATGATCAATAGAGGATATATCATGATAAAATTTATTTTAATATTCATGTAGGTGACCATTCTGCTTCGTTTCCAGGCTCATCACTGTGTAAAGCATCTCAATAAAATGTTATTATTATTTGGATCTCATGATTTAGGGGGAAATTGTTATAGGTCAATTTGGGCATCATTCCCAATGACCTGGTTAACTGGGCATCATCTCCAGAACCAATGATCAAGGGTCTATCATTCCCTATCATTTAAGTTGCTACATGCCCTAAGACAAGAAACAAGACAAATCAAGCAAAGGTTTCCATGGTTTGAAGCTTATTATTTAGCATATGAGATCTCACCAACACAGGCTCTAAGGGGCCTAATTGCATTGCATATGCAGATAGCCCCATGCAAGGTTGCTCTACAAAGCACTTCCCGACATTCACAGGTGCGTTGGTCACATTGGGAGCGAAATTCTCATTGTTCCAGAATCTCCACTTGGCCAATGCCTTCTAGAAGAGTTCACATGTGTCAAGCTTCGGATCCAAGTGTCCATTTGACATCTACATGACTAGAAACATGTATTTCCTATTTTTGGAAAGCTATTGATTGCAAAACAACCTACAGTTCATCTATAAATTGAACACAGATCTAAGTGTTTGAAGAGGAAGAATTTCAGTAGAGAAATGCTGGAGAATTTTCAATTGAGAGCTTGGTTTGTAAAGCTACTGCTGGAGAGATTTATGTTGTGATGAGACTTGGGAACTTTGCTCGAAGGTCACTTCAAATCAGTCACTAGGTTGTAACCTCTCCTTCTATCATCAATAAAGAGTACTTCTTATTTTTCCCTACATGCATCTATGTTAACTTTGATTTTCCATATTGTAAGATCTTGGTTGATGAATGTAGTTTATGCTTTACTGATTTAGATAACTAGCTTGAATAGATATCTATATTATTGCATCTTCTGATGTTTCATTTTTCTTTCTTGCAAGAAGCATTCAGCTCACAAACCGCTTGAATTTGAAGATGCAACAGAAGCGACATAAGGAGCCATTTGGAAGCGACTGAACAAGTAAGCCTCCAATCCTCTCTGTGTATCTATTCTGAGTTAGGAGAAATGGTAGTATAGTCTTTCACCTATTGTTCTAGACTAGCATCTATCTAGGGAAGCGTGATTTATTCATAGATTACAATTCTGGCCCAACACATGTCCTCCATCATGTTCACATGGGGTGACCACCCTCTCCATCATGTGTGCATTATATGCATCGCTTCCTCCACTATCTTATCATAAGTGCTTTATGATCTTCTTTGAATGCACTATGATCTCAGTTGACCTTATCAAAGATCCTCATGATTTTGCATTTAAGATCCATGATCTTATTTGACTGTTTCATCCTCCATAATCTTTCTCATAAATGAGACATGATCTCCATTAATGGAGTTTCTCCACTACTCCATGATTTTAGATCTAGATCTAGAATATCCACATACACACATAAAAAGTGGATTTTATTCATCTTTGAGGATTATGGGTCCCTCCACCCTTTTATTTACTTAATTAACCAAGTTTATTAAGAACTCTAATATTCCAAATATCATGTGAAAATTTGGGAATATTACATTTTGTCCATAGTGACCCCAATTGACTTTATAGTGGGAAATTTCCAAAAATTCAAAGTCGTTTAAGAAACTTCACAAATTCTTCAAAGGCCAACTTTCCAGAAACGTCGTGCAAAATTGGGTTTAATTCATTCTATTGGAATTCTATTTGCATGATTATCAAGTTTCTTCATCACTTTCTGATCCAGATTTATGCAGGAATGCAACAGAATACAGAAATAACCATAAACATAGAGATGCAACGGAAATAATGCTTCATTTTATTAATAAAAGAATGATTGAAATAAGCTTACTCATCATTTCTTGGCTTCCATTAAAAATATGAAGATGAGCAATATGAAACATAATTTAAGTGCTCCATGTAATTTTTGATCATGTTCTACAAACATGCATAATGAAGTCAATTTTTTCAATTTGTAAAATAATTATTTTTCTCAAGAACATCATGTTGATGGACCATTAAGGAAAGCATGGATTAACAAGAAGAAAAAGTTTAAACAAGATAATGGTGAAAGCATAGAAGAACATCATTATGACCATGGAAAAAAAATGAGATGATTGCATGGGTGGCAGGACTCTCTTGATAAATAATCAATCATAACTTGTGGGATTGATTGTTAAAAGGTATGACAAAACAAAATGGGAGAAAAATTGGAACTGCATGTTTACAATAGCTTTTCATCAAAATTTCTAGAATTTTTAACAAATTAAAAAGTTTAAGGTTAGTTTTACCTCAAGTTTACCTTTTGGAATTGGAGAAGAGAACAGGATATGATGGCTGATTTGGTTTTATTTTGGCTCAAGTACTCTGCTCCATGATGCGTTGACCTCCACTTCGACCTTTCTCAACAAAATGTATCTTTTTCATGTAGCAACTTTATTTTTTCAATTTCTCTCAAATGGTAAATCAGATTCTCCTGAAATTTTATGAGGTTGTTACCATTAATATTATGCATCTTCCCACAAAAAAAATATCAGCTAATGGGTCCACGGATCTCGATAAAAATGAGAAATGGTTGTAGGTGAAAGTGGCCAATTTCTTGAAAAATACACACTGGAATTTTTTGAAATTTTATGTGTTAATTTACCCTACCTTAATGCATTTACCATAAATATTTTAGGCCCAATGGATTCACGGTCTGAAATTTATGATCAATTCAATTTCTTCCTTGTTTCACCCTTCACGCTGCCCAATGTTGTAACAAAAACATATGCCATGAACTCATTTTAAGGCCAAATTGAGTGTATTCAAAAGGGAAACCGTGTATTTTTACCTTTTCTACCACCACATGCCTTTAGAATCCCATTTTGATGAATAAAAGGCATTTCTATGCAAAAATACCAAAATCTGCCCTAATATGTCCAAACTTGTGAAAAATCAAAATCCGCCTTTAAAACCCGCTGAGAAGTCCTGGAAAATTGCACCTTTTTTTAATTTTGTCCACATTCTACTCAAATTATCATATTCTGATAAAACCAAGAAGATTAGAATTTTTTAGTTCTACTCCAATATTTTTCAATATTTGTGCCAAAACTTCCTATGGAAAATACTGGTACAACAAAGACAAGTTGCTACAACAATAGGTGCAAAAACTGCAACTTTCCGCAGTTGTTGCAAAAAATGTCAATTTTTGCATAAAATTGTTTTCTCTGAGTTTGAACTGCTGATTTGGATTGTGTACTACATGCTGAAGTAGAAACCATGAAACATAATTCATATTGACTAAAATAGGCCCAAATTTATTATTTTAATTGAAAATTAAATGAATGAAGAAGTGTTGTAATGGTGAATGACAAAAAGATGAACATGTTGCTACAAGAAAATGTACTGCTACAAGTTTTTGTTGATTCCCTAAAACCATATAGTCTTCATCAAAACCAAAACTCATGGTACAATTCTTACCATGCAAATGAATGTGTCGAAGTCGAGCATGGGAAGAAATCATTGGATTACTGATCAATGATGAAAATCGTTAACCAATGTGAGACAACTCACCGATAATGTAAATGAGTGTCAAGGTACCTGAGTGCATCTTGAAAGGGACAAATGAATGTGTTGAAGTCGAATCACATGCAAGATTTGACAATCAAGAGATATTGTTGTATTCCCATTTTTTTCAATGAGGATGCTTGCCATTGATGAATGCAAGTTCCAAGGCACTCCAAATAATCTCAGATCTTGATCCGAGGTAAGGTGTTGAGGTCGATGGGACAAGATCTATTGGAAGGTGGACCTTAAGGAATTCCACATCATCCAACGCGAGCATAGAACCAAAAATTATTTTAAGAACCATAATAAAATATTGAAACTGTTGATCATGTCAACATTCTGTTAAATTTCATTAAATTCTGACAAACAATCCCCTTTAAACCCCCTCTGTTTGGCCTAAAAAATCATTTTTCCGCCTATCGTTCCCCTTTTCTAAACTCAAAATTGCATTAAAATGGCCAAAAACCCGCATTGGAAAATATATAAGGCTTAGCCCCTTCGGCCCTAGCCCTTTTAATATTTTCCTCCATGTAGCCTGGGTGCTAGACCAAGCGCCAGCCAAGAAAGGAACTTATCACAAATATATATCGGAAACGATACTAACCGTCGATCTACGCAGATCCGACGGCCTTTACAACCCTATCGTGCACACGTTCCTCACTCTTTTTGCCCATCTGATCATATCTCGACCGTCCAATCAACCTGCAAAATCAATGGCTTACAGTACTCCCACCCTGGTGGTCCCCGCTCCGCGCACTGTATAAAACCAGTGGTTTATATCGCACCACCTTTCCGAGGTGGGTGGTATTTCTCAAATCAGAGCGATTCCATACATCGCTTGCCGCGTGTCTCCGCGTACGGCTCCAAAACCACCTTCCATCACGCGTTATTGTTCGGCCGAAGTCACGGCGCGATATTCATGACAGCCGTCCGATCTGGAGGTCTCAATCCGACGGTCTTCGCACTCTGAAGCTGCACGAGTGTTAATCCAAGTCAATAGCACCCCTGGCCCATCGTCTCATTGCCCTCCGATATGTTTTCCACCATCAATCTCCTCCTGAGATCGAACGGTCCAAATTAAACACATGCCACTAAATTTCCCAACTCCCTCCACGTCACCATTCCACGTGCCATTCGTTCTGTATTCGCTTGTCCTCCGTATATATTCATTCAATGGGTCATTTTCCTAATGTTTCCATTTAAATTTTCCGCCCGCTTCCACCAGACTATGTTACATGAATACGTTTCATTTTCTACCATCACCCTGCATTTCTCAATCTGTCCACCATGCCGCGCTGTCACACCATTATCCCCACTGTGTTCACCTTCCCGTGCATGGTTTTCTTTAACAAGTTTGCGAGTTTTTCAGGGTTACAGCGGCGTAAAATTACCATAATCCACAACCTCCATTACAGAAGTAGAGGACGTAGGAAAGGACTATCTTCCAATAGTTACATTAATGAAGAAAGGCCTGGGGAGGTAGATCGACAAGACTTCCATTAAAGAAGCAGGGTTAAAATCTATCAAACCCTGCAAAGACATTCAAGGCGCCGATTTCACAGATGAAGATATTAATGGAGCAACAGAGAAATATCAGTGAAGGAGCAAGAATTCAACGTTCAGCATTGAAGATCTTAAATCGTAATTCAGAGTTTAGAAGGTAGAAGGTACCCCTCACAGATAAAATACCTCAAGGCTTTCTTTTCAGCTCCATCTTCTTTCAGGAAAGGACGGAATGTTTATGTGATTTTACTGCTTTGCCGTGTTCCTGGAATGATTTCTACCCTGTGCATTTATTTCAGTTAGCAGGCCACAGGGTACAAACAGCATTACAAAGTCATCAAGCAGTATGGGTGCGCACGTCTCCGCCATTTTGTTTTAATGAGATAATTAAATGTGCATCACCTACTCGCTTTTTCAGTTTTTTTGTTCTCCTATAAAGCTCTCAAAGAATAGATGATTGAGGGTTCCAGATTTTATCAGAAAATTATGCAGTGAAAGGATTTTGTATACATTTTGTAAAACTCTTGTATGAAGGCTCAGAGCCCATAGGGTCTCAGTGAGGAGGAGTTCCATCTGTTAAATAGGATTCTGGTCTTTGGTATTTCACAGTCTGTAACTTTATCTTATGTGTTATTTAAATAGATCATTTCATTTCACCCATTTTTCTTGTATCATGTTTTGGAATGCGAGTGGCTCACTGATTTTTGGTATGGATTTATCCTAGTTGATACCCATGCTCGAATTAGTCAAGTGCTTTAAATATGGCTCATGCATGATATTTTGTTCCACCATTCATCTTAACGATATTTCTGCTATATTAGTTGCTTTAGGAGGGTGTTTTTAAAACGCTATTGTCATGTATGGATTCTTAGATTGGTAAGCCCATATATGGTGGTATTGTGTATCTGGATATCATCTCAATGTTAACTAATATCTCCTCAATATTTCATTCACTACATACACCTTCTGATAACTTGTTTCTGTGAGGTATTTCTAAATCAGCCCGCTTTATAGTAAGCTGCCTCTGAATTGTCTGTTGCTTTTACATTGGAGTTTTACATGTTGCCTCTGCAATATTCCTATCTCTATATCAGTTTCTAAAGGTCTTGGTCCCATTCAGATTAATATTCCTTGTTTTAAAAGAGATAGCATGAGAGCTTTTTATTGATAACTTCATCTTTTATACCATATGCTCCTTGCTATATAATATTTCCTAAGCACTGGTCTATCACAACTCTAGGCTGTCTCTAGGAATGACAACATATTTTTGGTGCCATTGCCGGGGATCAAAGTTGAGAAAATTTAAATCTGTGGGCCTCGACAAAATCTAATTCACTCTTCTCAAGTAGGTGAGTATGGAGAGTTGATAGTTGTAGATCCCTCACCTTGGCGACTCCACGTTTTTTAATTTGATAAATCTATTTGCAGTATTGGCTCCTCGTAAGCCACACCTAAGGTCAGATACATCTAATCCAAAGACACGTTCAGTGTCTGACCTTGAAAATATCGTACATAGAAGAAATTGGAGGGAAATAAAATTATTCCACTCTGAAATCCCTAAATTATCTATAGAAGACTTTCCATCCTCTTCTTCTCAAGAAGCTCAAGTGCCAAATCCCGACTCCACTGTGGGAGATACCGATTATGACTATTCAGATAGCCCACCCCGATGAGGTGTCAAAAATAAATATTGTTTTCACCCTACTCCTGAGGTTGAAGAGGTTAAAGAAGTCACTGAAGTATCAACTGTTAACATACCATTATTCCCCTCAACACCTTAGCCTTCCGTTCATTACATTCCTATTGTTATCCAGACTCCACTTCCACCACCTCCTCCTCCTCTTACTCATCAAACTATTGCACTACCTCCACCCCCTCCAATGGCAAATGTTCCAGGCTTCTTGCTAAATAAATATGCTCCTCTGGCATTACCCCAAGTGTTGAATGATTTGCCACAGGATTATTTGAAGACTTTACCCCGATTCAATGGGGAAAATGAGATTGATGCTCAAAAACATATTGAGGTCTTCTGTGCTTTTGCAGAGAATTTCAATGTGGAACATTTAGACGTGGTCTTAAGTTTTTTTGTCCAATCTCTTGATGGTGAAGCTCGAAAATGGTTTAAGACATTAGCAGGTCGTTCTATTACCACTTGGGAAATAATGGAAGATACTTTCCTCAGAAAATGGGGAGAGAAGAAGGACCATGGACATTGTCTTACTGATTTGAATACACTCAAGAAGAAACATAATGAAGGGGTATCAGAATTTATCAAAATATTTAATAAATTGTGTTTGAGTCTTCCTGCTGATATGAAACCTCATCAAACTATTGCTAGAGTTGTTTTTGCAGCAGCTTTTGATTCAGAATTTGGTTTCTCTCTCAGAGAAAGGAAGCCTGCTACGTTGGATGATGCTCAGTTAGATGCACTAGAGTTGGAAGAAAACTTTGCCTCCACTGGAAAATCAAGGGAAAATCTAAACAAGATACCAGGAGAAGGGGCAAATAGGAGGTATCTACCTCCTACCAAGACAAAGACTCAGCCAATGACAGAATTGAAGAAATGAGCAGAATGATTAAGAACCTTTCTGGTAAACTGGTAAGGCTTGAATTGGAGACCAAGAATTCAGCCCCCAAGAATTTCCACAATGCTCAAAACAGAGGTTACAATCCTCAGTACAGGAAACCACCCCTGCAAATATTTCCAAGGGAAGCAAAGGAGCAACAGGATCAGGTACTACACCCATTGTACCTAGAAGGTCCAGTAGATGATTCTACTGAAGACACTGCCTATGGACTGGAGGATGCAAATCTTTCCTTTTCAAATAGTGATGGAGAATAATGCCCTTTGCAAGGAAATGATGGAGCTGAGTTCTCATTGCAAGAAGAAGAAAAGACCAGAGACATAGAAGACGCAGAAATTGATCATTATTGTAAACAATTTGTTGATTTCATGCAAGCACAATTCAATAGAAGATATGATCTCAGATCTTCTAGGAAGAGGATTCGTACTCAAGATCAAGAAGAGGAATTACCCCAGAAAGAAGCACCTGCTCAGGAGGAGTCTACAATGCAGAAAGTCTCAGAAAAAGGTAAGGGCCATCTAAACAAACCTTCGCAGTCTAATGATCATATTCCTTCTTCTTCAAAGGTAGTTATTCCTCCTAATACCAAGTCTGTGTCAAAAGAAGTTAAACCCTCAGCTGAAAATAAAGAGTCAAAAGAGGTTGTAATAGAGAAGTCCCCCCCTATTTTCAGTTTGAAAAAGGAACTTGAGAAAGTTAAAATCCCAGTTCCCCTAACTGAATTATTGAAGCAACCTGCATATCAATCCCAAGTCACCTCTTTCATGCTCCCTCCAGAAGCAGCACTCACCCCAGATAGTGTCAATCTTCAAGAAGAAAGACCCATGGTTGTCTTTGGTCCACATGTTGAGGATTTAGATGCTTCTACTCCTCCCTTTTATGTGTCTCTAGTGATTCATGACCTGCTATTACATAACTGTATGTTAGATTCTGGAGCTTCCCATAATCTAATACCTTTGTCAGTCATGGAACAACTAGGACTACAAATCACCCATCCATACAAATATCTCTATTCATTTGATTCCAAAAGAGTTAAATTCTTGGGGATGATGAAGGATTTGGTGGTCAATTTGGCCCAAATCCCAGCAAAAAGTGTGGTAATGGACATCGTGGTGGCTAACATCCCAGCTCGTTTTGGCATGTTACTTTCAAGGTCCTGGGGAACAAAAATTGGTGGGTCAATTAAGTTGGATTTAACATATGCCACCATCCCAGTTTTTGGTGGCCAGGAAAGGAGGTTGTACAGGGAGACTAGATTTGTCAAGATGGTGACTAAGGCTAACAACTCTATAAATTCACCCGTTTACAGTAAAGAAGGAGATTTCTCATGCCTGATGCTGGAAGAAGATCAATGTTATGTTCATGAACCATCCTTCTGTCAGATCAAGACTGAGCATCCCTCAGAGAATCATGAAGCAGGAATCTGGATGCTCCATTTTGATGGAGAAAATTCAAAAGAAGGTAATGGAGCTGGAATATTATTGATTTATCCTACAGGAAAATGGGTTCCATTGTCCTTCAAACTAGAATATGAGGTTACTAATAATGTAGCTGAATATGAAGCACTTCTGTTAGGATTGCAGACAGCCAGGAACATGAACATACAAAGTTTAAAAGTTCTGGGAGATTCAGAACTTGTGGTTAGACAAGTCAAGAATCGGTGTCAGACCAAACATCCTCGGCTGAGGGCTTATAGGAATGAAGTTTGGGACATGATTGAAAATTTCTTCTTGGCATTTGATATTCATTTCATGCCCTGAGAACAAAATCGGATGGCTGATTCCCTTACTGTGGCTGCTAGTACATTTTGACCACCATAGAACCCTCTTTTAAGATATGAAGTTGAGGTGCGTTATCGGCCGTCAGTTCTAGAAAACATCAAACACTGGCAGGTATTTGAGGATGAAGAACAGATGAAGAGATTCCTGGAAACAGTAGAGGAATTCTCCAATATGGAGATTGATGCTGAAGAAGAGGTTGAGTCTGAAGATACTTCAGAAAGAAATTGGGAGAAGAAAGTGGCAGGTAATAAAGTGTTGCAGTTAAAGGGAAACATTATACCTAGAGGACTCGTGCGTCTAGAGAGGTTATTTGATAAGAATGATACCTCATTGCAGCCAGGAAAAGCGATAAAAGAAAATCAGGTGGAAGACCTGAATCTTGGTACTGATGCTGACCCCAAAATTGTAAAATTGTCCAAGAAAGTCCCAAAAGAATATAAAAGGCTATATCAAAAATTGTTTCAGTCTTACAAAGATGTGTTTGCATAGTCCTATCAGGATTTGAAAATTTTTGACATCAGTATAATGCAGCACAAAATTCCACTGAAGGGGGATGCAAAGCCTCATAAGCAGAAGCTCAGAAAAATAAATCCCTTGTTGCTTCCCTCTATTGAAAAGGAAATTAAGAAGTTGTTAAAGGCTAAAATAATTGTGCCATTGAGGTACTCTGAATGGGTGGAAAACCTAGTCCCTGTCCGGAAGAATAATGGAGAAATAAGGATGTGTGTGGATTTCAGAAATTTAAACAGAGCATCCTTAAAAGATAACTATCCACTGCCTAAGATGGATCACATCCTGCAGAAGGTAGTGGCAGCTTCTAGAATGTTAATGATGGATGGATTCTCTGGTTATAACCAGGTGGCTGTGCTTCCAGAAGATCAAAAGAAGACTGCTTTCACCACACCATGGGGTACATTTATGTATGCCAGAATGCCTTTTGGGTTGATTAATGCAGGGGCCACTTTTCAGAGGGCCATGGACATTGCTTTTGTTGGGGAGCAGGATAAATTCTTGGTGGTCTACCTCGATGATATCACTGTATTTTCAAAGAATGATACTGAGCACATTGAGCATCTACGTAGAACCTTTGAGAAATGCAGAAGGTATGGTCTCTCTCTAAATCCTCAAAAATATTTATTTGCATTAGAAGAAGGAAAACTTTTGGGACACATTGTAACAAAAGATGTGGTGAAGATAGATCCTAAGAGGGTTGAGGTTATAAATGATATTACTTTTCCCAGAAACAAGAAGTAAGTTCAAGTATTCCTAGGGTGTATTAATTTCCTGAGAAGGTTTATTCCTAACTATGCTGAAATAGTTAGACATATAACTGACATGCTAAAAAAGAATAATGAAGTTAAATGGTCCCAGGAATCACGAGAGGCCTTTATCAGGATAAAAATTCTTTTACAGAAGCCCCTGTGCTAGCCAAACCAGATTATGATAAACCTTTCATGATCTTTTCTTTTGCATCACCTCATACAATAGCAGGAGTTTTATTGCAGAAAAATGAGGAAGGGTACGAGCAGCCCATTGCCTTCTTCAGTCAGGTGCTCTGTGATGCAAAACTAAAATACAACATATTATAAAAGTAAGCATATGCCCTAGTGAAATCCCTCAAATCATTCCGCATATATATCTTGCAGTCCCATATCACTGCATTTTTGCCTACAGCTGCTGAAAAAGATATTATTATTCAGGGGGATAGTGAAGGAAAAAGGGGGAAGTGGATTGCTAAGATACAGGAGTATGAATTAGACATCCGTCCTACTAAGCTGATTAAAGGACAAGGGCTTGCCAAAATGTTATCTAAATCAAACTATCAAGCTCTGGACATAAATTTGTCCATTTTAGCAGGTGAGGAATCTGAAGAGAAAGAAGAGCGACAAGGAATTGGGGTAGCTACTCTAGAAACACATATAAAGTACCTCACCAGTCAGTGGTACAAAGAGATAGTAGAATATCTCCTCACACTCAGTTTCCCTCCAAGCTGTGATAAAGCTAAATATAGAACACTAAGATTGAAATCACAGAAGTACATAGTCGCCAATGGCCAGCTATACTGGTGAGATCCCTCAGGTATCTTACTCCTGTGTCTCACAGAGGACAAGGTAGAGAGTATAATAGCTGAATTTCATGAAGGAATCTGTGGGGGTCATTACAGCTGGAGGACCACTGCTCACAAAATCCTAAAGGTTGGTTTCTATTGGCCCAAGCTTTTTGGAGACGTTTTTGCCCGGGTTAGAGCATGTGAGAAATGTCAGAAATTTGTTGAAATACATAAGTTGGCACCTCTGCCCATGATTCCCGTGCACGTGGAAGAACCATTCAGGAAATGGGGAATTGATTTTATAGGTGAAATACATCCTCCATCAAGTGGTCAGCATAAGTAGATTTTAACTGCCACTGATTATTTCACAAAGTGGGTGGAAGCCATACCTGTGAGGAACGCCACAGATACTGTGATAATAAAATTCATGGAAGAAAACATCATATCCAGGTTTGGCTGCCCTGCCAGAATAGTGACTGATAATGCACAGGCCTTCAAGTATACAAAGTTTGTAAGCTTCTGTCAGCAGTATAACATCACACTAAGTCACTCTACAGCCTATTATCCACAAGGAAATGGCTTAGCAGAATCTTCTAATAAAACCCTAGTAAGGGCATTGAAGAATGCTATAAATGAAAATCAGATAAATTGGGATTCCCAGTTAAAATTTTCTCTGTGGGCCAATAGAATTACCAGCAAGAGAGCAACCGGGAAATCCCCATATGAACTAGTATATGGGAGGGCAGTAGTATTTCCTATTCAATTAGCCCTACCAGTAGCTTGATTCATGCAGGAAAGTCAAGAGGAGCCTGATGATATGACCAGGCGAATAAATCAGCTGGTAGAATTGGAGGAAACACGAAGCCAGGTGAATCAAAGGCTGACAGAGTATCAGGAGAAGATGAAACACCTTTTTGATCAGCATGCTAAGGATAGGAATCTACAGATTGGTGATCTAGTGCTCAGATGGGACATCCGGAGGGCCGAAAAAGGAAAACATGGTAAATTCGACCCACTTTGGTTCGGTCCTTTCAAGATTTTCGAGCAGGGAGGTAACAATACTTTCAAGTTGGAAAATTTACAGGGTGACTTGCTTGATACCCCTGTAAATGGTCAGTTTCTCAAACCCTACTTCCAGTTCTAATTTAGGCAAAGATAGCCTGATGTATTATATTGTATATTAGTTTTCTGTTTCATCTTTATTTGAATAATTTGGGTGTCGTGATGAATCGTGAAAAGAAAAATGGAAGTGCTGAAGAGCATTGTCCGCATAGAAGATTTACCTGTGGTCTGCGAAGTTCTCGACACGCTCAGGGATGAACGTGTCATCCCTAGGTGGATCCAATGTTGATCATGTCAGCATTTTGTTAAATTTCATTAAATTCTGACAAACAATCCCCTTTAAACCCCCTCTGTTTGGCCTAAAAAATCGTTTTTCCGCCTATCGTTCCCCTTTTCTAAACTCAAAATTGCATTAAAATGGCCAAAAATCTGCATTGGAAAATATATAAGGCTTAGCCCCTTCAACCCTAGCCCTTTTAATCTTTTCCTCCATGTAGCCCGGGTGCTAGACCAAGCGCCAGCCAGGAAAGGCGCTTATCACAAATATATATCAGAAGCAGTATTAACCATCGATCTATGTAGATCTAACGGCCTTTACAACCCTATCGCGCACATGTTCCCCACTCTGTTTTCCCGTCTGATCATATATCGACCATCCGATCAACCTGCAAAATCAACAGCTTACAGTACTCCTGCCCTGGTGGTCCTCGCTCCGCGCACTGTATAAAACCGGTGGTTTATATCACACCGCCTTTCCGAGGTGGGTGGTATTTCTCAAATCAGAGCGATTCCATACATCGCTTGTCGCGTGTCTCCGCGTACGGCTCCAAAACCACCTTCCATCGCGCGTTATTGTTCGTCCGAATTCATGGCACGATATTCATGACAGCCGTCTAATCTGGAGGTCTTCATCCGACGGTCATCGCACTCCGAAGCTGCACGAGTGTTAATCCAAGTCAATAGCGCCCCTGGCCCACCGTCTCATTTCCCTCCGATATTTTTTCCACCGTCGATCTCCTCATGAGATCGGACGGTCCAGATTAAACACATGCCACGCCATTGCCCAACTCCCTCCACATCACCATTCCACGTGCCATTCATTCCGTATTCGCTTTTCCTCCGTATATATTCATTCAATGGGTCATTTTCCTAATGTTTCCATTTAAATTTTCCGCCCGCTTCCACCAGACTATGTTACATGAATACGTTGCATTTTCTACCATCACCCTGCATTTCTCAATCTGTCCACCATGTCGCGCTGTCACACCATTATCCCCACTGTGTTCACCTTCCCGTGCATGGTTTTCTTTAACAATTTTGCGGGTTTTGCAGGGTTACAGCGGCGTAAAATTACCATAATCCACAGCCTCCATTACAGAAGCAGAGGACGCAAGAAAGGAATATCTTCCAATAGTTACATTAATGAAGAAAGGCCTGGGGAGGTAGATCGACAAGACTTCCATTAAAGAAGTAGGGTTAAAATCTGTCAAACCCTGCAGAGACATTCAAGGCACCGATTTCGCAGATGAAGATATTAATGGAGCAACAGAGAAATATCAGTGAAGGAGCAAGAATTCAACGTTCAGCATTGAAGATCTTAAACCGTAATTCAGAGTTTAGAAGGCAGAAGGTACCCCTCGCAGATAAAATACCTCAAGGCTTTCTTTTCAGCTCCATCTTCTTTCAGGAATGGACGGAATGTTTATGTGATTTTACTGCTTTGCCGTGTTCCTAGAATGATTTCTACCCAATGCATTTATTTCAGTTAGCAAGCCACAGGGTACAAACAGCATTACAAAGTCATCAAGCAGTATGGGTGTGCACGTCTCCGCCATTTTTTTTTAATGAGATAATTAAATGTGCATCACCTACTCCCTTTTTCAATTTTCTTGTTCTCCTATAAATCTCTCAAAGAACAGATGATTGAGGGTTCCAGATTTTATCAGAAAATTATGCAGTGAAAGGCTTTTGTATACATTTTGTAAAAATATTGTATGAAGGCTCAGAGCCCATAGGGTCTCAGTGAGGAGGAGTTCATCTGTTAAAGAGGATTCTAGTCTTTGGTATTTCACAGTCTGTAACTTTATCTTATGTGTTATTTAAATAGATCATTTCATTTCACCCATTTTTCTTGTATCATGTTTTGGAATGTGAGTGGCTCACTGATTTTTGGTAAGGATTTATCCTAGTTGATACCCATGCTCGAATTATTCAAGCGCTTTAAATATGGCTCATGCATGATATTCTGTTCCACCATTCATCTTAACCATATTTCTGCTATATTAGTTACTTTGGGAGGGTATTTTTAAAACACTATTGTCATGTATGGATTCTTAGATTGGTAAGCCCATATATGGTGGTATTGTGTATCTGGATATCATCTCAATGTTAACTAATATCTCCTCAATATTTCATTCACTACATACACCTTCTGATAACTTATTTCTGTGAGGTATTTCTGAATCGGCCCGCTTTACAGTAAGCTGCCTCTGAATTGTCTATTGCTTTTACATTGGAGTTTTACATGTTGCCTCTACAATATTCCTATCTCTGTATCAGTTTCTGAAGGCCTTGGTCCCATTCAGATTAATATTCCTTGTTTTACAAGAGATAGCATGAGAGCTTTTTATTGATAACTTCATCTATTATACCATATGCTCCTTGCTATATAAGATGTCCTAGGCACTGGTCTATCACAATTCTAGGTTGTCTCTAGGAATGACAACAGAAACCATCATGAAATTGCAGGATTTATTATGAACTTTTATCGCGAGTTACCTGGCTTTCAAGAAAATCTCATGTCTAATTGCACCAGCAAGCTGGTTTTCAAAATAGGACTTATTTTACTCTTTGATTTTTATTTTATTTTTTATATGTCCTACTCTACTTGAAAAAAAAATCTTGTTCAAGCATATGAATACTTCCAATGGAACCATTTCCTTAACAAGATGATAGATAAACTCATATGCATGTTTGAAATATACTCTTTTATATGTACCAGTATATGAGAGACCAACTGCCTTGATTGAGATGATGTTAGAAGATACTGAAGAATGGAGAACTGGAATCCGATGATTGTCTTGAACCAAGATTCAATGTAATCTTGTCTTCCTTGGCTTCTTTTTATCATGTCATGCAATTCTTCATAGATGCAATCTTCATTCATAGAATATGGTGATAGGCATGCAAGAAACTTTTCAATCTCAGGTTCCAACAACTGCTCTTTATCAACACGTATCCATGATTCTTGGATCTTATCTGAATCTTCTTCTTCTGGTTGTTTTTCTTCAATGGAAACTAGATAATAATTTTGTGATATCTCAACATTGTAAGTGGATTGAGGTGTTTTGTTTTTGGGGATATGAAATGGTTGTGAAAATAGTGGAGTGAGAATGGATCTTTGGGGTGTTTGTGTGGTTGGTAATAGAAAATTTTGAATTGATTATTGAGGTCCACTGAGGGTGATATTGATGTTGTGGTGGAGGTGAATGGTATGGATAACATTGATATTGATATTGAGGATAGTGAGGAAAATATTGAGGACATGGTAGATTTCCTTTGTAGGTCCTTTGCCAACTTTGTTGCCAATATTGGTTTTGAGGTTGGGATTGAAATGGCCAAGGTTTCCAAGGTTTTTTCTGAGGTTGGGATTGAGATGTCCAATGTTTCCCAGGAAAGGGTGTTTGCCAATTACTTTGAGATTGTTGTGAATAACCCTGAAATTGAGAATTGAGACCTTGCATCATACCAGGTTGATGAGGCTGCCCTGGTATTCTTGGAGCTACATAACAAGATTGTTCCAGTGTTTAATTTGCTTCATGGTAAACTTCCTTTAACCCTAGTAATGATGGAAAATATTTAGTAGTATGTGAACCTGCACAGATGTCACAAATTTTAATGTTATCAAGTGGACATTCATGAAAATCATGTTTATTTCTACATTTAGGGAAAAATATAAATGAAGTAACATTCTCAACTTTTTGCTTGTTTTGAATTCTTGGTATGTCAATTTGTTCATTTAGATTACTAATAATGTTTATAAAATTGTTAAGTTCAGTTTGAATTACCAATCCTGATGCCAACTTACTTACTCTTGCCATAAATGGATATTGAGGGGATCTTACATACTTTTCTTTTTATCATGATATGTTCTTGCACAGTTAACAAATCTATTGAAATGACAATTGATAGACATCTCCTTTTCCCACTAGATTAAGAATATCAATCCATTCATCCTTTATAGAATTTAGTAGGAGAGTTTTTAATGTGTCTAATCCTAAATTATGCAATTTATATCTTTTGATATTATAAGTAAATCTCTCCACTAAATCTGATAGGCTTTCATCCTCTTTTTGGTTAATTTTAAAGTCTTCATTTTTAAGTTCACGGTGTATGCAATAATATTTATATTTTTCCAAAAATACCTTTTTCATATCATCCCATGTCCTTATATAATTTTTTCCTAAATTCATGAACCATCTAAGAGCTCTATCCTTCAATGTTGCCAAAAACAAATTCAATTTTTGAATGTGTAATGAGTATCGATAAGATCTACAAATGATCTCAAATTCAAAAAAAAAAAAATGGGTCTTCTAATCTCATACCTTTGAATTTAGAAAGTACGGATGGATGGATGTTTTTCATTTGAACATTGATATCAGTTTCTTGAATGGGAATTCCAAAAGGATTTCCCTCATCGTCATCACCTCCATCCATTTCTTCAACCTCCTTTGTCACCCCATCTTCTAGCTACAAAAATAATAATTCATGATGTGGATGTGTGGCTCTTACTGCATCACGTGATATAGTGGGGGTGGTAGGTGATTGAAGTTTTTTTTTAAGAAAGAAAAAGACTCATATTTACACTTCCCTGAAAATGGCGCCAAATTTTTTGTCAATTTAATTGTCTTAAATTGATTACATCAATTATCGACTGGAGTTGGTAAACTTGTGAAGTACAAGTGCACTATATGTGCTAGAAGCTTCTTTTAATTCATTTAGTTTATTGGTGTGCTGATTGGATTTGTAGAGATTACCTCTAAGGATGTTTTTATTCTCATGTTCCTAATGAAATTGATAAATTTAAAGTACAACTAAGTTATAAAAATCAACATGCTTTCTACTTTGGAAAAACTGAAACAAACTTTCTCTATCTTATGAAAGAATATTAAGTAATTTATTTGTTAGTCTCTAAAAATTCTTATTCTCTAACAATATTTTGCATGAAGATAAAATCAAATTCTAGAAAAAACAATTTATACATTTTTATGTTTTTGAAATGAAATGTTATGGAAATGAAACATGTAAAGAAATAAACAAATCACCATTACTCTAAAAAGAAATCAGTCTTGAACAAAAAAAACACTCACTCATATACTGAAAGGAAATCACTCAATCACTACTGCTTGTAAATAAATCACTTATGCTCTTGAAAATAATTGATTCAAAAAATGGAAAATAAACCACTCAATGCTTTTTGAAGTAAACTACACATGAATTTGTAAAACTATTGCTACTCTAGAAGAAAAACTATGAATCACTCTGCAATTTAATAATTCAAAAGGGAAGACTGATGAATCTACATCAAATGATAAAGGAAATCTATGTGAACATCTACATCAAATGACAAAATGAAATTCTGGAAAAAACTACAGCAAATGAAAAATTAGAATTCTAGAAAAAACTATGACAAATGACAAATTGGAATTCTAAAAATAACTACATCAAATAATAAAATGAAAACATGAAAACAACTACATTAAAAACATAAAATGCACAACCTTCTTTTGCAGGGGCCCTCCACAAACAGGTGGTCTCAAAGCTTCACACGAATAGTCAACTACACATTAAATCTTCAAGTAACTTCTTCATTAAAAAGGAATGAAAAACAGAGCTTTAAAGCTTCAAAATATGTTTGAGAAAATTAACGTCCTCTCTTTGTTTCAATTAAGTGTTTATATAGGGGTTGCAATGTAACGTCATGGAGATTCATATGGCTAAATATTAGAACTGAATGGACACCTATTTACCACGAATTTGATGAAGCACAGTCCATTCCAACCTATGTTGGCTTGCTTGGGTGTTTATTAACACATGGGCACAATGTTTGCTCATGCAAGTACAAATTATGGCTCCAAAGAACCTGAAATATCTCCCAAATGCTAATGAATTCGGGAAAACCTCTTGTGAAGAAATTAATTGGGCCCATGCTGAACAAAACCCATGTTTTTTTTTGCAACATTTGCTTTCGTTTTCTCAGAAAACGCATTTGAAGTTGACTGGTCAAAACAACTGCGATTTTCCTTTGATCTTTGCCTGGAGGTCTACATGTACGAGCTGGGTGGAATTTGACCAACAAAAATCTATATTGGAGCTTCTAGAAACAATTTCCATGTATTGGATTTCATTCTATAGTGGTGCTACAACCTCAACCATGGAGACAGCTATGGAAACTGTAGAAAATTGAACTGTCAAACTATCATTAGTAAAACCGTGCATAATTCTCTTTAATTCATTAAAAATAATCTAAATAATAATAATAAACCATGTAAACATGTATGCAGGAATTTTGTGGGTTTATGAAGAAATATGGTTAAAAATGATGACAATGGGTGAATGGAATTATGCAAAAATGGATGGTTTCATCAACAAAATTATGGAAAATTGAAGGCCCAACAATAAGCTTATCAAGGATAAATGTTTCAAAAATATTGGGAGAAATAAGAGAGAGACACCCCCACCATCAATGTTGTGGGAAAATTATCTGATTTGATGCAGGGGAGAGCGATTGTCCCAAAATACCTAAACCCTGTAATCCTAGTAGTGGATGTGTACATTGATGACATCATTGTCCCTCATACCCTGATTCATCTTGGGGCTGCCATCAATGTGATGCCTAAGGAAAACATGCTAAATCTAAACCTCCAAGGGGCTTTGAGGAAGACCACCACAGTGTTACAACTTGCAGATAGATCCACAATAGCTCCTGAGGGAGTTATTGAGAATGTCATTGTCTCCATCGAATCTTGAGAGTGTCCTACTAATTTCCTGGTTCTACATCCCAAAACCATGTTTAACGACTACCCTCTTATCTTAGGAAGACGTTGGTTGGACACTGTCGATGCCTACAATATTTGTAGGGTTTGGAACATGACCATCAAGAATGGATCCTTATCAAAACAACTGATATGGTATCCTCTTACTCAGCCTTCTATTGAACATGATCTACCTTTGTGTCTAGAGGATGAGGAAGAATATGAATTATATCATACAACACCATACCCAACATGTACCCTATATGTTGTTATAGGAGGGGGGAAACCTGATGAAGATGACCTCATTGGCCATATCCTTCAGAACCAACCCCCCGCTACCATCCCACTTGATGAACTTGTGAGAGAATATGGGAGTAGTCCTTGAACTAAGTTATACTCAATTGAATCAAGTCTTGAACATGTCAAATTTGTAGAGTTTGGCCCATATAGAACTTTAAATATCAACCCCTCTCTCTCTCTACCAAACAAGAAGAATAATTGTGCAAGATACTAAGAGAACACTTAGATGCTTTTTCTTAGGACTATAAATAAATTAAAGGGGTGCATCCCTTGGTTTTACTCATCATATTTACATCAAATAGGGATGCAAAATTTTGCACCAACCCCAAAGGAGAATAAGCCTAACCCTTAAGGACATATTGAAGGAATAATTAAAAAAATTGTTGGAAGTAGGGTTCATATACACCATCTTAGATAGTGAGAGGGTGTCCCCTCTAGTCTTAGTCCTAAAGAAGAATGGGAAGTGGAGGATATGTGTTTATTAAAGAGAACTAAAAAAGGAAATAAAAGAATACCATTTCTCTTTCCCCTTCATTGAACAATTCCTATATGGTCTTGCAGAGAATAATTTCTTCTCTTTCTAGGATGGATTTAGTGGTTACAATCATATCCAGATCAGCCCTGAAGACAAAGAGAAAACCACATTTACATGTCCTTGGGGTACCTTTGCTTATAGATTCCTCCAATCGGTCTATGTAATTCTCCTGCCACTTTTCAAGGGGATTTTTTGAGTATCTTTGTTGAATTTGCTCATGACTATGTGGAGATTTACATGGATGATTTCACCCCCTATGGATGTGATTTCCAAGAAGCCCACACTAATATGTGTAAAATCCTAAGGAAATGTATTGAAATGAATCTCTCATTGAGCCCTGAGAAATTTGAATTCTTAATGAATGTATGGATTGTCCTTGATCATTCTATATCTCTAGAAGGGACACAGGTGGACCCAAACAAGATTTCCATCATCAAAAGAGTCCATACCCCTCAAAAACAGAGATATGTTAGGATTTTCTTAGGCTTATATGGTTATTATAGAAGGTTTATCAAATATTTCAGTAAAGTGGCTTTACCATTGTTTATATTTTTGGCCAAGGATTCATATTTCTAATTGACAAGTAGCTGCCAAGAGGCCCTTGAAATATTAAAATAAAAATTGACCATTGGAATAATACTTAGGGGTCCCAACTTAGCTCTTCCATTCCATATCCATATTGATGCATCAGAAAAAGCTATGGAGGAATAATTGGGACAAGTAAATGATAAGTTTCCCTATTCCATTTATTTCATTAGTAAAAATCTGTCTAAGGCTAAATTCAACTACAATGTCAATAAAAAAGAAATCTTAGATGTTGTACACTCCTTGAATAAATTCAGACACTATATCATTGGATACCAAAATTTTATGCACATATTGATCATGACGCTATTAAATATTTGATGAATCATTTTAATGTGAATTATAGGATAACTAGATGGTTGTTATTATTACAACAGTTTGATTTGACTATCATTGACAAACTAGGAAAAGAAAATGTAGTTGCATATTTTTTTTTCTAGGCTTACTCTACCTACATGTAATAAAGAGATGGTCGATGATCTACTTCTAGATGAGCACATATTTTATATCTCAGTGCTCTCTCCCTAGTTTGCTGATATAGCCGAATACTTGGTTACTCTGAGGTTTCCTCCAAATTATTCATCCAAGGAGAAGAGCATAATTGTGAGGAAAATCGCCCCTTTCACTTGGATTGGGGGTAACCTTTTAAAGATCAGACTAGATCATATTTTTAGGAGATGTGTAAGGGAAGAGGAATTATTTGACATCCTCTTAGCATGCCATGATCATTAGATAAATTTTTAGGTCTGAAATGGGCCTCCTAAGAAAAATGTAAAACCAAAATAAACTTTATAAGAACCAATAGGATTCAAGATGATGATGTCAACCATGGGGGATGATTCACCATTTTTGGAGTAAAAAAGTAAAAAGACTAAAAAATAATAAAATAATGAAACTATTTTTTCAACTCATATTTTCAACTTATATCCCTAATGTTTTACTCAAATTTTGAGCGCAATTAGTTGTTGGATTCAAAATTTAATTCTCCATCTAAGGAGTATCCATGTTGCATACTTTCGATCGACTCTGCTACACAAAAAAAAAATACATGAAAAAACGTGATTACAATCATATTTTTCATGTATTTCTCATTTTTCATGTAGGAGTCCATCAAAAGTATGCAACATGGGAACTCCTTGGATGAGGAATCAATTTTTCATCCAACAAGTGTTCCCTCTCAAAATTTGAGTAAACCCATAAGGAGATAATTTGACAATATGAATTCAAAAAATATTTTTTTTTCTTTTTCCCTCTTGTTGTAGCTCCTAGAGACAGCCTAGAGTTGTGATAGACCAGTGCCTAGGACATCTTAGCATAGCAAGGAGCCTATAATATAATGTGTGAAGTTGTCAGCTTCAGCTCACATGCTATCTCCTGTAAACAGGGAAATAAAATAGAATGGGACCAAACTCTCAGAAACTGACACAGGAAAAGAAATACTGCAGAGGCAAGATGCAGAACTCTAATATGAAAGCAACAGACAATTCAGAGACAGTTTACTACAAAGCGGGCCGATTCAGAAATACTTCACAGACATAAATTATGAAGAGGTGTATGTAGTGAAAGAAATATTGAGAAGATACTAGCTAATGTTGAGCTGATACCCAGATATACAATACCACCATGCATGGGCTTACCAATCTAAGAATCCATACATGATAATAGCATTTTAAAAGCACCCCCCCAAAGAAACTAATATAGCAGAAACACAGTTTAGATGAGTAATGAAATAGAATATCATGCATGAGCCATATTTAAAGCGCTTGACTGATCTGAGTATGGGCATCAACTAGGATGGATCCTTACCAGAAATCAGTGAGCCACTCGCATTCCAAAACATGATACAAGAAAGATGGATGAGATGAAATGATATATTAAATAACATATAAAAGAGAGTTACAGACTGTGAAATGCCAAAGACCAGAATCCTCCTTGACAGACAGAACTCCTCCTCACTGAGACCCTATGGGCTCTGAGCCTTCATACAAGAGTTTTACAAACTGTATACAAAAATTCTTTCACTGCATAATTTTCTGATAAAAATCTGGAACCCTTACAATGCATTTCTTCATGGTTTTTATAGGAGAAACCAAAACTTAGTAAAAGAGGTAGGTGACGAACATTAAATTTGCATAATTAATACAAAATGGTGGAGATGTGCACGCCCATACTGCTTGATGACTTTGTAGTGATGCACGTACTCTATAGCCTGTCTTCAGGAATAAATGTTTTGAGTGAAAACTTCTTCAGGAACACGATATAGGGATAATCATATTAACATTCTGTCCTTTTCTGAAGATAAATTCTGTTGAAACAAAACCTAGATAGTATTATTTCCTGTGTATTGTACCCTCTATGTGATCCTGGATATCTTTGTTATGGTACCTTTGTTGTTTAAGTATTGAATCTGAGCTCGAAATATTCAACTGCAGCTATTGAATTCTTCAATATTCCACTGATACTCTTTGCCGCAACGTTAATGTCTCTAGTTGTGCAATCGGTGTCTTGAATGATTATGTAGGGTTAGATAGGTTTTTCCCCTGGTTCTTTAATGAATGTCATGTCACAGCAATTACCCAGGACTTTCTTCATACATTATGTTTCTGAACAATGGTCCTTTCTTGCGCCCTCGGCTTCTGGAATGGGGGCTGTGAATAATGGCAATTTTCCGTCGTCGTAAACCTGCAAAACACACAAAGCTGTGAAGAAAAAAAATGCATGGGGGACGGCAATGCAATGGAAGTGAGTGTGTAACAGAGCGACGTGATGAAGTGGCAGAGACATGCAGGGCGGCGACGAAGAAGATGCGGTGGAAATAATGGCGGAAGGACTGGCCAGAGTTTATGATGCAAGACATTAAAATATAACATATGAATGTAATATATAAATGGCGGAGGGAGAAATGCGATAACACGTGGGATGATGACATGGAGGGAGACCGGGTCAATGGCGGGGATGATGAAATCTCAGCCGTCTGATCTTAGGAGGAGATCTACGGTGGAAAGAGCGTCGGAGGCGATGTGCAGTGGGCCATGGGTGTGATTTTCTTGCGTTAAATCCCATGCAGCTTCGGGGCGCGACGATCATCAGATGAAGGCCCTCAGATCGGACGACTGTGGTGAATATCGCTGCACGACTTTGACCAAACAATAATGCGTGATGAAGAGCGGTTTTGGGGCCGTACGCGGAGACACGCGGCGAGTTATGAGTGGAATCGCTGGCCCAAGGGGAATTATCGCCTACTGCCGAAAGGTGGTGCAATATAAACCACTAGTTTTTGCAATGGGAGTGGACGTGTGGACCACCAGGACAGGCGCATTGCAAACCATTGATTTCGTGGTCTAATCGGACGGCTGTCAAGGGGTCTGCGGGCGCGGTGGAGACATATAAACGTCGTCCGATCTCATACAGTTCTACGGCTTGAAATTCTCCCGATATCCCTTTGATAAGTGCATATAGAGTTAGCACTCGGTTCAGGCTTTCAGTCTTGTGGAGGAAAAGAACAGAGGGGCTAGGGCTGAAGGAGCTATGCCTCGAATATTTTTAAATATGAATTCCCAGCCTTTGATAATGTATTTTGGAGGTGGGAAATGGTAACGATAGGTTTGAGAATGGTTTTCCAAGGCTGCAAGGGGGGAATTTGAGAGCTCTAAACCAGATTTCCTGTGAAATTTTACAAGAAGTGAATTATGATCAACATTGGCTCCACCTGGGGATGGCACGTTCATCCCTGGACGTGTCGATAACTCGCAGACCCTCTAATCATCATGTATGCAGACTCTGCTCTCCAGCACCTCCATTTTTCAATTTATAATTCATCACAACACCGACATTATTCAAACAAAACAAAAATCAAACTATCATACAATATAATACATCAGGCTTCCTCGGCCTGAATCAGAACTGAAAGTAGGGTTTAAAAATTGACCATTTACAGGGGCATCCAGCAAGTCACCCTGTAAATTTTCCAACCTGAAAGTATTATTGCCCCCCTGTTCCACAATATTGAAAGGACCAAACCAGAGGGGGTCGAATTTACCATGTTTTCCCTTCTCGGCTCTCCGGATATCCCATCTGAGCACCAAATCACCAATCTGCAGCTTCCTGTCTTTTGCGTGTTGATCAAAAATGTGTTTCATTTTCTCTTTATATTCTATTAATCTCTGATTCACCTGGCCCCATGTTTCTTCTAATTCCACCAATTGATTGATTCTCCTGATCATATCATCGAGCTCCTCCTGGCTTTCTTGCATGAAGCGGGCCACTGGTAAATCCAACTGTACAGGAAAAAATGCTGCTCATCCATATACCAATTCATAAGGGGATTTCCCAGTTTCTCTCTTCCTGGTGATTCTATTAGCCCATAGAGAAAATTTCAATTGGGAATCCCAATTCTTTTGATTTTCATTGATAGTCTTCTTCAAGGCCCTCACCAGAGTTTTGTTTGAAGACTCTGCCAAGCCATTTCCTTGTGGATAGTAATTTGTAGAGTGACTGAGTATGATATTATATTGCTAACAGAAATTCATAAATTTTGCAGACTTGAAGGCCTGTGCATTATCAGTCACCACCCTAGCAGGGCAGCCAAACCTGGATATGATTTTTTCCTCCATGAACTTTATGATCACAGTATCTGTAGCATTCCTTGCAGGTATGGCTTCCACCCATTTAGTGAAATAATCCGTGGCTGTCAGTATCCATTTATGTTGTCCACTTGACGGAGGATGTATCTCACCTATAAAATAAATACCCCACTGTTTGAATGGTTCATCCACATGTACTGGAATCAGGGGAAATGGTGTTGATTTCTGTCTCTCAGCAAATTTCTGACATTTATCACATGCTCTTACCCCAGCAAAAACATCTCCAAAAAGATTTGGCCAATAGAAGCCAGCTTTCAGAATTTTATGAGCTGTGGCCCTCCACCTGTAATGACCTCCACAGATCCCTTCATGAAATTCTTCAATAATGCTCTCTACTTCATTTTCTATGAGACACAGGAGTAAGATACCTGAGGGATCTCGCCAGTATAGCCGGCCATTGGCGACTATGTATTTTTGTGATTTCAATCTCAGCGCTCTGTATTTATTTTTGTCACAACTTGGAGGGTAGCTGAGTGTGAGGAGATATTCTACTATCTCTTTGTACCATAGACTGGTGAGGTACTTTAGATGTGTTTCTAGAGTAGCTACTCCAATTCCATGTCATTCTTCTTTCTCCTCAGATTCTTCACCTGCTATAGTGGACAAATTTATGCCCAGGGCTTGATAGTTTGATTCAGATAACATTTTAGCAAGCCCTTGTCCTTTAATTAGCTTAGTAGGGTGGATTTCTAGGTCATATTCCTGTATTTTAACAATCCGCCTGCCCCTTTTTCCTTCACTATCCCCCTGAATAAGGATATCTTTTATAGCAGCTGGGGGTACAAATGCAGTGATGTGGGACTGTAAGATATATACACGGAATGCTTTGAGGGATTTCACTAGAGCGTATGCTTGCTTTTCCAATATGTTATACTTTAATTCTGCATCACGGAGCACCTGACTGAAAAATGCAATAGGTTGCTCATACCCTTCCTCATTTTTCTGCAATAAAACTCCTGCTATTGTATGAGGTGATGCAAAAGAGAAAATCATGAAAGGTTTATCATAATCTGATCCAGCCAACACAGGGGCTTATGAAAAAGCATTCTTTATCCTGGTAAATGCCTCCTATGATTCTTGTGACCACTTTACCTCATTATTCATCTTCAGCATATATGTTATATGCCTAACTATCTCAGCATAGTTAGGGATAAACCTTCTCAAGAAATTTATGTGCCCTAGGAATACTTGTACTTCTTTTTTATTTCTGGGGAAAGAGATACCATTTATAACCTCTACCCTCTTAGGATCTATCTTCACCCCATATTTAGTCACGATGTGTCCCAAAATCTTTCCCTCTTCTAATGCAAATAAAGACTTTTGAGGATTGAGAGAGAGACCATACCTTCTGCATTTCTCAAAAATTTTCTGAAGATGTTCAATGTGCTCAGCATCGTTCTTGGAAAATATATTGATATCATCGAGGTAGACTACCAAGAACTTGTCTTGTTCCCCAACAAAAGCAATATCCATTGCCCTTTGAAAAGTGGCCCCTGCATTAATCAATCCAAAAGGCATCCTGGCATACATAAATGTACCCCATGGTTTGGTGAAAGCAGTCTTCTTTTGATCTTCTGGAAGTATAGCCACCTGGTTATAACCAGAAAATCCATCCATCATTGACATTCTGGAAACTCCAACCACCTTCTGCAGAATGTGATCCATTTTAGGCAGTGGGTAATTATCCTTTAAGGATGCTCTGTTTAAATTTCTAAAATCCACACACAGTCTTATTTCTCCATTCTTCTTGCGTACAAGGACAAGGTTTGCCACCCATTCAGAGTACCTCAATGGTACAATTATTTTGGCCTTCAGCAGCTTCTTAATTTCTTTCTCAATAGAAAGCAGTAGCAGGGGATTTATTTGTCTGAGATTCTGCTTATGGGGCTTTGCATCTATCTTCAATGGAATTTTTTGCTACATAATACTGATATCAAACATTTTCAAATCCTGATAGGACCATGCAAAAACGTCTTTGTAAGACTAAAATAATTTCTGATATAGCTTTTTATATTCTTTAGGGATCTTCTTGGACAATTTGACAATTTTGGGGTCAGCCTCAATACCCAAATTCGGGTCTTCAACCTGATTTTCTTCTACCACTTTGTTTGGCTGCAATGAGACAACATTCTTGTCAAATAATATTTCTAGAGGCACCAACCCTCTAGGTATAATATTTCCCTTTAGCTGCAACACTTTGCTTCCTGCCACTTTCTCCTCCCAACCTCTTTTTGGAATATCTTCAGGTTCTACCTCTTCTTCATCATCAATCTCCATATTGGAGAATTCCCCTACTATTTCCAGGAATCTCTTCATCTGTTCTTCATCCTCAAATACCTGCCAATGTTTTATTTTATCCGGGATTGAAGGCCGGTAATGCACCTCAACTTCATATCTTAAAAGAGGGTTCTGAGGTGGTCGAAATGTACTAGCAGCCACAGCAATGGGATCAGCCATCCTATTCTGTTCTCGGGGCATGAACTGGATATTGAATGCCAAAAAGAAGTTTTCTACCATGTCCCAAACTTCAATCTTATAAGCCCTTAGCCTAGGATGTTTGTTCTGACACTGATTCTTGACTTGCTTGACCACTAGTTCTGAATCTCCCAGAACCTTTAAACTTTGTATACCCATGCTCCTAGTTGTCTGTAATCCCAATAGAAGTGCTTCATATTCAGCCACATTATTGGTGGCTTCATATTCTAATTTGAAAGACAGTGGGATCCATCTTCCTGCAGGAGAGATTAATAGCACTCCAGCTCCATTTCCTTCTCTTGAATTTGCTCCATCAAAATGGAGTGTCCATATTCCTGCTTCCATGTTTTCTGAGGGTTGTTCACTCTTGATCTGGCAGAAGGATGGTTCATGAGCATAATCTTGATCTTCTTCCAGCATCAAGCATGAGAAATATCCTTCCTTACTGTAGACTGGTGAATTTACAGACTGGTGAATTTACAGAGTTGTCAGCTTTTGTCACCATCTTGACAAATCTAGTCTCCCTGTATAACCTCCTCTCCTGGCCACCAAAAACTGGGATAGTGGCATATGTTAAATCCAACTTGATTGATCCACCAATTTTTGTTCCCTAGGACCTTGACAGCAGCATACCAAAGCGAGCTGGGATGTCAGCCACCACGATGTCCATGACCACACTTTTTGCTGGGATTTGGGCCAAATTGACCACCAAATCCTTGATCATCCTTAAGCATTTAACTCTTTTGGAATCAAATGAGTAGAGGTCTTTATATGGACGTGTGATTTGTAAACCTAGTTTTTCCATGACTAACAGAGGCATAAGATTATGGGAAGCTCCAGAATCTAACATGCAGTTATGTAATAGCAGGTCATGGATTACTAGAGACACATAGAAGGGAGGAGTAGAGGGATCTATCTCCTTGACATGTGGGCCAAAAACTACCATGGGTCTCTCTTCTTGAAGGTTGAGACTATCTGGGATGATTGGTGCTTCTGGAGGGAGCATGAAAGATGTGACTTAAGACTGATATGCTAGTTGTTTCAACAGTTCAGTCAAGGGCACTGGAATTTTGACTTTTTCAAGTTCCTTTTGCAGACTAAAAGCAGGAGGGGAATTTTCTATCACAGCCTCTTTTGACTCTTTATTTTCAACTGGGGGCTTGACTTCTTTAGACACGGACTTAACATTAGGGGGAATGACTACTTTTGAAGAAGAAGGAATTTGATCATTAGACTGCAAAGGTTTGTTTAGAGGTTGCTTACCTTTGTCTGCAGCTATCTGCATTGTGGACTCCTTCTGAGCAGGTGCTTCCTTTTTGGGTAGCTCTTCTTCTTGCTCTTGGGTACGAGTCCTCTTCCTAGAAGATCTGAGATCATATCTTCTATTGAAATGTGCTTGCATGAAATCATCAAATTGTTTACAATAATGATCAAATTCTGCTTCATCTGTGTTTCTGGTCTTTTCCTCTTCTTGCGATGAGCACCCAGCTTCATCATTTCCTTGCAAAGGGCATTCTTCTCCATCACTATTTGAAAAGGTGAGATTTGCATCGTCCAGCCTATAGGCAGTGTCCTCATTGGAGTCATCTACTGGACCTTCCAGGTACAATGGGAGTGGCACTTGATCCTGTTGCTCCTTTGCTTCCCTTGGCAATATTTGCAAGGGTGGTTTCCTATATTGAGGATTGTAACCTCTATTTGGAGCATTCTGGAAATTCCTGAAGGCTGAATTATTGGCTTCCAATTCAAGCTTGACCATTTTCTTAATCAATTTACTCATTTCTTCCATTTTGTCATTAATTGAGTCTCTATTTGGGTTAGAGGTAGATACCTCTTCCTTGCCCCTTCTTCTAGTATCCTGCCCAACTCTTCCTTTTGATTTTCCAGTGGAGGCAAAGTTTGCTTCCAACTCTAGTGCATCTGCCTGAGCATCATCCAAGGTAGCAGGCTTTCTTTCTCTAATAGAGAAGCCAAATTCTGAATCAAATGCTGCTACAAAAACAACTTTAGTAGTAGTTTGATGGGGTTTCATATCAACAGGGAGACTCAGATATAATTTATTAAATATCTTGATAAATTCTGACACTCCTTCATTGTGTCGTTTCTTTAGTGTATTGAACTCAATAAGACAATTTCCATGATCTTTCTTTTCTCCCCATTTCCTGAGAAAAGTGTCTTCCATGTTATCCCAAGTGGTAATAGAATGGCCAGCCAATGTCTTAAACCATTTTCGAGCTTCACCATCTAGATATTGCACAAACAGTCTTAAAATCACATCTAGATGTTCAGCATTAAAGTTCTCTGCAAAGGAGCAGAAAGTCTCAAGATGTTTCTGAGCATTGATTTCATTTTCTCCATTGAATCTGGGAAATACCTTCAGATAATCCTGGGGCATATCATTCAGCACTTGGGGTAATGCCAGGGGAGCATATTTATTCATCAAAAATGCCGGAACATTAGCCATTGGAGGAGGTGGAGGTAGTGCAATAGTTTGATGAGTCAGAGGAGGAGGAGGAGGTGGAAGTGGAGTGTGAATAATAATAGGAATATACTCAACTGCATCTTGAGGGGCTGAGGGGAACAAAGGTCTATTAACAGCAGATACTTCGGTTACTTCCTTGACCTCTTCAACCTCAGGAGTAGGATGAAGACTGTTTTTATTTCTGATACCCTCTCGGGGTGGACTATCTGAATAATAATAATCGGTATCTCCCACAGTGGAGTCTGGAATTTGCAACTGAGAATCTTGAGAGGAAGAGGATGGAAAGTCTTCTGTGGACACTTCAGGAATTTCGGAACGGGCTGATCTCCTCTCCCTCCAATTTCTTCTATGTATAATCTGGTTAGGGTCAGACACTGAAGGTGTCTTTGGCTTAGACGAATCTGACCTCAGGTGTGGCTTACGAGGAGCCAAGACTGCAAATAGATTTATCAAATAACAAATGTGGAGTCGCCAAGGTGAGGGATCTACAACTCTCAACTCTCTGTGCTCACTTATTTAGAGAGTGAATATGATTTTGTCGAGGCCCAAGGATTCTGATTTTCTCAAATTCGTCCCCAGCAACGGCGCTAGAAAGATGTTGGTGCTCCTAGAGACAGCCTAGAGTTGTGATAGACTAGTGCCTAGGAAATCTTAGCATAGCAAGGAGCCTATAATATAATGTGTGAAGTTTTCAACTTCAGCTCACATGCTATCTCCTGTAAATAGGGAAATAAAATAGAATGGGACCAAACTTTCAAAAACTGACACAGGAAAAGAAATACTGTAGAGGCAAGATGCAGAACTCTAATATGAAAGAACAGACAATTCAGAGACAGTTTACTACAAAGCGGGCCGATTCAGAAATACTTCACAGACATAAATTATCAAGAGGTGTATGTAGTGAAAGAAATATTGAGAATATACTAGCTAACGTTGAGCTGATACCCATATATACAATACCACCATGCATGGGCTTACCAATCTAAGAATCCATACATGATAATAGCATTTTAAAAGCACCCCCCCCAAAGCAACTAATATAGCAGAAACACGGTTTAGATGAGTAATGAAACATAATATCATGCATGAGCCATATTTAAAGCGCTTGAATGATCCGAGTATGGGCATTAACTAGGATGAATCCTTACCAGAAATCACTGAGCCACTCGCATTCCAAAACATGATACAGGAAAGATGGATGAGATGAAATGATATATTAAATAACATATAAAAGAGAGTTACACACTGTGAAATGCCAAAGACCAGAATCCTCCTTGACAGACAGAACTCCTCCTCACTAAGACCCTATGGGCTCTAAGCCTTCATACAAGATTTTTACAAACTGTATACAAAAATTATTTCACTGCATAATTTTTTGATAAAAATGTGGAACCCTTACAATGCGTTTCTTCATGGTTTTTATAAGAGAAACCAAAACTTAGTAAAAGAGGTAGGTGACGAACATTCAATTTTCATAATTAATACAAAATGGTGGAGACGTGCACGCCCATACTGCTTGATGACTTTGTAGTGATGCACGTACTCTGTAGCCTGTCTTCAGGAATAAATGTTTTGAGTGAAAACTTCTTCAGGAACACGATATAGGGATAATCATATTAACATTCTATCCTTTTCTAAAGATAAATTCTGCTGAAAAAAAACCTAGAGAGTATTATTTCCTATGTATTGTACCCTCTATGTGATCCTGGATATATTTGTTCTGGTACCTTTGTTGTTTAAGTATTGAATCTGAGCTCGAAATCTTCAACTGTAGCTATTGAATTCTTCAATCTTCCACTGATACTCTTTGCCGCAACGTTAATGTCTCTAGTTGTGCAATCGGTGTCTTGAATGATTCCAAAGGGTTAGATAGGTTTTGCCCCTGGTTCTTTAATGAATTTCGTGTCGCAGCAATTACCCAGGACTTTCTTCATAAATTCTGTTTCTGAACAACGGTCCTTTCTTGTGCCCTCAGCTTCTGGAATGGGGGCTGTGAATAATGGAAATTATCCGTCGTCGTAAACCTGCAAAACACACAAAGCTGTGAAGAAAAAAAATGCATGGGGGACGGCAATGAAATGGAAGTGACTGTGTAACAGAGCGACGTGATGAAGTGGCAGAGATATGCAGGGCGGCGACGAAGAAGATGCGGTGGAAATAATGGTGGAAGGACTGGCCAGAGTTTATGATGCGGGACATTAAAATATAACATATGAATGTAATATATAAATGGCGGAGGGAGAAATGCGATAACACGTGGGATGATGATGTGGAGGGAGACCGGGTCAATGGCGGGGATGATGAAATCTCAGTCGTCCATCTCAGGAGGAGATCGACGGTGGAAAGAGCGTCGGAGGCGATGTGCAGTGGGCCAGGGGCGTGATTTTCTTGTGTTAAATCCCATGCAGCTTCGAGGCGCGACGATCATCGGATGAAGGCCCTCAGATCAGACAGGTGTGGTGAATATCGCTGCATGACTTTGACCGAACAATAATGCACGATGAAGAGCAGTTTTGGGGCCGTACGCGGAGACACGCGGCGGGCGATGAGTGGAATCACTGGCCCAAGGGGAATTACCGCCTACCGCCAAAAGGTGGTGCGATATAAACCGCTAGTTTTTGCAATGGGAGCGGACCTGGGGACCACCAGGACAGGCACATCATGAACCGTTGATTCCGTGGTCTAATCGGATGACTGTTGGGGGGCCTACGAGCGCAGCGGAGACGTATAAACGTCGTCTGATCTCATACAGATCTACGGATCGAAATGCTCCTGATATCCCTTTGATAAGCGCATATAGAGTTAGCACTCGATTCAGTCTTTTGGTCTCGTGGAGGAAAAGAACAGAGGGGCTAGGGCTGAAGGAGCTATGCCTCGAATATTTTTAAATATGAATTCCTAGCCTTTGATAATGTATTTTGGAGGCGGGAAATGGTAACGATAGGTTTGAGAATGGTTTTCCAAGGCTGCAAGGGGGGAATTTGAGAGCTCTGAACCAGATTGCCTGTGAAATTTCGCAGGAAGCGAATTATGATCAACACCTCTAAAATTTGATGATGTGATCTAATATTATTTTATTATTTCCACTATTATTTTATAATTTCCTTAGGAGGCTCATTTTAGACCTCAAAATTCCTCTAATGGGGCGTTGTGGGGGTCATTTTTCTTCTGAGAGGACAACTTTTAAAGTTCTATAAGCTGGCTACTTGTTATCACAAAATTGCACCTAATAGGCTGCTAATCAGAACATCTCATGTAACTGTTTCAAACCAATCTTGTGACTGAAGCTTAGCCTCTTCAGTTTGAGAGGGCTCTCTCAAAGGGTTAATGATATTGAATAAAGATGTATTTAGATGGCTAACTCTACTTGGAAAACAACTTGCTTGTGATGATTATAGGTTGAAAATAGTATTAGTCTGCAAACATTGGGATTATGGAGTCAACAATTTCAGTGATTCAGTAGTAAGTTCACTTGACATGGAAGCTGAGGTAGGTAAGAGTTTTTAGCAGAAGTACACACACACATGAAACAAGAAATCACACAGTCAATTCATCTATAAAGGAAGTCAGAGAATTACATGAATGAATTCTAAGTATTAAAGATGAAAACCACTGCAAATGGGATACATAAAAGATATAGATAAGATCAGCACTAAAAACTCAGTCAAAATCTCAGGTTGATCAAGAAACAAGTCTCTATATTACTGAAATAGTCAAATTACATCAAGCTGCAGTTTTGCCAAAAAATCTCCAACCCTTCACAAATTCGACTTTTTTCCCTTTAATAGACTTGTTACATCATGAGATGATCTACCTCTTGGCTAGATTCATCAAATTTTTTCCTAATGACACCTTTCATAACCATAAAATATATATTTAATGATAAAATGATAGCTATCCTACTTGACAGTCCTTTTCCTAATAGGACTCAAACTATTCATTATTACAATAACAACCTTATCTCCTAAAAAAATTACATCTTTAACAAATATGAATTCATGTGTTCGAATAGGGTGTGATGGGACTCATCACTACATGACCTCTTAATTGACCTCCTCTAAAACTCAAACAAACCCTGTTTTTTAGGCAAACCGGCCTTCATCTTCAACGAATGCTTTGGTTGGTAGTTTTTCTTCATTTCGTGGTCGTTAAGTCTTGAATAACTTCTATCATGGTCCTTTAACACTTTGATAGTATCCAGCTATCCAAAGACCTGCTTATAAAGCTCTAAAACAATACGCTACGAAAGTAAGACAGTTTCGTAGTGTACTTTCGTAGCACTGCAAAAATGCCATTTTCCATCAATATTTTTGGTTCTTTCCTCTTGCATGATTTTCATTATGCCGTAATTCACCATCCATACCATTTTCATCTCTTAGGAGCTCCAAAAACCGATTCAAAATGAAAAAAGGAAAGCTACAGTAGTTTCATAACATTTTGTTGTTCTTCAAGCCCAGGCATGCTACGAAACTGCTGAAAACAGTCAAAATTTTAGAGTTTTGTGTAGCTTCAAAACTATACCTTCTAAGTGAAAAAACTCAATTTCTAACATTCCATTAGTCTTCAAAACCATAAACCAACTCACACTATGATCCTTGAGGGGTTTCTTCCTCATTGATGATGAGTTGAGCAATTGGCTCCTCAACTACTGTCATTTTTAGGCATTTCTTCTCCAGCTCCTCATGGATTAGTTCTAGCTGTTTCTTGGAGGTATTTGACTTGGTATTCAACTTGCCATGAACCCCTATGCATTTTATGGACCTCATAAAACTAATGAGGAACACAATCCATCTCACCTTTCATATTTAAAACCACTTTACAGATTTTTCCTGTTTTTTTCTGAAAAATAAGTCTTAGAACAAAGGTTATATCTCTGAATCCATGATGTATTTTTTAAAAATAGAGGAGTTTTTTGTCAGTACGAATGTTTTGAATAAAAACCTCTCTTGGGTTTTTTAAAACCATTCCCAGTTTTCCAGAACCTGCATTTGAAAAACATGTGTAAAACAGGAAAACTCTATTTTCTGAAAATAGGGCTCAAGTAAATCCTTGTATCTCCCAAATGATAGCACCTATGAGAAAAATGAGAGAGGTTATTTTTCCTTGTCCTGTGCTTGAAAATAATGTCTCTCAGTATTGAAAAATTCATCTCTTTTCATCTGAAATATTCTCTTTAAACTTACTGCTCAAACAGTCCAAAAACACAGCCATTTCCTTGTTAGCTCCAACAGAAATTTAAACAACTTGAACTAGTGCATGCTTTAGCAAAGATAGGGTCCTCCACGAATAGATTAAGGTCCATGAGCTTCTATCTTATCCAAATATCCTCCTTCTTGTGCTTTCTTATACATGACCATCTCCTTTTATAACCAAACTTGCCTCTTAAAAAGGTGACACTTGGAAAGCCAAATTGGATAGCAAGCTGCTTGGTGTGATGAAGCAACTCTCAAAAAGTGACATTGAGATGTTTCACATGCAAGAATGAATGTTGAGTGAAAAATAGCAGCTTAGGAAAATTTTTTGTGTTTTAAATGACAACTCATTCTTAAATCATAACACACACATTCCAAAAGGGTAATAATGACCTCATACATGGTTGTGTACCTTTGAATTAAAATGACTTTGTTTTTCCTGAAAACATAGGGTCCAGAGCTGAGCTCTTATCTCCCTATCCTGGATAGATATTGCGAAACTGAAGGAGGTTTTTTTAGGTTAGTATGTCTTGAATACAAACCTCTCTTGGTTTTTTTAAAACCATTTCTAGCTGTCCAAAATCTGCATTCTAAAAACATGTATAAAACAAGAAAATTCTGCATTCTGAAAATAGGTCTGAAAGACATCCCTGTATCTCCAAATATATAGCACCTTTGAGAAATGTGAAAGAGGTTTTTTTTTTTGATATGTGATTGAAAATAACCTCTCTCATTTTCTTAAAATACTTTTTTTTTGCCTAGAAACCGCCCTTGAAGTTGACTGCTCAAAGTCAGAAAACAAAGAAATGCTTCATATTCGCTACGAAACTAGCAATAGTTTCATAGCGTTTTCTGCCTATTTTACACTGAATTCACTACAAAAGTAGGGATTATTAGCTAAAATGACCTTTTTTAGAGTTGTAATCTTGGGAAATCAAATATGTTAGCAAATGATGACTGATGGAACATGATGTGACCTATATGGAGATGGTTTTGAGATGAAATTAGGGTGGTCTTGAAGTTTAGGATAGGTTAAGTATGAAAAAATGAAATTTCCTACGCTAACTTGAAAAAGGTTTAAGGAGACCTTACCCTTTTTAAGGAGTGAACTGTATGACCATGTCAAGTAATGACTCACAAAATTAGGAGTGATAACACTACTATTGGCCCACTTTCCATCAAGATGCAAGAAGGTACATGAGCAGATGTGATCGGTGCCAAAGAACAGAGAAACCCACACCCAAGGATGAGATGAATTTACAATCTCAAGTGGATTTAGAGCCATTTTACAAGTGGGGCATGAACTTCATTGGGCCAATTAATCCACCATCAAGATAGAGGAAGTGCATTATTGTGTGCACTGACTATTTGAAAAAGTTGGCTGAGACAAAGGTTGTCAAAACAACAGCAAATCAGAAAGTGGCTGAGTTTTCGAGGAAAAACATTTTCCACAAATTTGGGTATCCAAGGGAGATATTCAGCAATCAAGGATCTCAATTCACATCACATTTGGTTGATAATCTCCTGAGGAAAAAAAATATCAAACACATAACATCTATTACCTATCACCCTCAAGAAAATGGGAAAGTAGAGGTCACAAATAGGGAATTGGAGAGAATCGTCGCCAAGGTTGTTAGTAGCAACAGGAGAGATTGGGAAAAATATTAGTTGAGGCCACTTGGGCCTATAACAACACTTGGAAGACAACCATTGGGTTCACTCCATATGATTTGTTTTATGGGAATAAACCTTTTCTTTTTATTTAGTTCGAATATAACACTTTGAGAATGAAAACCCAATTGGACTTAGATGTCACAAGAGCACGACAATAAATTTTTCTCCAACTGAATGGCTTGTATGAGTTCAAAATGTAGGATCTCCTACACACTGGAGTTATACAACTACAAAGAAAGGTCTTGCATGACAAACGTATCAAGGAAAATACTTTTCAAGAAGGGGATTGGACCTTGTTATATGATTCTAGGTTAAAATATTATAAATGGAAACTAATGACAAGATGGTTGGGTCCATACATGGTAGAAAAATTTCATGATAATGGAGTTTTCCATATCATAACCATTGATGAGGAAGGGATACCCTTGCTTGTCAATGTTTATAGGATGAAGCTATACAGGAGACCTATGTCCAAGGTAGAATTCATTAGTAACATTAGAAGAGAATTAAATGTGATTGGGAGTTTCATGGATTCCAGACCACAACACTCCTATATATTTGAAAAAATAAAAAATAAAAAAAAATAAAAAGGCCTAGGTGAAAACCTCTATGAGGCATCTGAGGCCAACTCCAGGGTTGAATACCTCTTTGAGGCAGCTCAGGATCAAAAAAAGGGGGAGAAAAATAATAAAGATCCCTAGCTGAAAATATCCTTTAAGGCACCTAGGGAAGGCATGTAGGTTGAAAACCACCTCAGAGGAAGTCTACTTGTCTCAAGAAAAATAAAAATAAAAAATAAAAACAAAAGGAAATAATAACACAAGGAAGAAGCATATACCATGTATGTTGATTGTTCTCCTATTTTGGAAGATTATAAATAGTGTCATATTTCATGGCTACAAGCCCATAATTTACAAGATATCAACCATTCTTCCATCCATACACCTCATATCCATCATCTCCATTCATATGACCATCTCTCTCCACCATCCCATCCGACTAAAATTCGAATTTTACCTCCTCTCTATGATGCTATAGGAAGGACCTGTATTGCTATAGGAAGGTCTCGTAGTGTTATGGGAGGAGCATGTAAAGATACAAGAGAGAGATCAGAGGAAGAGGATAGCCCAAAAGAACATTATGGCTATAAGAACTGATGAATAAGGTTCTCGAATGATTTTGCATCGTCCATCCATCACAAATCTACTCTATTTCACCAAATATTTGACCAAATTCTCCACTTTGCCCTACTTTTAAAAAAAACACAGAAGCCATCATTTTTATTCCTACGAGTTTCTACATTACTCCTTAATGACCCTAACATTGTCCTCAGGACCTATCATAATTTCCTTCATCACCCTGATGCATAATGAATACTCCAAAGGAAGATAAAAGGACCACTATAAGAAGAAAACTCCTCATGTAGTAGCTTGTGAAAACACCACAGAGATCACTGATATTATTTTTTTTCTCTCATCAGAAGGGATGATGAAACCTTATTTAAAAATATGAAGAATACACATCACTCTCGGGGAGGCTTTCCACCAACAGCAACATCTTGGAATCAAAGAGGCACCTGCACACACACAATAAAAACAACAGTGAAGGTATCATAAAAAAATGAACATATGCACAGGAAATAAGTCATAGAATCATCTCCATTGATGTCTATGATATATGGTCCAAATCCAACATGCCAACCTCTACAGCAGTTCAATCCTCAGGTAGGCTCAGGTATGGAAAACCCTTACCTCCTCCCTATGTGTAAATAAATAAAGTGTGTAAATGTCGAGAAGGAATGTTTTAATAAGCTAGAGGTGGCTAGTTAACTTGGGCACCCTCGGCTAGTGAACTAAATATGGGGTTGATCACTCATGCAATGTGGAGATGTCACAACAAATGAGTTAGGACCCCAAATAGTGGCTTGTGATTATGAGGGAAGTAGGAATGATTACTCAGAGTGGGGAAAAAGTTCCAAAAGAGGAAAACCTTTGTAATTTCCATGTCATCACAGTGCTCCAAGCCTCAACTCAAAAATGGAATATTATGTACTCGAGCTCGATTTGTTTTGCACATTCTCTCATTTCAAAAATAGTTAGAGATAGAACAAGTTCTGGTGTGCCACCAAGGAGTTTTGAACCCTGTTCTTAAATTGCTACAGGAAGGAGCTATACGCGGGCCTGCAATTTCTATAGGAGGGTCGAGAGACAAATACAGGAGGAATGAGAAGGTGAGAAGGGGCCACAATGGTTTGAATTGGTCTCCAAATTACCATATACATCTAGGGCTACTTGACAAGAAGTAAGTGTCACCATCTCCCTAGTCCTTACATCGAATTGCATGCAAATTCTACTCATATTTTATAGCCTGTGGAAGTATAATCGTGTAAGTAGAAGGTCTCTTAGAGAATTGTAGTGGTTGGAAAATAAGATATTTTGTTGGCAAGGAGTTCTATCATCATTTTGATTCAACATGAGGGAACACTCATACACTAAAAGGATTCGCCTACACACTCTTGTGGTAAACATTTTCAAAAGACACCAATGGCTAGGATTTTGTGAGTTGTTAAAGGGGTATGATTATGACATGTCCCTTGAATTTTCCATGGCATTGAATTCCCAAACAAAGGATAGTTCCACCACTATTGTAACAGGGTTATATATCTCTCTCAATGATGAAATCATTATCAGAGTGACAACCCTACCTCTAGGGATCAGGTTGAGCAAGGAAGACAAATCCATGAGTTTCACTACTAGAAATAATTTCTTCATTTCAAAAGAAAAAATTGTTGAGGATAAGAATGGGGTCCGAAGAGAATCCTACCTTATCCTTGGTATGATACGGCTTACCATATTCTTAAGTACATATAATGTGAAGGAAAAAAGAGTGTGGTGTATGCTTACCACTTCAAATTAATTCATGATTTAAGATTCAAGGCAGAATTGTCTCTTCCTCAAAGAATTACGGTGCCATAATTTCCCCTGCAGCAATCAGAGAGATGAGTAAAAAGGTAAGGGAGGGAAAACACCAACATCTAGCTCACCATGGCCTCATCAAATTGATAGTTATGGATGCTTTTTGGAACTTGATAATCCTTGTCCTATGGAATAAATTCATAGACATGGATAGGGAGACTTTCATAGGGACATAAACCATTACCCTTGGGGAGACACCTACCTCTAACATTGGAGGTAGGGAGGGAAAAACAAAAGAATAAAAAGAAACAAAAACAGATCAAGAGGAGGCAGCAGAGACAGAAGAAGAAAAATAAAGGAAGAAGAGGCAACAAAGGCAGAGGAACGAGAAGAAAAAGTTGAAAGAGAAGGGGAGGAGAAACAAGTGGAAGAAATATTAAGTCCTAAGGAAACTAATGAACCCAAAGAAGCAGAGGAATCACCACATAAAATAAGATTATCTCTAGGAAATATTGAACATGAGGTAGCTGCAAACTTATCTACATTAGGCACTCATGTTAAGCCTAAGAGGAAGAGACAAAGAAAAGGACCCCTATATTTTAAGACCAGAAAAAGAACTCGAATCAAACAATGGAGACCACAAACTCCCACAAGGGTCCCCATCACCATTGAAAAATCACCAAACAAGAAAGAGGACGTAGGACCCACTAAAGGAAAAATTGAAGAGGTCACCTCTCTTAAACCTGAAAAAAAGACACCTATAGCATATGTGAGGAGGCCTACCACCAGGTCAACTACCTACAAGCAACCCAAGACACCAAAAACCCTCCAACAGGAAGAAAAAGGGAAGATACAGGAGGGGTAAAATGTGCTACAGGAGGGGTAGAGTGTGCTACCAAAGGGACAAAATGTGCCAAAAGAGAGAAAAATTGTGCCACAACAGCTACACGAGATTAAAAGTGTGTTACAAGAGGTAGCCACCTCCCCAAAAAAAATTGAGAAGGACTCCCCAGATCTCTAAGAGCCAAGTCCACAACCTAGCCTTGGGTCCTATTATAAATTCATTGAAGGGGAGAGAATCATCCTTGAAAATATTACAATTCCACTTTTTTTTGAGCTAGAAATAGAAAGGGGAATAACCCACAGGTGGATGCAAATTTATAAATCAAATAATGTGAAAAATGTGGGACTGATGGAAGAAAAAGTCAATGAGATGGGAAAATAATTGGATGATTTGAGACTCAGTGAATCTATGATGAAATAACAATAAGAGGCTGAGAGTATGAGGCTGAAAGAGAAGTTGCAAGAGAAGGAAACCCAAATTTTCACCATGGAAAGTCTCTATATGGAGGCCCTGCAATGCAAGCAACATTCAAAATCTTATTCTCTGTTTCTCAAATATAAATGGCTACAATACCAAATCAGAACTCTAGCTCAATATGGTTCTTTGTCCTTCCAAGACTACAAGCAGTTTATTGATCTTTGCAAAAAGCTAGTATAGTGGATAGGGAAAAGGTGGTTGAAGTTTACTTTCATAATCTCATCTTGACATATATGAACCACTGGGGTCCCAATTCAAGACTAGGAGGCATGCAGTTGATGGATTTGGCATATTAGTTGGCAAATTAAGAGAGTAATGGAAAAAGAGGAGAAGGAACCTTTATACATCAAGGCAGAGCTAATGAGCCTCAAGGCTGTCAATAACAATAATGACCTCATCTCCAATGATGTTGTTTTGGAAACCAAGTACATTGAAACCAAGGAGCAAGCCATTCTTCACTTTGAAGATACCTCTAGGTTGTTAGGAGAAGACAGTCTGTAATATTTCCAGAGGATATGGCATGCTTTACCACTCTGTCTACAAGTTAGAGAATACCACTCTCCTAAAATTTTAAAGAATGACTTGGAGAAAACACCATTTTACAAGAGAGCAATGCAGATAATGAAGATCCAATAGATAGTACTAAAACTTAGTCCAAATTTTATGCTAGGCCTACAGGAAGTAAAATACCAATAAAATAGAAGAAGGAATGGATTGAGGCAGAGAAAAATGCAGGATTTTACTCACAAGAAGGAACTCCATCTGAGGTGCCTTGGGATGTTAGGGAGGCCACCAAAGCCATGAGAGAAATGCACATGGATGACTGAGTTTCGCAGAGGATGAGAAATAATTTCAGTAGGTTGTTGATGATGAGGCTCATCAATAGGTGCATTATAAGGGTCATGATGCCATCCTTTGACCTTAAAACTATCGCTTTCTTAAATTTATTTACATTTTAAGTTATATTATGCTTATTGAGAAGGATAAAAGGTGTTTCTCATAGCATGTGGCCTAATGTGGTTTAATTGCAGGGAATGTAGAATTTTTGATATATTTTCAATGCAGGGGCTCAAAGTAGATAACAAGGAGAGAATCTTGGAGGTTTTCCACCTCCTTAAATCACAACACTCTCTCTCTCTCATCAGCTCAAATTCATTAGTAGCCAAGCCACTTTTAGTGCAAGTGAGATTAATGAAGAAAAATATCCACCATTCTCGAGTTGAAGGAGACAATAATTCCTATTTCCTAGTGAGTTGCTACTAGATGCCCTCTTGTATAAATAAATAAGAAGAAGAGCTAATTAGGATTCGAGTTTTGTTTTTAGCTAGGTAAATATTGAGCTCAAGAACTTGGCACTGTTATTTTGACTTTCATCTGATGTATTAGAGATTTTATTTGATGATAATGAGAAGTTTATTATTGAGTTACCACTGATTTAGCTCCATAGGGTTGAGGCTCTTGGGTTTGGGCCCAACCCAGTGGCTTAGGTCGCTCTTGTGTATTTCTATTTCTCTTAGTTTCAAGTATTTCCTAGCTTCTTTCATCAGTAGAGAATAATCCATCAAAACCTATGGTTTCATCCTCTCCCTCACCTCTCTTGTGGGAGCATGAGTGGAAGGATTCACAACGACAGTCCAAAAATATTATGTTTATGATTTCTTGTATTTGTGTTAGTTGTCTTGTTTTACATTTTCTTTTTGTAGCTTAGACTTTAGTTTAGTGATCAGATAAAAGTTCTGGCATAAACTAGATATCATTTAAATTCAACTCTTCTTTTCCACCATAAGTTATCTCATTTTGGCAATGATAAATGGATACACACATGTGATAGTTTCAGGGTTGTGTGGATCTGCAGGAAAGGGAACCTTTACCACTTCCATATTGAACTCCCTCACCTTCTCTTTTCACCTCTAAATTATGTCCCAAATCTCTGTTTCATAATTCATTTTTCCTAAGTACACCAAGAGCACTCATCCTACTGCAAGACAGGCCTTTGAGAGGCTCTGAGCTTCGCTAGGGACTTAATCCAACCTTCAGTCATTTACCTCAACCTCCATCCACCTCTCCATACCCTCAAGACATTATTTCACCTTCAAAATACTCTCGAAATCCCTCCTATAGCATTGTAGGCCCTCCTGTAGCAATGTAGGGCTCATGTAGCAGCCACCTATAGCAAACCTATATGACCACTTTCCTTCATCATTTTTTATCTCCACTACAACTTTGACTTAGTATAGATGAATGTTGATCCCCAGTTGTGATTTTATGATTATGGGAAGCTCCTAGGTCACTCCAAACCTTCATTTCCTTCATTACAAAAACTTAGTATAGTTAGTTTCTTTATCACAGATTTGATGCAAATAGATTATTGATTTACAAGAAAGTGTGAACTAGGTAGATGGTAAATGCAATTTTGATTGGTAGTTTGATCAATTATGCAAGAGAAATTAAATTCATTTCTGCAAGAAGATCTGGTAGTTTGATGTATGTTACAAGATAAAATATCTTTCTTTCTGCAAGTAGATCTGGTAGTTTGATGAATGTTACAAGATAAAATAGCTTTCTTTCTGCAAGTAGTTTAACTTTTATCTTTTCATGAATTGACTAGTTAGAATTTACAAGTTAAAGTCAATGGAATTTTCCCATTCATAGTTAGAAGTAGCTTTTGATTGTACTTTAATCAGCAAGCTTTCATTCTATTTTAGTGGGAGGAATGGTCTTGGAGAAATTTTGATTTAATGTCATAGTTAAGGGTGGCATGAGTAGAATCCCATCTACTGCACATATGGCATTGTCACCTCTATGTTTGTACAAACCTCAGGTTGATCAATAGAGTTAAGGAGCCCTTGGGATTTGCAGCACTCTTGGTGCAATACCAAGGCTAACCAAAAATCATCTAAGATAATTTACTATGAAATAATACCAAAGTAATATATAAATGTATAGATTTTTTTCGCAAATTAAAAATTTAGAGGACAAATTATTGAAACGTCAACACAATGAAAAAGTATCTAAAGTAAATATTAAATATCTCAAAGAAGAAATTTGAAAAGGAATCAATAGGTAAAGATGAATAAAATTCCCATTTAAAGAACCATAATGAAATCTAGGTTTCACAAACCAAGAATTTGAAGAATGATAAGAAGTTCAAAAAAGAAAAGTTAGAACAACTTACTAGCAAAGAATTATTGATTGATAAATAAAGAATGATCAATCAAGTTGGATTAGAAAAAACATTCAATGGAAAATCCAAACCATGAAGAAAAGAGTCAATATATATTTAGTGGACATAAAAATAAATAGGAAAAAAATGCTTATATTGAAAAATCACCAATTAATAAATCACTAAAAGTATCAAAACATGAATTTTCCAAAAAACAAGATATAAGGATGCCTTATCATTATCATAATAAAACTAACATAATTTTGTTTAAGAAATTAACCAAGGAAGACATCAAAATGGAAAACTAATTGACAATCATAATATCTCAAAAGGAATCTTAGATGTGAAATATTTTTATCCCCAAGTCATCGACGTCATTGCAACATAGTTCCAAAGAAAAATGAATTAGGATGGTATTACCATTTAACAATAAAATAATTGTACTTAGCATTTCATGACCCATATCATCTCATGTATTCAACCATTATTTCTCCAAGAATGAAGAATTATGTGAAAACTTTATAATTGTTGAAAATGCAGCAAGAAAATCTCTGTTTGACTTTTCCTTGGTCAAACTAGAGAAAATTCAAATTTCCACATCAACATAAATCTTGGAGGTAGTTAACTAAGGTGACATGGAACTTGTCACTCAGTTAAATATATTAATCCGATTTGGGGAAGCTTGAGTTCATTTCAGTATGATTAATTTCTAATTTGTAGTAATTTGCTTCAGTTAAATTGAGTTATGGTCAGTTAAACTAGTTCTAACTGTTGGAGGAACTAGTGGAAGGTCAAGTTGTAGAAGTGTAACTTCGACCACACTGAGTGAACAAGCAGTTAACTAATCAATAATCCCAAAATAATTGATGCATGAAGAGAATTTGAGTCACCTAGTTGATATGGATGTTCCAAGGCAATGTTCTATCAGTTGTAGACTATTCCGAAGTGTGCAGGTGGTGCATGTTGTTGAGTATTGTAACTAGGCTGGGTCTTCATAAATTATATTTATTTTACTTATAAAAAAGAATTAAATAAAAGAATTTATTTTATCATTTGACATTTATTTTATTATTAAATGACTTATTAAAGCATGGATTTCATGCTTGGGTCATATTTAGATTAAGGTCCCCATTGTGGACTTCTAAGTTAGTCATTACTTATTTATAGTGACTCATTTGGGGCTTTTGGATCATGTAATTAGGTTTAAATTTGTGTTAAAAATGGTTTAGAGTACCTTCACATCAATTCGGCCTTAACGAGATCAATTCGAACTCAAAGGGGCCTATTCGACCTCACCTGGAGCCTACCAAAGCAAGGAGATTGAATTCATTTGGAGCATCACTTCTCAAGCCAGCTCAATATTTACTGTTGCATAGGAAAGGGTGTGAAGTGGAAGAAGGAAGCTAAAATGAGTGCGAGTTGGGTCTAGAAGACAGAGGAAGGAAAAATCAAAATTTTGGTGGTGGAACCTCTACATTTCGTGCCCTCTCTTAGGAGATTGAAGTCTTTTATTATTTGTTGTTGTTGATGTTGTTGGAACTACTGCCTAGTCAAAGGTGTTGGAGGAAAAGTTGTGGTTGCTACTAGGTCGAATATCTAGAAGGCTAACTTGATGTGGAGGGAATATTTTTTATATGTCTAGGGTGAAGAGTCTCAAATAATACTATTTAAAGGAAGAATTATCTTGACTGGGTTTTCCCCTCAAGGGGGGTTTTTCCCTGGCATAGTGCCTACATCTTGTGTCCCTTCTTTTTTTTATCTTCATACACACATAATATGGTAATTTCTTAAACAATTCATCATAGTAATAAAAAATGAAATGAAATCAGTTAAGAATTTGAATGAACCCTTCATGTAAGAAACTCAAAGAGAAACGTTAATGGCGGAACCCTAAATTTTTTCCACCGTGTATCCCTCATTGTGGTTGGTTCTATGGGCAGTCCTATGCATGTTGGGTCTGGAGGTGCAGGGCATGATGGACATCTGTGGGGCTGACATGCGGGCCTGTGGTGTTGAGGAGGCACTCATCATCACATGAAACCCCCACTTGGCGTTTCTCCTCTTTCAACATGCTGGAATTTTTGTTATCTATTTTTCCATGAAGGTGGTTTCAATATTTCGGCTTCTTGGCTCTGGATTTTTCTTCCATGGTGGCTCCATTTTATTTTCTAGCTGGAGACGTTTTCTTGCTTTACTTTCGATCCCCCTGGTTTTACGGGGTTTATCTCTGTTGTTAACGTTGGGGTTTGGTAGTGCTTCGCTCCCTTTCCCGGTTCGAATGGCCGCTCTCGGTGGAGGTAAGCCTATTTCTCCGGTCTACTAGTGCTCCTAAAACTACTGCTGAGTAGGTGTTTATGTTTTGTCTTTTGGTTGGGAATTATTCATTTTTGGTATTGGGGCATTTTTACGGGTATTTTCTCCATCTTTTCCTTTCTTACTAGGTATTTTTTATCTATTTCCTTTCTCTGGACGTCGTTGTTGTGTCCCCCGATTTTTCGCAGTGACTCTCGGGTCAGGTTATCTAGTTGTCTGTTGGGATGGGGTTTTGTGGCTGTCATTATTGTTTTTATGGGTAACGACAAGGATTATGTGGATGTAGAACTAGAGGCTTTTGGACCCTACAAGCCCTAACCTGTCAAAAATCTTCCTTCCCTCTTGGTCACATGGGGCTTTGGGTGGAGAGGAGAAAAACAAGTGGAACCCTGAGGTGGGTTTTGCCTCCATTAAAAATGTAGATCTATCTTTTTCACATCATCAGTCAGTGGAGCGGGCTAGTTTTGACTCTCAAAAAAATCCGTTGGAGCTGGAGAAACCATTAGTCACGGTTCTACCTCGAGTTACTCCCACAAGCCCTTAGGTTATTGATCGGTTCCGTGCTCAATTTTTCTCGAGTTGTTTGGAGGACATCCTCATTGTAGTGGGGGTGGAAGATAAATTGGTAGTTGGCTCTATATGTGATAACATACTTGTGTCTCCTAGCGGGAATAAGCCGGCAGACCCCCCTGTGGATTCCCCTTGTGTTGTCCAACTTAGAGTGTCAAACCCTAATCCAGTGCTAAGAGTTGCAGTTTCACAAGGGTCGGTGGAACTTGGTAGGAGGGGGTGGGGCCCGATTGGTGGATTTGGAAACTTCCCTCTGGGTGGTTTGAACAGTGGTTTACAGGGCCTTCAGAGTGCCTTCAGTGAAAGGTCAACAGAGTTTGTGCGGAATGGTTTCCTCGACCTCTAGATGGGGCTCGGAGCAGGTCCTTCGAGGGATGGAGCTAAACATAGCAATGGCTAGGATATGTTGGGGGTGGAGTTGGGTCATTTAGAGAATGATGGCATTCAGACCAAAGGAGGCTCTTCCGGAGGCATTGGACAATCTTCCAAATTTTTAGTGAAGCTTGATGAATAGAAAGGAAACAAAAGAAAGAAAGGAAAAATGATTAAGGAGAGTTCTGAATGCCCGAACTTGGTTTTCGGGGTTGATTTACACTTCGACAGCATGATGGCAGAATCTGAACTAATTTTGGTTGGAAGGGTCAGAGGTAAATTCTTCACTGCAAATTATATCTCTGAGTGGATACAAACTAGTTCGGTGGCGGCCCCTGATAGAGATGTCGAAGTTATTATGCTATCAAAAGGATGGTTCATGGTGAGTTTCAAAAACACAAAAATGCTGGAATGGGTTTTGGCTAGGCAATGGGGCTTTGGCATTACACCTCTACTCTTCAAAAGGTGGACTCCACTGTTTGATGCTAACAGAGAACGGGTGGATGAGATACCGGTTTGGGTTCATCTTTCAGCTCTCCCACCTCATTTTTGGATCATGAAGGTTTTTAGGGCCATTGGAAACAGTTTGGGAACTTTCCTGGAATCGGACATGTCTTTCATAGAATCGAGATCCAGGAATATGGCACATAACTTAGTCAAATTGGCCCCAAGAGGAGGCCTGATTGGGAAAATTGGTTTGAACATGGAAGGACGCACTTTTGAGCAAGTGATTGACTACGAACACCTTCCTTTTTGGTTTCATAGATGTCACACTTTGGGTTATCTTTCCAGGGATTTCCCGTTGGGCTTTAAAAAAATCCAAAAACAAAAAAGGGGTTCCTCCATCCATGATTGTGCCAGACTGGAGATCCCAGTCTCGTTGGAACCCCCAGAGGAAAATATCAGGGAGTAGGAGGATCATGGTCTTTTTATGGGGAAACATGCGGTCGCGGCTAGGAATCAAGATGTCGAGGGTACGACACAAGTTACAGTGATCGAAGCCCAAATTACTGAGAACATAACATACCAAGATGAGGCCGCCCAGTTGGAGATGATGGGCATGGTGGCGGAGTAGCCACTACCTTCCCCTACTGATCCTGCTTCAGATTTAGCAGGTACTTTCCCTTGCCCCTCCTCTCCTATTTTAAACTCATTTGATCTTTGATTCTGTAATTTGGCTAAGCCTGGTCCCTCCAGGCTGTCTTCCTCGCCTTCTCTGTGTGTTTGTAACTTATCTATGGCTATGGAAAGTATTATTACCACAATTCCTAATATTTAAATTGAGACTATCCCCTATAATTTGAGACCCAGATAGAAAAAACTCATTGAGAAGGATCTTTTTGGGGGTTTAGGGAAGCCGACCTATATCGAAAAGGTTAAAAAAATTAGGGGTAGGAACTCTGACCTTTCTAAAGCACAAATCAAGGCCATCATTGACATTGTGGATGGTAGGAAATTATCCCTTAAAGGGGTGCTTAGAGCAATGAGTTCCCCGGTCTTGGTTACCAAATGATTGTGCTCTCTTTTAATTGTAGGGGTTTAGCTAGTGAACCCAAAAACCTAGCATTTAAAAACCTTGTTCATTTTCATCATCCGAACATCATTATGCTTCAAGAAAATCTGGGTACTCGGGCACAGATCTCTCAATTTCTGTCTTCTTTTCTTCCAAATTGGACTTGTGATTCCTCCGATGTCAGGGGCTGCTCTAGGGGACTCATAACGGGACTTAAGAAAAATTCAATTAATTTTATCAATTATTGGACCTAGGATTCTCTGATTGGTGTGGAGGCCTACTCCATGGAACTAGGCTCAACCTTTACGGTGATTATTATTTATGGCCCTTGTGTGGAAAAGATTACTTTCTGGGATGGTTTGCGAAACAAATCCTTTATGAAAGGCTCTAAGCTGATTGTGGGAAGAGACTTAAATTTTTCTTTGGGTCATTCTGAAGCGTGGGGCCCTTGTGCCTGGACGAATCCTATGGCAAATTATTTCCAGAGCATGATGCGGGAAGGTTCACTATTTGACCCCTCTCTCACTAAATTAACCCCCACATGGAGGAACAACACAGTGGGTGAGGCCCGCATTTCCAAAAGACTTGACAGGTTTCTGCTTAGTGATGAATTTTCAAATAGTCCTATTAGATTTACGCAATGGGTTGGTTATGGTGGGATCTTGGAACACTCCCATATTTTCTTGGAGTTGGTGGGCCTGTTCAAGAAGCCTCTTGCCCCTTTCAAATTTAATGTTGGTTGGCTCAAGGAGGAGAAATATCACCAATTGGTGTTGGACCATTGGAGAAACCCCCCAGTGGATGAGGGATATTATCATTCCCATGCCTTCATTTATAATATGAAAAACATTAAAAAATTCACAATTCAATGGGCCAAAGATAAAGCCCAAAAATACATGGAGTCTATTAACATCATAAATGATTCCTTGGGATCCTTGTACAATGATGGGGTGAATGGCTTTATGGACGAAGAGGCCCAGAATAGAATCAAGGAAATGGAGACTAGAAGGAAGAAAATTATTAATGACAGAGAAGAGACGTGGTGCCTGAGGAGCAGGGCCATATGCCTTGCAGCTGGATATGAAAATACAAAAAAAAATCACAATTATGCTAAGGGGAGGAAAAATTCAAATACAATTTGGGAAATGAATAATACAGATGGGGTTAAGGCTAATACTTTCAAGGCTCTATCCATTATGGGGAGAAAACACTTAAAACACCTTTATTCTGCTCAGGAAGGGGTTAACATCAGGGAAGTCATTCAATTTTCTCAGCTTTTTCCAAGGTATGCTGACAAAAACAGTAATAACCTACTTCTGGCCTAGTGGAAAAAAAGGAGATTGAACATATTTTGAAAGCTATGAAAACTGACAAGAGTCCAGGGCTTGATGGTTGGACCGTGGAATTCTTTCAACACTTTTTTGATCTGATGGGGGATGCCATCACTAATGTGGTGGAGGAATCTCGGTTACATGGCCACATACATGACGTCATCAAATCTATTTTTTTGGCCCTCATTCCAAAGAAAGATGACCCCTCCTCCTTTGATTATTTCCGTTTTATCTCCCTTTGTAATTGTATCTATAAAGTTAACTCTAAAAAAAATTCTAATCGATTAAAACCTATCCTCTCTAGATCCATCTCTAAGGAAAATTTTGGCTTCCTGAATGGCAGAAAAATTCATGAATTTATTGGGGTGGCTCAAGAGACTCTCCACAGTATCAATCTATCCCACAAAAAGATGTATGGTGGTTAAGATTGATCTATGGAAGACATATGATAGGATCAATTGGTTGTATATTAGACTTCTATTGACACATCTTAGGTTCCATATTGATTTTATTAATTTGGTCATGTGTTGTATTAATAATATTTCTTTTTTTGTTCTTATTAATGGAGCAGCCTCACATTTCTTTAAAAATCAAAGAGGTTTGAGACAGGGATGTTCTTTGTCTTCGTTGCTTTTCCTCCTAGCGGCCGAAGGACTCGGTCAACTCATTCATCCAGCTAAAAGAGCAGGGACCCTTGGGGGCATTGAAGTGGATGCTAATTTATTTATTACACATCTCATTTTTGTGGGTGACATCATGTTATTCAGTGGCAGTAGCAGAAGTGAGGCAAAAACTCTTAAGGAAATCTTGGACCTCTTCATTAAGGCAACAGGCTTAACTATTAACAATCAAAATTCCTCCATTGCTCATAAGGGCATCTCAAAAGCTAATCTCAGATGGACCTCTGGTCTCTTTCTATTTATTCAAGAGCCTCTGGGCACTTGCATAAAGTACATAGGCTTTATGATTAAGCCATATGGGTATTGCAAAAAGGATTTGTCTTGGCTTGTGTCAAAAATTGAGAAGAGAATTAATTCATGGAGTCATAAGTGGATCTCTAGATCGGGAAGATTAGTCCTCATTAAATTTGTCTTATCATCCATTCGAGTCTATTGGATTAGTTTAGCTTGGGTACCTATTGGCATCCTCAACAAAATCAGAAGCATCTGTAGCGATTTCCTCTGGTCAGAAAAGGAGGACAAGAAAACCCTCCCTTGGGTGGTGTGCGATAATATTTCAAAACCTAAGGAATGGGGGGGCTGGGGTATCAAAAAATTAAAACCTTTTTCTTCAACATTGGTCACTAAACCTATTTGGAGAATTCTTATTGAAAACAACTTATGGACCTCGGCGGTCAGAAGAAAATATATTGATCATGTTTCTATGGAAGATTGGATTAGAAATATGAATAAAGACACAAAGAGAGTATCCAACATATGGAAAGCTACTATACATGCTTTTGATCTGGTGGGTCAAGTACTTGCTTGGAATATTGGTAACGGGGGAAGCTGCAGGATTGTTCTGGATCCTTGGGTTGGCTGTAGCGACAACTATATATTATCGGAGGGCCTTAGAACCTCTCTGCTCAAAAAGGGCCTCTTTTCACTTGCCTGGATCCATGATCCAGGTTAGACCACCATTTGGGCTCAAGCATAGAAAAAATTGGATGAGTTAGGACTGGAAATTCAGTGGGTAGATGAATGGCAGACCTACATTCAAGAACTTGAAAACACCCATGTTCGTATTAAAGAGCCTCCTGATAGCCTTGTCTGGATTCATTCTAAATCAGGGAGTTACACACCAAAGGATGGTTATGCTCGTATTATGACCACGCAGGAGGTTTGGAACAAGGAATGGTGGTTCAAGGCCCTTTGGGAGATTGGCTTCCCGAAAAAATCCAAACTTTTCTTTTGGAACATTCTCTTCTGAAAAGTGCCTATGTGGGATATACTACAAAAACGTTTTCTCAACGGTCCCGAGTGGTGATGTCTGTGTAAAGAGGCGGAGGAAACTATTGACCACCTTTTCATCTTTTTTCCTTTCATAAGGAAGGTTTTGGAATACACTCTTGCACTATGTGATGTGGATTTTTTCTGGGTGGGAAATAATTACAACGATGCATGGAAATCTTAGTGGGAGCGATGCATTGACCCATACCACAAATTTCTACCTCCGATTATTACATGAGGTATATGGTTGTCTAGGAATAAATGTATTTTCAAAGACTCACTTTCTTCCCTGGCTCTGGTGGCTAGTCAAAGTGCAGCCATTTTCTCGGCCTCCTCGTCCACTCCATCAACTTCAAATCCCAGGAGGGTCCTAATTGAAAATTTTTTCCCATATATACCTTGGGCTTATTTTGATGGTGCAGCGGCATAGGGGCGGTGCAGGGCTGGCCTGGTCATACATAAAAGATCAAATTTTTCTTTAGCGGCCTCAGTCGGTCTTGGAGCGGGAAAAAACAACTTCGTTGAACTCCAAACCTTAAGACTTCTGATGTGATGGATTCTTCACCTGGATATCACAACGATTCAAATATTTGGGGATTCTTTGAATGTCATAAATTGGTTTAACAACATGCAGAGATGTCAAAATTATTTATTACTGCTTATTCTTGATGAGATTCATTTACTTAAAACAAATTTTACACAGATTTCTGTTTGCTATATTTACAGGGAACAAAACCAACAAGCTGATGTTTTGTCTAAGAACGGTCTTAGACAAGATCAGGGCACGTGGTCGATAGAAGAAAGAGATGGTATGGTGGTCCGTGTGTCGAACACCAGACCATACTAATTGAGGGCCATCCCTATATATGTTGGGTCTTGCTTTTATTTTACTTATTTTCCACCATCATTACTATATTTCTTGGAGCTATGTATATATTTCATCTCATAACAACTTCAGACATAGTTTTATGTATCTTTTTGGAACATACAGACTTTTAAATATTTTATTTTATTTTATTTTTGTACTTTTCGGTCTCTTCACTGCGAAGGGACTGGGTCTGGGATGGATTTATGCAATTATCTTATTTGGTGGGTGTTTCTCCATACATCGGAGGCCCACTTTTGTTGACATGTCTTTGGTTGCTATACTCTTAGACCATGTTAGCAGGTTTCTGCCTAGTATGGTTTTTGAGCGTTTACTTGATCTCACAGCTGGTGCTTACAATCCCTCGATTGAAGGATGGTTGGTTTTGTTTCATTTTCCATTTTTCAGACAATGTCTTATGGATGCTTCGGCATATACGATTTAAATTTTTGTTTATGATAAATATAAAGTTCAAATTTTTCTCGAAAAAAAAATGGTAATTTCTTGATGAAAGACAAGATAATAAAGAAGTAAAAGAAGCAAACATGCCCATAAGTAATTATCAAGATCAAAGAATCAAACCCTAATATAAATACTTTGATTCTTCAACATGGTATTAGAGCTAAGGCCAGGAAAAATTGAAGATCGCTTTGTTGGCATGGATTCTCCCTCTTTGATGAACAACATAAGATTGGGTATCAACATTGCTGGAAGATGGATCAAGAAGGTCATCCATTACTTATTAATCAAAGTCAAAAGTAAAGGATTTTTGGTTACCCTTACATTATCTCTTCATGATGACAATGCATGGATCATTGATAGTGGAGCATCAAGACACATGACAGGAGAAAGTAAAAAATTGCATACTCTATCAAGGGAGTCATATTCTCATGCAGTGGAATTAGGTGACAACAAAATATATGTTGTTAAAGGCCTGGGATCAACATCGTTGGAATTGGAAATTTGATCGAAGTTGCACCTCAACAACATACTATAGGTTCCTGGTTTGAAAAAGAAGTTTCTTTATATTTCTTATTTAGAAGATAAAGGAGAAATAATTTATTTTGTTGATGGAAATGTATTGTGTTGGGGTAAAGACTCTAGCATTGAAAAATCTAGAGTTACTAGATTTTGTGAAGGAAGTTTGTATAGGGTTACTACTCCATATCCTCAAGCTTTAGTTCATATGGAAATTATTCATATTGAGATATGGCATAAGAGGTATGGCCATCTACACTATAGCCTCATTCCCACTCTTAACCAATTGGTTAATGTAATCCCAAATATAAAGGAATACCATGAAGATGTGTGCAAGGGATGATCTTTGGGAAAGCATACAACAAAAGCCATTTCCAAATAGTGAATCTAGGTCTAAAGAAATTTTGGATCTTATTCACTCTAATGTGTGTGGGCCCATGTCTAACAAATCTCTTAGAGGTCATCTATATTATGTGACATTCATATGTGATCATTCTATAAATACATGGATGTATCTTCTCAAGACAAAGGACAAGGTATTTGAGAAATTCAAGGATTTTCGAGCTGAAGTAGAAAACCTCACCGAAAGAAAGATAAAGACTCTAAGATCTGACAATGGTAGGGAATATATTTCCAAGGAATTGATTGCATATTTCAAGGAAGCATTAATTAAGAGGGAGGTCATTGTTCCCTACTATCTCGAAAAAAATGGAGTTATTGAAAGGAATAATAGGTCTATTGAAGAAGGAATTAAGAAAATGATCCTTAACCAAGACCTACCAAAATTCTAATGGGAAGAAGCAACCATGACAGTCGTGTATATTAAAAATAAAATTCCCCTTAAAAGTCTCAAAATATAATTCTCGGAGAATAATTTACATGAAACAAGTTGAGTGTGGATCACCTCATAATATTTGGAAGCCCTGCCTACATCCATGTTCCAAAAGACAAGTGAAAGAAGTTGAACTATTCTAGCATCAAAGGAGTATTCATTGGATATAGTCTCTCCTCAAAGGAATATAGAATCTACATCAAAGAGAAAAGGCATATTGAAGTAAGCAAAGATGTCATATTTGATGCGAGCCAAGCCTATAAGAAATCCAAAGATATTCCTATAGACTCTGATGATGAATAATCTCCTATATTCAAAGAAGAAGAATGACACCATGAAAACCCTACTACAAATCAAGAAGAAGAAGGAGGACCAAGTGAGCTTATTCAACCTGTGATCATCCCGGCCACAAGGGAAAGGCCATATTGGTTAAAATCTACAATAAAATATGTCGAAGGACATGAAGATCCAATAGGAACCTTCATGGAAATTAAAAGGCCGAAGAGATACTCTCGCTATGCTGCATATATGACGAAGCTAATTCAAGATGAACCATCAACCTTCAAAGATGATGCTCAACAAGATGTCTGGAAGAAAGTGATGAAGGAATAATACCAATCCATTATGAAGAATGGACTTTGGGAAATCATTCCTAGACCTAGTGACAAAACAATTGTCACATCCAAATGGATCTACAAAATCAAGCATGTTGTTGATGGAAGCATAGACAAGTACAAAGCAAGGTTCGCTGCAAGGGGCTTCTCTCAATAGAAAGGAATAGATTATGAATAAACCTTTGCACCCACAACAAGGTATACTGCCACTGGATATTTGGTTTCTTTGGCTGCTACAATGGGTTGGAATATCCATCAAATGGATGTGAAGACCACATTTCTAAATGGGACTATTGATGAGGAAGTATACATCGAACAACCCAAAGGTTTTGAAGTAAACAACAAGTACTCTCATGTCTACAAACTCAATAAATCCCTATATGGCGTGAAGCAAGCTCCTAGGGCATGGTATGCGAGAATGGATGCATATCTCCTAATAAATGGGTTCATGAAGGGTACTGTTGATCCAAATCTCTACATCAAGGTTGTGAATAATGAGCCCATTATTATTCTACTATATGTGGATGATCTATTCATCACTGGTGTGGAGAAAAGAATTCAAGAATGTAAGAATATGTTGGCTGCCAAATTTGAGATGAAGGATCTAGGACTCATGCATTACTACCTGGGTCTCAAAGTATGGTAGAAAACTCAGGAGATATTGATCTGGATTTATGCAGGAATACAATAACATATAGAAATAACCATAAATATAAATATTTAGCAGAAATAAAACTGCATTTCATTAAAATCAAATGACTGAAATATGCTTACAAACAGAATGGAAATAAACTAGCTAGGGCGCTGGTAGCTTATCTCTGAGAAGAGATGTGGCAGCTACAAGCCTATGAGTTTTGTTACAATGAGGCTCGAAGGCATATTTATTGTTGAGAAATAATGGAAAAACCTAAACATCCAAAAACCTAACCCTAGGAGATGAAGCGCCAAAACTATGGGCCTCGTTTGGGTAAATTGGTACATCAACTTCCTAGGGACGTAACTTTGGCATACGATCTCTGTTTGACGCGCTCAATAACTCGTTATAAATATCTATCTGATAACTACAACTTTTGACGTGAGCAACATGTAAGGAACTTCCATGTTGCTCCCGGTTTTCCAAAAAAACATCGTTTAGGGCCTCAAAATGGCTCTGGAAGTTCAGGACCCAAAAAACTGCTAAAAATAGTAAGATGCGATGAAACTGAAAAACTAAAAGAGCCAATGGTGGGGTTCCAAATGCAATAGGTGGGTGACCACCAATATCCACCTAGATCAGATACACTTGGGACAAGGAAAGTACATCATCAAGATGTTACATAAATTCAGAATTATGGGCTCCAAGCCCATGACTACTCCTATTATCGCCAATCTCAAGAAGTTACAAGGTTCTGACTCAAGTCTCGTGGATCCTGCCTCCTATCGACAGATGGTGGGCTCCCTAATGTATCTAGTAAACACTAGGCCATATATATGCTATCTAGTAAACATCCTTATATAGTTTCAGTTGGAACCTCATCATGATCACTAGATAGCTTCCAAACACATATTAAGATATCTTCGCGGTACTGTACATCACTGCCTAAAATACAATAGTAAGAAATTCAATCTAATTGGATTATCAGATTCTGACTAGGGTGGCAATGAGTCTGATGGAAGGAGTACTATCGGTGGATGCTTCAGCTTGGGGTCTGCTATGGTTTCATGGATGAGTAGAGAGAAAGGCCCTCTTTTCGTAAGTAGTGTTGAAGCTGAATGTGTAGCCGCATGTGAAGTAGGAAAGGAGGTTGTATGGTTAAGGAAGCTTTTGATAGACTTGTTCAAGAGTTCTCTAAGTCATACTATAATCAACTGTGATAATTAAAGTTGTATTAATATGTCTGGAGATCTCGTGTTTCATACTAGGATGAAGCACATCAATAATAAGGTTCACTTCATTATGAACTTGGTACAGGATGGGATCATGAAGTTGGAGAATGTCTCGATAGATGAACAGGTAGCAAACATACTAACGAAAGCTCTTCCTAACAAGAATTTTGAATATTTAAGAGACAAGCTTGGTTCTGGTAAATATTTTTTATTGTATTGATGATAATAAATTAGAAGAGATATGTTGAGGCTTTGCGAGTGAATAATTTCTGGGAGAGACATCAAGCCAACACTTTATATTGATGTCCGTTAGGAAGGGTGGCCTCGAGTGGATGTGCACCTAGTTCCCTGGGTTAGTGGTCAGTAAGTAACCCTGATGGCACCTATAGAGGCTAAAAGCTTTAGTCCACCTTTGTCCCAATTGGAAAGATTACCATGGTCAGGAATCTAGTCCATGGCATTGCGGTGCCTAAATTGTTGAGTGACCAATGGATAGATTTACCTAGTAAGGAATCTAGTCTATGACATTGTGGTGCCTAAAGTTCTTCATAGTTCACATAGTTTGAGATATTCCATTTGTATATTATGAATACCCCCCTAGTTAAGAGGGAGTGTTGAAGATTGTAACTAGGTTTGGTCTTCATAAATTATATTTATTATACTTATAAAAAAATAATTAAGGAAATAATTTATATTATCATTTGACATTTATTTTATTATTAAATGACTTATTAAAGAATGGGTTTCATCCTTGGATCATATTTCGATTAAGGTCCCCATTGTGGACTTCTAGGTTAGTCATTATAGATTTATATTGACCCATATTGGGCTTTTGAATCATGTACTTAGTTTTAAATTTGATTCAAAAATAGTTCAGAGTACCTCCACATCAAGTCGGCCTTAAGGAGATCAAGTCAGCCTCAAAGGGACCTATTCGACCTCACATGGAGCCTGCAAAAGCAAGGAGATCGAATTCATTTGGAGCATCACTTCTCAAGTCAGTTCGATATACACTGCTACATACGAAAAAGTGCGAAGTGGAAGAAGGAAGCTAAAAGGAGTGTGATTTGGGTCTTGAAGATAGAGGAAGGAAAAATCAAAATTCTGGTGGTGGAATCTCTGCATTTCGTGCCCTCTCTTGGGAGATTGAAGTCTTTTAGTGTTTTTTGTTGCTGGAATTGTAGCCTAGTCAAAGTTGCTGGAGGAAAAGTCATTTCTACTACTAGGTCGGAGATCTGGAAGGCTGACTTGGTCTGGAGGGAAAGTTTGGTATATGTATAGGGTGAAGAGTCTCAAAGAATACTATTGAAAGGAAGAATTATCTTAACTGGATTTTCCCCTTGAGTGGGGTTTGTCCCTAGCATAGTGCCTACATCTCGTGTCTCTTGTTTTGTGATCTTCATACACACATAATATGGTAATTTCTTGATGAAAGACAAAATAATAAAGAAGTAAAATAAGCCAATACACTCACAAGTAATTATCAAGATCGTAGAATCAAACCCTAATATAACTACTTTGATTCTTCAACACATGCAGTCAGAGGATGAGCCTAAAGGAATTGCGTAATTCAATTGAGGGGAATTCCTAATTAATAGGGGCCTAATTACTCATGAAACAACACAAGGAAATAGGAGCTTGGAGGGCTTGAAAGTTGGCTAAGTGTTAGCCAAAGTCAAGAAGTCAAGTAAAGGGATAAACTATACACTTGTAGGTTGTGCTCATGCTTGAGAAACATATGTATTTCATCTCTATTCTTTTATTAATGCAATACAAATAGGAAGGGGTTTTGAGTAGTTTCTTTCCCCTAGATAAATATATGTGTATCTGTGATAATTATTCTTGCATGTTTATGGTTTGTGTTCTCGATTGTGAATTAAATTTCGCAGAGCAGTAGAGTAGATTTGAGTCTTGCGCTTTAGTAAATTTCATGAGCAGATTCAGATCTACACAATAATTTCTACAAGTAAGAATAAAGACATAATAATTGTATGTTTTCATGACAAAAGATCTTAAAGGGATAGGACATATAAGGAGTAATAATAATAATATGATTAATAATAAACTAATGGACATAACCATTCACCTTCATGACGATTCAATGCACAAGAGTATACAATCGTAAGGTCGATTATAAAATAATATCATTTATTCATTATTAGTTATATATATTTATATATTATATGGACTCTTTCATGTTATCCTTCTTACGTTGATTATTTCTCGTCACAAATAACTAACATTATAGATGCAGTGCATGCTACTTTAAATGGTCATCATACTTATCTTATTCATAATTATAATCGGCCCATATCCCCTTATTACACCCTTTGGAAGGATCCCACCATGGGACATAAATGGAAACAATTCAATATTGGTGTTCTATTAGTAAATTTATTTTAGGATTTTCTCAAAAGTACTAATGAAGGTGGGGATGCACTTACATTAAGCTACCATAATGTCCCAAGCTGGGAAATATAGTTAACAAATAAAGGCAATGCTCATTCTTGAATATTGTCATAATACACCACAAATAGTATCCTTGTATGTCAAAAAATTCCTGAAAGTGTTAACCCTCTTGATCCAAAACAAAAATAAAGAGGTTTATTGAATTTACATTATTGTAAGAAGCAAGATACTCGGCCTTAGAAGATTTATACCTCTTCCCTAATAATATTTCCCTTTAAACTTTTTATCTCATAAATCTTGTGTGGGTAACACCAAAAAAACAACCATCCCTGTACTATTCACAAGCCTTAACAAATAACAAGTAGTTAATATTATGGTTACTATTATTATTATGACCTCAATCATTATCATGTGTATAGGAAAATACACATATCATCTTACCACCATAAATACGTGATAAGAAGAAGTTGAGGATTTTATTGAATATGCCCCACTAAAATGAAAGTAACTCTTTATTGGGACCAAGTTCACAAAGAGACTTCAATCTTTCTTTTCCAATAGATATTTGTATAAAAAATAACAATATGCTTTTATAATTTAGATAATATCACATCTATAATATTAATAAATTAAATTAAAAATAAATAAAACTATAAAAAAAAATCATAATCAGAAAATTACTTAAAAAATAATTATAATAAAAAATAATAATAAAATAAACTATAATAAATGTAATATATTATAATATTAATTCATACACATTCATATAAATTTAATTTGACCTATTAAAAATATATATTTAAGTTTTTTAAAATCATATTCGTAGTAATTAAATCTATCTTAAAATCCATTTATACCAATCCTTCCTCACCCGGGTTCATTAAAAAACTTATTACCATAATGTTTCCAACGTAACACTTTATCTTAATTACAAACTATAGGTCAGAGAATTAGTTACCATGAAGGAAGAAGCATGAGTTCGAATAATAGGTTAAATCTCTTGTTATCTTTTGATTAGCTTAAATGATTTTGTCACAAGATTAAATAATCATTCAAATTTGTAATTGATCATAAGGATATGAGCATGAGAAACCAGCAATGAAATTCCCTGTGTCTTCAACTCAATCCCTGAAAATCCATGTCTGGTAATCTCCATATTAAAAAAGGATAATGTAAAATACATTATTGTAACATGGAAAAGTAATAACATCCACGGATAGATAGTTTGCTTTTGAGCAAATTTATAAATTATATAAATTATTTTAAAGCTTTATTAATGACATAGATTATTTTATTAAATTTTAATAATATAAATTGAGATTTAAAATAAATAAATAAAAAGTTAATAAATATTATATTATTATGAATTATAAATATATAATTAAGAAAAATATAAACTAGCATTTTCATTTAAATCGTGAAAAGAAACGTCTAAGGAGTACGTTCTTGTTAACACGTGTTAAATTTTAATTAGTTAAAGAAACGACGAAACTGCAGTTCACTCATTCGCTACAGTCTTCAACGTAAAAATGATTTTTGTAAATTAAATAATTATAATATATATATATATATATATATATATATATATATATATATATATATATACTAGTATTTGGTACCCGCGCGCGGCCGTGCAAAGGAATGTCGAAGGCGTGCCGCGTCGATTGACAAAGAAACACCACAAGGTCGAGACAAGGTGGAAGGAGCAAAAGCAGAGCAATGGAGGGTCGCCAAGTGTCGCTTACATAGGGTATACGATAGGTGGAGCACAAAGATTGGCTGGGAGCACTATTCATCCCAGCAAAGCCCATTAAGGGAACACCTTCGGCGTAAAAACAATAATATTATATTTTTTTAATATTTTTTATTTGTATTTCTTATAAATATCAACCTGTGATCATCTCGGCCACAAGGGAAAGGCCATATTGGTTAAAATCTACACTAAAATATGCCGAAGGACATAAAGATCCAATAGAAACCTTCATGGAAAGTAAAAGGCCGAAGAGATACTCTCGCTATGCTGCATATATGACGAAGCTAATTCAAGATGAACCATCAACCTTCAAAGATGATGCTCAACAAGATGTCTGGAAGAAAGTGATGAAGGAATAATACCAATCCATTATGAAGAATGGACTTTGGGAAATCATTCCTAGACCTAGTGACAAAACAATTGTCACATCCAAATGGATCTACAAAATCAAGCATGTTGTTGATGGAAGCATAGACAAGTACAAAGCAAGGTTCGCTGCAAGGGGCTTCTCTCAAAAGAAAGGAATAGATTATGAATAAACCTTTGCACCCACAACAAGGTATACTGACACTGGATATTTGGTTTCTTTGGCTGCTACAATGGGTTGGAATATCCATCAAATGGATGTGAAGACCACATTTCTAAATGGGACTATTGATGAGGAAGTATACATCGAACAACCCAAAGGTTTCGAAGTAAATAACAGGTACTCATGTCTGCAAACTCAATAAATCCCTATATGGTGTGAAGCAAGCTCCTAGCGCATGGTATGCGAGAATGGATGCATATCTCCTAAGAAATGGGTTCGTGAAGGGTACTGTTGATCCAAATCTCTACATCAAGGTTGTGAATAATGAACCCATTATTATTCTACTATATGTGGATGATCTATTCATCACTGGTTTGGAGAAAAGAATTCAAGAATGCAAGAAGATGTTGGCTGCCAAATTTGAGATGAAGGATCTAGAACTCATGCATTACTACCTGGGTCTCAAAGTAAGGTAGAAAACTCAGGAGATATTGATCTGGATTTATGCAGGAATACAATAATATATAGAAATAACCATAAATATAAAGATTTAGCAGAAATAAAACTGCATTTCATTAAAATCAAATGACTGAAATATGCTTACAAACAGAATGGAAATAAACTAGCTAGGGTGCTGGTAGCTTATCTCTGAGAAGATATGTGGCAGCTACAAGCCTCTGAGTTGTGTTACAATGAGGCTCGAAGGCATATTTATTGTTGAGAAACAATGGAAAAACCTAAACATCCAAAAACCTAACCCTAGGAGATGAAGCGCCAAAACTATGGGCCTCGTTTGGGTAAATTGGTACATCAACTTCCCAGGGACTTAACTTTGGCATACGATATTTTTTTGACGCACTCAATACCTTGTTATAAATATCTATCTGATGACTACAACTTTTGACGTGAGCAACATGTAAGGAACTTCCATGTTGCTCCCTGTTTTCCAAAAAAACATCGTTTAGGGCCTCAAAATGGCTTTGGAAGTTCAGGACCCAAAAAATTGCTAAAAATAGTAAGATGCGATGAAACTGAAAAACTAAAAGAACCGATGGTGGGGTTCCAAATGCAATATGTGGGTGACCACCAATATCCACCTAGATCAGATATACTTGGGACAAGGAAAGTACATCATCAAGATGTTACAGAAATTCAGAATTATGGGCTCCAAGCCCATGACTACTCCTATTATTGCCAATCTCAAGAAGTTACGAGGTTCTGACTCAAGTATCGTGGATCCTACCTCCTATCGACAGATGGTGGGCTCCCTAATGTATCTAGTAAACACTAGGCCATATATATGCTATCTAGTAAAAATCCTTATATAGTTTCAGTTGGAACCTCATCATGATCACTAGATAGCTTCCAAACACATATTAAGATATCTTCTCAGTACTGTACATCACTGCCTAAAATACAGTAGTAAGGAATTCAATCTAATTGGATTATCAGATTCTGACTGGGGTGGCAATGAGTCTGATGGAAGGAGTACTACCGGTGGATGCTTCAGCCTGGTGTCTGCTATGGTTTCATGGATGAGTAGAGAGAAAGGTCCCCTTTTCGTAAGTAGTGTTGAAGCTGAATGTGTAGCCGCATGTGAAGTAGGAAAGGAGGTTGTATGGTTAAGGAAGCTTTTGATAGACTTGTTCGAGAGTTCTCCAAGTCATACTATAATCAACTGTGATAATTAAAGTTGTATTAATATGTCTGGAGATCTTGTGTTTCATAGTAGGATGAAGCACATCAATAATAAGGTTCACTTCATTAGGAACTTGGTACAGGATGGGATCATGAAGTTGGAGAATGTCTCGATAGATGAACAGGTAGCAAACATACTGACGAAAGCTCTTCCTAACAAGAATTTTGAATATTTAAGAGACAAGCTTGGTCTGGTAAATATTTTTGATTGTATTGATGATAATAAATTAGAAGAGATATGTTGAGGCTTTGCGAGTGAATCATTTCCTGGAGAGACATCAAGCCAACACTTTATATTGATGTCTGTTAGGAAGGGTGGCCTCGAGTGGATGTGCACCTAGTTCCCTGGGTTGGTGGTCAGTAAGTAACCCTGATGGCACCTATAGAGGCTAAAAGCTTTAGTCCACCTTTGTCCCAATTGGAAATATTACCATGGTCAGGAATCTAGTCCATGGCATTGCAGTGCCTAAATTGTTGAGTGACCAATGGATAGATTTACCTAGTAAGGAATCTAGTCTATGGCATTGTGGTGCCTAAAGTTCTTCATAGTTCACATAGTTTGAGATATTCCATTTGTATATTATGAATATCTCCCTAGTTAAGAGGGAGTGTTGAAGATTGTAACTAGGTTCGATCTTCATAAATTATATTTATTATACTTATAAAAAATAATTAAAGAAATAATTTATATTATCATTTGACATTTATTTTATTATTAAATGAATTATTAAAGAATGGGTTTCATCCTTGGATCATATTTCGATTAAGGTCCCCATTGTGGACTTCTAGGTTAGTCATTACAGATTTATATTGACCCATATTAGGCTTTTGAATTCGGTAGTTAGTTTTAAATTTGATTCAAAAATAGTTTAGAGTACCTCCACATCAATTCGGCCTTAAGGAAATCAAGTCGGCCTCAAAGGGACCTATTCGACCTCACATGGAGCCTGCAAAAGCAAGGAGATTGAATTCATTTGGAGCATCACTTCTCAAGCCAGTTCGATATACACTGCTACATATGAAAAAGTGCGAAGTGGAAGAAGGAAGCTGAAAGAAGTGTGAGTTGGGTCTAGAAGATAGAGGAAGGAAAAATCAAAATTTTGGTGGTGGAATCTCTGCATTTTTTGCCCTCTCTTGGGAGATCGAAGTCTTTTAGTGATTTTTGTTGCTGGAACTATAGCCTAGTCGAAGTTGCTGGAGGAAAATTTATTGCTGCTACTAGGTCGAAGATCTAGAAGGCTGACTTGGTGTGGAGGGAAAGTTTGGTATATGTCTAGGGTGAAGAGTCTCAAAGAATACTATTGAAAGGAAGAATTATCTTGACTGGGTTTTCCCCTCGAGTGGGGTTTGTCCCTAGCATAGTGCCTACATCTCGTGTCTCTTGTTTTGTGATCTTCATACACACATAATATGGTAATTTCTTGATGAAAGACAAAATAATAAAGAAGTAAAATAAGCCAATACACTCACAAGTAATTATCAAGATCGTAGAATCAAACCCTAATATAACTACTTTGATTCTTCAACACATGCAGTTAGAGGATGAGCCTAAAGGAATTGCGTAATTCAATTGAGGGGAATTCCTAATTAATAGGGGCCTAATTACTCATGGAACAACACAAGGAAATAGGAGCTTGGAGGGCTTGAAAATTGGCTAAGTGTTAGCCAAAGTCAAGAAGTCAAGTAAAGGGATAAACTATACACTTGTAGGTTGTGCTCATGCTTGAGAAACATATGTATTTCATTTCTATTCTTTTATTAATGCAATATAGATAGGAAGGGGTTTTGAGTAGTTTCTTTCCCCTAGATAAATATATGTGTGTCTGTGATAATTATTCTTGCATGTTTATGGTTTGTGTTCTCGATTGTGAATTAAATTCCGCAGAGTAGTAGAGTAGATTTGAGTCTTGTGCTTTAGTAAATTTCATGAGCAGATTCAGATCTACACAATAATTTCTACAAGTAAGAATAAAGAAATAATAATTGTATGTTTTCATGACAAAAGATCTTAAAGGGATAGGACATATAAGGAGTAATAATAATAATATGATTAATAATAAACTAATGGACATAACCATTCACCTTCATGACGATTCAATGCACAAGAGTATACAATCGTAAGGTCGATTATACAATAATATCATTTATTCATTATTAGTTATATATATTTATATACTATATGGACTCTTTCATGTTATCCTTCTTACGTTGATTATTTCTCGTCACAAATAACTAACATTATAGATGCAATGCATGCTACTTTAAATGGTCATCATACTTATCTTATTCATAATTATAATCGGCCCATATCCCCTTATTACACCCTTTGGTAGGATCCCACCATGGGACATAAATGGAAACAATTCAATATCGGTGTTCTATTAGTAAATTTATTTTAGGATTTTCTCAAAAGTACTAATGAAGGTGGGGATGCACTTACATTAAGCTACCATAATGTCCCAAGCTGGGAAATATAGTTAACAAATAAAGGCAATGCTCATTCTTGAATATTGTCATAATACACCACAAATGGTATCCTTGTATGTGAAAAAATTCCTGAAAGTGTTAACCCTCTTGATCCAAAATAAAAATAAAGAGGTTTATTGAATTTACATTATTGTAAGAAGCAAGATACTCGGCCTTAGAAGATTCATACCTCTTCCCTAATAATATTTCCCTTTAAACTTTTTTATCTCATAAATCTTGTGTGGGTAACACCAAAAAAACAACCATCCCTATACTATTCACAAGCCTTAACAAATAACAAGTAGTTAATATTATGGTTACTATTATTATTACGACCTCAATCATTATCATGTGTATAGGAAAATACACATATCATCTTACCACCATAAATACATGATAAGAAAAAGTTGAGGATTTTATTGAATATGCCCCACTAAAATGAAAGTAACCCTTTATTGGGACCAAATTCACAAAAAGACTTCAATCTTTCTTTTCCAATGGGTATTTGTATAAAAAATAACAATATGCTTTTATAATTTAGATAATATCACATCTATAATATTAATAAATTAAATTAAAAATAAATCAAACTAAAAAAAAAATCATAATAATAAAATTACTTAAAAAATAATTATAATAAAAAAACTATAATAAATGTAATATATTATAATATTAATTCATACACATTCATATAAATTTATTTTAACCTATTAAAAATATATATTTAAGTTTTTTAAAATCATATTCGTAGTAATTAAATCTATCTTAAAATCCATTTATACCAATCCTTCCTCACCCGGGTTCATTAAAAAACTTATTACCATAATGTTTCCAACGTAACACTTTATCTTAATTACAAACTATAGGTCAGAGAATTAGTTACCATGAAGGAAGAAGCATGAGTTCGAATAATAGGTTAAATCTCTTGTTATCTTTTGATTAGCTTAAATGATTTTGTCACAAGATTAAATAATCATTCAAATTTGTAATTTGATCATAAGGATATGAGCATGAGAAACCAGCAATGAAATTCCCTGTGTCTTCAACTCAATCCCTGAAAATCCATGTCTGGTAATCTCCATATTAAAAAAGGATAATGTAAAATACATTATTGTAACATGGAAAAGTAATAACATCCATGGATAGATAGTTTGCTTTTGAGCAAATTTATAAATTATATAAATTATTTTAAAGCTTTATTAATGATATAGATTATTTTATTAAATTTTATTAATATAAATTGAGATTTAAAATAAATAGATAAAAAGTTAATAAATATTATATTATTATGAATTATAAATATATAATTAAGAAAAATATAAACTAGCATTTTCATTTAAATCGTGAAAAGAAACGTCTAAGGAGTACGTTCTTGTTAACACGTGTTAAATTTTAATTAGTTAAAGAAACGACGAAACTGCAGTTCACTCATTCGCTACAGTCTTCAACGTAAAAATGATTTTTGTAAATTAAATAATTATAATATATATATATATATATATATATATATATATATATATTAGTATTTGCACGGCGCGCGGCTGTGCAAAGGGAACGCCGAAGGCGTGCTGCGTCGATTGGACAGCAGCACGAACAGTGCTGAGACAAACAGGGTGGGAGCAGCAGAGTGCAATGGAGGGCTGCCAAGTGTCAGTTTTTTTACAGGGCAGAAGGGCGATAGATGGAGCACAAAGATTGGCTGAGAGCACTATTCATCCCAGCAAAGCCCATTAAAGGAACACCTTCAGCGTAAAAACAATAATATTATATTTTTTTAATATTTTTTATTTGTATTTCTTATAAATATCATACATATAAAAACTTAAATTTGATATCTATTCACAATTAAAATAAAACATCCCAAATGGCAAAAATATAAACTTAATGAAATGATTAAACCAATATAATAACAGAGAAACTTAACTATAAATAACTACTACCATGCTAAGATTATCATTCAAACAAGATAGATCCCATGTTTTTATTTAAATCATTTAAAATAAAGCTTATCATTTTGTCTGAAAACTTTATACATATAGTAATGGGAAAATAACAAGGCCATGATTGTTCATGAGATCACTTAGGAGGCAATTTAAGTGGACTACATGAAAAAGAAGGATCCCCAATCAATTATGTATGTCCCTACATCATAGGTTACACGATGACTTCCGTGATGTATTATGTTATTTCATGTGAAGAGTGCAATGAGTATTGGCATGACCTTTTCAGACCAACTCATTCAACACTCAATATTAGTAATAATTCAAACAACCTTTGGAATAAATCTCACTCCATGCATGGAATTGCATAATGGATTCAAAGGCATTATGAAAGCATGCCAATCTAAACTTCCCATCATGTCATCCCACATTAGATGATTAGGATAAACCATTCAAATGATAACAAATAACGTGGGTGTTTGTATGTCTGGCATGTCTCCTTGGAGGAGAACTAAATGCTTGATTGCATGTGCAACGAAAATGGAGCTTGTCATTATATACTAAAAGAAAGTTTAAATTGGTTGGGTTTTAGAACCAAAACACTCAACATCAAAATCTAGTCATTTAGGTACGTAACAATTCATATATATATATATATATATTTCAACTAACACTTAGGATGAGAATTCCATGTTGAAGATTTTTCTACATGGGGTGTATGTGACCAGACATATGGGGAGGTGTGTTGATGTTACTTTATCAACCTACATTTAGTGTGACATGGAAGGACACTCCTTTAAGTTTTTATTATACATCATGCAACAAACGCGCTTAAGTATGATATCTCATCACTCGATAAAATTGATAGCAAATTTCTACAAGATGAATTTATTAATAAGGCTGACATGAAGTATGATCAAATTTGGGGGATTAATATGAATTTGTACTAAGGTGTGAGGTGAACCTATCAACTTAGGTTCTCACACTAGAGCAAGCTTCAGTTGGAAGAAAAAGGTGACATTTCATTTGAAATCACGATCCTCAGCACGAGAAATCATTACTCATGGCTCGACTCTAGGGCATTCTCTTGGGAATGGGGTAGTCTGGCAAACCAGGGGTTGGAGTACCTCCATTATTATCCTCTAGAGGGTGAAGGATTGCATGCTTCTTCTCCTACTCTACTACTCAGGGAATGTGCTTGCTAAAATTGGGGTATATTTCTAGGGGATACGAAGACAGAGTGAGCATGGCCAAGCTTTTTCATTTTCCCTCCCCATTGGTTGTACAAATTCTATGCTTGTTGAGTGTTTCCAAGCTCCTCGAGTTGCCTCAATGTTAAAATTTTCATTATGTTTTGGGTTCTCAGGTCTAATCTTATCCTTTCCCTCCCTCGCAAGCTACCTCCAAGAGACAACAACTTAGGGTGGCATCTGCATGCAACTACATCGCTTCTCTTAACTTGTGTTTCAAAAGGTTCATTCATAGAGGTAATAGTCTCCTCCCAGGGGTTGTGCAAAATGAGTTAGCTAAGCCGAGCTCTCTCCTTTTCTCCCCCTAGCAGTCATGTGGTCCTCAACTTGCTACTCTGGTTGTTGCTGCTTGGGTTTTTCAAGTGCCTCAAATTTTCATGTTGAGTTGGGCTCTCAAAAGCTCATCAGAGCTTAGAGACCCAATCCATTATATAGATTTGTCACCCTATGTGGGAAGACACCACTAGTCGATCGTAGCTTGTGGAGATAAGTTGCAGACTCTCTTTCGCAAAACCACATTCCCTGTGAGAGAGTAAGTGATCAACGAGGTGTGGCTTATTACCAGGAACATTTGGGTTTAAGGCTCGACATTCAGACATTGTGAGCTCCCCTCAATGGGTTCAATAGGAAATTGCTCAGGTAGAGTGGAAGCTAGCTTATGAAAGGTGCACTCTCAGTGATACAAAAGTTTTGGCAGAGGTGGTAAACTAGGTTCCAAATGTAGGGCACACCAAGGGTCAATACAACTAATATACGTACACTGTGGATATTTGTTGGTATTTGAAATTTCTTCTACAAAGAGTTTTAATTAACATAAATGAAATCATGGAGGACATCATCTTGACTTTGAACAAGATGCAAAAGCACATGATACCAATGGGTTGAAGGCAAGAGCAGTTAGAGAAGCAATTGAGCATCCCTAATCCTAGATGCTCCCTAGGCAACAACAAAAAGTCCATTCTAATCAAAATCACTGATTCTGATAAACTTGTCTAAATATCTTGCAAAGCTTTCAATTTTCCTATTTTTAAGTTTAAGTTCTATAGTTTTTTTATGTTTAAGTTCTATAGTTCTATAGTTTTTTTTCAAATTACAGATATGTTTACCGGTCTATTTTTGGTTTGTTAGTCGAGAAATTAATCTAAATGTATTAAAAAAAAATATACACAAGACATTGGTGTGAACCTTTAAACTCGTTATCAACGATTTTAATCTAATATGATTACATATAAGTGTCATGTTTTGAAATTGCTCTAATTTCTGAAATAGTGAAAGTGAATTCGGGTACATGGCAATTCCTTACTCGTAATGTAAGGACCACCTCTCCCAAAAGTCAAATTACACTACAA